>OY757317.1:83921740-84541730 GCA_963583905.1 Stenurella melanura
TTTGCAGCAACGATCATCTCTGTTCTTGAATCCTATTTGTGAAAATGATGTGTTACGTATCATAAGAAACTTGAAAAACTCAAATTGCAAGGATATTCATGATATTAGTACCTATTTTGTTAAACAATGCTCGAGTCCAATTTTAACCCCTCTAACATATTTAATAAACCAGATATTGATTACTGGAATTTTTCCAAATGACCTAAAATTATCAAAAGTTACGCCACTTTATAAGAAGGGAAGTCGACAAGACATCAATAATTATAGACCTATAGCCATCCTCCAAGTATTTTCAAAAATTATTGAAAAAATTATACACGATCAAATAGTAAATTTTCTTAAATCACATAATATGCTTAGATCAGAACAACATAGATTCATAAAAAACAAGAACACTACCACGGCAATTTTTCAATTAACAAATGAAATTTTGGAAAATCTCGAAAATGGGAACAATGTGGTAAGCATCATGTTTGACCTGTCGAAAGCTTTTGGCATGGTGTACATGATTTGCTCTTTGTAAAATTAGATAAGTGCGGGGTACTCCATTAGATCTCGTTAAATCCTATTTGTTAAATAGAACGCAGCTAGTTGAAATAAATTACCAAAATCATCAACAAAGATCAACTTGGGAAAATCTACTCCCGATATCCGTACCACAAGAGTCAATACTGGGACCCTTACTATTCTTAATATATGCTAACGACTTGCCGTTACACATAGAACACTCAAAAATTATATTGTATGCCGATAACACTACTGCTATCCTCGGAAACAAAAATAAAGTCACTCTACAAACAAAGACGGAACAAACTGTAAAAACTATAGTGACGTGGTTAAATGAAAATGGCCTTAAGTTAAATTCGGAAAAAAACGAGATATTGCACTATTCCACTGTAAGTGATGCCTTTAAGATAAACATAATAAACACAGAAATAACATAAAAAAATTGTACAAAATTTCTAGGAATTTATATAGATAATTGCTTTAATTGGCATGAACAGATAGAATGTATATGCAAAAAATTATCAAAAATTTGTTTTTCTTTGAGAAAAATGATTAAATACTGTAGTACAGAGCAAATGGTTAACATAAATTACGGATCATTTAATTCCGCTATGTCTTACCGTATTGAATTCTGGGGAAATAGTAGTAGAGCAATAGAAGTATTTAGGATTCAAATAAAGGAAATTAGAATTATCACTAAATCCAGTAACAGACAGACATGTAGAGACCTATTTAAATCCCTAAAAATAATGACCTTACCCTGTCTGTATAGTTACAAAGTTGCAATTTTTGTTCGTAATAATATAAATTTATATCAGCATAATTCACAAAACCACACCTATGAAACAAGACATACAACACAATTGCAGCCAACTAAAGATAAAAAAACACGATTTGAGAAAGGCCTTTATTATGCCGGAATATACATTTATAATAAACTTCCCGATCGCATAAGAAATTCAAATACATTGTACAAATTTAAACATTCGTTAAAAAACTATCTACAAACTCATGCATTTTATTCCATAAACGACTACATAAATACAACGTAATTTTCATTATAGATGACTTTTATACATCTGAAATATATTTTTTTATATAAATATTTATATCTTTTAAAGTGTTTTTTCTTTTTTAAATTTTACTCCAGTAGGTACTTATGATATATATTTCTTTTAACATATTTTTCTAGGAATTTTAAATCATAGAATTTATGTAACTTTTACCCAATAACAAAACAATATCTTTTTATAATTATTGACTGATTTTATATTAAATATAGATAAGTAATAATAGAATTGAGGAAATGAATATATTACTAGCAAAAATACTCGTAATTATTTCAAACTCTTACTAAAGACTTATTCATAGATAAGTACAAAAACATATATCTTTCTAAACAAAATACTTTGCTGGCTACATGCCACGAACAACATTGAATTATAAGAAAGAAATATGCACATTACGTACAGAAAACTGTCACAATAATGTTACTTTTAATTTAAAATTAAACAGAAAACTGTCACAATAATGTTACTTTTAATTTAAAATTAAAAGTAACATTATTGTGACAGTTTTCTGTACGTAATGTGCATATTTCTTTCTTATAATTCAATGTTGTTCGTGGCATGTAGCCAGCAAAGTATTTTGTTTAGAAAGATATATGTTTTTGTACTTATCTATGAATAAGTCTTTAGTAAGAGTTTGAAATAATTACGAGTATTTTTGCTAGTAATATATTCATTTCCTCAATTCTATTTTAGATTACTCTTACATTGTAGGGAATTTGCATTTGCATTTGATTATGTTTTATAAGTAATAATGCTTCTGCAGCTATCTGCCTATTTCTTAATTGTAATTTTAATTGTAATTTTGTTTAATTCTCACTGTAACTTAGCAATTTATAATGTGTATGCCCATTATGATGTCTCAGTCTAGTTGGAAAATAAAGATATTCTATTCTATTCTATTCTATGCACAATTATTAGATATTTAGGTATTGTACTTGTCCTGATCAGATTATTGCCGGCATTTTGTTTGCCAAAGCATCTTAAAAACTCAGAGGTATGTAGAAAAGCGAGAGAAATCGAATAGAGTAAACCGCAGCTCTGTACCTCGTTTCGTCTTCGAGATATAGCCTCGGGAAGCAGTAAAAAAAATTCGATTTTCACCTTCCGGTGAATTTTTTGTATATATGATGGTACTTTTAATTATCTTCTCAAGATTGCACTAGAATACGGCAAAATTGTTTTTTTTTATTAATTAAAAACGTCACATTTGACAGCAATCGAGCCTTTGTTGAAATGCAGTTAATCGTTTTGTGCCAGATCCACCCTTGCCACCATATTTAAAACATAACACTAATGACACTTAATTAAAATTTATGTTCAAACTTACTTTAGAATACTTTAGTTTACAATCCAATAATTTCTTTGTCATAAATACTCACAATCATGGTTAATAAACACGAAGAGCAGCAAGCACAATGCTTTTTTTGACATTATATCAGAATCACACTTAAACATACAACAATAACATAGCTCTGCCGCCTGGTGTATATCAAAGGTTAAGTTGCAATAACAACGTTATTGCTCAAATTGAAATTAATTGATATCTATTTTTATCAGGATGTAATTTTACTTCCACATCCACGTAGTGGAGTGGAAGTATAGCATTCGTAAAAAAAAATGAAAAATGGTTTTTGTTGAAATTTCCGTTTTTGTACGCGCATTTTCTCTGGAATGGTTTAAGACATTGACTTGAAAGGTACACTTATATATTACAACCAGATCTGGAACTAATATACAATTCAAATGTATTGACCCCCTACTTTAACCGCGAATATCTCAGAAATGAAGAGGAAAAAATTGAAAAAATTACATGTTCATTATGTCTCTATTCTAAGCCATTCACTGAAATTTGATTAATATACATTGAATAGTTTTGAAATTCTGCTAAGTTATGTTGAAAAATGTCCTACTTTTTAAGGGAATTTTTGCCATGCCAGTTTTAAATCCATTATATCTTGGAAAATATGCCAAATGCCAAAATATTTTAGATACCGATAAAGCGCGGCATTTCTTGTACGAGGAATTTTTTCATAATTTTTTATTCTAGAATTTCACAGTTATTCTCAAAAACATGACCTCATGTTTATTCGGTTATTTATCAACGTATTTAAAAAATGTTTGATAAAATAGTTAATTACATAAAATGTAAGCATTTTCAAAAAAGAATTGGTGTATATCAAATATTAATTTAGTAATCAAGCGCAATAGATAATATTATTTCAAGCTTGCAATAATATTATCTATTACGTAGCGGTATTTTAGGTTTAATTCCTATACTCGTAATTTTAATCCTCTGGGATGCTATCTTGGTTAGCGAAACATTCGTCACTATACTACGCAATAGTTTTGTTTTTGAACTCTTATTAAAGGTTATATACTTTTTTGTGTAATTTCTTTTTTTTTAATACTTCGTATTTTCTACATTTACCGATAATTTTGTTTCAAAAACAATAGAGTTTTTCTTCTAGCTGACATTAACTTACTATGATTATATTCAAAAGTTTAGTTAGGGAGAAGGGAATTTCTAAAAAACAAAAAGCAAAAATTACAGAAATAAACGCAGAAACAGATAACGGGAATGGAATTGAAAATTGTGTCAGGTAGAAATTAAAGTGGATGATTTATTGCGTTAAATTTAAAAGACTTCTCCTGATTTAAAAACAGACTATAGTTGTTCCTTGGCAATAGACACCTGTCAACTGTCTATTTGGCATTAGATTTGAACTCAGCAACCTCAAAAACATAAAGTTATTAAAGTATTTCAATAATCAAAACATGCATTATAAACATGTTAAAAAACTACTCAAAGTAGTTACTTTTGGTGGAGCTATGGAGCTTTGGTTCTCCTTAAGACCTAAAATACTGAATACAGAGCATCGTGGCCATGGAAACTTTTGTTCAGGATAATAAAAGCTATAATATACCAAAAATGCAGACGATTCTACCGAAGCCCAATTCCATAAAGTTTTATGCGAGGTCCTTTGTGGACATACCCATTTTAATCCACTCTTATTGCCCCCAACCTTTTCTTTTACTTACTTAACGATTACTTAATACCTTCACTACTACTTTTTCATGATTTCCATAGGCAGGAAGTAGCAATAATATCCTTAAATTCGACTGTAAGCCTCATTACAGGACTGCAGTTGACTATTTTAATAAATTGCTAATAGTCGTTTTATAAAAACGTTATTGCACACTCCCAAACTTTTTAGATAGCTGATAAAAGTCAATGACATAATTAATTAAGTAATTGCAGAAATTTCAATATGACTAATATAAATAATTATCATAATTTATACAAATGCTTTCAAGACATGATTATAAACTTTCATAATGCAACTTCCGAATTGATTTTCTAGTCCAGTGTCTTTAACGAGCCTGGTTTTATTTCTGTTTTGTATATGGCATGGCATAATTAGGTGTGATCAATCTATGTATTATTTTTTACTGCGTTTAAAGGTGTGAAAGGTTTTCTTTCAAATTGTCTTCATGCGGTCTTACTTCATACTTTAGCAGGTCAATTAGATATATTTATAAATATACCAATCTACTACATGTAGACCGGTTCAGTTTTATGAGTTATATAATTGTGGATAAACGGTTTTCTGTCAACGCCAATTTTAGATGCTGACACAACAATACAAAAGTGCAAATTGAGGCCAAACTGTTTGGAGGTCTACCCAAAAATAGTAAATTACTGGTATAAAATACTTTTACTACGGATTTTATGCAAGAAACTTTCTAAGTCTTTGTAAAAATTAGTTTAAGTTAGTCAAATTGAATTGGTTTTAGAATAGAATGATTAGTTATATAATTTAATTTATCTACTGTAATTAGATTATATATCAATTACTCAACTGCTTCTGAACAAGTAATAGTATCCATAAACAAATAGCGTGATTTATAATAACACACTAGTGTTTTATTATAATTCGCTGCGTAAGGCCAATCTTCTTCAACAGTGTGCCAAGTCTGTTGTGGAGCTTGAAAATATTAGCTTTTCGTTCCGTGGCTACTTCGTGAACTCGTCAGTAAGGCTACCTTTACCTTTAAATGTTTTTTTATTTTATTTAGCTATGTACATTTCATGTTTGTGTTAAGGTGCCTTAAGATATTTTATTATATACAATATAATATTTAAATCAATACAGAAAGTAGATGCAAGGTGTGTATGCACCGACCGCCGACCCCCTGATGGTATGTTGAGAGACCTTCAACATGTTACAAGGAACATCCGCTGAAATGAAGCACCTATAAAAAATATCTATGCTTATTTATTTAAAAAGTACATTTCTAGGGAATTAAAACAATTCGTACCATGCGGTATACTGGGTTATATAAGCGGGGTAAGTAATACTTCGTAGCTTACAGGAAAATATACCTAAAAAATCTTCGTTACGAAATGGTCAAATATATTACCACTTAAAACCAAAATTAAAATTAGAAGTTAAATTATTTTTATTATGTGTATCGGCGGGGTAGTGCGCTGGGAGGGGTCGAGAAAGTTGGGGTTTGTAGATAATTGTGTTTGTGGTAGTGAGTTATTGTCACCGTTTTTCGAAAAAGACGGGGGGGGGGGGCTCTGATCTATAAGTCTGTGAGTGTGAGTTGGGTTGTCATGTACTCTGATAGTTGTCAGGTCGATCGTCATGGCCGATTGTTGAATTTTTGTGGCGAAAAACGCTTGAGACGTTTCATCTATAAATTCTCTAATCATTGGAAGATTGGTAGCCCGATGCAATTCAACAATCGGCGTGTACCTGTCTGCGTTTATTAATAATCGTAGAAGTTTATTCTGGGTACTCTGTATCCTCTTGCACTATGTGGCGGAAATGTTGTTCCACACTGGGCAAGCGTTTGTGAGTAAAGATCTAAATACCGCTTTATATAATGTTATTTTATTATTTGTGGACAACTTACTCCGCCTGTTTGCGAGAGGGTAAAGTCGGTTTAATGTACCGTACGTTCGATTAATTATCTTGGTGATGGGCGAAACTCAGTCTTTTATCCAGGGTCACCCCTAGATATATAACTGAGTTACGCTCCTCAACTGCCTGTCAGTAAGACTATTTCCATTTAAATCTTTTATTACCTCATCATCATCATAACAAATTTATTAAAACTTTATGTTTACAACCATTGCCTCCCCGGATCGAGATCCGTGGCCAACCGTACAACCACGTCGCGCAGCGCCGTGGTGTTAGTGCGGTTGGGCGGATCGCGACCGGTTTGGCTCAATAAAACTTATATCTAAAAGGTTAAAACTCCTGCCGCCTGTGGCGGCTTAAATTTAACGCTTTGGCTGTTCGGCCTGCTTGGCGGGCTTAAAATACTTAAAATTATCACTTGTTCAGCGTTCGTTCGCGTAGTTCACTTTTTAAATTTTGATTTGGTGAGACGGGAAAAAGCTTAATGAAAAAACCAGTTCGAGACAATTTTTCACCCAACAGTCTACTCGCCATTGGGAAGTTTTGCTTTGTGAAAGGAAGTTTATATTTTTAATAGGTTTTAATTTTGCAAATCTCTCGGTCGAGAGGGGATTTATTAACAAAAAAATGACAAAATGACAAAAATTACAAAAATACAGAGTACAAACAGTTGGGAATAGGAAAGGGATAGGTATAGATTAAAATATATGGTGGTGAAAAGTGTGTGGTAGTGAGAAGTTTTGGTAGAATTTATTACCTCATCATCATCATCAACATATTTATTCATCTTTTTACAGTAAAATTGCTTCTCCGGATCATGATCCGGAGCCAACCGTACAACCACGTCGCGCAGCGCCGTGGTGTTGGTGCGGTTGGACGGATCATGACCGGTTTGGCTCGATATAATTAAATTTAAAGATAAAACTCCTGCCGCCTGTGGCGGCTTAAGATTGTCGGTAAGATTTAACATATTAAAACTTAATTCTAAATAATGCATAAAACACTTAATCTATATTTGGGAGAGGCACTGATTTTTAATTTTGTTGCTGAGATGGGGATGAACTCGATTGGAAAAACCCCATTCAAGGCAATTTGTCTCAACAGTCTGCTCGCCGTTGGGAATTTGTGGTTTTTAGGAAAGGAAAATTGAGTTTAAAATAGTTAGAATTTTCACAAAGTTTATCGGTCACCAATTGTGGAACTTGAAAATATTAGCGTTTCATTTCGTGGCTACTCTGTGAACTTGTCAGTAACGCTGGAGTAGCCACTGCGTTATGATATGGCATGTGACGTTTCCCTTACATATCACCGCCACGTCATTTGGGCCACACCTGTTCAACCGATGTAACGCGCAGAATAATATAGAATGGTTCATCATTATTGAGAGGAAAAAGGTGATTTGACATGTTTGAATAGTTTGTACGTTGTCAAATCAAATTAAGTAATAATTGTGGTAAAAATGATGAATTCGGTTAATGAAGATGAACTATTATGTTAATATGTATTGTTATAATCGTAGATAAAGTGTAGTATTCAACTTATGATAATGGTAATAACACACTTGATGATTTACAGCACTCGCCTACGGCTTGCACTATAAACTTCATCTGCGTGAGTTATTATTTACATTATCGCTCATTGAATAATATACTTCCATACTTGGCACCTTTTGCTTGTTCAAGTCTATCTGCTTTATATGCCGCCATTTTTATATGTCATGGTAGTCAAAAATATGCAATTTTTTTAACAGAAAATGAGTTGACTTTACATTCTAGTAATTTTCGTGAATTCTACAATTTATTTTTTTTTTTTATAATCACTTATTTAACGTCGGCCTATTTCCGCTACCAAGGCCAATCACCGACGCCAGGAGACGAGCTACCCCCAACCTGGAAATTTTGCCGAACCTCTTCTCTATCGAAGAGTAGGGATCTTTTACTTGCCTAACATTTAATAGACAAGGGACCGACTGCTTTACATCCCCTCCGAAGGATGGTATATCCACTATGTAACCCCCGCCTAAAGTTACATACCTTCTACGCATGCGCTGATATACAAGCCGTTAGAAGACGGAGCGAGAACGCTGTGTTTCCCTGGAGAGGCTCACCCATCCAAGTACTAACCGCGCCCGACGTTGCTGCATTTGCGTATCGAAATACGAGTATATCTACAATTTATAAAATGTTGATTTCAAAATTCTCTCAAATGATGAAAAATTGACATTGAATCTATAAACATGGTTCCATTTATTTTACATTCAGGTTAAAAATATTTATTCATTTTCTTCTGAAATATGCATTTTGAATATTTCCTCTGTTGCAACAAGGTCCCCAGAGCAATTAAAATGAGGAAATATTTATAAAATATACAAGTTGAGTAATTGCGATTTGAATTGTCCATAGTTTCATTTCGTGTGAAGCAATGTAATAAATATTTCAACAATATGATAATTAAATGGGAAACTACAGAAAAGACAACAATGATGAAAAATATAACTATGGTAATGATATAATGATAACAATTATAAATATACTTAGCAAATTATATGGTTGGTTACATTTTCTCAGTTTGTGTTAAAAACTGGCATAATTTTTTTTTCTATAAAAAATAAAGCTCTTTTGAAAAATGGTCTCCAAAAATTCTGAAATAAAATTTCACCCTCATTGGGTTCTTTAAACCTTTTTGCCTAATATCGATATTGATATCAATTAACAGTAAATTCGATTTGTTAGTAATTACCCTAATGGTCGATGTCTCGAGGACGCTAGCACATAAAATTTAACGTATATAAAGTTTCATTCATCCTATATGTTCCTCTAGATTGTAAAATTGATTTTTATTCGTACTGTATTGATGGTTTGTAGCACTAAAGTGAATCTTTAAGTTAAGTAATCAAAGTTTTGTACAAGTAGTGACAAAATGATTTTTTTAAACTATAATTTTATTCCAGTGGCGCCTCAGATAATGAGGGCACACATGTTTAAATTGAAAATTAGCGAATATAACTATTGTGTATTTAGAATGCACTATATGTTGCTTTTCATTGCAGTCTTGCAGCAACTGCATAGAAGTATAAATGTGAGGGAACTATGAAATGCACCATTATTGTCCAATAATGGAGCACCATTATGTTATTCGTCTATTTTCTATTAACTCTATACATAATTCATTAACAAGCATGCATATGAAAACATTAAAACACTTCTATAAGTGAAATTGGCTTCCGGTCAAATTATATGAATTTTTGATATGTTGTAGCCCGCGTCATTCTGATTCAGAATCATTATGAAGTTACTATTCTCTACTGGCTAATTTCGGCGCTAGAGAGCACCGAAGAAAAAAATTATTTTTGAGAGTTTTTCGACAAATAAGTGGTGCCACCTATCCGCGCCAGTTGTGAAATTACAGTCTGTCAGTTGGCACTTCGTAATGACACTTTGACATTGGCGTAGCTCTGATAGTGGTTAGCGAGCGACAGTGGTTAGTTGAAATGTTGGTATCTGTAACTTCTATAATCTTGTTTTCTTTTTTTTTGAACTGAGCTTTCAGCACAGTGCATGTACCAGCAGAATATAGCGACAAATGATGCGTTAGGGCGAAGAAAACATGGGCATTTCTGAACATTATCGAATCTAATTGTAATTGCCTCAAATACCAATTACGGAACAAACAAAGATTTGCCACAACTGTGATTTGAGTATACCTAGATACAGAAGTGCAAGCTTATGCAGAGAATAGGTAAACAAAGTACAGTTTAGGGAACTTTTTGAATTTTGCGATCGCGTTAATATTTATCAAAAAAAAAGGATAATAACTAAAAAGGACTTATTATAATAAATCTCTTGTTCTACTAACGAAACACGGATTTTTTAAATTGTCAAGCTTGGCGACTGGAGTAAGAGAACATCTCCATCAAAAAATTATCAGAAAGTCCTTGAAAATATTTGCACAAGAAATACAAGGACAAGGACTTTCTGATAATACGTTTCTCAACAGGTAACAGATTTTGCAAACACTCTGTACAATTTTGAACCAGGAAATCGAAAACTAATAGCGTATATTGACGGGACATACATAAAAATCCCCAAAAGCAGAGCTTTCCAAGTGTTACGTAAGTCGTATTGCACACATAAGGGATATCATCTTCTAAAACCAGCATTAATTGTTGCTTCCAATGGACAAATGCTCGATGTTCCTGGTCATTATTTTTCGTACTCTAGAAATAATGACGTGGCAATGTTGAGGCACGAATATGAAAGGGATATGATTGGCTTAAAAAACTGGTTCGAAGAAGGTGATATTTTTGTGCTGGACAGGGTATAGCGCGACGCCCAAGACCTTTTGGGTAATCTAGGTATAGAAGTCAAAATGCCTGTAGTCCTTGCTCGCCGGCAGCATCAGCTTGCCACTGAAGAGGCGAATTCATCCGGGTTGGTTACAGAGACCAGATGGATCGTGGAAGCAAGAAACCGCCATATTAAGAGTATTTTTAAATTCTTCAGAGATGCAGTACCAATGCCACAAGTCCCTCATATTAGAGATTATATCAGAATAACATGTGAGATAATTAATAGATATCATTAGCCAATTAATATGGAGGGAGCAAATACTGTGCTGGCTCGTAGAATGTTAAACCGGGCAAATGAAATTAATACTCTTCAAGTTAGAGTGGAAGAAGAGAGATTCCTCCAAAGACGGGACAGATGGCTCCCTATAGAGGAAAATCAGGTGCTGGATTTTCCACGTCTTACATTGGAATATCTGAGAGATCTAACATTCGGGATATTCCAGATAAAACTTGCCCCATCCTATGTACAAGACAACAGGCAAGATATAGGGAACATTTTGTTTCAATTTGACGATCGCATACATGAACCAGGACTCTTAAGAATCAGAATAAAATCAAGGCATCGCAACGCTGTTAAGTATCAGCTTTGGATTCACTACAATGTCAATGGTGAAGACGAACCAATAATCTCTTACTACTGTACTTGCAAATTAGAAAGTCGTACATCCAACGTACCAAAGTACGCTAGTGTACCCATGTTTGCACATAGCTAGCGTACTTTGGTACCTTGGATATGCTCGCCATGAAGAAAATGTAAACTATCCTTTGACACACCTGCTGTTCGACTGATGCTGAATCCGAACCAATTGTATAATATTATTATGGCTAAGTATATTGTACATATGTACCTACTTATGTATTACCCATTATATAGTGTCGTTTCCATGTTGTATTAATTATATTAAGCTGTACTCAGTGGTATAATGTGGCATCATTTCGTTGGCTGACCCTATATAACTATCATGTAGATTACATATTGAAGCTTAATCTAAACCTAAACATATTTTTAATAATATATTATGAAAAAGTTGCATTTTTTCTCAAAAATTATTTTTTTCTTCGGCGCCCCCTAGCGTCGAAATTAGCTTGTAAAGGATAGTATCTTTTTAATGATTTTGGATCAGAATGACTCGGGCTACAAAGTATCGAAAATTCATACAATTTTACCGGAAGCCAATTTCACCTATAGAAGTGTGCAGTATCCTTTGACCAAACACATTTTGAATTTAGGATTTTGACTGTAGGATAAAGAGTTTTTAATAACTTTAGTCCAAAATTATAACTATAACTTTAATACAAATACATAGTGAAAAATGAATTTGATAAACTTTATTTTATTGTCTATTATTAAATTCTAATCAGTACATGTGGTGATAAACTAATGTTTTATACATTATTATATAACTCACGACAAAATACACATATGCAATTATTTATTATAATACCAAATACTTGACTTCGGGGAAAACTTCCATCTATCTTATCTGATTCAAGATTTTTAATAATTCATACGTAAATTTTTAACAAAATCATTAAAGCGGAGCAGAATGAGTTATGTGGATGAGTGTCGTATAGACAAACTTCGTCCTTTGAAATAAAGACGTTTATTATTATTATGGAATTTCACAGTTCTTTTTGAGGAGAAGGATTTACTTATACCTTTTCGTTACACCGAGGAATGTAACTTCATTGGAGTCTGCTCCCGGTATTCGCTCCGCTCCAGGATTTCCCTTAGAATGTGCCGTATTTCCAATAGTGCGATCTTTTGCATTTATTGCGCGCTTCGTTCCCGAGGTAGTCATTGTATACTCCAGTCATGGTCCATTTTGACAGATCCAAGGGCTCTTACAATTACTAGCATGACAGCTTCCTTGAGCATCCCGTTGTACTAATGCATTTAGTTTTTGAAAAAGTGCACAAATCGAGATTTTTACCCAAAGTGGAAGGGAGACTTGGGTAGAGTCTAAAACCAAAAAGTTGGGACTGAACCTGCTGGCTTCCGGTCGCCATCTTGGAAAACGCGAATCAAGTTGTATCTCCGTTCATGTTCGCTTTTTCGAATAATTTATGAGAACTGAAGTTGTAGAAAATCATTTTATATTTCACCTTTAATTTAACTTTTTTTATAGGATTGATGTTGTAAAAGTTACAGCTGTTTGAAAAGATTTTTTTTCTATTATTTTTTCACCTACTAAATGAAACTTTCCAGTATAAAACTCTAAATAAAAATTATAAATGACGTAATTACTTTTAGTTTCCACAACATTTTCAACGGAGTTTCTAAGTAAACATGTTTAATAGTGAAAAATGAGAAGATTTATTTTTTTGTTTAATACAATTATCGTAATTTTTTTCCTTCTTCAATTCTTTGGGAATTTCACTGCCACATGTATGTTTTCTTTCTAAGCGGTGCTAGGGGAATCTACAAAATATATTACAATTAACCAGTATGTTACTGGTAAAAAAACCTCTACGCCCGTGACGTTTACGTCAAAGGATCAGTTAAAGGTTGGTTTTGATAACTAAACAACACAAATAAGTATAAAAACTTGAAATTAAATATTTCGCCGACGTTTCGGAAATCTAATCTGTTTCCTTTCTCAAGGCTTTTTTGAAAAATCTTTTTTGCTGTGTATGACAAATACACAGCTCTAAGAATGTTTGTTATATTCAATATCCATAGATACTTACTATTTACATAGAACTGTTGATATAGTTAACAGTTTTTTAGTTTCTATACAATGTTAAGCTTGTGAAGTTCTTCTTTTAACATTGGCAGCCAAGTTGTACAGACATCTACGGAACAATTCGACACGCAATTATCCTCATTCAATAATATTATCGCGGATTCTTTTATTTTTCTTTTTTTGCTATCTGCCTCTTTTGTTAAAATTTTTGCCGAGTCCCAGTTTATTCTATGTCCGTTCTCCCACGCGTGTTCGCAGATCTTGGACCTCTGAATTTCATTTTTTCTGATATAATTTTGATGTTCGCCCAATCTTACACGAAAAGGTCTGGATGACTCACCCACGTATTGTTTGTTGCACTCACACGGAATACTATAAATGCAGTTTTTTGAATTTTGCTCGTGGTTTGTTGGTTTCGTCTTTGTCAGAATAGATCTTAAAGTGTTGCTTGTTTGAAATACCGTCCTAATATCAAATCTATCACCGATGCGGCGCAACTTTTCGGATAATCCGCATACATAAGGAATTAACGCTGTGTAACGTTTTTCAGGTTTTTGTCGTACCTGATTGTTATTTTCAATATTTATGAAGGTTTTATCGACAAAACCCCCAGGGTATTGGTTATTAATAAGAACTTCCTTTATAAACCGCTTCTCATTGTTTAGTATCTCATCATTAGAAGAAATGATTTTGGCCCTATCATACAAACATTTTACAACACCCCTCTTAACGTGCATCGACTGATTTGAGTTGAAATTTAAATATCTGTTGGTATGTGTTGGTTTTCTATAAACACTTGTTTCAATTGTACCATTTACTCTTTTAATTAAAACATCTAAAAATGGTAATTCATTTCTAGTTTCCTTTTCTAAAGTGAATTTAATGGAAGGTTCTTTATTATTTAAATGATCCAAAAAATTATCTAGTAACTCAATACCATGAGGCCAGATTGCAAAGATATTATCTACGTATCTCCACCAGATAACCGGTTTGTATGCACAATTTTGAACATGCCTAGTCTCAAAATCCTCCATAAATATATTGCTTAAAATCGGTGACAATGGAGAACCCATTGCCATACCAAAATCCTGCTGATAGAAATCATTTTCTAATTGAAAATAAGTTGTTTTTATACACATAGTTAAAAGTTCCATTATAGTATTTACACTCAATTTAGTTCTCGCTTCCAAATTATTTTCATTTAACAATTTGTCTTTGATTATTTTTAAAGTTTTGTCTACTGGGACGTTAGTGAACAGACTAACTACGTCAAAACTAACCATCAGATGTGTATTATGAATACTGTTTTCATAAACTTTTTCGATAAAATGTTTACTATTTTTTATATACGAGTCAGTATTTCCAGATAATGGATTAATAATTTTAAGCAAGAATTTTGCCAAATTGTGGCATGGCGAATTAATGGAACTAACAATTGGTCTTAATGGGACATTTTGTTTATGTATTTTCGGTAAGCCATAAAAATGAGGAGGCTTGCTATAATGCGGTGTAAGCTTCCGTCGTTCAAAGTCATTAAAATCATTTTTGTATTTAAATAAAGTTCTATAAATTTTGCCCTCAATTGATTTTGTTGGGTCTTTACTTAATTTTGAGTATGGTCCTTCATTGATAAGTGTCATAATTTTCTCATCATATGTATTTTTATTTATAATGACTGTGGCATTACCTTTGTCCGCTGGCAAAATTTTAATGGATTCATCTCTCTTCAAAGAGGATATTGACCGTTTTTCTTCCGTGCTTAAATTTTCTTTAATTTTATATTGCTTCTCTAAAGCAATTTTTGCCCGCACGCGATATTCATTTCCATCATCTGTTGGCATGTTTTGTGCAGTTTTTTCTACGCCTGCTATTATGTCAAATTTTGGAACCAATTTTGGGTTTATTGAATAATTTAAACCTTTTGACAAGACCAATTTGTCTGAAATTGTTAAAATCCGTTCTGACATATTAATGACAGTCTTGTCAATTAGAGGATTATTATTTATATTATTCAATTGTCTAATCTGTTTTTCTCTCATTAAATTTTTGAATTTATTTATATTCGTACTTTTTTGCAAATTAAAATGTTTGTTGTAACTAAACCTGATATTCCGGTGTATATAGTCGAAATCTTGTTCCACGACGCTGTAATATAATTCGTTTTCTCTGTAATTGATTTCATTAATAGTTCGTTCTTTTTGGTATCTATGATATTGAATCCTTTTCCTAACCATTGATTTGCTGGCTTTATCCAAAATTCTTCTTGTTTTGTTGTTCTCAAAAGGCATTTTTAGCCGTAAAAATTTTGGTATAATTCCATGTTTCCGACATTTACATAAGAACGTGATGGTATTTTCTGATCTTGCCAGCTTCTATATACACCGGAATATCAGGTTTAGTTACAACAAACATTTTAATTTGCAAAAAAGTACGAATATAAATAAATTCAAAAATTTAATGACAGAAAAACAGATTAGACAATTGAATAATATAAATAATAATTCTCTAATTGACAAGACTGTCATTAATATGTCAGAACGGATTTTAACAATTTCAGACAAATTGGTCTTGTCAAAAGGTTTAAATTATTCAATAAACCCAAAATTGGTTCCAAAATTTGACATAATAGCAGCCGTAGAAAAAAACTGCACAAAACATGCCAACAGATGATGGAAATGAATATCGCGTGCGGGCAAAAATTGCTTTAGAGAAGCAATATAAAATTAAAGAAAATTTAAGCACGGAAGAAAAACGGTCAATATCCTCTTTGAAGAGAGATGAATCCATTAAAATTTTGCCAGCGGACAAAGGTAATGCCACTCATTATAAATAAAAATACATATGATGAGAAAATTATGACACTTATCAATGAAGGACCATACTCAAAATTAAGTAAAGACCCAACAAAATCAATTGAGGGCAAAATTTATAGAACTTTATTTAAATAGAAAAATGATTTTAATGACTTTGAACGACGGAAGCTTACACCGCATTATAGCAAGCCTCCTCATTTTTATGACTTACCGAAAATACATAAACAAAATGTCCCATTAAGACCAATTGTTAGTTCCATTAATTCGCCATGCCACAATTTGGCAAAATTCTTGCTTAAAATTATTAATCCATTATCTGGAAATACTGACTCCTATATAAAAAATAGTAAACATTTTATCGAAAAAGTTTATGAAAACAGTATTCATAATACACATCTGATGGTTAGTTTTGACGTAGTTAGTCTGTTCACTAACGTCCCAGTAGACAAAACTTTAAAAATAATCAAAGACAAATTGTTAAATGAAAATAATTTGGAAGCGAGAACTAAATTGAGTGTAAATACTATAATGGAACTTTTAACTATGTGTATAAAAACAACTTATTTTCAATTAGAAAATGATTTCTATCAGCAGGATTTCGGTATGGCAATGGGTTCTCCATTGTCACCGATTTTAAGCAATATATTTATGGAGGATTTTGAGACTAGGCATGTTCAAAATTGTGCATACAAACCGGTTATCTGGTGGAGATACGTAGATGATATCTTTGCAATCTGGCCTCATGGTATTGAGTTACTAGATAATTTTTTGGATCATTTAAATAATAAAGAACCTTCCATTAAATTCACTTTAGAAAAGGAAACTAGAAATGAATTACCATTTTTAGATGTTTTAATTAAAAGAGTAAATGGTACAATTGAAACAAGTGTTTATAGAAAACCAACACATACCAACAGATATTTAAATTTCAACTCAAATCAGTCGATGCACGTTAAGAGGGGTGTTGTAAAATGTTTGTATGATAGGGCCAAAATCATTTCTTCTAATGATGAGATACTAAACAATGAGAAGCGGTTTATAAAGGAAGTTCTTATTAATAACCAATACCCTGGGGGTTTTATCAATAAAACCTTCATAAATATTGAAAATAACAATCAGGTACGACAAAAACCTGAAAAACGTTACACAGCGTTAATTCCTTATGTATGCGGATTATCCGAAAAGTTGCGCCGCATCGGTGATAGATTTGATATTAGGACGGTATTTCAAACAAGCAACACTTTAAGATCTATTCTGACAAAGACGAAACCAGCAAACCACGAGCAAAATTCAAAAAACTGCATTTATAGTATTCCGTGTGAGTGCAACAAACAATACGTGGGTGAGTCATCCAGACCTTTTAGTGTAAGATTGGGCGAACATCAAAATTATATCAGAAAAAATGAAATTCAGAGGTCCAAGATCTGCGAACACGCGTGGGAGAACGGACATAGAATAAACTGGGACTCGGCAAAAATTTTAACAAAAGAGGCAGATAGCAAAAAAAGAAAAATAAAAGAATCCGCGATAATATTATTGAATGAGGATAATTGCGTGTCGAATTGTTCCGTAGATGTCTGTACAACTTGGCTGCCAATGTTAAAAGAAGAACTTCACAAGCTTAACATTGTATAGAAACTAAAAAACTGTTAACTATATCAACAGTTCTATGTAAATAGTAAGTATCTATGGATATTGAATATAACAAACATTCTTAGAGCTGTGTATTTGTCATACACAGCAAAAAAGATTTTTCAAAAAAAGCCTTGAGAAAGGAAACAGATTAGATTTCCGAAACGTCGGCGAAATATTTAATTTCAAGTTTTTATACTTATTTGTGTTGTTTAGTTATCAAAACCAACCTTTAACTGATCCTTTGACGTAAACGTCACGGGCGTAGAGGTTTTTTTACCAGTAACATACTGGTTAATTGTAATATATTTTGTAGATTCCCCTAGCACCGCTTAGAAAGAAAACATACATGTGGCAGTGAAATTCCCAAAGAATTGAAGAAGGAAAAAAATTAAGATAATGCCACAAATAACATTTAGACAACAATTATCGTACAATGACAGTTGAAAATTAAGCTAATAAGTCCTTAAATTGTAAAACATTCATGTTTTTATAACAAAGATAAAAACTAATATAATACATATTGTATAGAATATATATTGTACATATATATGATGTATATGTAGGTCAGGTATATTAAATATATCATATTATATATTCATAGAATATGTCATATAATATATGTATGACATATGTATTATATATAAATATAAAGCACAATACATATAAACAACATAATATAATATATAACATCAAATACACAATAACTACGTGGAATGTTGAAGATGCGCTAGAATTACGTAGTATAATACGTCTCAGAACAGAATATTAAATCTAGCAATTTTATAGTTGAAATTGAGTTTACGTTACCGTGAGCAATCATACATGGACGAGGGGGACCTAGATATGCAGCACGCGCAAGCGCTGAAATCCTATAGAATTATATAATTATATAAAAAGTGCACTAAATCGGCGAAGAGTACAACGGTTAGCTTGCTATTTTTAAATAATGTATAACATATTAACAGCGGAGATCACTGTCATTAAATGACAGGAACATTTGCAATTCGTCCAATCAACGGAGCGCTAAAATAACTAAAATCTCTAACTTGAGTGCTAGTGAATGGATTTCTAGGAGTTCGGTTGAATTTCTCAAAGTGAACAGACGCTTCGAAGAAAGCTCTCGAAAAAAAGTTCAGAAACATAGGTTAATACACCGCTAATTTATATAAAATTTAAGTCATCGATAGGTCAAGAAATTTTGCGTGTTGTGAAGTGAAATAATCAAAAAACAAAGTTCATATGGAATTAACATTTGATAATTTCTAGTACAGGGCTTTGTAATATAAAATATAAGGTAAACAAGTAATATAACAATTGTGGTGTGTTAAGATCAGGCCTATCTGTACCCAAAAGGCCCTTGAAGTGATTGAGTGCTCAAGACCAGGGTAATAAATATTCAGTGTCAAACAATAATAGTTATAGACGTTAAAGGGACCAGAATAAAACCCCAATGCTTTCTTGGAAAGTGTAAATAAACAAACAATTGTATGAAGTGGAGTTTATGTCGGTCATGCGGCTCTCGCTGCTGACAATAAGCATGTTCAATGTCCAATCCAGCGTATGCAGCCGGTCCGGAGGTATATAAAAGCACCGGGGGTTTGTTCCGGCACACGGTGGGATGATCCGTTGTTCGGTCGAGTGGAGTCGCATGAATATGTAAAAGACGACTGGGCGACTGCTGATGGGGGGATCAGGCGAACGGTCGATCGGGCTGCGTGGTGGAACAAATCTCCATGCACCGGAATTGGCAGCAATGCCCACCTTACGCGGGCAAATCAATCAATCTTGGAATATTTTTGTAACTTGCCAATTTTCCGAGTTACAGGCAGTTTCTCACGATGAATAATGTACTACATTTTTTGCAAATTTTTAATAAAACAATTTTCGGTATACAGCGTGAATTCTTACTTATTTTAAATGGAACACCCTTATTTTCGATTACTCGAAATTACCATGAAATTCGAGTCGAAACATGTTGCACACCCATCTGTTTCGGAGGTATTTGACATTTTATAAAAAATTTGACAGGTGCAACGGTTTTCAATAACCGTTATAACTTTTGTCGTGTAGGAGATCCTTATTTGCTCTTGTGTGCGTAGAAAGAACACAAGATGAGCTAGCCTCTACAATAAAAATAAATTCCATAATAGTATACGTGTTCTATTTTCACGTTATATTTTGTCAAACCTCAAAAACTTTTTTATTTCAAATGGAACACCAAATCAATTTATATCAAATTATGTAAAATCAAATTCCATTTTTTCTAGTATTGGGGGTTGTAGGGATTAAACTTACAACTTCTTGAAATAATGACGATTTTCTGATATGTGCTTAGCTTGCCACTCTCCGCGCTGTATCTCGAGAATGGTTCACGATACGAAAAATATTTTGAAATAAAAATTGTAGACATTTTTATGATCTATAAGTTTTATAATAACCTTAAATGATATATTTCCCATAGGAAACGGAATAATTGCGTTAAAACGATTTCTATGACTTTTGTGCTTGAATATCTCGCTGCGCAGACACGACATTATATGACACTTTTCTACTAGTCTTCAGAATGTCAAAATAAAGCTTTATACAAATTTACAGCTTATTCCCTCCCGTTCGGAAGTTTGCCCCTTATTTTGCCTTATTTCCTGAAGTATCACCAGAGTAAAAACATCTTATTTTGGTCCAAAAAAGGTAATCATATTACGGAATACATGATAAAGGGGTATTTTCTGCCTCTTCCGATCATTTACTACTCTAATCCTTTTTTCAACTTTTATTAACTTCATTACAAACACATCGCACAAGGTTTTCATCATTAAATGTAGTACTCAACAGGTATTCTACCAGTTGAAAAACTTTTGGATATTATTTTACGGTTACTATGGAAACAAAAATTTTTGTCAATAATTGTCAAACTATATACGTGCGATAAAAAGATTCTAAACAGGGAAGGGAAGCTGACAGAATTTAGTTTTATTTTTATTTTGGTACAATAAATTTAAATTAACTAGGATTATCCGAAAGTGGGCCAAAAATTTCATATTTTTTATCCAAAAAATGACAACTTTTTAAATTTCAACCAAATTTATTTGACTCTACCGTTTTAATACTGGGGGAATTTACTTTACTTAATTTCTAACTCAATAAAACTCGAAAATATTTGGAGAAGCCAAAGTTAGATTTTTTCAATTTACTTTGAATAATTTTTAACTTAATATAACTCGAAAATCTTTGAAATTGTTCAATTTTTCTCATAAGTATTTAGGACTATCACCATCGTAAAATAAAATTTCAATAGCATTAGTCTTGACGTAGCCTTGCAGATATGCAAACTGCAAAGTAAATAATTACTTACGTTGAAAAATATTTCTTTTGACAACATCTCATTAAACATTATGCACTTACACTCCAATTTTTTAACAGTATAAGAAATACTATAACAAATTTATTGACCATGTGTCTGTTCCTGAATTCTTGTAACTTTCAATGTCATTTGCATTCGCTACAATTAAATGCGGTACCTATCCTATTCCGGAATAGTACTACACAATCATTATTCGAAATTCAGGCTAAAAACTGAAGAATTGTAACAACAACTACAACCTTGGATGATACATACATATGCATGCCGACGAAAGTACAAGAAGAATCCATTCAGTAATTATGTCTATTTAAATTAGTTCGTTTTGCAACAACCGAGAAAAAATTGAAAGTGAACATTCTCCAAAGAACTTAATAGTGATAATAAAACCTTCGTAAATTATGTTTTGGCCTTGAACACCTTTACTGACAGAATCAGTGCAAATTTTTAATGCTGCCCACGAAAATATCTTATGAAAATTGTGCTGCAATAATATTGTACACTTAATACTTAATGAAGTCTAGATTTTAAGATAAGTAGTCTCCGGTAGCAGAAACACGATCGACCTTGTTCAATGTTTATTACTAGCTTGGTAAGCGGGAAATGCGGAGAAATAGAGAGTGACATAATAAGTAAACGATTTCGATTTTATTTGTATAACATTGCATTTGTTAGTCCTTTAAATGATATAATACAGATAGAGATAATGTGCAACACATTGCCATACTTGAAATAGAGAGAACCTATAGGGAACAAAGACATAATCGAACTAAATCTGAAACTGTTTGGCTTAGATTTAAATACCGAAGAAATTATTTTATTTAATTATTTATTTATTTACATATAATCGAATGACTAGTAATTGGAGTGGATAGACAAAGGATGCAAAAAACTCGATAAAGTTAGTTAGACAGAACTTCCCTCTTTATTTATACAGGGTGGTCCCTGTACTTTGACCGTAGGTACATTATTTACAAACTAGAAGATTAATTGCTTTTTCTTACCTCATCTCTATTCCTTAATAGACGGCCTCAACATGTACAAATTAAACTAATAACATAACTTAAAGATACTCAACTAAAAAGTAAATAGGCGCCACCTTGTTTAAGTATAAATTTATGATCTCTATTAATACATATCTACTTGGAAAACCTGAAAAAACAACCTTGCCTTAAGTTTGAGTAAGCGAAACCAGTCTAATGAATTGAAAAAAAGGTATACAATAAAAATATATTATATTAATATTAACAGTACGGATGTTACAACATGGTAAAAAGAAACAAAACAACCCTTATTTGCTGTTATAGATAATATCAATACTTATACTTTATTTCAGCTCGAGCTTACGGTAAATTACTTATACCGAACTATAACACATTAACAAACGTACTAAGTGACATACTTCGACAAATAATGCAAAAAACTGCTTAAACTAAATGAAAAATAGAAATGTTAGCCATTAGTTACAAGGCCCCAAGGAAAATATAATAGATAACCTTAGAGAGGTTATTCCATAAATTAATATTACAAAAGATATCGTGTTACAACGATTGTATGCTATCTAGCAACAAAATATTAAATCTCACTGTTCGCGTCAACGTCATCACCAAATAGAATACCGCACGAAACAGTTATGCTTTAAGTGGCTATATCTTGCCAGGGATAAATCTTAAACGTTGCTAAGTAAATCCGAACCACTACTTAGATGAATTCTTATCACATGAACCTGCGGTAAAGTGTTTAAGACGGGCTCACCTAGAACGATAATTTAACAAAGAAAAAAAGTTGCTTTCTGTACCTTTTGTACTCGCGTTAGATCCTTGGCGGGGAGTTCACTAACACTGTAAGATGTCTACGAAAAACGCTATCTTTGTACTGCACTGCACACATTTGTGTGGCGGAAAGTTTTCAAGAAACTGTGACATTCAAAATTACCTGAATGCCACTTGTTAATTTTTATTCTAATAGCAATGAATTTTTGTAGTCTTAAACCACAATTCAGTAAACTTATTATTTAATTTTTCAGTCCAATCCCAAAGCCCTAGTCTTACTGAATCTGGAAGAAATTGTGTTCGTCAATCCAACTTTAAATTATAAATTAGCATACAAGCGCCATCTGTTACTTCTCTTGATAAACACCTACAAGTCATCTGGTACAACAAATATTTAAAAGAAGAAATCTGTATAAGTGAATAAATCCCAAAAATCAATAAACAAAATTATAATTCGATAATTCTGATTAAATTGGGACTCATGAGTGCATAAGAATGATACAGTACAGTAATTGTGTAGATTTGTATTATATTTAAAGAATGATTTATGTTCCCACTACCAGCGACATCTCGCATAGAAGTGTAACTAGTTCTTTAGAGATCAAACACGGTATCCGAGCAGTTCGTGATAGCCATTTTCCTTTTGACTTCGAGCAATACAGACGTGCTGTCCGATTAACACCTCATCCAGTGTGGTATGTTAATAGATAGTTGATAATATAAATATAATTACCTTCTGTAGCATTTGTTGTATATGTATTTGCAATTTAATTGTTGAATTTATCATAATTAAACGCGATGTTTGTTGATCACAAATTACCTTGATTCGCGGCGCGTGGCTTGAAAGAGACGCGGTCATGTTAATGTATGAACGGGGTATTTCGAGACATGTGTTTAACTCAGTATTAAGATATATTTAGAAATAAATTTTATTAATGAGTAATTGAGGTTTAATAAGGGTTTAAAGACAGTTCGAATTTATTAAATTACGTTTTCGTAACCTTGTCGAATAATTAAAATTCAAAAGAATTTAACTCGATATTAGTAGGGGCGAGAAGGGCATGTTAATGTAATTTATTTAGAGATATACCAGTAATGCATTAACGTGGGGATTTTATCAAACGCACTAAGAGTGCCCACTAATAAACAAGTAATTTCAAGTGTAGTAACAGATGATAACTCTTGTAGGAATGAGGTGTTAAGTTGACCCTTCAGATTTGAAGTTAAGTTAATCCTTAAATTGGGAATTTTACCATACATTTGGCTTAACTGTGTGCCAGGAAAAATTGGGTGGCTGCTATAATCCAGGAGAACCAGACTATTTGCCAAGGAGTTTTGTAATCCAAGGTTGGAGTGGCTTGGTATGGAATAGTCCTCGCTGGATGAGAGCACCAAGTTGTTTGGTTTGGTAACAGTTCCGACGTCTAAATTCTTGGGATCTCTACGGAGTCAATGATCGAGTGGTGGCAACACAAAAGGATTCAGTAAGACGAGGACCAGGGTTGGTTACTGCAGAACCCAGCCGGTGGTAATTGTATCAACTAAATTTGCTTTTCAACATTTCTTTTCAACGTTTAACTTTCAACGACATTATTCAACATTCGACAAACTTTTATACATTTCTAAATTGTTTTATGTTATATATTGCCTTCAGCTAATTATTAATTTTCTTCCATTTAATTACTTAATCACCGCTTAGCAATAATTTGTCATATTTTGTAAATTTTTTGGTCTTTAACCTAGTCAAACTTATTAATTAAATATATAACTTTCTGTAAGGAAGTAGCTACATCCAACCATAAGGTGTAACATTTCAATTAATCAAAATTAAACCATTTCAAGTTTTATAATAGAGTCAATAAACCAGATATTTTTAACCTAGTGTTGATAATTTCATGAGTATCTATAACATTAATTATCTCTGAGTAGTCACAGTCGTACAATTAGACAAGTACGTTATAGATGCTTTTTTAATATGACTACTGGCGCCTAACAAAAAAAATAAAAGTTTTTCTTGAATAATTTCCGAACCACGACCCAGTCTCCACTATCTAAACGAGAACCGGACAACCTCAACTTCCTAACCTGCTGGGGGCAGAAGTTGGTGGTACAAAACGTAAAGTAATTATTAACGGCATGCCCAGTTATGCAGCTTGATACAAAAAAATAACCAAGCAATGTCCTCCTTAAAGATACATGGCAACGGGAAGTAGTCAATTCTAATCAACTTTACTGACTGTCGCACTTAATTTATGAATTTTTACTTGTATCGAATTCACAAAAACTAATCACATATCCTTACGAAACTTTCGTAAACAAATAACTCTTGATTTGCTTTAAATTAACACATGGAAGCTAACTCCACTGAACCAAAATTAGAAATTTTTCTCTTCTTAAACAATTTCGTCGTTGCCACACTCAGAAAGATGCCATACTGAAAGAGGTGCTGAACCCTATTTTTCAGACCCAAAAACATTAAACAGTCCTTTGTACATGAAATATTACAAAATATTTCCAGATCGTCAGCATTCAGAAGACAGGGAATGCAGACAACGTCAGTAACAATATCGTTGCTAAATATGGTGAACAAAAGTGGACCCAAATTAGATCCTTGTGGGACACCTGATGCTGGTAAAACTTTGACAGACCTCAGGCCACAGTATCAAACATATTAGGTTCTATTGTCAAGGTAGCACAAAAAATTATAACAATTTTGAAAATCCAAAAATGGATAATTTTTGCAAAAGAGTACAGTGGTTTAGTCTGTCGTAGGTCTTAGAAAAATATGTATAGATTATATCAAAGAGATTTACGCGTCTTTGCAATTGCGGATAGAAGTGCACTCTCCACATTTAGATTCAGAAGGTCGTTCTAGATAACGTAAATATTTTTCAAAACCATATCTTCGGATGCATACTCTATGAAGGTGGCTTCTGATTCGTGATTATTTGTTTATAATGCTAGATTTCATGGTTCAGCTGCTATCGACTTCGGTCTCCTTGGGTGACCTTCAATTTTTTTTAAACTGTTCACTTTTCAGACAATGTACGAACTTATGTTTTTGACAATGTTATATGGTATTATGTGCGTCAGAAACACATTGAATAATTTTATCTTTGAATCTTTATAGTTAATAAATATCATCTTTCTATTAATAAGCTTTGGTGTTAATAAGATCTAAGATGGCCTTTTAGATTGACATCCTGATGGCTTCTGTGGTCACTCATGTTTACTATGAGGATCTCATTCCTTTAAATGTTCAGTCAATTCTAAACATTCAAGGATAATATACCATGTAAATGATTTCCTGTTGGTTTAACAAATATAATTAAGATACTTATATTTGTTTCAATTGTTAATTTTAGTTTAAATTACTTAGTAATTAAAAAAATAAATGACTAATTGTCTTATTAGCTGCTATCGCTGCGCTGTATTAAACTGACGCCAAAAACAAACCGCAGAATACTGGAACTGAACTGGGCCGAGGTTGCCTATATTGTTATTTCCGAAATGTGTTCAACTTCAGATATTCGTTGTTATATATGACTAAAAAAATATTCAGCACTTAGCAACGATGTATGCAATTTATAATAAAAAAAAGTAAAGGCAATACTACATTAACAAATGATGGCATTTTTTAAAAAACGTAACTGTTTCGAAAATAGTTGACGCCATAAACAACTTGAAAAAATCATATTCGACCGGTCATGATAATATTTCTACTACAATAATATGGTATGAAGTATGAACCGATTATTGTCTGTAATTGTTTATTTGTGGCACATTCAGATTTTCTTACTTTTTATTGGATATTTTGCCACTGAAAAATATTTAAAAGTTTTAATGAAAAAACCTCTGCGCCAAATGGATCAGACAGAGGTTGGTTCTTGAATACTTGACTGTTTCAAAAAGTCTCACACCTAAAAACATATAAACTAGAACAATGTTATAAACTAAAAACTGAAAATGAAAGCTATAGGTAGTCAACGTTTCGGAAGAGAATCTACTTCCGTTCTCAAAACTTTTTTGGCCGTCAACCAAAGTAGATTCTCTTTCGAAACGTTAACTATCTATAGCTTTCATTTTCAGTTTTTAGTTTATAACATTGTTCTAGTTTATATATTTTTAGGTGTGAGACTTTTTGAAATAGTCAAGTATTCAAGAACCAACCTCTGTCTGATCCGTTTGGAGCAGAGGTTTTGCCATTAAAATTTTTAAATATTTTTCAGTGACAAAATACCCAATAAAAAGTAAGGAAAAAAAAGTATGAACCGTTGTTACCAGTGACTTTATGTCAAATTATAAATTCTTCTTTCACCCTAGAAACTTATCCAAACTTAAAAATCTCAAGTCATTTGTTTATTTAAAAAAACGACCCTCGTGATATTGCAAATTATAGACCCATATATCTGATATCAAAATTATAAGAAATCTTTGAAAAAATCAATTTTAATGTCATAATTAAGTTTCTAGAAACAGAAAACATATTCTCTCCTAGTGAGCACGGTTTCAGAAAAGATCATTCAACGTCTACTGTTTTACTAAGTTTGTTAGATTATGTTTACCGTAATTTAGATGTAGGTTAATAGGTTCTTGCAGTTTATGTTGATCTTTCAAATGCCTTTGGCTGCCTAGATTATGACATTCTTCTACGCGAACTAGAATGTTATGGTTTTCGTGGCCAATGCAACAGTCTTCTAAAATCTTACATTACAAATAGGAAAAAAATTGTAGATTATCTTGATGCCGTCTACTAAAATTGACATTGATTTAGGTATACCCCAAGGCAGTACTCTGGGTCCCTTGTTGTTTCTATTATATATTAATGATATCAACCAGCATGTGACGTCTTTTCGTTGTGCATTTGTGGACGATATTACAATTGCAACAAGTGACAAGAATATAGACCTTGCAATTGACAGATTAAGTTCAAACTTGGCATTCAGTTTCGAAATATCTTACAAATAACCATTTAATCATAAACAGAGAAAAAACATTTTTATGCAGTTTCATCCTACGAGTGCATATTATATTGCGTTTTGGAAATAAAACTATTCAACAGATGAAAGACTTTAAATTACTAGGAATATGTATTGATTTATCCCAGACTGGAAATCACATATTAATTATATTTCTAATGAGTGTGCAAATAGTTGTTTTGCTATTGAACGTGTGTCCCAAATAACTACTGTAAAAATATTTCATTTCGAGAACTTTGAAAGTCATATTAGATATGGAGTAATTTTTTGGGGATTTTCTAATTTATCAAACCGTGTGCTTATGTGCAGAGCATCTTGTAGACAGACATTTATTAACGAGAAAATCTTAACACTGCCATGCCTTAACATATTAGAAATATTAACAACGGTAAAAAAGAATCTAGATTTTACCTTTCACCATGATATAATACATGACTTTAATTTGCAATATCTTACACATAAGTTAGAGAAGTTCAAATCGAATCCTTATTACATGGACTCAACTTTATACAAGTTAAATGTAAACATAAGAAACATCAATAATATCCACAAAGTCTGTTCTAGAGGATCTTGGTACGAATGTTTTAATCTTTTCTATTTTTCTGTATAAATGTATAACTACTTTTTAATTGTAATCATTTATTTGACTTGTCCTATACCATTATAATGATCGATTGGATTAATAAATGATTATTTTAATCTATTTCGTTGCTAATGCAACAATATTTGTTATCCAATATTCTTAAAAAAAAAATGTATATATTGTTACAAAATAAAGTTTGTGGGAATACACAGCAAAGTCATTAGCAATAATTCAATTCCAAATTATTTTATAAAATTGTCACACCACAAAAATATGTTGTTCTTTAAACAAAATGAGTAAACCTAGTTCAAAAATATTCCTATACCTTCAATTTTTGTGTGGAAGCAAAAACATTCCTTCAATAAGGTAAATTTATGAATATAAGAACCTATCATTAAGGAACTTTTCATTACCCGTACTCTTCTGTTTTAATGCCCAGTGCTTTAGTGAGGGGGTAACAATTCTCCCGAAGGGGTTGATACACCCTCTGCACCCCTTCTATGCCCTTCTGGACATAGAACTGCATCATGAAAACGTCTGGCTTACAAGCCCTTGAGAGTGTAAAGGAAATATGGTAGAGGGTGAATGCCGCTCCGGAACCAAGCCTCCAGAAGGGTATAAACTACCCCATGCTAGATAAGGAACACAGGCGTGGAGGGAAATATGGGAGAGCAAATATGGTCGCAGTGCATTAACGAAAATCTTCAATTGCCTTGACCGTATCCTGCAAGGGGCGAAAACTACCCCCCAAACCCACAAAAAGGGTTCGGAAAACTTTTAGGACCGGAAAAATGTACTTTGGGGTTTTTAGTTCTGAGAGAGAAGATAAATCCAACTCGATTTTATATTCAATTTCAATGCATGTCTATATTCCTAAGAGTATCACCTGTATCTCATGTCTTTCTTATTCGTAAACTTCATTTTATTTTCAGTCATACTTGTTTCTCTAAAATTCTTTTCCGCTCAATATACAGGGTGTAATTAGTTTCATGTCATTAAAAAAAAGGTGGTAGGGAACGACAAGACAAACAAAAAAACCTTATAGTCTAAAGCTCATAGTTTTGGAGAAAAAAAAACAAAAATTTCGCAAATTTTCAATAACATTTTTTGAGAACTGCTGGAATATTGAGGTAGGTTTAGATCTAGATCTGATCTGAAGAAAACTATAACTCTCCCTTGTGCAATATTTTAGTTACTGTGGGTATTTCGTTATGTACACACGTCCAACCCACCGTTCGTTGTTTTTGTTATTTTTGAATTCCGCGTCATTGTGTATTTATAGTTAAAATTTGTTTTATTGGCTTACCGTTCAAGTTGTCAAATTCTTGATTACGCACAGACACAACTTACTTGTTCGTCCTTTTTGTATTCCTTTTTGGCTTTTGTACCAAGTTTTTATTTTATTTTTCTTTATTGACAACGTTAGTTGATAGTTTAGTGTTTAGTGTTGAACGAAGTGCGTATGTCCTTAATTCGACGTACCGAACTGTGGATTGATGCAGATTCGGAGATTTTGAATTATTTAGGTAGGTAGTAAGCTTTTAACCCAGGACATTCATTTATGTTACAAATGTTAATAAACCACATTTAAATTTTCTAAATTATAAACAATCCAATATTTTGTTCCAAATTAAAAAACACACATGTAAAGAAATGCTCTGTTTAAACCACTATGGTCATTATTTGCTTGCAATTGTGCACGAAAAGAGAACGAATTATTTACCTCTTTATACTTGTCTCAGTTTGGTTGAGGCGGTCCATCAAAGGCGGTCGGTGATCTTTTGACACCGCGTGTGCCGGCGAGCATTTTTCTATGACAATTTAAAAGTTGTGTGATTGGGAACTAGAAGTCCATTGCCAAGAAAAACAGTGGTTCTCAATAGTTGTCTATCATAATATTAAACAAGTTGACCTAGATCAGTTTTTTTCAAAGTGCCCCTAGAGGGAAAACCAATAAAGGTTTTTTGTTTGTCTAGTCGGTCCTCATTACCAGTTTTTTTAACGACATGAAACTGATTACACCCTGTATACCGGATGTAACAGGATCATGGTACACCACCTCTTCTCCTTTTGTTTTGAAGATAATTGATTGAAATTTAGAAAATACTACATACATAATAAGCGGCACTTTTTGACATACAATTGATTTTTTTTTACTTCCGGTTTCGCCGGAAGTGACACTAACTTTCGACTTTTAAATGGAATACCCTATATATTATTGCATTTTTGAATTCTGCATAATTTTCTGAATCCAACGATGCCAAATAAGTGACATTTCAAACATCAATTTTTTTTATAACGTAATTTTTAATTTTCCAATAAAGTCTGCCATGACGGTTCCGATTTATTTTAAATGACTCGTGTAATGCTACAAAAATCGAAAACCGGTTAAAAACACTAAATTACGTGATTTATGAGCAAATAAAATTCACCAAAAATGTTTTTGGGGCAAGACTCAATTTATTCAAATGTATGTAATATCGTTTAAAATTATTTTTCGCTGGACATTGTCTGTCAGGATATCGTCGACCATAAAGGTCCATAGCTGCAATTGCATTTTTTTTACTTTCCCCATAAATAATTGACATGTCCACTTTTCATCTCTTGTATAAATTTGCGGCATTTTGAACACAATTAAGAATTTTAAACAATTTTTAAAGACACAATAAAAACACCATTAAACCGACAAATGTTAGAGAAACTAATTATTTCTTTGTTTTCAAAGATCTTAATTACTTAACATTTAATTAGAACAAAATCATATTTTCTTATTTTCTTTTAGCTGTAATTTTGTTTGTATTTATCGCACATTTTAATACGACATATGAATAAATTGAGAGTGCAAAGGAAATATGGTATAGGGTGAGGAAAAAGTGACAAATATTTTCTGCGTTTTTCTTTATTTTTTTAATTTCTTATTAATAGTACTAATAAATGGTACCACGTTACCGATATTTGGTGAATTTTGTTTGCCCATAAATCACGTAATTCAGTGTTTTTAAAAGGATTTAGGCATTACACGGGTCATTTAGAATAAATCGAAATGACCCGTGTGAAATGACATACTTAAATGGAAAACTAGAAATTATATTATAAAAAAAATTGATGTTTGAAAAGTCACTTATTTGGCATCATTGGATTCATAAAATTAAGCAGAATTTAAAAATGCAATAACATATAGGGTCTTCCATTAAAAATCGAAAGTAAGTCAAAAAGTGCCGCTTATTTTGTATGTAGTATATCCTAAATTTCAATCAATTATCTTCAAAACTAAAGGAGAAAATGGGGGTATACCATGATACTGCTACACCCGGTACCTATGCAGTGAGTGCTGGAGTGAAGAAGAAAAAATACAGAGATTCATTCCCATTTGTCTTCCCTCTCAGAATTAAAAACCACAAAGTGCCTATGTCCTTTCCTAAAAATTTGCCGAATCCTTTTTGTGGATTCGAGGGGTAGTTTTCGCCCCTTGCTGGGTACGGTCAAGGCAATTGAAGGAGGTTTCCGTCAATGCACTGCGATTATTCTACAGTAAAAACAAGGAACACTTCCTCTCCTAGATTTGCCTCTACCCGTGTGTTCCTCATTCGGCAGGAGGTAGATTATACCCTTCTGAAGGCTTGGTTCCGAAGCGGACTTCACTCTTTACCATATTTCCTTTGCATTCTTAAAAGCTTGTAAGCTAGAAGCTCTTATGACGCAGCTCTATGTCCAGTAGGGTGCAGATGGCTTCAACCCCTTCGGGAGATTGTTGCTCCCTTGTTGAGTCCATGGCATTAAAAAAGAAGAGACATTAAAAAAGAAGAAGGTGTACCTGTGTAAATGTACCTTATTGAACGGATGTTTGATTCTACACAAAAACTGAAGGGTATAGGAATTTTTTTTACTTCGATCAGTCATCCAGATTAAGAAATTCTTTTATGGGGCTATGTTATGTTAAAATTATACTAACATCAAGTTTAGCTTTCTGTAAATTCCGAACAAAAGCTTTATAAATGCTTTTACAGACTTTTTATACCAGATATCCATACTTTTCCCACAAATGTGAGAATTACATTCTTGTTCAGAAGAATTGAATTTTAATACTTCAAGTATTCAATATGATTATTTATTATGATTATAATAACAATAATTTATTGTCAATAAATGTTACGCTCTCTCCGTCGTTGATATATAAAACGAGAGCAAGTGATTAGAGCTATAGGGCTTTTAGATAGTATACGGCTATTAGATGCTGCTAAATAATTTCAAACATATCAGAGCATAATATCTAACTACACATTTCACTGATATCAGGAAACAAGTAATATATTTTAAAATCAGGTAGAAAATTACAACTCCGCAATAAGATTCTGTGATTATATTATGCAACTACCAGCAATCGCCACATTCGAATAGCAAATACTATTAAATAAATGTAATTGATGACTTTAGTAGGCCAGTTTACATGAAAATAATCTGTATCTTATCTCGGTAGGTAGTCATAAAAATGCAATAACATAAACATAAATACCACACATATTAGACAACCCTCAAATTCAAAGCCTCTCATAAGCTGTCCGGAAGGGGGTTACACGTTTGAAAAACGCAGACAACATCTATTACCCACCAACATTGCCAATGTTCTCGTCCAATGTACGTATTTTCATGATTTCTTCTGTCCTGTCTCTTTAAGACTATCTAAATTAATGTTAAAAGACTTCCAATGTCGGATTATTATTTGGGGTTAGTTTCCACCCGTTCTGGAAGTGTGGACAAAAATAGAAAAAACTAACTACTTCAGCTTGATAGATTGTGCACTGTGCAGTAACCTAACCAAAGTTATAAGCGATTATTCATGAAAGTTGATATTTTCCAAATTATGACAATACGCAAATGGAGATTATAACATCGAAAAATGGATACATTTTACGAAAACGTGACAAATATTTTCTGCGTTTTTCTTTATTTCTGTGCGACAAATACTCCTAAAAATATAACATGACTAGAACGTTGATAAGTTGCGATGTACTCTTTAAATCTCAAATGTCTCAGAAACAATCTCTGGCGTTAAGGATACATATAATGAGACATTAAAAATTTCAAAATTTCCTTAAGAAATATTTTAGTATTGAAAATACTTATGGGGACAGTTTAAGCATAAATGACCCGACATGCAACATATCTGTGAGCTGACCGGCGATACAGCGGAGGTTCATGTAAAATTGAAGCGACATACAACAGATAACAGACCTCACAGTTAAAAGAAACGGTAGATAAGAATTTAAGTGATAAACAAAAATGTTGTGAACCCCATTCATCGGCTGTATATACTTTGGCTTTATAAATATTTATTAAAGTGACCATGGGAACTCCAGGAAATAAGACAAGAAAATATTTCCGGCAATACATTTAAAATATCAATTAAAAAGCTATCAATTCTGCCAGGTATTTTATTCGCGGCAGTAGTACCAACAACCAAGATATGACCGAAGAAAGATGGACTGAGAAATACATAATTATTAAAGCTACAGCTAAAACTAGGCGTGTGCAGCTAACTTCATTATTTTCCACGCATGTTGCATTATCAATGCATATAAAAAGGATTTACCTACAGGTACAACTACGGATGGGAACAATTTATCAGCAGGACTAGGATCGGAAGCGTGATAGTGATTTTTTTTAATGTAATTTACTGTATCAATCAAATACCGGCCCCAAATAATTTGTTAAAAATAATTTCTTGCACATGTAAAACACGTTGCCGATCGGCCTGCGATTGCAGATCGGCTTGCGGATGAAGATTGGCTTGCGGCTGCAGATTGGTTCACGGCTGCAGAAAAAGGGTTATGTTGTACTCCAGTTTATTCGGTATGTAATGGTTTCAGTTGTAAGAATATTTTACCTGTTAAATATAATTTCTTGCACCTGTTTTAGGTTGCAGATCGGCTTGCGGTTGCAGATCAGCTTGCGATGAAGATTGGCTTGCGGTTGCAGGCAAAGAGTTATATTGTACTCGGTATGTAATGGCTTCAGTTGTAAGAACACTTTACCTATGCAAGCTAAAGATATTGATAAGTGATAATGTTATGTAAAAGAAATATTAATAAATATTTTGCCACTAATAAATTAAATTTTTTACTTTCATCTATTCCGTAAAATAAAAACCGCTGTCTAAGGAATCATTACTTCCACATCCAGATTTCTCGTCCAACTCACTTTAAAGGAAACATCTTGACTATATTTGCACTCTAGTATGTGGAAATTATTGGTCATAGAATTTTAATAATATTTGGGGCATATACGTTAAAAATGATGTATCTAGTTTGGCCTACTTATTTTGCGCTATTCACAACCTACCATCTCCCACCCCTTCAACAGATTCATCTCAATCAGATGTCATCACTATACATATGTGTACTAACTTTCCAGTGGATATCTCAATTTTATGTTATCAATCCCTTTAATAATGGAGTGGAGGTGGTGGGGATGGGGGAGTTGAAAAATATTAGAACGAAATCAGAGGCCTTGGTTTCTAGTATATACACCAAATCCCAACTTTCTGTACTCTTACCAGCTTGCTTTACTTATTTTCCTATTTACCTCTAATTTCCCTCCACTCCTTCAACTGAATCATGTCAAAATATAATCTAATTTCAGATGTCGTTATAATACATATGTGTACCAAATTTCAAGTGAACATCTCAATTTTATTTTATCAATCTCTTTAATAATAGAGTAGAGGTGGGGGTTGAAAAATATTTTTTTTTAATTGTGATGCCTTGGCTTCTAGTACATACACCGAATTCCAAGTTTCTGTACTCTTACCAGCTTGATTTATTTATTTTCCCTTATTCACCCCTAATTTAACCCCCAAGCCTTCAACGGAATGATCCCAAAATATAATCTAGTTCCTGATGTCAATATACGTATACCAACTTTCAAGTGAATATCACAATTTTTTTATCAACAATTTTAATAATGGCGTGGAGGGTTGGTGGTGGGATAGAAAATATTATAAAAAAATTTGAGGCCTTGGCTTCTAGTACATACACCAAATTTCAAGTTTCTGTACTCTTACCAGCTTGATTTACTTATTTCACCATATTTACCCCTATTTACCCCCAAACCTTTCACTCATGTTCAAAAAACAATCCAGTTCCAAATCTCGTCATAATATACACGTGCACAAAATTTCAACCGTTGCGAAGAAAACGTGAGGACAAAAAAAGTTACAGACAGACCGACAGACAGACAGAATTTTCTTTTCGCTCAAATTTAAAAGCTGGACGTTCCATGACATTCTAAAGAAAATACTAAACCTGTTTCAAGAAAAAAAAATGATTTTTTTTTACGATTACTATACTTCAAATCCACTACGTGGATGTGGAAGTAATATATATGCCAATTATTGCAGGTTTTACCCCTTTGTTAGAAAGTTGTACATATTTCTGCGCTTTGATATGATTATTTTGAACCCGTAATATTGTTACACAACTTTGAATTTGATATTCGTAGTCAGGAACTTCAAAAACATAAGTGTAGCTAGTTTCAGCGTCTAGTTCTCAATATTTTTCCTACTATTACTTCCCTTGCATACCTAAGGGATACAGTATTTACACAGAACCTTCCTCTTTATTTATACAGGGCGGTCACTGTAAAACATTATTAATTAAGAAACGACGTAGTTATCCGACGGCAGAAATTAAAAATTGATAGGTATCTTCCATTCCAATTGGAGTAAGAAGTCGTGAAAAATTGTCCATTTTTTTAGGTTAGAAAGTCATGAGACGTGGAGATTTTAAATTTGAGCAATAAAGAATTTTTCATTATCTATTCCTTTTAGTCGGTCCACCCTGTACATTGTAAATTTCCTCGCTGGCAGAAGCGTTAACTACCTACTCCGTCAAGTAGCTTTTTTAATTAATGCACCAACAGACAGATAACAGATCGACAGACAGACAGATTGACGGAATTGGAAAACCTCTATTTTCGTAATCTACATCGTCTGAGACGTGGAAATCCAAAGAAATCTCAGAGGGCGATTTTTTCTATTTAGGGGTGGCTTCAACCCCTTGGGGCCAATAACTTACATTCATTATTTTTTAGCCTTATTCTACCTAGTCTTTACAGATGGTGTCCGTTTAATTCATTTCTGGATGAGAATTCCGAGGTTTGGCTGTATTTACGGCATCATTAACTACACTAACTGCGTTTTATGTTTTTAATATAACCTCTTACATTGTGGTTAATTGTATATTATACCTAATTTAAGTAGTTATCCATACTTTGATTTAGTTTGTTCACCTTATTACAACATATACTTGGGAAAGAACTTTCTAGGAGACAAAACATCTAAAATAAGGAAATTTTTTGAACTTACCGCAAAGGTCATCGAGGGTTACTGTCACTGTGTGCTTAAACGAGTTATATAAAAATATGTATAGTCTGAGATTGATTACACCAACTAAATTTTGCAATACCAGAAAAAGAAACTAGAACAAAACTGTAATCTGTAAGGACATCCAGCATTATGAATATATTCAAGTTTCATAACGATTTATTTACATTTCAAATATCATCTGGAGTAAATTTAAGGACAACAATGAAGATTTCAATGGCAAGTTCAATAATATTGTTACTCAATTTACATAATGATTACTGCTGATGTATATCTTGTCTGAATTAATAAAATATTTTTATCCTTGACTAAATACATATCTTATTATTTATTTTTATGTAAAACGAAGCAATTTAAATATCCTCTACCTCCTTCTTAATTTATGTCATTAAATGCAATTGCAGGTGAGAGATTTTTTGAATGAAAACTTTTAATACTTACACCATTTAAAAAAATATTTTTCTATGTATTTTAAAATGGTACGGCAGTCAAATGCAAATTCAGACAATCCAGTTTCCACATCTTAATTTTGTTTTATTACTAATAATTTATGTTTAGGGTGTATAACAAATTTCAGCTGGGTACTGATGTAAGCACAATAACTAGTACAATTGATTCATTCTAATTAATTATAATAAATATGTTCCTTTTGTATATTTCTGACTAATTATAGTCAACATTATCTAAACAGTATAATAATTACTGTTTTTATGTAGGCAAGGTGGAGGTAGCCATCTCGAATGTATTACTTTGAAATATTTAGCAATATAAAACCGCTGTCTAAGGAATCACTATTTCCACATCCAGATTTTCCATCCAAGTCTCTTTAAAGAGAAACATCTTGGTGCTATATTTGCACTCCAGTACGCGGAAGTAACACAATGTTTGAAATCGTTTCTCCCAATGTGGTAAGGTGACTGATGTCAAAATTTATTTATAGAACTTCTCGTACCTGCAGATATAGCAACGAAGGTTCAATGGTCAGTTAGCTCGGATACCTTCAGTTCGGATCACTATCCGATTTTCTATGAGTTAGATTTATATTATTATCCCTCGGAGGTAATCTTTCCTAAAAATAAGTAGAATATTAACAAGGCCGATTGGCCAAAATATATAAATATAACTAATATTTAGTTCTATTATATACCAATTTTCTCTAAGAAAAGTACAATTTCTTCACAGCGCGTATCGAACAAGCAGCTGAATCATTCCAAAAATAAACCATTTAAACCAAAAAATCGAATGCCTCCCCACAGGTGGGATGGAAAATCTGAAAACGTCGTCAAACAACAGAAATGTGCGTTAGAAAAGTATAAAAAGTGGAGCACTATCTAAAATTATATTAAATGCCAAGAGGAAATTGATCGATCCAAAAAACTTCTTAGAAGTAAAGCTAAATTAAACTGAATCAACTACGTTTCAGGGCTTAAGAAAATATCACAATTTCTGAATTATGGAATTAAGCAAGAAAAATTTATAGATTACCATCATCCTATAAAAAATGTGAAAACTTTGACTGGATTGAAACCTTCTATGATAATGTCACACCACCGCAAGTATCTCTAGAATCCACACAATACTGTAATTATACGGATAATAATAACTTCGTAAGTAGCCCTTTTACTTTAACTGAATTAGACTATGTCCTCAAAAGAACACGCAACGCTAGTCCTGGTTTGGATGAGAATAACTACCTGATGCTCATAAACCTTCCGTTGCCTGCCAAAACATTTTTGCTAGAAATATTTAATGACATGTGGGTAGAAGGAGTTGACATTCAAACTTGGAAAAAAGTCTCCGTAATTCCCATACTTAAACACGACAAAGATCCCATCAACGCTGAGTTTTACCGCACTATTTCTTTGCTGTCTTGTATCTTTAAAACTAATAAAATGCAGACTGGAATGGTGGTTATGTAATTATCATCCATTCCCCGGCAACCAATATGGTTTCAAAGTTGACTTAGGTACTGTGGATGCACCGACTCAATTGGTGACAAATCTGTTTCTCAAATAACGAATATCTGAGAGGCATTTTCTTGGACATAAAAGGCGCCTATGATTGTGTGGATTTGAATATACTTAAACAAAAAATATGCAACCTTGGTATCCCAGGAAAAATAGCTAATAGTATATCTTTTCTGTAATAGGAAAGTATATCTAAGATAGGCCCGCGTTTTACCTCACTAGGTTTGTCTCAAGGTTAGGCCTTGAGCCCGATGCTTTTCAATATTTATACCGCAGGTTTACACAACTTGTTCAGCGATATCAATATCGTACAATATTACAGCTTTGCAGAAATATCTACAGCACAATGGTTTTACCTTGTGTGAAGGGAAATCCATAGTCTCCATTTTCACAAGACATAACACCCCGATACGCGATCATATAACACAGGAAAATATAACGCTCCCATACTGTAAGGAAATAAAATATCAGAGATTAATTCTAGAAAAAAGTTAACTTGGAAATCACACATTGAGTATATGATTACTAAATGTCAGAAAGGAATTAATTTCCTAAAGTTAACTTCAAAAACTTGGTGGGGTACAGATCCACAAATTTCTATTCTTTTCTATAGGTCGTACATTCGATCAATAATAGATTAAGGTTCCACTCTATATGGATCCGCTAGTAAGTGTGTACTAAATAAAATCGATGTAATTCAAAATAAAGCTCTCCGGTGCCATGAATTTAACCCCAATCGAACCTTTGCGTGTGGAGTCCAATGAACCCCCTCTATTTCTCAGGAGAGATTTCCTTTCTGAAAAAAACGTTTTAATTATGATTATAAAAAATCCTGTTATATGAGATAAGATACACCACCTATCTTAGACCTTACTAACAAATTCTGGCAGAAAAGAAATTCGCCTGCTCTGTGCATAGGATGTCGGCAATCTTCATTACCGTAGGGGGTTATATAGATACTAGTATAATCTGCATGGTCGTAGGGGACTGTGTGGATGCTAGTTGTTGAATGAGAATTTTCAAATAAGAAATTATACAAATCCATTTTAGGATTTTAATTTGCTAGCATAACCAGAATTCAGGTTATCGAAAGAATGCAAAGATTTCATTATTATTTTTACACATAGTTCTTCTTTTAGTTCCCATAGATAGTTACTATCGGGAGGTACTACAGGTTTCTAAAAATATCAAATAATATCAACCAACCCTCCCTCAGGTCGAATATTTCGAGGTGATAAGTCAGTTGAATATATTAGTCGGAAAATCCCAGAGTAAATGAAGTCATCCTCCAAAACATTTTAGAGAGATTTCCTACTGCTATGCATTTCTATACAGATGCCCCAAAATCTAATTATGGTACAGGCTGTGCATTCTTAGTACCAAACTCAAGTACGCGGTCAAAATTTAAACTTTTCCAAGGCACGTCGATTTACTCAGCAGAAGCATATGCTATTGCCAAGACTTTGGAACATATTATAAATTAACAGGTTCAAAATTCAATCATTCTCAGTGACTCCAGATCAGTTCTTGGCTATAAGTAATACTTATAATTCTGTATCCAGCATGTGTCACCTTTTCATTAAATTAATTAAATACTATAATTACTTACTAAACACATCTGGGTTGGAAATTAATTCTTCTTGGGTTAAAGCTCACAGCGGCATAAAATTTAATGATAAAGTCGACATATACAAGGTACACCCAAATCCAAGTAGAAATTCCTAAGGAACCTTGGTACTACTTTTTTCATATTCCAAGGAAGTACATTACTACACTTATTATGTTGAGATTTGGTCATGGTTGCTATCCTTTACATCTAAATAAAATAGGAATTTACCAACCAAGATCTGTGATGATTGTAATGTGGTAGGCGATCTGGATCGTTTATTTTTCAGCTGTGTTAAACATACATCTGATTGTGAGCAGCTGTATTCAGATATTCGGAAACTTAACGTTCAAATGTCAGTCAATCTGCCATACCTATTAGCTTCAAACGATAACAATACGCTTTTGAGAACGTCTGGGCGGAAAGTATAAATGTGTATCAATAATTTCGTTCCCTTTATGTCTCACCTTTGTTTTTATTTTCCCTAATTCCCATTTACCGTACTCTACTCTAGTATATCTAACAAAATGTCCTGAAAGACTTCTGGGCGAGAAGAATGTTCATACGTACCTCCCCCTTGGATCTTCTATATAATTTCCCGATTTTTCGTTTAGGATAGGTTTAGAATAAGGTATGTATAGGTGTGCGCTGCGTGCATATGTGCAATTGTTAATATCCCATTAGGTCGTATTTATAACAACTTGTGCCTGGCTGCATGGATAACTATTGCCATTAGAAGAAAAAAAAAAACTTCTCGTACACTCACTAAATCGCAATATTATTTTGTTAACTCCTTTAACAATGAGGTGGGGATGGTGACGGAGGTGGCAAATATATGCAAAGTCTGATGTATTCTATTATTCGTATTTAAACAATTAATATTTGCGACTCCTTCTCTTGAAAAACATTGTATAGGACAAGCTTCGTTATATAAGCCCCTTTTTTTATAACAGATAGGAACGCCACTGGAGTAATAGACAAGTAGATGTGCTGGGAGACCAGGAATATGCTTACGCTGCCTTTCGAGCTTTCATGATGTAATTACGCTTATAATGTTATAATAAATTATTCCTCTGCTTTGCTTTGAACTGGTAACTTGTCTCAATAAATATGTTATTAAAAAAAGTGATTTTTTCTTTTACTATAACTGCTTGTATTCATATAACCACACTTTTTTGTGCGACATGATAATTCATTTTCACATGAGCATTTCATACACCTCAAGACCTTAACTGTAGCTAAAGCGACATTTTCTGGCACACTAACTGAAAGAGAGAATCTGGAAGAGCAGTTTCTCTAGTATCCAAATTGTTCAGTTGTCTTATATTCTGATAAAAAGCATCAATACTTAGCGGTAGTGAACGTAATTTTGAAGATTATGAAGAGCGAATCCTTCACGTTACATAGAGCGAATCCTTGACAGTATTACTGACTAGGATCAAACTCGTGTTTCTGCGGTTTGAATCTTGAAAAATTATAACAGATTGCTTGTTATTAAAGCTCATCAATTGACATTCTTGTGGGGTTATGGATATTTAATATTTTTCCTCCACTATCTTCAAATATGGATAAGAGCTTTGAAATGACCGTTTCTCCGATTAACATTTAATGGTTAGCGTAACAGTGCCACATTTCTATAATTAATCTGTGCTTGTTTTTAATGAACCCATATTTAAGATGTTAAAAAAACTATTTCCCATCAACACTTTTAAGTCTTATAGTTAGGTATACACTATACATACTTTAGTATAAAAACTTATCTTTCGTTCCACTCAGGTGTTTTTATGATTGTCCTAAGACATAAGCAATAAGTTTAGGTACGTATTACTTTTTTATACGACCTGTGGAGAACACTAAGATTATAATGAAGCTTGCAAGTCACGCTACTTAGTTACAATAACTCTATAAATTAATTCAAAATAATATAAATAAACTCTGGTACGATATTTCAACTTCTGTTTTACAATTCAACAATAAGTAATACTGAAATAGTTATATACATGTACTAAATTAAATCACATAGTACTTTCAAGGACTTAGTGTCGGCACTCCCAGGCTGATTTGATCATGAATTCTAGGACCAAGACTAAGTGATAATTAAAATGTTGAAAATGAGAATAGAGAAGTGTACCAACAGCATTCTTATAATATATATCCTAAATTATTATGGTTGATTGAAGATTGTAATGAATTTTATACGCAACAAACTTTTGGTAAATTATATTGTTAATAACTTAAATAATTAAACAGCTGAACTAAATTCAATAATATTGTATAAGTCTTCTAAAGTCATAATTAAGTATTTATCTTAATGGATTTGATTTGTGAAGATGTCTTTTGGATAAAATTTATATTAAGTAAATTGCTGTAAGAGATCTGATTTACCACTTAACCATCTTTTTGGATGACACATACCAAAAGGAGTGATTGAATGAATGTCTACTGAAAATATGCAGTAAGTTAATCAACTAATTTTTCCTCAGAGGCTCCTAAAATGTAATACTAATGTGTGATGAAATAAATACAGCATTTATAGACACTGTTAGCTGTAATTGTTATGCTGCACCTGTTATATTTGTGTCTATCTTGTCAAGGTTATTTTCTAAATACATTTTTTATACTATATATTTTTTTTAATGACTTAGTTATTATATACTATTTACATTGTAGATCTAATTTTAAATCTGTGATTAATCTTTCTCAAATTGCTTTGTGAATTATTTGTAATAATGATATTTAATTAGTTTTAATGGTTTTAATTTTAGAATTGCCGGGAAGAAAATCCAATATTAAACGGAAAAAAGTGACATGGTCAATGGTCATGGTAATTTAGAAATATTTCTGTGCAGCAATGGAGATGAATTTTAATTTATATTTTTTTTTGTAATTATAAATGTACTCAGATATCCGTATATTTTTAGACCAAGTGTACTCGTCATTGTCCGGGCGACTTTCGATAAATTGAAAACCATTAATTTAAAAGAAGATATTTTGAATTATTGTGATTTTGTTTTAAATTGATTACTAATAGGCAAATACCAAAATTAAAAATCTTTAATGAAGTTGTACATAAATGAAAAGTAGACATACGTTTGTGTTTACTTATTGTATTAAATTGGTTGTAAGACAATTAACAATCAAAATCAAATGAAGAACACACCATCAGTAATATAAACTGCTAATTATTGTAGATAGTTGAAAATGAAGATACGCAACTCTTTAAAATACTTTAAAAACTTATTGAAAGGAGGAGCTTCTTAATTCGACATATATCTATGTACATTAAAAGTATATCAGTTTTTTTAAACAAATATCCACCAAATATTGTTCTCCTTCGTTGTATTTTGTTATGACTTTTCAGGGTTATCTCCCTGTATATATACATTTTAGAATAAACGTATCAAGTTTTCTTTCTTTGCAATAGTGTTAACTACATACTAATATTATTGTCCTCTATAACATTTTGTTGCAATGATTGTTTTTCCAATAGTGAACTTTATATTGTATATTTTCCACTAAGAGTGTATCAGCTTTCTTCCTTCCAATTAACGGCAATTACCTGCTAAATATATTATTTTTCTCTGTCAAACAGTTTTTTCATTTCGAGCCTATACACAGACAGGTGGACGAAATTGAAATATTTTAATTTTAGTAATCTACATAATATGAGGAGTGAAAATTTTGACACCCCTTTTTAACATAGCTTTATTACCATATTAACGGATATTTGGTATGACTATTCTTTGGGATAAAATAAATTATAATCAAGAACTAAATGAATTAAATAGGTATAATAACATATCTGCAATTTTTAATAAATAACTATACAAATCAGTCTGAGGGCGTTTAGCTTATAGGTATAATATCTATTGGTATATGAATAATTATTCGTACTTCCTCTACACAACCTGTAATTATAAAAACTTCAATACAGTTTGTTTGCAAAGCAACTATTCTTGAATGTTTCCATCTCAAAATGTTGGTATATTTATAGATAACATAATAATAAACAAATTGCTCTTGATCTAAAACGAAATTCACTGACAAAATTTCTTCCTGCCTTAGACAATTCCCCTAAAATGTCATTAATAATTACAGCAGCACTACCATCTTCCTGACATTAAATTGGTCTCTTAATCTATTTAGCTTTGGCTTTTCCGATTCTTTGTTACTTTTTCTACCACACCTTTCAAATCTTTCACAATTTGTAGTTCTTAATTGGTTTCAATCTACTCACTGCTTTGCTCCTTCTGATATTCCACAAGGATCTAATCTTTGACCCTTCTTGTTTATAAAATTTATTAATAATATCACCACAATTATAGATATTAATTGTTTGCACTACGAGTATGACGTAAAAATATCTTTCACTGTGAAATCCCCATGATAAATGCACTATTTACATTTTAACAATTTAGATAGGTCGTCAGATTGACATTTTAAAAAAATGCCCATTATTTTAATGGTCCTATTTATATTAACGTCCTGGCTGAGTTCAGCTATTTCTGTTCTTCCACTCAACTGGGACACGTACACATAGACTTCAACACAACAACCATTCCCTGCGACATTGCCATCTACCGCAGCTGAAACTCGAACTCAGGAGAGATAATAGCGACTAGACATGTTGTGCCACTCAAGAGCGGTCTAGCTCATTGCTACCGTCTCGGTAAGACATAAGAAACACCATTAAAAATCCACACCCTGGCCAGAATTCGAACCCGGTACTCCGTGGTCGCAAGCCAAACACCTCAGCACTGCACCACTGAGATTTTGAACAACCTTTATTTAAATATTTCTGTGTCGGGTTATGTCCTTTTCTACCCCAATGTTTTAGTACTGTTTGATTATTATCGACTTGGAAATACGTAACAATGAAATTATTAGCTGATCATGTTTTATTTTTATTACATTTGACAATTCTATCGCAAATTTACGAAAAAATGTCTTTTACACGTAAGAAATTCATAGCAAATTTCATTCCTTTTGAGGCAAAGGATTATGTGATTTTTATCTTCTTATATTAAAACACAATTAGTGAGTGAGAGGTCCATATTTAAAAAATATCCACACCTATAGCTAAGGACCATCCTACCATACACAAATGTATTTAAATAATAAATTATCTTTATTTATATTTATTTTATAAAAATTCCGAAGGGCTGGAGCCGTCACTGTCTTGTTGGCGATTCCGCAACAACAAGCCTCTGCAGATTATAAACTAATCAGTTAATAATTCACCCGTGTTAATGTGTAACACAATGCTATATATCTCAATGTAAGTAATAGCACTATTGTACGCCACAGAAAAAAGTATAGCAGCGTTACTTCGTGTTCCCAGCGCATGCACATACCATTTCCTTTATCTATTTGCAGCAAATAAATTTATCTTAATTAAAATGTTAAGTGAATGGTTATGGATTTTCGCCTTTTCGAGAGAGCTGTCTGGTTTGTAAGGATTTAACGATCCGCGTGAATGTGAAAATTCTGTTATTATTCATTTGGGAGCGAGTCGATGTAGACTGTGTCAGTAGACTGTTAGACTTGGGTGGGTAATGCGTTTATAGTATGTTGCAAAAAATGCCTCACCTAATTAAAATAACACATTGAAATTCAGTAAAATTTCAACATATTACATAGATTACACGACGATTTGAAAAAATTAAACCGCTTTAAAAAACCGTCACTAAAAACAGCTGCCTAAAGAATTACTACTTCCACATCCAGATTTCCCATCCAAGTCAGTCAGTCAGTCAGTCAGTCAGTATGTGGAAATAACTATTTTCCTGTATTTATACCTCTGAAACCACTCTTCAGGATCCATGGGTTCCAAAAATGATAACAAGGAATAAACACTAGCACTTTATTTAATAACTTCAAAAACTTCACAATACTTTTTAATTAATTAAAATATACTTTTACTAACTAAAATAATCTTTAACAATGTTTATTACTTGAAATTTACACACTGTATTTACTTCGGATTTCTAACCTCACTTGTCACTTTACAACTTCCTTTTCCTCGCCATGGATCGCACCTTATATATCCAAGTAAAGGCATCTGGAAGCATTCCAGCAAATTCTCATATTTTTCTAGAATAAGGTAGAAACGTACTTCTTCTATTAGTGTCTCCGAGATGATGTGCATTACAGATTCTAGAGTTGCTTAACCATTGATACTTAGTTTTGGCTATTTATAGAATTTTATAGAATTTTATAAAATATAATATATGAAAACATTTGCCCCAGGTGTTAATTTTTTGAAAACTTTTGTTCTCGTACGCACATTATTTTATTTTGTTGACTCCTTTAATAACGGAGTTGGGGTGGCAGATTTTATCAAAAAATTTGAGAACACAGCTTCTGGTAGATGTACCAAATCCCAAATCTTTGAACTCTGACTAGCTTGTTTTACTCATTTACGCCTATTTATCTCCTCTCCCAACCATTCAACGGAGTAAGCTCAACATATAGTCTAGTTCCCGATCTCCATATAATACACACGTGTACCAGATTTCAAGTAAATATCTTAATTTCATTTTGTTGAGCCCATTAATAATGGAGTGGAGTGGAAGTGGGTGACGGTAACAGATGTCATAAAATAATTTGAGACCTCGGCTACTAAGATATACATCAAATATAATATAGTTCCAAATTTCGTTATAATAGAGACAGACAAATTTTTTTTCACTCAATCTTAAAGTATTTACGTTTCATAAAATTCTAAACCTATTTTAATTAAGAAAATATATTCACATAAAGAAAAAACAAGTTTTGAGAACGGAAGTAGATTCTCTTCCGAAACGTTAACTACCTAGCTTTGATTTTCAGTTTTTAGTTTATACCATTGTTCTAGTTTATATATTTTTAGGTGTGAGACTTTTTGAAACAGTCAAGTACTCAAGAACCAACCTCTGTCTGATCCGTTTGGCGCAGAGGTTTTTTCATTAAAATTTTTAAATATTTTTCAGTGGCAAAATACTCAATAAAAAGTAAGAAAATCTGAATATGCCACAAATAAACAATTACAGACAAAATATATTCTTTTTACGATTATTATACTTCCACTTCAGGAGGTGGATTGGAAGTAATTATGAAATAAAGTCACGGTCGTTTGGTTCATTGAACCTTATTACATAATATAGATCTTAACAATAAAAAATTCATTTGATTTTGTTTGTTAATTTTTACAATTTTTTAAAAAGTGTTTAGATCTCGGTTGCTGTAATTCATTACAAACAAATAATTTTTATACAAATTGAAGGAATCTTGTTTTGTTTAACTTTGTCATAGACATGTGTTGTGGAGTCAACCGCTGCGGAGTTCTTTTGAAAAATGTATTTTATGCTGTTTTCATTCAACATGACGGCTATATACATTTACATATATAGAATAAAAATACCGTCCAGTTATTTAAAAATTCACAAACAGAATAAAGAACTTTCTCAGAACAATGAAAATTTAGTTACTTTTTGTATATTATCTATCCAGATATAGAAAAATACAGTTATGACAAGGATACTGTTGTAATGCAATGTTTGATTCTTGGTCTATTACTTTTTTAATATTCATTAATAATCTTCTATAATTTCTAACTGAAGAAGACAATTTCATATGCATTCATGCTAAAAGCTAAAAGTATGATATTATTGCAATCTAAGGTATTTAAAAAAATAATTTACCATTTTTTATATTCGTAAAGTATAAAGCATAGGTCTAAATACAAAGATTGGTGAGATTGTTATAATATTCATAGTTCTCCATTGATTTTATAGCACAAGTTAAACCAGTTACAGTCTTCTGTCTGATCCGATCAAGTATGTTATGACAAATCGTTGATAAATAACATAAAATGATAATGATCCAACACTGAACTCTGTGGAATTCCAATTTCCACAATTTGGTCTCAGAAATGATGTTTTGGTATTAACTAATTTAACTAAAATTTTCAACTTAAGCTAACCACTACCGATACGCCGATTTACTACACTTGTTATATAACTGTTGCATATTCTATAGAATACTCTTCGCGTTTTTTTTTCGTAAATGATATTAGTTTCAAACATTTTTTATTTAATAATTTAAATATACAATAATAATATAATATAACATCTTCTACTCTTGATAAAGGCCTAATAAGCCGAAACACGTGTAGAGTTTTAATAAAACTTTTTGATTTTTTATTTAATTACAAAAGAATTTTTTTTTTTTTTTCATTTCAGAAATTAACAACTTTTTTATTTTTGATCGATTTTGTTCAAAATATAAATATAAAACAATTGGGTTCTTACTCTAGCTAACACTAACTTACTGTCCAAATTTCAATACAATCGGACTTTTCGTTCTTAAGTTATCGTGCTTACAAGAAACGTGACGGACGGACAGACAGACGGACGGACATTTTGAAAGTCGTTCAGAATTCGATCACAAACCCAGTGAAATTTTTTTCACTACGACCAATATTACCGGTTTTAGAAATGTGCCGATCGAATGCAATATACTCTTCGTTTTGTATTTGCGAAGAGTATAATAATGATAATTTTCTGTTGTTTAGTACGTGGCAGATGATAAAAGAAGAGAGAAGGATGACAAAATCAACTTAGAGCTATAATTAGAGCTCACTAACTCTAAGGATCTTTATATGAAATTGAATTTGATCGCTAATAACTCCCACGAATATATAATGAATAACATGAGGAAACAAATATATCATTTGCATTATTATTATAGGCAATAGTTTTCACAAATGTCAATTTACTCGACATATATCTGGCCCACCACGGTGGCATCATCTGGAGACGAAAAATTAAAACTGAAAACTATCTCAGCATCATTTTAATTTTCAAGAGTATATTCTGCATAATCAAAGGCTTGGAATCTTTTACTCGATTTGTGGTAACAAGTGTGAAGTGAATGGATTATATTTTTTAACTAAAGGTACCCGTAGTAAAACAAACATAAAATGAAAAGGATTAAAATTGGAAAATAAATCTGATTTTAAAGATAAAATTAAATCGCAATAATATTTCGACAAAGTACATAATAAACCTACAAATATAACAATTTATGACCAATTACTAATTTAAAAGAATGATTATTGCCTTACATTGTACGTAATATAGAATTTAGTGCTACATTTACATCAAATAGGAAATGCGTTAGTTATGGAATCGTCTATGGCCAACTTCCAATATTATATTTGCAAATTATGTAATAAAAAACCATCTACCGTCTCCACTGTTTAGTTTGCTAAGGTAGGTAGTTCAATTCCTTTTTTTTTAATTACTGCCGTAGAAAATCTAGGTATCATTTTCTGTCAAGGCTGACTCTAACTCATATCATATAAATTATAAACCCTAAATTTTCGATTTGTTATGCTTTTCTCTAACATATATGAAGTATAATCATTGTCGACAATTGTATAAAGCTGTAAATTTGTTAATTTACGCTACGACAAATCGAAAATGTCACAAAGTCTCTTGAAATGGATACTAGTGCATACACAAGCAATAAAGAGCATATTTCTGGCATCAGTAAAAGGTCTAAGTAACGGAAATGGTCTCACGTTGGTGCAATCAGTTAATAACACAAAGCCGGGGGTTTGTTTTCTGCCCGATCGTTAAAGTCTCCAATTGTGTCAACTAATTTAAAATCTTGTAAGCTGTTATGCTTCTTATCTGAAAGTATTTTTACATGCTGTTATTGTTTCATTGACATTTGTTATCAATATTGAGTACATTTGAAAACAAATTGTTTATTATTACTGAATAATCAATGATATAAAATTGCTCTATCGAAAATCAAACGTGATTTTTTTAAAACTCTACACTAATATTAAAATCAAGCAAGTTCTCTTGAAATATTTCTTATTTAACTCGCAGAAAACTTTTGGATACGAAAAATACAATTGATAGTTGTACAATAAAATTAGAATAAAATAGTATACAGGGTGTACCAGCCAAAATTCTCGGAGCCATTTTCTCGATAACTGAAAGAGATTTTGGAATTCTGTAAATAGTATTCACTAGAGTAATTAAATGACTTTCATATACTCATATTAGATTATATATTAATTAATCAACCGCTTTTAAAAAATAATAGTATCCATAAACAAATAAGTAGCGTTATTTATAATAACGCACAAGCGATTTATTACAAATTACTGCGTAGAGCCAATCACCTTTAACCACATGCCTAGCCTGTCCCATCGAAATTGATATAGGTCCAACTTTATTGATTCTAGTAAATATAAATTCACGTGTAATATCTTTAGGTCATTTATAAAATTGTGACTAGTTTCTAAAATATGATTCGCAAGAGTTGAGTCTGTTTTTTGAAAATTAAAACAACCTAAATGTTCTTTCTATCTAATTTCGAAAGAGCGACCAGTGTGACCTATATTAATGCATTACAATCTGGATATGAAATTTTATAAACTCCTGATTTTACTTTCCTCGCATACCGAGGAGAAGTATTGTATTCGAGAAAAAAAGTAACCCTCCGAGATTTTTTCGGATTTTCACATTTCAGATCATGCAGATTACGAAAATATAGGTTTTTCAGTTCCATCAGTCTGCCCGTCTGTCTGTCTGTCTGTCTGTCTGTCTGTCTGTCTGTCTGTCTGCCTGCCTGTCTGTCTGTCTGTCTGTCTGTCTGTCTGTCTGTCTGCCTGTCTGTCTGTCTGTCTGTCTGTCTGTCTGTCGGTCTGTTGGTGCATTAACTAAAAAGACTACTTGACGCCACTACCACCGAAGAAATGGTTAAACTTTCACTGGAAAATATACAGGGTGGACCGTCTAAAGGGAATAGATAATGGAAGAAATTTCTTTTCGCTCTATTTTAAAAATTTCACGTCTCGTGACATTCTAAACCTATTTAAAAAAAAAGTTTTTGAAAATTTTAAATAAAAAAAAATTGAAATTTTGATAATTTTTTATAAAATGGGTGATGGAAAACATTTTTTTTTTGCTCAAGTTTAGAATTTCCACGTTTCGTGACATTCTAAAATTCTGAATTAAAAAAAAATGAGAATTTAAAATAGAAAAAAAATTTAAATTTCGAAAAAAATTTGTATAAAATGGATGGTCGAAACAATTTTTTTTACTCAAATTCAACATTTCTACGTTTCATGACATTCTAAACACGTTTCAAAAAAGAAATTTGTTTTGAAAATTTAAAAAAACATATTTTTTTAAATTTTTATCACTACAACAGAATAGATGACAGAAAAAAAATGTCTACAATTTTAAAATGTCCACGTTTCATTATATTCTAAACCTATTTCAACAAAAAAATGTATTGGAAATAGAAAAAAAATAAAAGAAATTTTCCCCCACCCCTGTACAGTAGATGATGGAAAGAAGTCATCAGGTTTCCTCTGTAATAAAAGGGCTAGCCAAATAGCGATTTTAATATGATATGATATATCATCTCTTAATTAATAATTTTCTAAAGTGACCGTCTTATATGAATGTAATGTAATGAATGTATGAAAAAGGGAAGTTCTGTGTAAATACCTTAGCATTATACACTATATTTGATAATTTAAAAGCTGGTTTAAAGCTGACTTTCAGATTATGTGCTGACAAAAATGACAAAATGTTACCAATTCTATCAGATATGTCACCGTAGTACGTACTATGGTGACAGATCTGATCCTCCAAATCAGGAGTTTATAAAATTACTTGTCCAGATTGTAATGCCTTGTACATGGGTCAAACTGGTCCCTCTTTAGAAATTAGATACAAAGAACATTTACGTTGTTCTAATTTTGAAAAAAACAGTCTCAAATTTTGCAAATCATATTTTAGAAACTAGTTACAATTTTTCAAATATAAACGACTTAAAGATATTACGCGTGAATGACGAAGGTTTTTAATTAAATTGTGTACACAGACCTTTGTAAATTCATTCAGTCATTTGAGTTAACATTTGAAAATGGTACGTTAAAGTACCGAAACTGCAGTAACGTGTATGTTACAATAAATTTACTGATAGAAAACAAAGTAGTGTCCTTTCCTGTATCGGTATTATTAATATACATTGTTATAATAATAGATAAAGTATATATTCAACTTGCCATAATGGTAATAATTCACTTGATGAATTACAAAATTCAGCTGAGTGAACTATTAGTTACATTATCGCTCATTAAATAATGTTACGGATTTCCACCTTTTTGGAAACACCCTGTATGAATCCGTGGGTTCTAAATAATTTTAACAAGAGATTAAACACTACTAACACTTTATTTAACTATTTACTGACTACAATACTTCAAATTCACTTTATTTACTATTTATCTAACCTCACTTTTCACTTTTCTACTTGTTCACTTTTATAAACTGCTTTCTTCATAAAATTTCCCCTTCCGCGCTGGTAATCGCGCCTTATATACTCCGAATTTGAATCTCTAGATCCATCTAGAAGCAATCAAGAATCTTCTCCAACAACATTCCAGAAAAGTCCGTTTTATTCTCTTGGCTTCCAGTCACAATCAGTAGGCATAGGCGTACCATCTCCTTTTCCAAGGGGGTGTAATTCATAACACAGCCCCCTCCTTAAGCCTGATCGTCCCGATCAGGCAACCCAGAATCATCGATGTATTTCGCCAATCTGTCCAAATGCACGATCTTCATCTTGGACTTTTTGCTTCGTTGAATCCGATAGACGACATCATTAATTCGGGTAATAACAGTGTACGGTCCATCCCAAGGCGGTTGAAGTTTCGGTGACCTTCCTTTCTTCCGGTGTGGGTTGTACAGCCAAACCAGATCTCCCGCCTTGAATCCTTCTGAACTACCCTTACGGTCATATCGAGCCTTCATTCTGTCACTGGCTATGGTGATTTGGTCTCTAACTAACTCATGGACATTCCTTAGCCGTTCACTCACTTCATCTACGTAGCTGTTCACAGGAAGCCGTTCTCCACCTGGTGTTCCAAACATCAAATCACATGGCAGTCTGATCTCATGTCCAAATACTACACGAGCCGGAGTCTGTTTTGTAGTTTCGTGGATAGCAGCTCTATATGCCATGAGGAAAAACGGTATGTAGAGATCCCAGTCACGTTGATTTTTATGAACGATTTTAGAGAGATGTTCTTTCATAGTCTTATTATGTCGCTCCACCATTCCATCTGATTGCGGGTGAAGGGCTGCCGTCCGTGTTTTGTGTATTCCCAATAACTTGCAGATTTGCTGAAATACCCCTGACTCAAAATTTCTCCCTTGATCTGAATGCAGCTCCAGGGGTACAGCAAACCGACATATCAAGTTATCTACCAAGACTTTGGCAACAGTAACCGCTTCCTGGTTCGGAATTGCGTAGGCTTCAGGCCATTTACTAAAATAGTCCATGGCAACCAGTATGTACTTGTTACCATCCTTGGTTACTGGGAATGGTCCGGCTATATCGATCGCAATCCTCTCAAAAGGAGCCCCGACGTTATATTGCTTCATTGCACCCCTACTTCTAGTCTGTGGTCCTTTACTGGCTGCACAAATTTTACAATTACGACACCACGCTTCAACATCTTGACGACTATTTACCCAGTAAAATCGTTCACGTACTTTATTCAGGGTCTTGTTAACGCCGAAGTGTCCACCGGATGCTCCATTATGCACTTCCTGAAGTACTTTCGGTACTCGACACCTGGGAATCACTAGACGCATAACAACTTGCTTTCCATCCGGGCTCTCCCATGCTCTTTTTAACAACCCGTTCATAACTCTAAGTGAGTCCCACTGTGCCCACAAAGCCTTCAATCCAACTGCTTTGTCTGAAACATCCTTCCACTCTGGTCGAATTCCTTTTTCCTTTGCTCTCAATATAGCCCCAATCTCTGCATCGTTCAGTTGTTCTTGTCTCAGGGCTTCAGTTGTCCAATCATCTGGAACGTCTATTTTAATAGTGTTGACTACTCCCGTGCCCTGCTGTTTCTCCACATGGCGGCAGTGCTTGCAGTCGTCCTTGCATGGTCTTCTAGATAAAGCGTCTGCGTTCTTATGAGATCTTCCTGGTCGATGCTCGATTTTAAAGTCGTACTGTTGCAGCCGTTCTATCCAACGAGCCAGTTGACCTTCCGGGGTTTTCAACTGCAACAGCCATTTCAACGCAGCATGGTCGGTCCTGATTTTGAAATGTCGTCCATAGAGATACTTATGAAAATGGTCCACTGATTTGACGATGGCCAATAACTCTTTTCTGATTACACAATAGTTTCGTTCTGGTTTGGAGAGCACCTTGCTGAAGTACTCGATCACTCTTTCCTCTCCGTTCTGAATTTGAGACAGCACACAACCAATCGAAGAATTGCTGGCATCTGTATATAAAATAAAAAGTCCATTCTGTTGTGGGTATGCTAGTATAGGACCAGTGCATAGAGCTGCCTTCAATTTTCTCCATGCTGTTTCACACTCCGGTGTCCACTGGTACTGAACTTTCTCCTCTGTTAGCCGGTGTAATGGCTTCGCAATGTCTGCAAACCCTTCCACAAAGCGTCTATAATAAGTGCAAAGGCCAAGGAAGCTTCGTACTTCATGAATGTTAGATGGCCTTGGCCAATCTCGTACGGCAGAAATTTTATCGGGATCCGTTTGTATTCCCTCTGAAGACACTACGTGCCCAAGGAATTTAACTTCTTTCTGAAATAGTAAACACTTCTTCGGGTTCAACTTCAGGTGTGCATTCCTTACTCGTCCAAATACTTCTTGAAGATTTTTCAAATGTTCTGTAAAGTCTCGTCCCATAACCAGCACGTCATCAAGGTAAACCAGGCGCGTCTTCCAGGTTAGCCCTCGTAGTACAAATTCCATCAATCGTTCAAACGTGGCTGGAGCATTGCAAAGTCCAAAAGGCATCACCGTAAATTGGTAAAGACCACTGCCTGCTGAAAATGCTGTCTTTTCCTTATCATCAGGATGAAGCCCAACTTGCCAATAACCGCTCCTAAGGTCTAACGTCGAAAACCATCGTGAGCCTGCCAATGTACTTAGCGTGTCGTCAATCCGGGGTAATGGGTAACTGTCGTTCTTCGTCACATCGTTCAATTTCCGATAGGCGACGCAAAATCTTAACGTTCCGTCCTTTTTGGCAACCAAAACTACTGGCGATGACCAGGGACTTGTTGACTCCTCAATGACTCCATCATGTAGCATCTTATCTATCATTGCCGAGGCTTCTTCTTGTTTTGCTAGCGGAAGCCTCCTAGGTTGTTGTCGAATAGCGGGTGAGTCACCAGTATTTATCCGATGCTGGACTATATCTGTTTTTGTAAGGGCCTCCGTACTTTTGGCAAATACTGAACTTTCCTTTTCCAGGAACTTGAGCGCCTCCTTTCGTTCATCCTCAGATAAATGCTCCAACTGGGAACTCAGCAAGGTCAAAACTTCCTGGTCCATATTTGTAGATGAATTTCCCTCCGTTTGTTCTTCGCACCTTGCTACCCACATAACCGGTTCATAGGAGCCAATCGGTTTGTCTTCTTTAATTGTTACTGCATGGGAATTTAAATTGACGACTCTAATTGGGATTTTATCTTTAGTCCGGGTTAAAGTTCTTGCCACAACAATATTGGTTAGGGACTTAATCGATTCGTCACCTTCCACCAGGCCAACACGGTAGCCTCCAGGATTTCCTTCCAAGGCAGCATCGATGATCTGTTCCGAATGAGCAGGAATCTTAATCGTCTTTGTTATCAATAGCCTTGCTTTACGGGATTGGTCATCTGCGGTTGCCAGGATAAATTCCTCATTCCCAATTTTCAAGACTCGCTCCCCTACGTCAACAATAAACCTCTTCTCCTCCATGATGTCCAGTCCCAAAATGAAATCATCTGTAATGTCAACCACAATGACCTTGTAATTGAATCTCAATCGTCCAACCTGCAGTTCCAAATTGACCTCTCCATGGACCGCAGCCCTGTCTCCCGTGGCTGTCCGAATAATTACTTCATTTTGCTTCGTCTTAATCTGCAAGCCCGATATAAACCCTGGCCGCACTATTGATGACGTAGCGCCTGTGTCAACAGTAAACACACACTTTCTTCCATTCACATATCCTTGCAACAGTAAACTACTTGGGATTCTTCGCAGCTGGGAAATCTTTATTTCTCTGGGGGCACCGTGTTCCCTAGCCAGCACAGCCCACTTAGTGCTGGCTATCTTTAGTTTTCCTGCTGCTCTTCTACATTTACAGCATTTACTCGTCTGTCCGAGTTCTGCTGTCGACAGTCTCGTTTCATATGTCCCATCCTACCGCAGTTGTAGCATTTAATACCTCCACTTGCCCTTTCTCTATTTTGTTGGTTTTCCTGTCTTTTTGCAGGATTTGATTGAGCCAATAATTGACTGATCATTTTATTCGTTTTGAGAATCGCGTTCAAGATAGGGTTTTGGTCTCTCTCTTCTGGCTGCGATTCTTCAAGCGTCATAGCCCGCACTCTTGACTTTGGAGTATCCCTATAGACAGCTTCTACCTCTAGTGCATGCACCAAGGCTTCACTACTACTTTTATGTCGGGATAGCCTGAGGACTCGCCTGATCTCCTCGTCCCTTATCCCGTCTAGGAATGCCCCCACTGCCAATTGCTCTTTACATTCTTTTGGCGCATTAGGATAAGCTAAGTGTGCCAGTCTTTCCACCGCAGCTTCAAATTCTTGCAGACTCTCTCCAGCTTTCTGAACGCGCACTTTCAGCTGGGTCTGGTATACTTGAGCAAGGTGTTGATCTCCATATCGTAGATCTAAGGCAGCTTCTAAAACTCTAAAATTACGTTGTTGGTCCGCCGGAATTGTCTGGAGCAACTCCAATGCTTGGCCTCTTAAAGCTACGATTAATGCCTTAGCCTTCTCTTCGTCATTCCAGTTGTTTGCACTCGCTGCTGCCTCAAACTGTGTCTTGTAAGTCATCCACGAACTTTGACCATCAAAAGAGGGAATTTTTAATCGTTGGCCTAATGACATCACTTGCTGGTTTCCTCTATCCCTCAACTGTTGTTTAAGTTGGTCTATTTCTCCTTCTACCTGGTGCATTTTGTCTTCAACCTTGTCTACTTTTTCTTTCACTTCGCTCACTTCTTCTTTAACTCCACTTAATTCCTCCTCGACTTTGTCCATTTTTACTTCGATCTTATTTTTGAGTTCTTCAGCGATTGTAAACAAGGCATTCTGTTGTGTCTCTATAGCTTTTCTTAAGTCGTCATTTTCTTTTTGACGGCGTTTCTCCTCTTCTTGTTTTTCCTCTCGACGGCGTTTCTCCTCTTCTTGTTTTTCCTCTCGACGTCGTTTCTCCTCTTCTTGTTTTTCCTCTTGACGTCTTCTCTCTTGATCCTCAAACATTTTTCTTAATTCTTCTTGACGTTTTTGTTCTTGTTCTTCTTTTTCCTGTAGGCGTTTTTGTTCTGTTTCTTTCTCTTCCTGGCGCTTTCTTTCCTGATCCATCATCATCTTTTGCATTTGGGCCATAAAGTCCTGCATTTGTTGTTCGGATGCCATGCTTCTGGTCGTTACCGGCATACAATTACGTTGAAATCAAATAAGTTTAATATAATTACGTCACTATCGGTAATGGGACTGTCCAGAAAACCCTCAAAACGGCACGAAAAAGTCTTATCTAGAGTCTTTGTCACTTAACCTCTAATGTCCAACAAAATGTTCCAAAAATGTCTCAAAAATGCACTTAAACACTATTTTTCCTGTTCGAAAATAAACCTCGAACAATGTCCAGTAAATTAGTCCTTCCTGTGTTAGCACTAACTCCGAGAATACTGTCCCAGTCTTCTCAACACTCCCGAAAAATCCTCTTGTCAAAATTCCGCTTCTGACACCAAAATGTTACGGATTTCCACCTTTTTGGAAACACCCTGTATGAATCCGTGGGTTCTAAATAATTTTAACAAGAGATTAAACACTACTAACACTTTATTTAACTATTTACTGACTACAATACTTCAAATTCACTTTATTTACTATTTATCTAACCTCACTTTTCACTTTTCTACTTGTTCACTTTTATAAACTGCTTTCTTCATAAAACTTCCCCTTCCGCGCTGGTAATCGCGCCTTATATACTCCGAATTTGAATCTCTAGATCCATCTAGAAGCAATCAAGAATCTTCTCCAACAACATTCCAGAAAAGTCCGTTTTATTCTCTTGGCTTCCAGTCACAATCAGTAGGCATAGGCGTACCATCTCCTTTTCCAAGGGGGTGTAATTCATAACAATAATATACTATTAGTTTTAAGTAAAAACATTGTTATGCAAATCGAGTTATAACTGATGTTTTGATACACAAAAATTATTCCCAGGAACACTAAGAAGAAGAGGTACGTGTAACAAAACATTGCACTCTAAGCAACTTTTATGGTACAAACAATTTTCGTATACAAGTTTTTGAGACATTTATCTTCTATATAATTTTTTAAGTAAAAAGAATGCCATAACTCTTTTAAAATAAATCTTAGATAATAATTTCTTTGGAGCATTTTTCGTAGTGAAGAGGGCTGGTGTAGATAGTATTGAAATAAATTTATTTCAACTTCTGAGTTGATCGGAAATTACATATGGGACGCCCACTATATTTTCATAAAGGTCAACAATTGATAATAATAAAGTTAATAAAACAATTATATAAATAATTTAAGTTCATTCACTTTTTAAATAGTTGTGGTGATTTTTTTGCTAAAGAAATTGCATTGAAGTTCAAGTATCTCTAAAACAAGTGATTTTTCGAAAATTGCTTGTATTGCAAGAGTTGCTTAGAACGTGCACGTCTTTACAAGAATCCTGCGATCTAATTTCTTTGCATCTCAACGCCATGTATACCTTGATTTACAAAAAGATCATTTTTGCTCTGGACTGAAGTCATTTAGATATTCTAGTGAATGCTTTTTACAGAATTTGAATATGTGTTTTAGTTATCAAGAAAATGGCCTCGGAAGTTTCAAGTGGGACACCCTATATATTAGTTACGGATTGAAAAAATTATTACGTCACACGTTCTTTCTTGGCTCTAAAAAAATTACGTGGAATTTTGTTGAAATAGTCACACATCTTAGACTATATGTCGTGTATCCATAGATTACTTCCTGGGAAAGAAGTTCGTAATGGTTTTGAATTTTAACTTTTTAGGAAAATATGAAATAAAAACGTGGTTTAGAATAAAAAAATTATCTTAAATATCAAAACTGCATTGTGGTAGAAATCAAATAGCTCTATGTGACAATAAAGCACAGAATATTTTATGAAGCACAACATTTTTCAAAAAAGCAAAGAAACCTAAGAATAAGCAACGTTTTTCTTTGTGGATAATAACCGGATAACACCCTGTAGGTTATTAATCGCAAATGGCCATTATTTTCATTACACTGTTTATTTTTTGTAACCTTTATATTCATAACGTATTACAAAAAAATTGCAATATATAAACACATGTTTAATAAACAGCCTTATTATTGAATTACCTATATTAGTTATTGATTATAATTATCCTTGATAGTAAAGCATATTCATAACAATCCAATCAAGAATGTACATTTTTGTAGAATTCATATTAGCTGTGAACTGAAACGGTATAACGTTCTTGATTTCATACAGTACCAATCTGGCAAATGAAAGAAATCATCATTTTAAAAAACGTCACAAAAATTATGAAGAAATTGAAATTTTGTCTAGTTTTTGAGAGTCCGTAATCATACGAAACTATATTTTCGTTAAAGAACTATTTGATACCTAGCACAATACAGATTTAGAAAATACGACAGATTTCATTATGGTGACGAATAGTGACACCATATTGAACAGGTTTTCTCAGCGACATATGATAGACCTTATGTATGTTTGATTTCTTTGATTGATTATCTGCTTACAGAGTGAGTTTTCTTACCGATCAAATATAGGTACAACATCTGGATGTTACAAGTTAATTGTATCAAATATTGAAGTTTTTGCGATCAAGTAACTACCCAAAACAAACAAGCGACATTTCTATTACTACTAGAGTAAATAATAGCCTATTGTCTTCTTCTGGTGTAGAAAAATAGGATTTACAATTATTTCTTTAGCTCGTTATGCATGAATTATATAAAAGGCATACTTCATGCAAGATACCTCTTATAAAATTAGTCCTTATTATAAAACTAACGTCAAACCACCATACGTATGAGAATATGTAGCGACATTAAAATCCGCATTCAGTAAATTATTAATACATATTTCCAGCATGCTAATGAACTTGACAATAATGAAGAAAATGGACAAAACAGACGTATTTACCGCAATAATTACAGCATACAAGTGAAGGTTATAGCGGTTTACAGAAAAAAATTAAATTGAACGTTGCAGTAAAAGCATTTCTCCATGCACGCATAATCGATGTCAGATCTAATTTAAAAGCCAAAAAAGTGGATGAAGTGGTTCTTATAAATATGTAATCAGGAAGTGATAGTTTGCATATCTTAAGGAGGTTGAGGCGATAGACAAAAATAATGAAAAAATCTGAAATAAAGTTTTTTTAATAGATTTTTATATGACATGTAGTCTTATGGAAAATATGTCAACCCAGAATGCATTCGATACATTTTAATTTATAGCAAATAACCAAATAATGTCAGCAGTTCAGAAAATTAATTATGTAAAGCATTGGCGTCTTATGCATATTTTAATATTGTTTCCAATTTAATTAGGAGACTTTTAATAAATAAAAAATTATTAAACGTTTGTAAACTGTCAAATTTGTTTGTGTGAATTTTAACTGATTTTTCAATTATTTAATGATTTAGTTTTAATTTTTACTGCTTCTCATTTTTGTTTAAATTATTTGCTGAAACAAATTTGTAAAATACACAGATATTTACATAAATTTATTTATTTTTTAATAAGTTTGGACAAAACATCCAAAAGTTAGTTCATTAAGTAGAATAATTAAATATACTAACATAATTAATTATTAATAAAAAATGATTTATTTATGCCTTTATGACAATTCTAATTATTGGTATTATTGACTTATAACCTTTTGTAATAATTTATTATGGAAAAGTTCCGATTTAGAATTCGATTTACTTTTGGCTGGGTCTGTAATGCCTCAACCTCCATAAACACAAATATACTAAGATAGTTTTATAAAATATCTAATCTAGCGAGTATAGTTGAGTCTGACTATATTCGTATTTCGATACGAAAAGGCAGCAACTCAAAGCGCGATTAGTACTTGGATGGGAGTCCAGAGAAATACATACGTAGAAGGTATGCATCTTCAGGCGGGCATTGCATAGCGGATATACCATCCTTCGGAGGGGATGTAAAGCAGTCGGTTCCCTTGTCTATTAAATGTTAAGCAGGTAAATATCCCTACTCTTCGATACAGAAAAGATTCGGCAACTACTCCAGGAGTACACCAAACCAACATATCAAGTTATCTACCAAGACTTTGGCGACAGTGACCGCTTCCTGGTTCGGAATCGCATAGGCCTCCGGCCAGTTACTAAAATAGTCCATGGCAACCAGTATGTACTTGTCACCGTCCTTGGCTACTGGGAATGGTCCGGCTATATCGCACGCAATCCTCTCAAACGGAGATTCGACGTTATATTGCTTCATTACACCCCTACTTCTAGTCTGTGGTCCCTTACAGACTGCACAAATTTTACAATTACGACAGCAAGCTTCAACATCTTGACGTCTATTTACCCTGTAAAATCGTCCACGTACTTTATTCAGGGTCTTGTTAACGCCGAAGTGTCCACCGAATGCTCCATTATGCACTTCCTGAAGTACTTTCGGTACTCGACACCTGGGAATCACTAGACGCATAACAACCTGATTATGTCAATTATTTTTTTTGTAATAGGTAATATTAAATACATACCAACACAGATGCAAACCATGTTATGTATTTTATTTATGAAATTCTCGTTGTAATTAATTCAAAGAATAATTTTGGAAAACCTTGTGGTGCGTGGGTAATTTGTTTTAGATGTGCAAATAGACCGACGTTAAATAAATCAATAAAAAAATAAAAATATAATATCTACTGGAATGAATTCCATATAAGAATACCAATAATAATCGGTATTTAAATATCCCATTTTTTGTATAGACTATATGAACTAGCAAATTGTTGATAAAGCCAAAAGTATACACCCCACAAATTGTTTTATTTTAATAACTGCTAATTTTAGAAGAAAAGCATCAAATGAGAAGTTACCTCGATCCTTTGTCTCCATTTTTTCTAAATATTTACCGCCTGCTACAGCCCGCAAATTCTCACATCTTATTGCCATAACGTTAGAAAAATATCACATTTCTTGCATTTATTAAAATATTACCTTCATATTATCACATTCTGTGGATTGTTAATTATCTATCCAATACACTCTGAGAACGAGAGAAATGGTCCGCGGAAACTCCTGATGACTCTAAATAATTATTTATAATAATTAAACTACTCAAAGAATTACTATAAAATCCAATAGGGTTCTATTCTGGTAGTGGATGAAGCCATTTAAATAGAATCAATTCGGTTCATTAAAGATTCAGACCTGTAGAGTGTTTCCCTATGTACTACAGACCAACCGATGAAGACGTATATCAATCGTCAATAGCAATTTTAGAAAATGATACAAATTCAATTCAGTCTTAACATGGTACCATTTTTTAGAATGAATTCTTCACTTTTCAAAAACCTAAAATTAAAATCAATTCCTTGCACAATGAACCGATTAAAAATTACTTTTAGCAGTAAAACTGAGCAGCGACGCACTGGACGAGAATAGAGTACGTAAAAAACGAGGTGTGCAACATATCCCTGTAGAGCCGTTTTTCTACGAATAACTAGGACTAGAAGCGTCCGTTGCTAGCTTCATAGCTATCTAGTATAATCATACGTTTGCCTTCAAAAGTTTTGTATAATTTGTTTTACCGCCTTCAGGCATAAAAACTAAAACATAAATAGATATCAACTAGATAACATTGTAGCCTTTTTGTCCTTTAATTAGCTTTGTTCCTGAAATACTAGATGCTTAAAGTCCAAAACTGACTAGACTATAGCATACAGGTTGTCCCGTAATAACGTGCAAAAATTACCAATGCCTTATCGAAAATTAAGGTGGGTTCTTCATATGAAATTTTTCAAAATAAGCCTTTCCTGTCAAGCTGTACCCCTTAAAGGGTTATGCAAAAAAAACAGTTTTTAATTTTTATCTGAAAATAATTTATAAGCCCACTTAGTGTTTTGACTAACATAGTAGGGCTCGTCACTTTTGACTGATCACTTAGGCAGATGTACTTTAGTTCTTTTTTCTCTAAAACAGTCGATTTTACGATATTTTTTCAAGGGGTAAAAGGTTTCTAAATTAATTCATAATTTCTAGTTCTCTTTTTTAATTTAAAGAAAAAACAGCAGTCAGAAAGATATTTAAAAATATATAAAAGGGGTAGTTAATATCACCCCTTTGTGTAATCGCTAGATGGATGAAATAATTTCGTTATATGTCTTTTCATTAGTAACCGGGAGGTGACATGTTTCGTCTTTTTCCGATTTCGTTATTTTCAGATAAAAATTAAAAACTGATTTTTTGCACACCCCTTTAATGAGCACAACTGGACAGGAAAGGCTTATTTTGAAAAATTTTATATGAAGAACCCACCTCCATTTTCGACGAGAAATTTTTTGCGCGTTATTAAGGAACACCCTGTATATTATCAGATTGTCTACAGCGTATAAGTTTTGGTGAGGGTTAATGCCTTTGGTGTGACACTGACGATGAAGCATTTTCCATAAAGACCAAAACACTTGAATACTGCACTCCAATACTACCTATATCCGGCACGAATATTGTCAAGCACGTTGGTATCATCTGATGACGACTACCACAGTTTCTATCATCTCCAGCTGATGCAAACATGGTTGGCGGAAACTTGTCAAGTCTAGTATTCAAGTATAATGTCCAATTATTTTAATGTTTGTGGGAGCCACTATAGCATACAAATGGCGTGAATCGAACTGTTGATTTCGACCTTCGTAACTTTTTTTTAATATATAAAATTTGCGGTCAATTTTGACAAAGTGAAAGATATATTTTGACTTGAATGTCCGATTATTATTATCAATTTCAATTTTATGTCCATTCTAGGAAGTTAAAGAACATGTGGTTAGATATATTAATCTTACACAAAACTAAGATTAGGTCTCATAATCTCACCTTCAATTAATTCTAAATAATTTGCATAAATAAAGCGTAGTTTTGTGAAATTTGTAATATTATTTATGCTGATTGTTCACCTCGAAGTTATAAAATTTATAGTGTTTTTATTATTTAAGTTACTTCCTATACATATTTTTTAATTATTTTCACTAAAATTTTTATAAAATGAGTGACCACTAATACTTGTGCAATCTTTTGTCAGTTTAATTAATACAGAAAAGATAACAAAATGTATATGTACATGTGTATACATGGCCCAAAGATTGGAAAAAAATAATAAGAAAACTTTTTCATCTAATAGCAGGATATCCAGAACTCTAAGCAGAACCCGATATACAGGGTGTCCCGCAATAATTTAACTACCAATTCCTTACCGAAAATGAAGGTGGGTTCTTCAAATAAATTTTTTCAAAATAAGCCTTTTCTATCCAGCTGTACCTTGTGCAAAAAACGGTTTTTAATTTTTATCTGAAAATAATTTATAAGCACCAAAGGATCCTATCGGTGCACAATGCTGCCAAATTATGATCTGACACCAACCTACTTAGTGCTTCGACTAATATAATAGGGTTCGCCGCTTTTGACTGATCACTTAGGCAGATGTAATTTAGTTCTTGCTAGAAAACGGTCGATTTTACAATATATTTTCAAGAGGTAAAAAAATTTCTAAATGAATCACAATATTTAGTTCCTTTTTTTAATTCAAAGAAAAAATAGTAGACAGAAAGATACTTGCAGAGTTGTAAGAAAGGTATTTAATATCACTCCTTTGTATACACGCTAGATGGATAAAATACTTTCGTTAGATGTCTTTTCATCAATAACCGAGTAGTGGGGTCGGGTAGCTGAAAATTATACCAAAATATTTCACATCTGGCAACCAATGTGCCCCTTTGGATTCAAATTGTACATGTGTAAACAAGTCTAAAAGGCCCGGGACACAAATTTTCCTGGCCCTCTAACGGTATTGACGACGTTTAATCAATATGGCCGCCAAAGTTTTGTGAGACGCTTCTACATTTGCTATATAACTGGGGTTTGTATTTTGATATTAACCTATATTATTAGTGATTATTAATCAGGAGAAAAAGCGCTTTCCAACGTTATATTTGACATCATTGTTTAAGTTCATAATATTAGAATATTAGAAATTTATTAAAATTTTTGTTCTTACTTTGATTTTTTCGAAACATCTTGCTAGATAACTTGGAATCCATTACATGTAACTGAAAACGTGTCCCATACTTTTTTGTTCGTCAAAATTACCTTTCGAGCGGTATATATGACTTTTATTTTATCACAAACAGTTGCTGAAAATTTGCGTAGACAATGTAGCGTTGTACAGCGAGTCTTTATGCCAACAATGTAATTTATATGGGTTCCGAAAAGTAATAGAGTGGCTTTATAACTGTTTAAGTAGCAAATGTAATTATTGTAATTTTTGATGTATATGTAAATACATTCTAGATTTTTGGAGGGTATTTTTTTAAATCGTAGTCCCCTCGAAATTTAAATTTTGAGAGGCAACTTCAAAAATGCAATGTGTGTTTCTTTTTCAGGCAGTCGTTGTGTGAGGAACTTCGCCGTGTAAAGAAGATATTGCTTTTGTCTACTTTACAGAAAGACAGAAATTACCCATTCATGTCAACGAAGAGGAAACACGAATTGGTTGATGCTACGATTGACCAAGTAGTGGCTCCGTTTTTATAGGATCTGTGTTTGTTATGCCAGAAGCACTCAAAGAGCGTTTAATCATTCCGAAGTATGAAGGAAATCATTACATCCAAGTGGTTGGGAGATATTCAATGCTAATATATGAATGACTAGAGCCTAGAAAGACGCTTCAAAAAATCTGTTGATATACATAGCATTAAGTTTTTTAAAAAGGCACTTGGTCCTGTACTTTCGCCTTGGCTCGCCCTGTATGTTCGAAAATAATTTCCAGTTATAGACTTTTTTATCTAGTTTACTTGCAATGTTTTAAAACATTTCTCGCTATCGTGAAACTCGAGATATCGAGGTCCAACGCACTATTGCCCCACCATGTATACTACAGATCTATGTCTCCAGAGATGCATAAACAATGGCACTCGAAGGACAAGTATCTATATGCCTTAAATCGTGAAAGGCTCTCAGGTCTTTGAATCTGAGATTTCCTGGGAATGCAGGTAATCCTTGAAGTAACGGGCAAAATATCTTGATGTGGGTGCTATGTCACGAGGGAATCGAAGACAGCGAATTAGTTGACACTTGCAAGAAAGGGTGCTGAGGCTCCATTTTTCTTCTAAACCGTTTTGTGGCTTATTTATTAAGAAAGACATAATAATAGAAATCCAAAAATGGGAAAAACAACAAAAAAGCCCTACTGGACGACTCCAGACCAAAGACAACTGATTATTTACTTATTTGACGAATACCGCTAGGATTCTAGAATTCGAATAGTCTGACTTAGGACTGATAACAACTAATTGCAAGGTAATTTACAAAATATATTTAGGTCGAGGAGCAGAAGGACAGGAGAGTGAAGTGGCCCCTAAATGTTTGGATCATTATTATAAAAAGTAAACCATACAAATTTTCCTACGGAATCCTGTACGATAAACTATTATAACAAGACAAAAATGTTACATCTCACTTTTTTTTTCGTATCCAAATAAAATTTGCTTACTGATAAGCTCAAAAGGTTCTATTATAAACTTTTGGGTCATAAGCCTTAGAAATAGATAAGGCAAGTAAATTTCTCTCATTATCTTCCATCACGCTCAAATAATTGAATTTTTAGATGTGGAAAGAATACAATTTGAATCTGAATTTAAATGATCTCTCTTTAAAAAGTTTATGCCGCGCGGTATATTCTAAAATAATTTTATTCCCTAAAATTCACAATATATACGAGAGTCCTAAAAATCCTTCTTCACAAAATAACACCTGCTTTCGTCTTATTATTATCATTATTTTACGTATTTACAAGTTTCATTTTCATGACATACTTTAATGGTTAACAAGGAGACAGTAAGACGAATGAAGGGAAGAAGGCGCGTGTATCCAAGAGCAATGGACCATTTCTCAGGCTAGAAATCCTAAAAAAGGACTAAGATATTGGAATCTTTGGAAATAAATACCATTATAATCATTCCGAGAATATATTTTGTAAAAAAAAAAATAAGAAACGGTATTCATTGTTTTACTACGAATTTCAAGCACATGGCGGAACAAGGAGCAACGAATTGTAGTTAAAGTCCATAGTAACCACAGATTCTACTCGATTAGATCTAGCTGTGATTTTAGTGCGTGATTTGTGACTATAAAAAGTGACCTTGTCCTGAAGTAATAACTTAATACTTATAGCAAATGACAAATGACCAGTGACAGTGACAAAATGTTACAAATTAAGCTGAATTCTGTGAGTTAGATAAGGATAGTCAATTTTGTCTAGGTTAAAGCCCATGTAGGAGTTCCCCATAATGAGCTTGTTGGCTATTTTTTTTTATAAAAAATACTTTATCCAACGCAACTTTAAATCTTTAGGTATGTTTATCGGACTGTATAAATTCATTCAGACATAAAACACATAATATTTGATTAAAATTTTACCAAAATTATTATAATCAATTAGATTATCCTCTGAATCAGAACATCTAAGTTGTAAACTATATTCCCAAATCACTATGGTTTAAGAGTATTAATATACTTAGAGAATGTATCATTACAATTTGTAGGGTAAAACTGTCATGCTTGCTTCACAAGATAACTAAACAGGATTAGAATACTACAAGGCAATCTGGAGTACATTTTCTTTAAATGCTAGAATCACCAAATCGCTACCAATGTTGTGTAAAAAAATAATCGAAAAATTGCTTTGCGGCCACAGTGGTCAATTTTCAAGTTCTAGGCGGACAGAATTCTACAATTTTGCAACTTAATAGAAAATAATAATAAATAATAATAAAACTTTATTGCTATAGATCTTACAAAGAAAAGACATTAGCATTGTCAAGAAGTGATCACAAAATATCCAGGTAAAATAAAATAAGATAAGAGAGACACATTAAAATTTGTAAAATATATAAAAGGAGAACAACGTTAACAAGGTAAAAAACGTACACTTAAAATTAGCTTAAAACTAAAGGTATATTTTACCTTTAGTTTTAAGCTAATTTTAAGTGTACGTTTTTTACCTTGTGTTGTGTTATTTACACAATATACTATTATCTAACATATACAATTGATTAATAAAATCATTTGTTCTTATGCATTTAAAAAATCACTGAATGAATAAAATGTGTTTTCTAGTAAGTACAATTTTAGATGTTTTTTAAAGGAGTGGATATTATTTATAGACTTTAATTCTCCTGGCAGAGCATTGTAGGCCTTTATAGCGTTATAACATGGGCCTCTTTCATAAAAGCTATGATAATGCACTAGTACTCTGAGATCAGGCCCGTTCCTCGTTGTCATAACTCGATATACATCGTTGTTTCTTGTAAATTCAGTACTATTTACCTTAAAGAATAGCACTAATTTGTATATATATACAAAGACGGGATGGTAAGTATTTCCAATTCTTTAAATAAAGGTTTACATGAATCTCTGCAAGAGACATTCATTATACATCTAATTATGCGTTTCTGATTGATAAATACTTTCTGCCAGTGTACGGAAGAGCCCCAGAATATTATCGCATATTCTAGAACACTTTGTACACACGCAAAGTAGAATGTTCTTAAACAATCGATGGAGAGTTGGTTTCTCATAAATCGTATTACTTAACAAGACGAATTTAATCTCGATATCAAGGTATTAGTGTACGATTCCCAGTTTAACCTACTGTCTAGCGTTACGCCAAGAAATTTTACATTTTCTAATTGTGTGATTGAAGAACCATTTAATTTGACATATAATGAATAATCTTGTTCAGTAGTTGGAGAAAACATAAGGAGAGTAGTTTTACCTCCATTTAAGTTCAATCCGTTCGAGTCACAATATTTGATCATATTTGATGATATTATGGAAAGTTTACTTGCACAATCCACCACAGATTCTTCAGTTGCCACACAGGAATTATCATCAGCGTATTGATATAAACCATCTATATTGATATTTTCTTTTAAATCATTGGTATGTAAGATAAACAAAAGGGGCCCAAGTATAGATCCTTGAGGCACTCCTTGCGATACATCAACTTTATCAGAAAAATAAGTTTGAAGTATTCCATTCTTAAAGGTTGTTACAGCAGTGACTTGAGATCTATCTGTAAGATAGGATTGGAGTAGTTTGTTACATGTACCTCGTACACCATAACAATCTAACTTGTCTAATAAAATAGATTGATTAATGGTATCGAAGGCTCTTGACATATCAAAATAGAGGCAACCTACTTTTAAATTGGAATCGAGTGCGGTAATAATCCTAGATACTGCCTGATAGATGGCCTGTTCTGTGGAACAATGGGGCATAAAGCCGAACTGACATTCTTTAATTATTTTATGTTTAGTAAAGATATTCCTTATCGCCCTTTTTATATATGGGAATCGTTTTATTAATTTTTAAGTTATGAGGAAATATTCCTTCCAAAAAACAATTATTTATTATATGAGAAAGTGGTTCTGCTATTTCTACGATGACTGTTTTAATTAAATATATGGGTACCTCGTCTAGACCAGTTGATTTTTTATTTGGCATTGCAAGAACAATATTGATAATTTCTTGAGCATTAGTAGGGTTTAAAAATAGGTTTTCTTGGTTTCGGCTAGTTATACTTGTTCTCTCCCCAACAAGTTGGGTTGGAGAAAGAGCGAAATGTTCACTAAATAAACGCACTACGGCTTCCGGATCCGTTATTTTATTATTTAGCTGGTCCTTTATAGTAAGATCAGTTTCGTGTTGTTTGGATTTGCTACTGATACTTTTGTTAAATATATCCCAAGTAGCTTTTGATTTATTACCAGCATTTGATATTATATTATTATTTACTTGAGTTTTATAATCTCGGATGTATTTTTTGCATCTCTTTTTTTCACTCTTGTACAACTCTAAAATTTCATTGCAATTTGTGCTGCTGTGCAACATATATAAATCCCTAATATAGAGAGACCATTGCTTAATTTCAGTGGGTAACCAACATTTATTGTTGTTAACATTGACAGTTTTAGGAAATGCGATATCAAAATAATATAGAAATATGTTCAAAAAAGAATTGTACTTACCATCTGGGTCCCTTTCTGCATAAACTGTATCCCAATTCTCAGAACGAATAAGGTTGCAAAATATATTAGGGTTATCTTCGTGAAATAACCGTTTTACTACATACTTTTTTGTACACGTTTTCTCCAAAGCTTCTTTGACTATTCGTTAGAAATGCGGAAATATATTGAAAATAATGTAAACACTAAAGGGGTGGTTTTTGAGGGAAAGAATTATTTAATTTTGGAATTCTGAAACTTTGTGGATACTATAATATTGTACCCGTGAATACCCCAAAAATAGTAAAGACATTCTAAGGAGCAGGGGGGTGGTTTCAAAGGGGTTGAAAATTAAATATTTTAAAATTACGTAACTTTTTGAATAAGATTTGAGAATCTAAACAAAGAATGTAAAGTAAATGTAGTGAAATAAATGTAAGCTCTCAAAGATTGTTTCTTGAAGGAGTGCAGCGGACAAATTTCTAGGAGGAACAAATTATTTCAATTATCTTTTTTCTGTTTTTGATACAAAATGGTTTGCTTTATAATTTTAGGTTGTTCTTGAAATAAGATTAAGATAACTTGTATTTAAAATTAACCGCTCGTAGTAGAAAGATGTAAAAGTAGGGAATTGTAATTTTCTGAATATCTACTATCTATCTTTATTCATCTTTATTTAAGTTTTGTTGTTTTAAGAACTAAATAACCTATTATCACTTTATCAATTTATGAAGAAAATAGCTGCTACCATTTGCTACTTTAATCATGATTTTACTTTTTAATTATACTATACCACGGAGAAGTCTCTTTGAAGTATGGTTAATGGAATCTGATAAAAAGTGAAAAAATAATAGGATGTACTTGCATGTCCTTAATGTACAACATTGTAGGGGAATTTTAGAATAGGCAAAAATGGACAAAATTTAAAAAAATTGATATCAAATTTCTGAAAGATGGCGAAAAAGTTGTAGGATTAAGGTCAAGTTTTTAAAAACTAATTATTCCTGGTTGGATGGGGATTTAAATTTAGTGAACTGTTTTCCTCTTCACTAAACCCAGTTGATAGAGGACACACCTGGTCGGTCAAGGAAATTGTTTGATAAACTTAGTGAAAGAGCTAAAAGGTGTAGAGATTAAGGACATGCAAGTTGTCCTATTATTTTTTCTCTTTGTCAGATGCCATTGATCATACCTCAAAGAGACTTCTCCGTGGTATAGCATAAGTAACTAAAAAGTAAAATCATAAGTAGCAGATGGCAGCAATTTTTAAAACCCGTTAAAAAACCACATATATTTTCTATTGATTTGCAAATTTGTAGAATTTTGTCCGCCTAGAACTTGAAAATTGACCACTGAGCGGTGTCGCGACGCCGTTGACATCACTCTCATTGGCAACATTTTGAAGACAAAATAAAATCAACACGAATATCTAACAACTGGCTTTTACAGATTTTGAATATGACTCACATTATTGTCCCCAGCAGAATACGTCTGGTTTCAATTTCTTGATTCATTGTCTATTAAATTTCCCTCCGATTGAACAAATATTTGCAAATGAGAAATATTTAATTAAGGATATAGCAATGTAGACCCTATCAGTTTAGTTGGTAAATGAATTAGAAAGCGCAGATTTAAAAACCTGTTCAGTAACGCCTCGTTCTTTCAAACCAAAATGGATTCAACATTTGTATCAGTTCTAAATGAACCTCAGTTTACCCGTTATTTAAGCAGAATTTTTAAATACTTGTATATGGTAGTTGTTTATCCATTAGGAAATAAATTGCAATAACCTAAATGATAAAATTGAGTCAAACCGAAGCATAGAGGTCCGAAAATTACGAAATTAGTTGTTAGTAGTATGTTGGACAAACAGAACGTTCAATTATAGCAAGATTCAAGGAACATATGGCCCATTTCAAATATGAAACAAGTGAAAAGTCTAATATTGCCCAACGTGCTTTTAATAACAATCTTAGTAAAATGTCAGTAATTTAGGGTTAAATAGAAATGTAGCACATAATAGACAACTGAATAATTTGAATGATTAAAAACTACAAAATGTAAAAGTAGTCTGAAGAATTTACCATAGATAGTCTGCTTAATTGGATTTTAGATCATGATTCATTGAGCCATGACAGAATTAATAATAATAATAATAATAATAATAATAATAATAATCCTTCATTACTAGCATAGCAAAAAATACAAAGAAACATACATATATATACTCACACATATAATCATATATAATATACAAACACATAATTTAAAGAATACATCACATTTAAATTTCTGTATTATTGTAGACATGTACTTTACAATTTTTTTTAAATCCGTTATATTTGCACTATCTTTTATACTGTCTGGCAATTCATTATACATTTTTAGACCATTGTAGAATACATTATTTTGACCATAGTTTGTGCTAACCATCGCTACGTAAAAGTTATCTTGATTACGAGTATCATGATGGTGAATGTCTCTAACAAAGGTACAATGTTCTAATAGATGCTCTGGTAAGAAATCATTTAACATTTTATAAATAAAAGTCATAGTATTCAATATCACAGTTTGTTTAACACTTAGGACTTCAACATTATCCAACATTCGCTTAATATTTGTATATCTGTTGCATCGTAAGATTATTGGCTTGATTTTGTGTTTTTTTTGTATTGTTCTTTTGGTACACTGATTTAGATTTTTTCCAATTCTACCTAAAAAATTTATCTTCTTCGCAACCTTGTTTCTTAAGAATTCTGCATACCTACTGAGGGTTAAGTTTTGATCGATTACCACTCCCAAATATTTAATTTCTGAAACTTTTTCGATATCACTGCCATTGATAGATAGAACGACATTGTTATTTACATCAAGAGAATTATGTTTACTTTTTATTATCATGTATTTTGTCTTGCTTATATTCAGCCTTAAGTTATTATCAGTTAACCATTTAATTAGTATATTCAGTTCCTCATTCAGTATAGACATCATCACCCACTATATATGACAACATGCCATCCGCAAATATCTGAATATTACACTTATTGACGTATTTAATTGATATCGTTTATATATAATATAAATAGGTTCGGGCCTAGTACGGTTCCTTATGGAACTCCATATTTCGTAATCATTTTAGAAGAGATATCTTCACCGAATTTAGTTACTTGATAACGATCTTGTATATAACTTTTGAACCAATCCATTGTACAGTTAATAATTCCCATATGTTCTAATTTCAACAGTAAAAGTACACTATCGATAGTTTCAAACGCTTTTTGGGGGTATAGGAATAGAAATTTAGGCGCAATATTAGCTGTACTTTAATTTAAATATTGTTGACGAAATACATGTCGAGGGTCAGTACTCAAGTATAGTATTCAAATGTTTGATGTTCGTGGAAATAATTTCAGAGCTAAAAGAAGGCGATTTATGGAATTTGGTTCACCCTATACATTCTATTTATTCTTTCTGTCTGGTTAAAATTGTTTTAGACATGTTACAGGATCTTCCATAAATGAGTAGATACAGATAAATTATAAATCATAAATTATTGTGTATTGGAATTTGTGACCTTTCGAAATCGAATAAATAAAACGATGAATACACCTCTGTGCAAAGCGTGTGATTAAATACTCTATTAATATTGATCAAAGTGTTCCCTTAATTGTTATTATGTGCGTTATGATATAATAGACAATATATCGTATCAACTAAAAATTTTAAATGAGGTCACATTTTACAACACCAAACTGTAATAATTATGTATAATTTTATATTACCAAACAAATACGGACAATTAGTTTGCAACAATATTTTTTCAAGATTTATTTGTTAGAAGGGGCGCCAAGTTTGAGTAAATTGCAATAATGACACATCATATATTTTGATTAGTTAAAATTTATGATTAATTGTTTTTGCATAGGTACCCAAAAAAATATATGTTTAAATATTATTTTTAAATTATCTTAAATATGTGCTTCCAACGAACTATTAATCTAAATGACTAAGTATTTGTAATAATATTTCCTAATAACTGCATTCTGATATAATATATACATAGATAAATAATTAACAGTTTTATTCAATTTGAATAATAAACTATAATTACAAGGTACTTAACAAACATATCTTTTTTGTTAAATATGATTCACACATGTCATTCAATAATAAAAGGGGCAAGGTTATGTAATTTTTAATAACGGATTTCAACATATAAATAATATGACTATTGTCATTGCTTTTTCCATCTTCAATTAGATAAAACATATAATATATAAATAAACTATGGTTGCTTTGTATGAATTTATAATTGAGTTTTGATGATGAGGTATTTTAGTGGACACGAGGAAGCCACATGGTCTGAAGAGAATGAAACAAACATAGGAAATCAATAAATTCCATAACTTTATTGTTCGTGATAAAAGTTTTTGACGCTCAAAAATTGGATCCTATTCTTTGATGATTGAGGTATGGGGGAGGTTATAATCTTGTAGTTCAAAGTGGAGAAAAAGTTATTCTTGCTATAATTAAACAATTGCAAGATGTTCTGAAAACAAAGTTGGCTTTCATATAATGAAACTGATAATAATATGCTTTTAACAAATAATATGCCTTTAAGATTAGATAATTAGAAATATCGGAGAATAAATAATACCTAATATTCACAGGTGGAGGTGCTCGACAGTGCAGAACAAAACAGGAAGAACAAAATTTATGAAATTATTTTACATAATACAGTACGTATGAAATTATAAAGTTCTTAGGCGTCAAATAGTTCACAGATTATGTCTTGTGTTTGAGTTAGACAACACGCCTAGTCGCTGTTGTCTCATTTGAGTTCGAGCTTCTGCTGTGGCAGATGACAATGTGGCAGGAAATGGCTATTGTGCAGTGGTTTGTTGTACATGGTTGATCATAACTATGGTTAAACAAATACAAATATAAAATTTTAAAAATCGGTAAAGATATTTACACAGAACGTTTGAGCATGGCGGTCACTCTAAAGAAATATTAATTACGAAATGACATTGAGAATAATAATCGGAATATAGTTATCACTATTTTTACATAGAAAATCTGATAACTTTTGGTCAAAAAATATACAGAGTGGTCATCCGACAGCAAAAATTCAATACTAAATAACAGGTGCCAAATATGGAAGCCATGCGCAAATACCTTTACAAATGCCCACCATGGTTGAATTATTTCTTGGAACGACCACCCTGTAGATTTTTCAATAAAATTATAATAGGTTCACTCGTAGGTGCATATGCCAAATATTATTGCCATCTGTCATATTTTCAGTTCTACATTCACGTAGTGGAGTAGAAGTATAGCAGTGGTTAAAAAAATTATTTTTTTTTTAGATAGGTTTAGAATGTTATGAAACGTGGAAATTTTAAATTTGAGCAAACAATTTTTTCTTTCGTGTATTCTCGTGGTACAGAAAAATTTCACCATCTATTCCATAGTAGTGGTAAAAATATTTTTTTGAAATAGGTTTAGAATGTCTTGAAACGAGAACATTTTAAATTTGAGCAAAAACTAATTTTTTCCAACAATTCTATAGTAGTGGTAAAAATAAATTTAGATTTTTTCCAAAAATTTTTTAATTTTTTTTATAACTTTAGAATGCCATGAAACACGTAAATATTAAATTTGAGAAAAAACGGATTTTTTTCCGTCTATTCTAGTGGTACAAATTTTTCCAAAAATGTTAGTAAGAAAACTTTCTAATTTTTTTTTTCTGAAATGGGCTTAGAATGTCATGAACCGTGGAAATTTTTTGAGGGAAAAAATGTTTCCATCTATTCTATAGTAGTGGTAAAAAGAGACTAGAAATTTTTTCAAAAATATTTTGAAAAAGGAAGAGAGAGAGAATGTCATGAAACGTGGAATTTTTAAATTTGAGCAAAAAAAAATTGTTTTCATTATGTATTCCCTTTAGACGGCCCACCTGTATATTATCCAGTGAAAGTTTAACCATCTTCGCTGACAATAACGTCAACTACCTACCAAATTTGACTGTTCTCCCTCAAATAGTTTTTTAGTTAAGGCAACAGACAGACTGACGGAATTAAAACGTCTATATTTTCGTAATCTACATGATCTGAAACGTGAGAATCCGAAAAAATCTAAGAGGTGATTTTTTCTCGAATACAATAGTTCCCTTCGGTATACGAGGGAAGTAAAAAGGTGGTTAAAACCTTATTTCTTAATCCATCTTTAATCCATGGTACGCAAAATTTAATTGTAAATCTATTTTCTCTCAGGAACATTCATGGAAATTTTGGTTTTGAGGAAACACAAATTTTAAGTATAAGTAAAAATGATTATACTAATATATTTATACAATATATCTCTCTTTATTTGGCAATTTTTATACATTAATTATGTTTTTTTTGTATGACCATCCATATATTTTTTCTCAGTGTATCCGGATTTCTTTCCTGAAAATAATAAAGCAGTACTTAATCCGGACAATGATATGTAGAGTTTTCTAGAATCAACTCATGTAATGATGTTAAAGTGGAGGTAGTATGTCACGAGGCACAGTATGGTATCATCCTGAAAGCACCTTTAAGATCATAGCATACGCAAGGCAGTCTTTCAGTAGTTCAGGAGTTACTATACTATACTGTCACTTTCAAGAAATCAAATAAAAAAATTCTTGGACCTCCGTCTTAAATTCTTAGACTTCGATATTGCTTGTTGGAGATGGGTTTACACATTAGTTTTAACCATAAATAAAAAAAAAATTTAAACGTATTTATACAAAATTTCCCTCTGCATTTGATTGTATTTATGAATTATTTTTCCTGTTTGGTAACCACTTTGCATATATTTTTTAAATAGAAGTATATCAGGTTTTATCCTTGATAATACGATATTCCAAAGATTGTTTTCCACAATTCTCTTAAAAAAATAATGAATTCACTACTGTAGCTATTGTCAAAAAAACCTGATTTTCAAATAAGAAAATATACCCGACGGTCTTCCAAGAAAATAAAATTAATGAATAGAAGATGCTAAATAAAGAGAAAAGTCTTCTGTAAATACCTTTACAAATATTTTTCCGTTTTTTCTCTATTACTCTCGTTAATTATTTTATAAAGGTGTCCACCCTGTATATTATTCACTAAAAGTATAGCACGTTTGTTCCTTGACAGTTGTATTAATCACACGGCAAATATTATTGTCTTCTGTCATATTTAAGTATACCATTAATTATTTTATTATACAGGGTGATTCACGTAGGTCATTCATTAGAAGTATTTCAATTTGCAGTTGGATTAAAAACTTGAAATTTGGTATACAGCCATAATCAATCATGCCCGTTCTACCTAAAATATTTTCAGTCCTCCAAGTATACAGGGTGTGCCAAAAATTGGTACCAACTTTCTTATTTTAAATAGAAACCTATATTTTTCTTTACATGGTTCGATTGGTCTTCTAATTCTGAGTTTAGAGAACCTACGTTATGTTAACTTATCTCTTACAATTTTTGACATATGTCCAATTTTTTGAAAAAAATTGCCGCTGTAGTAGTTTACGAACAAATCTGTATCTCGCAAACCTTTCAAAATTATGAAACCAAATTTGTGAAGCAGTTAGCTGGAAGTCCAGGCTAATTGTTGATGTCACATCGGTGGTCCCATTTTGCACCATATGGGCGCAGTCGATTTTCAAATGTCGCAATCAAAAACTGTCAAAAAGTCAATTTTTTCAAATGGCACCTACTATTTTTTTTTACACCATTCGAAAGAAAATTGAATTTTAGGGTGAGTTACTTAAGCATTCCCTATACCTAACTTCACCCCATATCGAGTTATTCAATAAAAATCAAGAAATACCTTATCTTGCCGAGAGATTCCTTACTTCATCAAGTATGCCATGGAAACAAAAGACAGTTGTAATAATTTTTAAAGAAAAATATGGATTCCTATGTAATTACACACAACACCAACAAATTATTATTAACGAACAAGAACAATGTTGACGAAATTCTGTCAGTGAAAACGGTGCACACATTGAGCATTTGTATTGAAATAATTACTTTGTTAATCTGTTTATTTGTTGTTATTATTTATTATTGCAATACGATTTTTGAATAAAAATTAAAATGAAATGATTGTTTCCAAAGCCTACTACCCTTGAGAAAAAAAAAACAATATTTAAAAAAAAAAATGCCAATAACTCAAAAACGACTATAGATAGACATACACAATGTTAATAAAAGTGGCCCTAAAATTCAATTTTGCATTGATTTCTGGCGTCAAAAATGGTAGGCGCAAAGATGTGCTACGCAATCTGTTGAAAGTAGAATAATAGAATATTTGAACAAAAATATGGTGGTCACATTGAACATTTACGTCAGAATTTCGTCAACATTGTACTTGTTCGTTAATAATAATTTGTTGGTGTTGTGTGTAATTAAATAAGAATCCATATTTTTCTTTAAAAATTATTACAACTGTCTTTTATTTCCATGGCATACTTGATGAAGTAAGGAATCTCTCGGCAAGATAAGGTATTTCTTGATTTTTATTGAATAACTCGATATGGGGTGAAGTTAGGTATAGGGAATGCTTAAGTAACTCACCCTAAAATTCAATTTTCTTTCGAATGGTGTGAAAAAAAATAGTAGGTGCCATTTGAAAAAATTGACTTTTTGACAATTTTTGATTGCGACATTTGAAAATCGACTGCGCCCATATGGTACAAAATGAAAGCACCGGTGGGACATCAAAAGTTAGCCCGGACTTCCAGATAACTGCTTCACAAACTTGGTTTCATAATTTTGAAATGTTTACGAGATACAAATTTGTTCGTAAACTACTACAGCGGTAATTTTTTTCAAAAAATTGGACATATGTCAAAAATTGTAATAGATAAGTTAACATAACTTAGGTTCTCTAAACTCAGAATTAGAAGACCAATCGAACGATGTAAAGAAAAATATAGGTTTCCATTTAAAATAAGAAAGTTGGTACCAATTTTTGGCACACCCTGTATAGTTGGAGGACTGAAAATATTTTAGATAGAACGGGCATGATTGATTATGGCTGCATACCAAATTTCAAGTTTCTAATCCAACTGCAAGTTGAAAAACTTCTAATGAATGGCCTACGTGAATCACCCTGTATATGTATGTAAATTATTTTTACTTTGTAATTTCAATTACACTTGATTTGATTGGTATTTACTAAAAATCAATATAAACGCGTCTTTAGCAGAAATAGATGTTTTGTTTTTTATTATACATAATCAGTTTCTCTACACTCTGAGTGTATTAGACATTTAATGAGTTGATTTATTTTTCTTATAACGTCAATAATCATCAAGAAATCCCAACTTCTATTCACATTATTTATAAGATTCTGGGAAATTTTATTACCGTATCGTAAGCATAATCATAGCATTGCTTCGTGATAAAAAATTTGGACATCAGTAACCTTAGTAAAGGGTTTTAACACCAACCAATTTACGTCTGTAGCAAGTTGGTGAGATGTCATTCCTCTAGGAAAGCGGTGGCGTTACGACGAATAATATTTTTTCCAAATTTTTACCTATTAATCTGTTTGCGTCCATTATACAAATATTTTCCAAATAAGGAACGTAATGAAAATCCCACGTACACAAATTGAAATAACATATTATTTGCAACATCACCATCATACATATTCACGTTTTAAAATGTTTTTGAGTCTACAAACAAGTCTTCGTTTTTATGTAGGATCTGTGTATTTATTTTCAAATAAATTTTTTCTTCCTGTTGTATACTTTATTACAAATTGCCTAAAGAAAACTTATATTACTATTTTTATACTCTTCGCAAATACAAAACGAAGAGTATATTGCATTCGATCGGCACATTTCTAAAACCGGTAATATTGCTCCTAGAGAATAAATTTTCATATCCCTGTGTTCAAGATCGAATTCTGAACAACTTTCAAAATGTCGGTCCGTCCGCCTGTCTGTCTGTCCGTCATGTTTCTGGTAAGGACGATAACTTAAGAACTAAAAGTCCGATTGTATTGAAAGTTGGAAGGTAAGTTGGTGTTGGTGTTAGGAAGAACCCTATTAATTTTCAACAAAATGGATTGATAAATAAGTTATTAATTTTTTAAATAAAAAAAATGGTTTTTAATGTTTTACCATTAAAGTAAAAATGTCTAAAACTAATATCATTTACAAAAAAAATGCGAAGAGTATCCTATAGAATGTGCAACAATTATATAAAAAGAGCAGTAAATCGGCGAAGAATATAATGGTTAGCTTGTTGATAATAATACAGTAAATTCCTAAGATACTTCAAGAGTTGTGTGACTGATACACTTGGAAACCATGAGCAAACTACAAAAGAGAACAAAACAGCTTTAATTTCATTGATGAAATCATGGGAATTAACTTATGGGAAACTAGTATGTGCCTTGGGTAAGTCTTCGTCTTCGCTGTTTAATATTTTGATAGATGGTAAGGTAGTGATACGACTGTGGACACAATGGGGCTCACCCAGGTATATGATATATTGTAAATAGTATAATTATAGTGGCCCATGATAGTTGATTAAATCCAGTCACTAAATGTTATATAGTTAAATTTTTCAAAATAAGTATTTTTGTTGGTGCAAAATACTATAAAAAAAAGTTTCCGGTTATAAAGTGCCGGCGACCCCTAAAAGAATCGAAAATATTGGCCATAATTCGGTTTGGACAACAACTTGAAAAATTTAAAAATATCAAATAACTAATAGCTCTAGGCGATAGACCGAGAAGCTTCACAACAAAAACGTATATGAAGTTATTTTGTACGATCAAAAATGTAGGCTCCAGATTTCTTTGATTAACGCACGAGAATAAAATGTGGCGATACAATAAATAGGGCTCGCGAAGCGTGCGTGGTCTCGGACGCGCTACGCTAAATTTGTTGTAACTTTTGAACTAACTAATGAAACTGAGCTCAACAAAGCTTAAATTAAAGAAGAAACGTGAGGTTATTGGATTATCATATTATTAAATATAAAATGATTGTATGTAGGAATAGTACATACAGACTGTCTATTTTACGAGGGCCACACCAAATATCTCGCTTAATATCTATTGTAGAAGAATACAGTTTTAGAAACAGTTATCCCATTTTTGTGAGCTATATTTCAGTAAAAAGAAATTTAAAATCTATAGCCTACTTTATGAGATATATTACAAAAACCTGAAAAATAGGAAAATCACAAACGGTTATAGCTTCCTTATTTGAGGAGATACGAAAAAAGTTAAAGGAATGAAAGTTGACGGCAAAGACAATAAGAATAATAACGTGTAACAAAAAAATCGAAAAATGCAGTTGGCTTTGACATACGCTATTGTGCAAAAATGAAAAATACATATCTCAAAGTAGGCCATGACGCCATTAATTCCGTTATTTTTTTCTCATTCCAATGATATAAAACATGTCACAGAAATTTTAACCGATAGTGTCAATATTTAATATTTTACGAATACCACAATTCATATAATTGAATCGTAACAATCAGCTGTGCCATAATAGTAAAAATTCACTTTATAATAATTATAATTCCGTAATTATTTATTACAATTTAATACAAACCAAAAAATATCTCATAAATAAAAATACAAGTACAAAACGAACATCCAAAGAAAGGAACGAAAAACTATGTATAACAGTACTACCTACTACTATATTGAAAAGAAATTGTGTGTATTTATTTTTCTAACTACAAATGCTCAAATTGTGCACCATGCATTCTGACACATAAACGTGCTCTACGTGACACGTCACGCATTACATTTTGGAGCATTTCAGGAGTAATTGCCTCACATGCGTTTCGAATTCTGGTTTTGATGTCCTCAATATTTTCAGGGGCAGTTTGAAATACCTTGTCTTTAATGTAACCCCAGACGAAAAAATCCAAGGGAGTAATATCTGGTGATCGAGCTGGCCATAGAATGGCTCCATAGGTGCCTATCCAGCTATCTGGCATAACTTGATTTAAATAATTTGTACATATTACAGCAGTGTGTGGTGGAGCCCCATCTTGTTGAAAATATGAATAATTTAATCTTTCTGCCACTGTTAATTCATAAAGAAAATCTTGAAATTCGTTTTGCAGGAAATTAAGGTATCTACGAGCGGTTAATTTGCCATCATAAAAATAAGGTCCAATTACTTTAGTCCCTAAAAGACCCAACCAAACATTCGTAGAAAATCTTTCTAGGAAAGCAGTCTCTCTGCACCAATGTGTATTTTCTCGTGTCCACTTATAATGCATATTTCTATTGAAAAATCCATTATTAGAAAAATTTGATTCTTCCGACCAAAGAATTTTGCTACATATCAGCGCGTCATTCCTTTTCTTATTTAATAACCATCTACAAAATCTTACTCTCCTTGGCTTATCTCCCTCATTTAAATGTTGAACTTTCCTCATTTTGTAGCATCGAAATCCGTTTTTTTTCAATATTTTTCTTGCACTGTCTTTTTTTACGCGACAGTTTCTCTGAATTTGTCTCAAAGAGGTTTCCTCATTTTGGTTAACATAATTCATTACTCTATTCACTTTTCTTACATTATCCGCAACATGCGCTCGCCTTACTACTTTTTTTGAAAATGAACCGTGCGTTTTTAGATTTTGAACTAACTTCCTAAACATAGTTCGATTTGGCTGCGGAGCATCTGGAAATCTATCTCCGTAAACCGTGACTGCCATCTCAGCGTCAAAATTGCACTGACAATAAATGCTAATCATATCGAATTTGTTATTATTGGTGTACACCAAAATTACTGATATAAAATTTGTCTTAGAACTCGACAACGCAACATACAACATACAACAGTGACAATTTGTCAAATTTATTAATAACTGTATACATTGTTTTTCACTAATTATGGCACAGCTGATTGTTACGATTCAATTATATGAATTGTGGTATTCGTAAAATATTAAATATTGACACTATCGGTTAAAATTTCTGTGACATGTTTTATATCGTTGGAATGAGAAAAAAATAACGGAATTAATGGCGTCATGGCCTACTTTGAGATATGTATTTTTCATTTTTGCACAATAGCGTATGTCAAAGTAAACTGCATTTTTCGATTTTTTTGTTACACGTTATTATTCTTATTGTCTTTGCCGTCAACTTTCATTCCTTTAACTTTTTTCGTATCTCCTCAAATAAGGAAGCTATAACCGTTTGTGGTTTTCCTCTTTTTCAGGTTTTTGTAATATATCTCATAAAGTAGGCTATGGATTTCAAATTTCTTTTTACTGAAATATAGCTCACAAAAAATGGGATAACTGTTTCTAAAACTTTATTCTTCTACAATAGATATTAAGCGAGATATTTGGTGTGGCCCTCGTAAAATAGACGGTCTGTATATGAAGTCGGAACATAAGGAGATTTCCGATGAAATCGGTAAAAGCTCTACCATTTCCACAATTTTGAAGACAAAAACCTGAAACTTTTACATATTACTCTTGAAGTACTGTATAATGAGATCCGATGATGCCAAATGTTTTCTTAATAAAAGTTATTAATGTTTATTTTACTCCTAGTTTCACGAATTTTGGAGTAAAGAAAATGTTTTCTTTTATTTTCGTACAATAAAGATGGTTAATTTAGTTTTTAAGGTAAATTCCCTTCAAGCATCTTAAAGTACACATTTCAAGCTTTTAAAATCGCACCTAAATCTAATAACTCGATTTAAACCACAGTAATAGATGGTTAAAGTTAGTTATACATATCAAACTTTATAACTTTCTCAAAATTTTGAGATTTTGGAAGTGTACATCTTCAAAAATAAATTTTTAAGATTTTTTCCACGCATTGGATTTTTTCATAGATTACAAGATCGTTACTGTAGAACCCTCCGTAGAACAAGTTTAGCCGATTTTCGAGAACGTCTGTTTTTTCGAAAAATTGATATTTCTCGAAAAATAAAAGGTATTTTTTAATTTTTTGGCTTGATGAGCTATACTTACGGTTGATAGTTAGTAATTAAAGGTAAATTTAAAAAAGATACAGCGAAAACAAGCAAAGCCGATTTTTGATGGTTTTTTCGATATATTTCGAAAAGTGTTATCGCAATTGTTACTTAAAAAATTGCAATTGAAAGATTATTTAGCACCTATAACTTTTTCGTTCAACTTTTTTCGATTAGAGTCATAGTTTTTTTTTTCCGAAAAACTGTTTTTCCAACTTTTCAAATTCTTTAGATTAAGTTCACCACTTTAGATCGCATCCATCGAAACACAAATCTTGAGTTTTTTTTTCTATACAACCATATTTTTTGTTTACGGGTATGAATTTTGGTATACCCATCAACCTATTGATTGGGTACTGTTCAGTTTGATACATGTAACCAAACTTGTATGCCTGGTGGTGTAATAAAGTTTTTTTAGATGTATTTCTAACTTCAATGATTATTTTCTGTAACGAAATTCTACGTTATTTGTTACTTCCTTGCCAATTTCTTAATATAAGCTTTCCCTTTAGTGAAAATCTGTTCATTCATAGGGAAATTTATTGAACGATAAATGAAGAAATTGAGACCAACTAGTTTATCGAAGACAACGGTGTGAATCATCACCTTAAAATTTATCAGCTTATGAAGTTATAGTGGATATTATCAATTATATTCAGAAACTTCTCAATTTTGATGAAAAATTTCATAATTTAAATTCGATGAAAAAAATGTTTTGAAAGGTCCTTGTTAATTGAAAGATTCTTTTTCGATTATTACCTTGAAAAAACACCGAAACGCATATTTTGCAAAGCGTAAAATCTCATGTTCATTGATTGATATAGTTATAATTATTAATAAATAATTTTGCTGCTTGAGTAAACTAATACAAAAATTTGTTTGTCCTTTATATATTTTTTATACATATACGCATATCGTGTGTAAAGATATATTTTATAAATGAACCATAGATTTTGGACTGCATTTTGAAACCTATAATGAAACTTTTGAAACACATGTCAACGAAACACTAATCAGACAAATTTAATTGAAATAGGAGCAAAAACAGTGCATGATTAAAACTATTGAAATTATGTATTTGTTAGCTTGAGGTCATGGTTATCTAGATTAATTTCGAAATCGAGGTTATACATATCTATGCGAAATTTACTTTCATTTCTGACCGTAAGGGTGACTGAGATATATTTCAATATTTTCATCAAATTGAAATTATGTTGTTGAGAATATGAAATAAATATCTCATTTACAGATTTTATTATTGAATAGTTTGTTACTTTTTAAATTTAGACATAAGTTTTGTTTTCTGTTTGAGTGAAAAATGTAAGTAAAGTTAGGATGTTCATGACCGGCGAATGTAGTTTATCTCAGACTTATTCTGGGTATAAAAAATGTCAGCGCCTTTGATAGAGCGATAAAGAACAAAGATATCGACAATTTTTATACCGACAATAAGTTTGGGATAAAGTATAATTACATACAGTGTGTTTCACTAGACATGGTAGCACTCTAATACATATTTTTTTTCATTGAATTTAAAAAAAAATCATATATGTAGCTTTTAACCCTCTTTTAAAGGTTTAAGCAACTTTTTAGCCTAAGTAAGAATCCAGTCTATGCTAAAAATAATCTGATAATATTTAAAAAACTCTTTTTTTATAAAAAAGGTTTATTTAGGCAAGTTGTTCAGCATCACTTTAAAACTCCAAGTCCCAGGTTTGGTTAAAAATAGTTCATCTCAAAAATCAACAGTAAAAGTTAGCTTTATAATAAATAGTGTGATTTCATCACAAAATATCTTTACTGGTTTGAAAAGAATCCACACTGAATTATAAATTGCAAGAGGCAATATTCACAGAAAATCAATGTATGCTTTGGAATATTAGGTGATATAAAAATAGGATCTTTTTGTTCTAATATGTGAATGCGGCTAGATTTTTAGAGTTTTTAAACAATGAATTTTGGAATGCAATAAATGATATTCCACTTCAAGTGCCACTAGATATGTATTTTCAGCTCGATGGAGCATCTATTCATAATGCACTCACAGTAAGTCAATGGCTACATCAAAATTATCCATAAAAATGGATAAAGAGAAATAGTCCTCTAATTTTATGGCCACCTAGATCTCCCGACCTAACCCCGCTAGATTTTTATTTATGGGGAACTATTGAAGCTAAAGTTTACAAAAGAATTTGGAAGAACTTCAGGGCAGAATAACTAATAATAAATTTGTCAGGAGATTGCCCCAGCTCAATTACGCAGAGTAGTAAATTCTTAATAGTAGAAAAATAATATAGAAATGTGTTGTATTAATTAGCATGATTTACTAGAGAAAATCTTTATTTAACCAAAATGTTACAATATTTCTTTCTGATATAACATCTATTTTTTAATTTACTTTTTAGAACTGAGAATATTGATAGGTAATAAAATAAATCTTACTGCTAATTTTTTGGGGTGAACTTTTTTTTCAACCAAGCTTGGGATTTGTGGTTTTAAGATGATTCTGAACAAGTTTCCTAAATAAACTTTTTTTTGCCCTAATACGCTTTTTAAATTTTTTCAGATTATTTAGATTCTTACTTAGGCTAAAATATTGTTTAAGTTTTTAAAGTGTTAAGAGCTACATACCGGATGTAACAGGATCATGGTATACTCCCCTTTTCTCCTTTAGTTTTGAACATAATTGATTTAAATTTAGAATATACTATACACATAATAAGCGGCACTTTTTGACATACAATTGAATTTTTTTTCACTTCCGGTTTCGCCAGAAGTGACAACTTTCAATTTTTAAATGGAACACCCTCTATATTATTGCATTTTTGAATTCTGCATAATATTCTGATTCCAACGATGCCAAATAAGTGACATATCAAACAACATTTTTTGTTTTACAATATAATTTTTAGTTTTCCATTTAAGTGTGCCATGATGGTTCTGATTTATTCTAAATGACCCGTGTAATGCTACAACAATCGAAATACCGTTAAAAACACTAAATTACGTCATTTATGAGCAAATAAAATTCACCAAAATTGTTTTTGGGGCAAAACTCGATTTTTTTAAAATGGAACCACCGGTACCATGGTACTATTTATTAGTACTATTAATAAGGAATTTATTCATAAGTCGTATTAAAATGTGCGATAAATACAAACAAAATTACAGCTAAAAGAAAATAGGAAAATACAATTTTATTCTAATTACCTTGTTACACATAAGGTGGTTTTGGAATACAAGCAATTAACACAAAACGTTACAACAGTTGTTCAAAATGCTGTCCATTAACGTCAATGCACTTCTGAACTCGCATAGCTGTTTCTCGAAGAACGTTCGACAATTGCTGAGCCGTTATGCTATTAATTGCTCGTCTTACTCGTTGCTCCAGGTCATCACAGATTGTAACGGCGGTGGCATAGACCATATTTTTTAAATGACCTCAAATAAAGAAATCACGTAGGTAATCAATTACTATCCTTGAATTATGGGAAGGAGCGCCATCTTGTTGGAAATACACTCCCTGTCCTAAATCTAAAGGTAACTCATTTAAAATTTCCACAATCTCATTTTCCAGGAATCTCAAGTATCTGGCACCAGCCAGAGGTCCTTCAAATATTATTGGACCAATGATTCTACAACCGATTATTCCAAGCCAAGCATTGAAACCGAACCACACTTGAAAGTTAACCTTCCGTAATAAATTTTGATTTTCTTGTGAAGAATATTTTATATTTTGTCGGTTAAATAATCCCAAATATTTGTAAACCTTGACTCGTCCGAAAATAAAATCACTCCCAAAAAATCATCGTTTGGCTGCACGTTATTATACAAAATCCAATTGCAATATTCCATCCTACGTTCGTAATCACTTTCGTACAAATGCTGGTGTAATTGGTATTTAAAAGATTTATAGTGGTATTTGTACAAAACTCGGCTTACTGTTTGGTGACTGTTGTTCAATTCAAACCCAAGTTGCCTTGAAGAAACAGTCTTATCAACTTCTATTCGAGCCAAAACATTAATTTCCGTTCCTTCGTCAATAATGAAGTTTTTTTCGGGATCACTGTAGGGCTCTCTTCGGAATTGGTTTTTAAGACGTTTAAAATAATTCTTCGCTGGACATTGTCTATCAGAATATCGTCGGCTATATAGGTCCATAGCTGAAATTGCATTTTTTTTACTTTCCCCATAAATAATTAACATGTGCACTTTCTCATCTCCTGTATAAATTTGCGGCATATTGAACACAATTAACAAGAATTTTAAATAATTTTTAAAGATACAATAAAAACACCGTTAAGCCAACAAATATTTGAGAAGCTAAATATTTTATTGTTTTCAAAGCCACCTTAATTATTTCTTAACATTTAATTAAAACAAAATTGTATTTTCTTGTTTTCTTTTAGCTGTAATTTTGTTTGTATTTATCGCACATTTTATTACGACATGTGGATACATTCCTTAGTAATAGTACTAATAAATGGTACCACGGTACCGACATGGTTCCATTTGAAAAAAGTGAGTTTTGCTCCAAAAACAATTTTGGTGAATTTTATTGCTCATAAATCACGTAATTTAGTGTTTTTAACGGGATTTAGATTTTTGTAGCATTAAACGGGTCATTTAGAATAAATCGGAACCGTCATGGCACACTTAAATGGAAAACTAAAAATTATATCATAAGAAAAAAAAAATTAAATATCACTTATTTTGCATCGTTGGATTCAGAAAATTATGGAAAATCCAAAAGTGCTATAATTTAAATATCGAAAGTTAATGTCACTTCCGGCGATACCGGAAGTGAAAAAATATCAATTGTGTCAAATGTCAAAATGTCAAAAAGTGCCGCTTTTTATGTATGTAGTATATCCTAAATTTGAATAAATTATCTTCAAAACTAAATAAGAAAGTGAGGTATACCATGATCCTGCTACACCCATGATCCTGTATATAAAAATATGAAATTCCATAAAGAAAAGTTATTGGTTACCATTTCAAGTGAAACACACTGTATAGAGTTGGGCAAATTTCTAGCTAAACTATAAGTTCGATTAAGAAATATCATTAGTAGGTTTTTGTAGTATTTTTATTCTATTCAGTGACGGATGATCCTATATATATTTACATTTTCAGATAGATACCTTTTCATCAATTATAATGATGGGTTTGGTGGGTGTACGACTTGTGGTTTTATAAGTAGTAAAGAAAATATTAAAATCAATAGTAATAAATATTTATTAGTTAATGAAAATAAAATTTGTTACAAAATATTGAGCACTTCAATAATGAGAAAAAAGAGAATATTCATAATAAATGTCCTGAAGGACTCTCAGATGAAATTTTGTATCAGTAAGATGGAGCTCTACCTCATTATGAAGTTGACGTGCGTCAATAATACCTAAATGAAATATTTCCACAGAGTTCGGTAGGTCGAAGGGGACATATTGAATGACCACCGCGATCGCCAGATTTAAGTCCTTTAGACTATTTTTTTGGAGTTATCTTAAAAGCAGATATGTCGATGATTGAGCAAGACGAATCTGAGACGATGTACGAAACATACCATCAGACCTAATTGAAAATGTAATTAATAGGTTGAAACATCGTATTGGCCATTGTTAACTTGTTAACGGTGCACATTTTGGACATTTATTGTAATAAAGGTCAGGTTTTAAATTTAATTTTTTTCCTTACGTTCAAATAGAGCAATCTAGTATTACCTACTAATTGACGTACTTGTATTTTTGCGAACGCAAGACAGAAGAAAATCTATGAATTTTGTGCGTTTATTAAGACACACTGTATACCTGCTTCCAACGGCAACATCTTTGCTGCAGGTCACTTCATAGCATAAATTCCTTAAATCGTATTTCGAAAACAAGTAAAACTGCGAAAGCTTTAAAGTATTATTGGGTCAGCTTTCAAATAAAAAACAAGGAACACAAATTTCAATGCATTTTTGGTTCAACCAGAGCTAATATAGCGAATTAATTTAAATATGAAAGTCCAAATATATTTGACTAAAACTTGTGGTTGATCGCTAAGGTCAAGATAGGAACTAGTTATATGATTTTAATTAGTACTGGGTTAATTAAATGAAACTGCATGTAATGCAGCAATATTTGCAACCATACAAAATGTATTCGATATAGTATTAAATGTTTAATTTATAATTTGCACGTTAATTTTACTTGTAATTATTCTACTGGGTGTCCTAAGAATATGGAACAATAGTTCAGGATTGTACAGTTTAGGTCAAAATGCAACTTAGATCTTGAAGATTTTTGCTCATAATCACTAAACTACTGTATCGATTATATACTTGGAAAGTATATAAATTGAAAATCCGAAAATCTACGAGAAAGAACCCAAACATGGAAGATTGGAGGAAGAACTCTGATCATTCTACTTAACAGAAGCGTAGAAGAAGGAATAATTTCCAGTGCATTGGCCTATGGCTTTCAGCTTTCAAAAATTCGGTGGTAGCACCAATATACCAGAAAGGGATTAATATAATTATGATCTGATAACTTTAATATGACACCTAAGCAAAGTATTTAATATGATCTTGTAGAACCGATTAACATACATAACCAAATACCGTTTACTTTCAGACAATCAGTTTGGATTCAAACCGAAAATATATACAGAAGACGCTTTCTCAGCAACCGAAAATACACTTTGCTCTGGATGAGAAGAGCAGTCACTGCTAGTGTACGTTTATAGAATTTTCTAAAGCTTTCTTCTTTTAAAATCACCATAGAATATCGGTATTAGAGGAGATTGCTCAAACTATTTAAAAACTGTTGATCTAACAGGTACCAATGTGAGTGAGTAATGACAAAATCACAGATTATGGAAAATAGAATGCCGAAAGGTAGTGTCTTCGGTCTCATATTATTTACTCTTCTCAAATATAAAACGAAGAGTATGGTGCATTCGATCGGCACATTTCTAAAACCGGTAATATCGCTTGAAGAGAAAAAATGTGCACATCACCGTGTTCACGATCTAATTCTGAATAACTTCAACTTCAAAATACCCGTCCGTCCGTCCGTCTGTCTGCCTGTCTGTATATCTGTCCGTCTGTCCATCCGTCACGTTTCCTGTAAGCATGATAACTCAAGAATGAAAAGTCGGATTGTAGTGAAATTTGGATAGTAAGTTAGTGTTAGCTAGAGGAAGAACACTATTGTTTTTTAAGAAAATCGATCAATAAATAAATAAGTTATTAATTGTTTAAATTCTTTGAATGTATATATTTATATTATATAATATTGGTACATCACAAAACAGGATAATGAGGCAGTAGTCTCTAATGTTTATCAACTAACAGCCATGCATTTGTCACAAATGCGACAAGATTATGGAGCAAGCTTTGACGGCTTTCATTCATCTCCCAGTTAGACAAGGCCGTCTCACTCCTTTACTTAACTTCGGAGTATCATATACAGTGTGTTTCACTTCTCGTGAAGACACCCCTGTATCTTCTTTATTTGTGGCCGAATTAATTTCAAAATTTTATGAGGTATACAACTCTGTAAGGCGACTTTAATCAACACATAAATGTCGTTTAGATATAAAACCTCGGCTTACTGCGATAAAAAGAAAATCGCAATTTTCGAGAAATCATAGTAGGCTTAGATATAGACGAAAATTTTGTTAATAAAAGTTGTCCAGAATCACTAGATATGCCACCCTATAAAATTTGGTGAAAATTGGAATACGTTGAAAAAAAATTTTTTTGTTTCACTTCTCGTGAAGACACCCCTGTATCTTCTTTATTTATAGCCGAATTAATTTCAAATTTTTATGAGGTATACAACTCTATAATGCCACTTTAATCAACACATAAATGTCGTTTAGATATAAAACCTCGGCTTACTGCGATAAAAAGAAAATCGCAATTTTCCAGAAATCATAGTAGGCTTAGATATAGACGAAAATTTTGTTAATAAAAGTTGTCCAGAATCACTAGATATGCCCCCCTATAAAATTTGATGAAAATCGGAATACTTTGAAAAAAAAATTTTTGTTTCACTTCTCGTGAAGACACCCCTGTATCTTCTTTATTTCTGGCCGAATTAATTTCAAATTTTTATGAGGTATACAACTCTGTAAGGCGACTTTAATCAACACATAAATGTCGTTTAGATATAAAACCTCGACTTACTGCGATAAAAAGAAAATCGCAATTTTCGAGAAATCATAGTAGGCTTAGATATAGACGAAAATTTTGTTAATAATAGTTGTTCAGAATCACTAGATATGCCACCCTATAAAATTTGGTGAAAATTGGAATATGTTGAAAAAAAAATTTTTGTTTCACTTCTCGTGAAAACACGTATCTTTTTTATTTGTTACAGAATTTCAAGACTAATTTATTTTAAAAAAATTATCAGTTACACAGCGATATTGTCCAAACATACGGAGAGAACTTTTTCCAACAAATGAGTCGTGCACAATTATTATTAAAATTATTTATTAAATAAAAGGTAATGAAACAGTATTTACAGTGAATGACTAAAATGCCACTTATTATACTATTATATTCGGCCCCTTACAACTCTTCGCAGTTCTTGAGCCGTAACTTCTAAACACGCGTGCCTTATCCTCACACAAAGCTGCTCCACATTTTGAGGTCTGGTCTTATAAACTTTATTTTTAATATGACCCCAAAAATAAAAATCCATGGGAGTGAGATCAGGAGATCTGGGTGGCCAATGTATTAGAGGGCTATTTCGTCCTATCCATCTTTGGGGAAAATGTTCGTTCATCCATGCTCTTACTACTACGGAATTATGGATAGATGCTCCGTCGAGTTGGAAATACAATTGTTCCAAAGGAAAATTGACTATTGCATTCCACAGATCATTATTTAAAAATTGTAGCATATGTAACGCATTTATATTTTGAAAAAAGAAGAACGGCCCTATTATTGTTTCATTAAAAATTCCACACCACACATTTACCTTCTGGGAATATTGCCTTTTACAATTTATTATCCAATCAGGATTTTCTACTGCCCAGTATCTAGAATTTTGTGATGATACTACCCCGTTGGTGGAGAAAGTTGCTTCGTCCGTGAAAATTACTTTCTTCAAGAAGTCTCTATTATTTAAATAATTACCTTGGATCCATAAACAATATTCTAGTCTTCTCTCTTCATCACCTTCCTCCAAGGTATGTACAAATTTTGGTTTAAACGGTTGTAACTTATGGCGTTTTAAACATCTCCAAATTTTTGACGCCGACAAATTGAGGTCACGAGCCATATTTCTAAGGCTGGTAGTGGGATTGGCGTTAAACGCCGCTAATATAACGTCATCCTCTCCATGTCTTCGACTGAGATGTACTCTCGGTTTAAGCACATTACCAGTTGTATTGAACAAGTGACATATTCTTGCAACGGTACCATGGTGTATTGGTCGTCTTAGAGGATGTCTTAAATTAAATTCTTCTGCAGCTTCTCTTGAAGACCGTACATTTTCACCGACTATCTTTATTATTTCTACTTTTTCATCAGTGGTTAAAAGAATTCTAACCATTATGATTAAAAAAATTAAATAATTAAACTTACGAACTGAACAATAAATAACAATAATCACTTCTGTCATAAAAGTAAGAATGGAGAAATAAACAAAATAGTTATTGACAGTTAATTTCACGGCACTCTTAACATTTAAAACAAAAAATCAAAAAACCCCTAATGTTCCTAAAATTCTGAGTCGATAAGAAGGATATGATGGAAAGTTACTCCTCAAGAACATTGACAACGAAAAAAACAAAAAAAAAGGAACAGTGTTACAACTTGATATGTAATAAAAAGTGGCCCTTTTAGCGTTTTATTGAATCATGATTTTTGTTCACGACTTTCGTTTGTTGGAAAAAGTTCTCTCTGTGGGTTGGATAAAGTCATTTTATAGAGTTGTATAATTGATACATTTTTTAAAATAAATTAGTCTTAAAATTCGATCACAAATAAAAAAAAGATGGGGTGTCTTCACGAGATGAAAAAAAAATTTTTTTTCAAAGTTTTCCGATTTTCACCAAATTTTATAGGGGGGCATATCTAGTGATTCTGAACAACTATTATTAACAAAATTTTCGTCTATATCTAAGCCTACTATGATTTCTCGAAAATTGCGATTTTCTTTTTATCGCAGTAAGTCGAGGTTTTATATCTAAACGACATTCATGTGTTGATTAAAGTCGCCTTACAGAGTTGTATACCTCATAAAAATTTGAAATTAATTCGGCCACAAATAAAGAAGATACAGGGGTGTCTTCACGAGAAGTGAAACAAAAATTTTTTTTTCAAAGTATTCCGATTTTCACCAAATTTTATAGGGGGGCATATCTAGTGATTCTGAACAACTTTTATTAATAAAATTTTCGTCTATATCTAAGCCTACTATGATTTCTCGAAAATCTCGATTTTCTTTTTATCGCAGTAAGCCGAGGTTTTATATCTAAACGACATTTATGTGTTGATTAAAGTCGCCTTACAGAGTTGTAAACCTCATAAAAATTTGAAATTAATTCGGCCACAAATAAAGAAGATACAGGGGTGTCTTCACGAGAAGTGAAACAAAAATTTTTTTTTCAAAGTATTCCGATTTTCACCAAATTTTATAGGGGGGCATATCTAGTGATTCTGAACAACTTTTATTAACAAAATTTTCGTCTATATCTAAGCCTACTATGATTTCTCGAAAATCGCGATTTTCTTTTTATCGCAGTAAGCCGAGGTTTTATATCTAAACGACATTTATGTGTTGATTAAAGTCGCCTTACAGAGTTGTATACCTCATAAAATTTTGAAATTAATTCGGCCACAAATAAAGAAGATACAGGGGTGTCTTCACGAGAAGTGAAACACTGTAGAACGTGCAACAATTATGTAAAAAATGGCGTTAATCGGCGAAGAATATAATGGTTAGCTTGTTTAACCTATATATTCACTGTCTGTACTCACGACATAGTAGATGAGATATAAGTGGATTTGCTGACGGTACCTCATTTTACCCCACTTTCTATAGGGGTAATATATGGGAAAAGCAGAAAATGACGATACAAACTGATTTTAATAAAATGTAAAAATAATGTAACAAATGATGTTAAATAAAAAAATTCTGTATGTATAAATATTTTTATGAATAAACATTTATTAAAACTGTGAATACATTTTTACTCTTAGGGCCAGCAAAAATCATTAGTAGAGTATACACACCTTCTTCACATCACAGGGGACGAAGCCCCACTGGGCCACACAAATCTGTCTACAGGTCTTCAATTTAATTTTATCAGAATTTTTTTCTTTTTAAAATGTTCGTTTTCAAATTTTCTATCAATCTATCGAGCCAGATTATTGATTTTTAGCTATATTTGTCTTAACCTAAAATTGAATTTTTACTAAAGAATATCCTCTTTTCAATTAATATTAGTCTACAGGTTACAAATATATAAGAATCCGCACAATTTTAATGGGCTTGTTCCATGATATTCTTTTTATATGGTTTTTATACTTTTTCATATAGTACTCGATATTCTCATTATACACTTAAAATTTCGTATTATTATCTTTCTCCGTTCTCGAGATATAAGGAGTTGAATTTAGTAATAGTTGCAAAAACCGAGCGCTCATTTGTGACGTCACTATACGCAAGTGACGTAAGAAAAATGGCTTTCTGGGACCTTTCAAATTTAACCTGAAAAGTCGAAAAACATGGAATTCTTAAACGCTGGTAACTAAATAAATACGTCGAGTGGAAGTTCATTCTATGTGTCTACGGAAAGGAGAAGGTCAGCGATGAATTATAATCGTAAATTGCAGGGTCGAAATCGAAAATTCGTTCTGGCAGGAGCGAGAGAAATTTGTAATTTTTTGACATTTCTCCAAATTGTACTCCCCTACTGTCAAGTAGTAAGCAAAACAAACAATACTTCGAAAACACTTATAATTATAACCAATAAGGAGCATCAAGTCTATTGAGATCGCCGAGTCTATGCGTATAGTGACGTAGCTCCTGGCCACGCCCCATTTTCGCGAGATGGAAATTTGTAATAGTTTTTAAGATACTAAACGTGCGAATAAGATTCTGATATTTTGCAGATCCATTAATTTATACTTGCACTTTCGATTTGTGAAATAAAAAAAAAATACTGAACAAGCCCATTCTAAATCTTTACTTTACAAATACATAATCGATCTGCCAAAGTAGACTTTTCATTTCCTTTTTTTAATCTTGACAACTGCCAAAATCGCTGTCAAATTTAAAAATTTACAAGTGTGCCTCTCACAATTTTGATAATGATATAATTTTTCATAAAGGAAGGTATTAAGTGTTTTAAAACTTTCTAGTTCCATAATTGATATTAAAATGAAGTTTTCACTTTCAGCAACTTAATGAAAATACCATTTAATAATATTTAAGAAAATTAAAGTACTAAACAGACAGTTTTCTATAGGTTTTGGAGGTACCGAATACGAAATAGATGGCAAAAAATGTTATGTTGATTGGTAGCTGCCAAAATTTCTGTAATATTTAAAGATATGCAAGTGTGTTTTTCACAATTTTAAAAATAATGTGAGTTTTCATAGAAGAAAATGTACAAATTTTTTAAAAACATTCTAGTTCCATCATTGATATTAAAAATCCGGCTCGTTGAACTGATAGAGAATTTTAAAATGAACATTTAAAAAAAATTTCTAATAACATTAACATGGAGGCCGATATGGGTGGCACAGTGTGCGTCTGTGTTCTGTGTGTTTGCTCTATCAAATTCGTGTACTTGGATGACACCAGATGGCTTAAACAAATTACATATACATCTAACAAATATTTGTTAATTTAATTTCTAAAATTAAATTCCGTAACAAATTAATACATCAATTTGTGTGCGTATGCGTGTGCTTATGATAGTCATTATTTTCGTAATATACAATAAATCCAATAAGAACAAAAAACTAGGACTAGCCAAAACGAGAACAAGCCCAATCAAATGTAAAATTATTTTTGGTAATATATTAATAAGTTTAAAGGCTGTTGCTAATAAATGATTGTTTAATAAATAACGAAATATATGTGACACCAATTATTATGGATTAAAAACTGATAGTGCTTCCATTCAGTGTCACTGAAAATGAAATTAATTTATGATAAGAAATCAGTATATATAAGAATCAACTTACATAATGCTCACGATGTGTTCAGACATAATTCCGCCTCGCAGATGTCACTCGAAATCTGAAACCATTGGTAAAACCAAGATACACACCCTGCACGTTGTTTTATCCAATAAGTACCAAACACATAACATTATAAAAAAAAGTTCAATTAAAAAGGTTACCTCTATCTTTTCTGTTTATATTCTCACAACAATGGTAAAATATAATTTTCACAAAAACTAGAGAAGAGAATTAGATAGGCTAAATTGGCTAAAAAGTAATTTTCCAGATGAAAATATAAAAGTAAAATACAAAAACTTTAAAAAAAGTTGCAAAAAGATATTATCAATAATCTTAAATCAGATTGTCCAGAATGAAATAAAAATTACAAACATGCTAGGAGCTTACCTCGCTACAGCCATTGATATTAAAATTACTGAACATTTTGGAAATAATATGTCAAATGAATGTAATTCTCCCGTCTTTAACATAAATACAATGTTTTGTATTCCAGTCACTAAAGATGAAGTAGAGCCGGTGATTAAAAATCTGGCAAATAAAAATCTACTGGCTTAGATGAAAACCCGGTTAAATTAATTAAAGAATGCAAAGCAGAGTTGTCACAAACACTTGCCGATATTATCAATGTATCCATCTCACCTGGACAGTTTCTTACCGCTCTAAAGGAAGCTGTAGTTCTTCCGTTGAAAATTGTTTAAAATTCTTGTTAATTGTGTTCAAAATGCCGCAAATTTATAAAAAAGTGGACATGTTAACTATTTACGGGAAAAGTAAAAAAAAATGCAATTGCAGCTATGGACGATATCCTGATAGACAATGTCCAGCGAAACATTATTTTTTTTTTTTTTTTAATCACTTATTTAACGTCGGCCTATTTCCGCTACCAAGGCCAATCACCGACGCCAGGAGACGAGCTACCCCCAACCAACCTGGAAATTTTGCCGAACCTCTTCTCTATCGAAGAGTAGGGATCTTTTACTTGCCTAACATTTAATAGACAAGGGACCGACTGCTTTACATCCCCTCCGAAGGATGGTATATCCACTATGTAACCCCCGCCTAAAGTTACATACCTTCTACGCATGCGCTGATATACAAGCCGTTAGAAGACGGAGCGAGAACGCTGTGTTTCCCTGGAGAGGCTCACCCATCCAAGTACTAACCTAAACATTATTTTAAACGTGTTGAAAACCAATTTCGAAGAGAAGCCAACAACGATCCCGAAGAAAACTTCATTACTGACGAAGGAACGGAAATTAATGTTTTGGCTCGAATAGAAGTTGATAAGACTGTTTCTTTAAGGCAAGTTGGGTTTGAAATAATCGGCAGTAGAATCATTGGTCCAATAATATTTGAAGGACCTCTGACTGGTGCCAGATACTTGAGATTCCTGGAAAATGAGATTGAGGATGAGTTACCTTTAGACTTAGGACAGGGGATGTATTTCCAACAAGATGGCGCTCCTCCCCATAATTCAAGGATAGTAATTGATTACCTTCAACGGAGATTCGGAGAAAAGGTAATTTCGACGAATGGTCCTGTAGGGTGGCCTACAAGGTCACCTGATTTAACGCCCCTTGATTTCTTTCATGAAGACCTGGAGCTACGAGTAAGACGAGCAATTAATAGCATAACTGCCCAGAAATTGGCTAACGTTCTTCGAGAAACAGCTATGCGAGTTCAGAAGTGCATTGACACTAATGGACAACACTTTGAACAACTGTTGTAATGTTCTGTGTTAATTTTTTGTATTCCAAAACCACCTTTATGTGTAACAAGGTAATTAGAAAAAAATTGTATTTTCTTATTTTCTTTTAGCTGTAATTTGGTTTGTATTTATCGCACATTTTAATATGACAGAGGAATAAATTCCTTATTAATAGTACTGATAAATGGTACCACGGTACCGATATAGTTCCATTTGAAAAAATTGAATTTTGCCCCAAAAACAATTTTGGTGAATGTTGTTTGCTCATAAATCACGTAATTTAGTGTTTTTAAGGGGATTTCGATTTTTGTAGCATTACATGGGTCATTTAGAATAAAGCGGGACCATTATGGCACACTTAAATGGAAAACTAAAAATTACATTATAAAAAAAATGATGTTTGAAATGTCACTTATTTGGCATCGTTGGATTCAGAAAATTATGCAGAATTCAAAAATGCAATAATAAATAGGGTGTTCCAATTAAAAAACGCACTTCCGGCGACACCGGATCCTAATCAATTATCTTCAAAACTAAAGGAGAAAAGGGGGGTATACCATAATCCTGTTACACCCGGTATATCTTTCTAGTGCCGAAAATTTTATTTTAAAATGTTTTCTCAAAGTATTTACAAATTGTGCAATGTTCTAACTTTTACCAATAAACATCAGCTGGTCGAATTCAATTATCGCTTAGAAGATTCAGTGCTTACACGTCCATCAACCTTCCGCGATCTCGGTGTAACATTTGATAGTAAACTTAACTTTAATTGTCATATAAACACCATAACCAATGAAAGTTTTAGAACACTGGGATTTATAACACGATGTTCTCATGATTTTAATGACAGTAATACGCTGAAACTACTTTATCAGTCTTTTGTTCGATCAAAATTAGAATACTCGTCAATTATTTGGTCTCCTCATTACAACCTACATATACAAAATATAGAGAGAATTCAGAGACGTTTCTTAAAGATTATAAGTTACAAGGAGGACGGTGTCTATCCTGCTATTGGTTTTCCCCAGACTGCACTTTTAAACAGATTTTCGCTTTCGAGTTTGGAGACTCGCCGAACTATTTCACAACAAATATTTCTTTTTAAAGTAATACATAATATAACAGATTGTAGTGCTATCTTAAGTTTACTAAATTTTCGAACACCTAGACCAGGTTCCAGACAAAACACTTTATTTTATCTGCCGACCCCCAGAACTAACGTACAGAAATTTTCACCATTGTACAAAATGTGTGAGAACTATAATAGTCTTCAAGGCCAGTTTGATATATTCCACTGCAATGTAGCTGAGATAAAGAGATTAACTGTATAAATTAAAACACGTTACCATATTTCTATTTACTTATATTCTTTTAATATTTTTTATATTTTATATGTAATTATCATCTCCTGCCCTGTAATTGGAATGCTCTGTTGGGCAGTGTATTGTTAAATAAATAAATAAATAAATAAATAAATTGTTGCATTTCATTATGCTTTACCTTATTCTCACTATTTCACTCTATTTTAGGGGATGTTTTTGCATTTTACTAGAAAATTATGTGGTACATCGGTTTTTGGCTGCGGATCCAGATTCAGCATAAAAAAATACACAAAATCTATGGACTCATGTCTCTGGTGCAGAACTTTTCTTTTTTATGGGTCTGTGTTATTTATATTTAAACTACCCGATGTATCGTTATAAAATTCAATAGGAAAAGAAAATTCAATTACATTCGTTAAGTGTTACGACTTGTGGAGTGTTTCTGTACTTACAAATCAGCTGGCAATTTCTAAATAGCAATTTTAACACTTATTAAAAGTGCAAATTAACCTAGAAATGGTACCAGCCTTTAGAGTAGAGTCTTCCCTTTTCAAGAAGCTATAATCGAAATCGATTTCTTGACACGCTGAGCAACAATACAGCACAATTTGATTAATTATCCACGGGATCATTTCGTTTGTTTTTGAAATTCATATACGTACAGTTAGACATCATTGAAGAACTGCCTCAATTAAATCAGCGATCATTTGCAAATATCTAGAATTAAAAAAATACCTTCTCCTTTGAATAACGGAAAGTAAAAACAATTAATCCCAATTCCACACCTCGCACGTCGGATTAAAATTATCTAATTACATCGTTTGTGTACTTTCTTATGCTTGTTACTCCGGAGGAAGAACGGCAACCAAACAAATAGCAATTTAAATGGTATTTAAGTATCATTCCGCTTGAGGCCAAGAGCAGTTTCTTATCTTTGACGCTGGTTAATTGGTAATCATTCCACTATGACGAACGTAACAGACTTTATGCCAAGTCTTGTATTTTGTCGACAAGCTTCAATGGGTAAACGTTTCATATGCAGATTTCACAAGGAATTCTGCCAGGCAGTTTTAGTAATTGTATATGTTTAATTTGGGTTTAATTAATTTTTAAATTATGTATCTATGAGGTGCTGATACTTATTTTTATCCTGATAATAACCATCTAATAATTACGAAGGCGTGGAAAGGACATAGTAAAAATATTTTTATAATTGCCAGCTTAAACTTGCAATTATCTATCATTGAAACTTTAAACTTGCAATTATCCATAGCTGCAAGTTTAAACTTGCAATTATCTATAATTGCAACTTTAAACTTGAAATTATCCATAATTGCAACTTTAAACTTGCAATTATCTATAATAGCAACATTAAACTTGCAATTATCCATAATTGCAACTTTAAACTTGCAATTATCCATAATTGCAACTTTAAACTTGCAATTATACCTAATTGAAATTATGTATAATTGCAAGTTTAAAGTTACAATTATAGATAATGCAAGTTTAAAGTTGCAATTATAGATAATTGCAAGTTTAAAGTTGCAGTTATAGATAATTGCAAGTTTAAAGTTGCAATTATAGATAATTGCAAGTTTAAACTGGCAATTATAAAAATATTTTTACTATGTCCTTTCCACGCCTTCGTAAATAATAGAAGCGTTAATGGATATAAACATTTGTTTTTAAATTTACTGCACTAAAACCACGCAGATAAGACGCAACAGAGGGGTAACAGAGCATAAAGAAGGTGACTGATTAATTTTTAAAAGCTCTTATTATACTCTTCGCAAATACAAAACGAAGAGTATATTGCATTCGATCGGCACATTTCTAAAACCGGCAATATTGCTCGTAGAGAAAAAATGCTCATATCACTGTGTTGGTGATCGAATTCCGAACAACTCTCAAAATGTCCGTCCGTCCGTCCGTCTGCCTGTCTGTCCGTCCGTCTGTCTGTCTGACTGTCTGTCTGTCTGACTGTCTGTCTGTCTGACTGTCTGTCTGTCTGTCTGTCTGTCTGTCCGTCCGTCCGTCACGTTTCTTGTAAGCACGATAACTTAAGAACGAAAAGTCCGATTGCATTGAAATTTGAACACTAAGTTAGTGTTAGCTAGAGGAAGAACCCTATTATTTTTGAATAATATCGATCGGTAAATAAAAAAGTATTAAAATTTTTTAAATCAAAGAAAAAATGTTTACATATTTTTTTTCTTTTGTAATTAAACTAAAAATATCTAAAAGTAATATTATTTACAAAAAAACTGCGAAGAGTATCCTATAGAATGTGCAACAATTATATAAAAAATGCAGTAAATCGGCGAAGAGTATAACGGTTAGCTTGTTTAACTTAACCTGGTTGTCAGTATGTTTAGGTCAAATCTTGTAATCAAAATTTCGACTAGTTCTAATTCAATTAAAGCTTTGAAATTTTACACACGCCTGACAGTGCAATGTAGTATATTTAGTATCGTTCTAAATCCGATATGGTGGGAGACCAAAGATGGCGGGTCACCTTCTTTCTTCATAACCCCATTGATATGAATATGAAATGAAAGAGCATGATGAGTAAAAAATAAAAAAATTTTAGAAGTAGAGAAGTAGAGATTTTAATGATCTTTTAATGTTAAGTGTAAACCCAGCCTACCTCGTCAATAGGACTGATTCTCAATATTTTACTTCGCGTTGGAGTTATCGAAAAAAGTTATGAGAGAAACATGTTCAGAATCTTATTTTAACTTTGGATACCGTATTTCGAGATAAAATTTGCATTTTGAAATTTCAAACATTTTCACTTGGAATTTTAAATTTTTTATGTTTTCAATTCCAAGCCATGCAAGCAAATGAGCAATTTCTATTAACGTCAACTCGAAGTTAATTGCGATAATCTGCAAACAAAATAACACTTATACGACCCAATTTAAGAAAAACATTGAAAAAATTTGAAAATAAATTTAATAAAATGGCTTTAGCAAAACAATTGAGAATCATACTGTAATATACGGTGTGTCTCATTTAAAATGAAGACACCCGAATATTTTCGTAATTTTTTGAAATCCAGATTTGAGCTAAGGTACAATTGTAGTCGTATATAAGACGTATATTTCGAGACTACCAACTTAAATTTAAGTAACAAACTGAGACAACGGCAGCCCCCAAATGAGGCCCATGTACAGTATTTTGCTTCGCGTTGAAGATATCGAGAAAAATTATTAGAAAATGTTGTTCAGAGTCTAATACTGAGCCTCAATGCCAAATTTCATTATGAAATTTGCATTTTTAGCTTTTTCAACATTTTCCCGCAGTCCACACACGGTTACAATTTTCGTTTTAAATTTAACAGGAAGCCATGGAAACAGAATGATGATTAAAATATATGTCAAACTGACAAAACTTTCAGTTGTAGTGTAAAGTTCTAGTGTACAATCGTAAAATGCGTCTTCATTTAAGGGAAAAAAATCGAAATAATAAGGTTATTTGGTGATGGGGTTAGTACTAGCAGAGAAATAGCCACCGAATTTAACTGAGGACAACCTTTACGAGTCGATATTACTCATGGAACTACAGCCGCCATAAATGCTCATTTCAATGAAACTGGAAGTGTTATTAAAAGGTCTCAGAATGATCAACCCTATCGAATACATCCGCATTCTGAAGTTAACGTAATCTTAGTCGCAAATCAAGCGATTCCAAGAGCGACTCTACGAAATTTGGCATCTCAACTGAATATGGACAAGGAAAAAATTAGAAGATGTTTAATTCGTCATAAATTCAAGCCTTATGAACCAAAATTTTTACATACTTTGAAAGAAGGTGATGAAAATAGGTTAGATTATTGCAATTGGGCCCAGAGAGATTTTTTAGACGACCGTAAATTTCTAAAGAAAATTTTGTTTACTGATGGGGCTACATTTACCACTAATGGGGTGGTAAGTTCTCAAAACTGTAGATACTGGGCCAAAGAAGATCCTCATTGGGTTATAATAATTATTATTATTATTTATTTATTTATAAATACAAAGTAATGATACAAACAGGCATATTTATATACAGTAGTAGTGGTATTAGTAGTAGTATAGTAAAGTATAATCTGTATTATAAATAAATAATAGGTACCTCGTGTAAGCTCCAAGAGCTTGAAACGAGGGAACATTTCCATTATATAGTGTACAAGTTCGATATTACAAAAGTCAACGAAATTTTGACTTGTGTGTAACACTTCCCCTTGTATTAATTTTGGCAATCATACAAACTGTTCTGACCCGAATCAGATAAACTCAGGGTTGCAATTCTACTACGATCGCAGCCAAGGGGTTCGCTTCACAAGTTGCGTTTTTATTGTTTTTTCTTTTTTTTTTACAAATTATCTTCAAACAACAAATTTCTTAGATACATAATGAAATTTAGCAAATATATTTTATAAATTAATATGCATACATACATCCATATACCATTTCACATATATCACACACACAACACACCCCTGTGCACATACACATACACCCCACATAATAATTTCATGCACCTACTTATGTTTTATTTAATTTTTTTTATTTTCAAACATTTTTTTTTATTCTTTTTTGTTGTTTTTTTTTAATATATGTTCTCTTAATATGATCCTATTTTTATTAGAGTTGTCCAGTATCAATCAGCCTTTCAATTTGTTTATAGTCCTGTTTAAGTAGCCATTTTTTAACTTCATATTTAAATCTTTTGAAGTAATTTATATTTTTTACATCATCTGGAAGAATGTTAAATATTCGGGGTGCCAAGTATACATAATTTTTCATTCCAATAGTCTTTTGTGCGACATTTACCTTGATGTTTTGTTGGGCACGATGTCTTGTGTCATATCTGTGGTCTATAATTTGATCTCTGTCAAAATGTTTATAATGATAATTTTATATTATTTCGCTGTAGATTTGCCTTATATGCAATACCTCTGATTCATTGTATAATAAATCTGTAGGATATCGGTAACTTTTCTCATACATAATTTTTAAAAATCGTTTTTGGACTTGTATTAAAGGTTTGATGTTGAATTTATTTGCTCCGCCCCACCCAATAATGCCGTATTTTAATAGAGATTCTATCATACCATAATAAAGTATATTTAAATGTTTTTTTGATTTTATGATGTTTCTTATCTCAGTAAATTTGTATAGTAATGATCTAAGTTTTTTTACAAGGTCAAAAATATGGAAGTCCCATTTTAAATGACGATCTATTATTATTCCGAGATATTTAACTTTTTGTGAGCTTTCTATCTTTAAATTGGTGTCATTTATGAAAATTTCATTAAAGTTAGGTAAATTATTTATGTATGAGCAGAATGGCAAATATGTTGTTTTATTTATATTAATTGTAAGCAAATTTTCGTCAAACCAGTCTTTAATAATTTTTAGGTCCAATTCAACGGTCTGACGTACTTCATTCCAGGAGTCTCCAGTAAAATAGATTGCTGTATCATCAGCGAATGATACTATTGAGCCTTTTATATCAAGAGTTAGTATATCATTTAAATAAATAATAAACATTATTGGAGCAAGTACAGTACCTTGAGGTAGTCCGCATCTAACGGTCTTGGGTTCACTAAAATAATTATCTATATTGACATGTTGCGTCCGATTTTTTAAATAATCTTCGAATAACTTGTTGCAAATTCCTCTGACACCAAAATCGTTTAGTTTCTCTAGTATCCTTTTGTGACTGATGGTGTCAAAGGCCTTTGCAAGGTCTATGAAAACGCAGACTGACGGTTTACTGGAATCCATGGACTGGTAGATCTTATTTGTTAATTCTGCTATAGCGTCGTTTGTCGAAGTGTTTTGCCTAAAGCCAAATTGTTTATTTGATAACAGATTATATTTTTCAAGATATTTTACTAATCTGGATTTTATTGATTTTTCCAGAACTTTTGCTATGGATGACGTAAGCGAGATTGGGCGATAGTTTTCAATTATACATTTGTCTCCTTTTTTATGTAACGGTTTAATAATTGCACATTTTAGAGAACTTGGCCATGCGCCTCTTTCATAAATCATATTAATTAAGTGCACTAAAAGTGGTGAAACAGTACATACTGTTTCTTTTAGTATTTCTGCTGTAATACCGTCCAATCCCGGTGCTTTATTATTCTTTAATTTATTAATTGTAAAAACCAATATTCAGAGAAAGTAAATGTATGGTGTGAAAATTTAGGAGACCGAATAATTGGTTCGTTTTTCTTTAACGCTTTAAATGGTGAGCGTTTAGTTAACTTCCTCGATACGGAATTATGGGATGCAATTGAAAATCTTCCTTTTGATGTGCGACAGGAGATGTTTTTTCAGCTAGATGGTGCGTCAATACATTACTCCATAAATGTTCGTCAGTGGTTGAACGAACATTTTCCAATGCGCTGGATAGGAGGAAGTAGTCCTTTTGACCTCTGGTCTCCTAGGTCTCCCGATATTACACCATTAGATTTTTATTTCTGGGGAATAGTGAAGAATACAGTTTACAAAACAAGGCCCAGAAATAGAGACTTTGTGCTAAAACAAGACGAGCCTGTCGCGAAATCAGCATTCGAGAGCTGAGAAGAATAGCCAAACATAATCGTAAAAGACTTGAGAAACGTATTCAAATTGAAGGAGGATTAGTTGAGAAAGGCTACATCCAATAACTAATTAAATTTTTCAGTTAAATAAATGTAACGAGTAATTATTTCAGAAACTGATCGTTACTTTAAACTGTTGTTTTCTTACTTATTTCAGTTACCAAAAGTTAACCGTTTGTTTTATTTTCTCCTAAAATGTATTCATGTCAAATCGACACTTAGTTTTTTTGCAATTCCATGGCATCCTATTAAATTGAAAACCAAAATTGTAACATTGTGTGGACTTTGCGGGAAAATATTTAAAAAACTAAAAATGCAAATTTCATAATGAAATTTGGTATTGGAGCTCAAAATTAGATTCTGAACAACTTTTTCTAATAAGTTTTTCGATATTTTCGGAGAATTTGAGGTTTTGTCAGTTAAAAAATTCGTAAGCTAAATATTCTGATCTCTTAGTGGGTCAAATAGCCAGACAATTTTCCAGACATTAATCTCATTGAAAATAACTGAACAGTGTCGAAAATGACGCTCAAGAAGAAGGAACCCGCCACAATTTCTTTTTACATGAATTAAACCTATTTTATTACTAAATATTCTGACCTCTTAGCACGTGAATAGCCAGACAATGTTCCAAACATTAATCCCATTGAGAATAACTGATCTGTGTCTAAAGTGACGCTCGAGGGGAGAGAAGCCGCCATAACTACTTTTAAAGGAATTAAACCTGTTTTATTAAGTGAGACAGTGAATCAAAATGTCACTAATAATTTGATAAAGACTAATAAAAATTATTTGCATGTATTAGAGTCATAAAGGGTAAAAGCTTAGCTTTATTATACTCGACACTTGGATATTTTATATTTTAGTTCGTTTAATCAAAATTATCGAACACATAATTGAAATACAGAACGATTTAAAATTCTATCATTCCCCCATTTCACGAAAAGAAACACTTCCGTAATTGCTACGCTGCCTTCTACAAACTGAACAAGCTTTATCCCCTACATCCTCACTTGCCGACCACAAATTCTCACAAAACAAAGCAAAACAACAATGCCAATTAAAAAACAATTCAATTACCGATTTTCCACTTTACCTGGTGAATAAGAAAAAGCCGAGGAGTAGTGGCAGTTGGCTTGCGTCCAGTAGTCGCAGATCTCTGAAGAACGCCCTGTTATTCAAATGCTCAAGTGCCTACTGATAATACTTTCTCTTTCATTTATTAAAGTTATAAGTTGGGGTGGCATTTGACAAGGTTGGTCAGTTGTGTTTTGTTTTGTGGAGGTTCTCTGGCACATTGAGGATTATTTTATGGTTTAGTGAAGTGTGTGTTGTTTTTCTTCAAAAAAGGTGAGAATTGACTTTATTTTATTTAGACAAATTTAATTTTTTTCAAATTTCTTTTACAAAAATGCGTTATGCTGTAAAAGGTAGTGGTAAATTTTAGTGAATACCCGAAAGGAATAAATAAGCGAATTTTTAGAACTATTTTTGTGTTTTACAAAAATTTATTATTCGGTATTTAAAAAATTCCCAAGTGTTTTTAAAAACAATGATTTGATTTATAACTTGTTATTTCATAATAGTTATATTCATGTGGGATTTTATATTTTTTATCGTAGTTCCTTAAAGCATTAAATGACAATATAAATATTTATAAGAAATTATACATTAGGTCATTTATTGGGTGACGTAATTTAATCTTTACTATGAAATAGTTCATTAGGTTCAATTTACTTACTTAGGCCGTTTTATAATAATTTCAGTTTTCAGTTTTAATTTCATTTTCAATTTAGTCAATAAATTTAGTACAAATCACAGTCATACTGCTTTTTAACATAATAAAATAGCTTCTACCATAATGCAAATCTACGTTAATAACATAGTTTTTCTTTCTGATTCTCTCAGTTTATTTTATATACGTCTATAACACATTATATTGTGTTTGGAATTGTAAAAGAATATATTACCAATATGTAAATAATATTAAGTTAAATACCAGCTTGTACTGTACTCCATTTTTTGTGTTTGATTATTATAATAGGAATAAAAAGAGGGAAACAAAAGAATAGTATGGTAAAGTCGTACTAAAAGGCCGTAGCCAGGTAAGCATGGCCAATCAGCTTTTCAGTCTCTAATTTTTGTTTTAGAATTGCTTTCTAAGTTGCTAGTACAATAAAGGGAGGAAAGGGCAGAGAAAGTTTTGGATAGTTTGGGATATTTAGACCATTTATGTAAAAATATGCTCTGATCACGGAAAAAATACTTAAAATATTTCAAACATGTCGCAACATGTTCTTATATGATATATATAAATATATACATTTAACAAAAAATTCAAGAATCTCTTAAAATAAGCATGTTTTCGAAAAGAATGCAAGAATAAAATGTGTTTAGAATCACATTTTCCATTTAACCATGGTATTAGATTTGTAATTCTCCCTTTAGTTTTCTGGAAAAACGGAAAAACTAAGGTAAAAATGAACATTTATATTCTAAAATATTCTAAACTGTGTCACTGAGTGGAAAATGCAATTTTAAATGCTCACTGTTTTCATAATTTTTTTTTGAAAAACGCATAGATAACAAGATAATAAAAAAAGTATAAATATATATTTTCCGTTTTTACGGAAAACTAAAGGTAAAACGGCAAATCTAATAGCATGGCCGTATGGAAAATTCAACTTTAGATACTTTTTGTTCTTATACATTTTTTGAGAAATCGCATAGGTATCGAGATAATCAAAGAAAACTATATACAGACTGTCTATTTTACGGGGGCCACATCAAATATCTCGCTTATTATCTATTGTAGAAGAATGAAGTTTTAGAATCAGTTATTCCATTTTTTGTGAGCTATATTTCAGTAAAAAGAAATTTGAAATCCATAGCCTACTTTATGAGATATATTACAAAAACCTGAAAAATAGGAAAACCACAAACGGTTATAGCTTCCTTATTTGAGGAGATACGAAAAAAGTTAAAGGAATGAAAGTTGACGGCAAAGACAATAAGAATAATAATGTGTAACAAAAAGTCGAAAAATGCAGTTGGCTTTGACATACGCTATTGTGCAAAAATGAAAAATACATATCTCAAAATAGGCCATGACGCCATTAATTCCGTTATTTTTTTCTCATTCCAACGATATAAAACATGTCGCAGAAATTTTAACCGATAGTGTCAATATTTAATATTTTACGAATACCACAATTCATATAATTGAATCGCAACAATCAGCTGTGCCATAATAGTAAAAATTCACTTTATAATAATTATAATTCCGTAATTATTTATTACAATTTAATACAAACCAATAAATATGTCATAAATAAAAATACAAGTACAAAACGAACATCCAAAGAAAAAAACGAAAAACTATGTATAACAGTACTACCTACTACTATATTGAAAAGAAATTGTGTGTATTTATTTTTCTAACTACAAATGCTCAAATTGTGCACCATGCATTCTGATACATAAACGTGCCCTACGAGACACGTCACGCATTTCATTTTGGACCATTTCAGGAGTAATTGCCTCACATGCGTTTCGAATTCTGGTTTTGATGTCCTCAATATTTTCAGGGGCAGTTTGAAATACCTTGTCTTTAATGTAACCCTAGACGAAAAAATCCAAGGGAGTAATATCTGGTGATCGAGCTGGCCATAGAATGGGTCCATAGGTGCCTATCCAGCTATCTGGCATAACTTGATTTAAATAATTTGTACATATTACAGCAGTGTGAGGTGGAGCCCCCATCTTGTTGAAAATATGATTAATTTAATCTTTCTGCCACTGTTAATTCATAAAGAAAATCTTGAAATTCGTTTTGCAGGAAATTAAGGTATCTACGAGCGGTTAATTTGCCATCATAAAAATAAGGTCCAATTACACTAGTCCCTAAAAGACCCAACCAAACATTCGTAGAAAATCTTTCTTGGAAAGCAGTCTCTCTGCAGCAGTCTCTCTGTGTATTTTCTCGTGTCCACTTATAATGCATATTTCTATTGAAAAATCCATTATTAGAAAAATTTGATTCGTCCGACCAAAGAATTTTGCTACATATCAGCGCGTCATTCCTTTTCTTATTTAATAACCATCTACAAAATCTTACTCTCCTTGGCTTATCTCCCTCATTTAAATGTTGAACTTTCCTCATTTTGTAGCATCGAAATCCGGTTTTTTTTCAATATTTTTTTTGCACTGTCTTTTTTTATGCGACAGTTTCTCTGAATTTGTCTCAAAGAGGTTTCCTCATTTTGGTTAACATAATTCATTACTCTATTCACTTTTCTTACATTATCCGCAACATGCGCTCGCCTTACTACTTTTTTTGAAAATGAACCGTGCGTTTTTAGATTTTGAACTAACTTCCTAAACATAGTTCGATTTGGCTGCGGAGCATCTGGAAATCTATCTCCGTAAACCGCGACTGCCATCTCAGCGTCAAAATTCACTGACAATAAATGCTAATCATATCGAATTTGTTATTATTGGTGTACACCATAATTACTGATATAAAATTTGTCTTAGAACTCGACAACGCAACATACAACAGTGACAATCTGTCAAATTTATTAATAACTGTATACATTGTTTTTCACTAATTATGGCACAGCTGATTGTTACGATTCAATTATATGAATTGTGGTATTCGTAAAATATTAAATATTGACACTATCGGTTAAAATTTCTGTGACATGTTTTATATCGTTGGAATGAGAAAAAAATAACGGAATTAATGGCGTCATGGCCTACTTTGAGATATGTATTTTTCATTTTTGCACAATAGCGTATGTCAAAGCCAACTGCATTTTTCGATTTTTTTGTTACACGTTATTATTCTTATTGTCTTTGCCATCAACTTTCATTCCTTTAACTTTTTTCGTATCTCCTCAAATAAGGAAGCTATAACCGTTTGTGGTTTTCCTATTTTTCAGGTTTTTGTAATATATCTCATAAAGTAGGCTATGGATTTCAAATTTCTTTTTACTGAAATATGGCTCACAAAAAATGGGATAACTGTTTCTAAAACTTTATTCTTCTACAATAGATATTAAGCGAGATATTTGGTGTGGCCCTCGTAAAATAGACAGTTTGTATGTACATATATGCTAGTTTTTCCGTTTTCCGGAAAACTAAAGAGAAAATTGCAAATCTAATACCATGGTCATATGGAAAATGCAATTTTATACACTTTTTATTCTTGTATTCTTTTGGAACAAATGCTTATTTTACAAGATATTTGTATTATTTGCTAAAAATATATATTAATATATAAGAATATGTTGAGACATGTTTGGAGTTTTTTTAGTATTTTTCCCCTGATCAAAGCATGTCTTTACATAAAGAGTCTAAATATCCCAAACTATCCAAAGTTTTCTCGTTTGGCCACCATTTTAAGCTTCGTTCACTGTACTATACATTCATTCTTGCCAAATATTATAGCTTCGAAATTTTAATGGTTGCTGAGAAAAAAATCTTTTGAATAAAAGAAAATCTTAGGAACCGCTCTTGCCCATTACATAAAATTTATATATGTTATAGAGGTACTAAAGACCTATAAGTAGCAATTTTTTTATGATTTTTCACTCTGCAGAAAAGGCGGAAAGTAATGTTAATTTTTTTTTTAAATTAAAAATATATCTTATACTCAGAGGACTATCATCATGTTTCTGTCAAATATTCCTCATTCTCCATTTAACACATACAAATTTTAATATTGTCCAGCGAGTGCAACACATAAATATTAATATTTATATGAGGCCGGCAGCCAACCGCGCAAAAATCAGTTAACGAATAAAAGAATATTTAATCATATAGATATCATCTTTAATAACAACAGTTATGTGTTCATTATTAAATAATTTAATAAGGATTTCAGCAGGTGTTATTATTATTTATTAGAATTCGCATATCACTTAGTGATAGAGAAAGTATAAAAAAGGACAAGAATTGCAGAGGGAATGATCAGACTAGAAAAAAATGTACTAATTAATACTTAATAATGCAGTATTATTGAATTAATTTATTACAATTACAATATAGTTATACATATATGTAGAGGGTGAGAATATTTTGCAAAAAAGTCTGAGGCCTTGGCTTCTGGTATATACACTAAATCCCAAATTTCTGTACTCTTGCCAGTTTGTTTTACTTATTATACCTACTTTTCGCAAATACAAAACGACATTCGATCGGTAAATTTCTAAAACCGGTAATATTGCTCGTAAAGAAAAAAAATTCATATCGTTGGTGATCGAATTCTGAACAACATTCTAAATGTCCGTCCGTCTGTCTGTCCGTCCGTCCGTCCGTATGTCTGTCTGTCCGCCACGTCTCTTGTAAGCAGATAACTTAAGTCCAATTGTATTGAAATTTGGACAGTAAGTTAGTGTTAGCTAGAGAAAGAACCATATTGTCTTTGAACAATATCGATCAATAAATAAAAAAGTTATTAATTATTTAAATTTTAAAAGAATGCAATGTTTTTTAATTAAACGAAAAATGTCTCAAACTAATATTATTTACAAAAGAAATTGCAAAGAGTATCCTATAAGATGTACAACAATTATATAAAATGTGCAGTAAATCTTCGAAAAGTATAATGGTTAGCTTATTTTTCCTTATCTACCCCTATTTTACCCCCAACGCTTCATTTGAATTATCACAACATATAATGCATTTCCAAATATCGTTATGATACACACGTGTACCAAATTTCAAGTCATTATCTTAAACCGTTCCTGAGAAAACGTGCGCACAAAAAAAGTTACAACCAGACAGAAATTTTTATTTCGCTCAAATTTAAATTCTCGAATCAATTTTTACCCGATCCTAAAATCGTTATTAGGTAATAAGTTTCAATTAACCAACATAGGTGAAATTTTATTTCATAATTTCTTTAAAAGGAGTTCAATTTTTTTAACCAAATTTTTCTCCACCATTTCTAGTGGCCCAATTGTGGCCTATTGGGTTCACCATATTGAATTTTCAATTCAGTGTCAGATCCTCAGAAAATAAATGACTACTTACTTACTACTGCACCTCCACCATAACTTCGAATATTTTCTAATGGGCAATATTTATTATAACCTGCACCTTCGCCATAACTTAGAATAGTTTCCAATAAAAAACGTACATACGCTTCGAATTGAGAATCTCCTCCTTTTTGAAAAAAAAAAAATGAGGGAACTCAATGATGTTTTTTAAAATATGCTTCTTTTGAGACTGATTGGGCTATTGGTTATTAACATTAAGAGTACAAGGTGTCTTCTCACCGGAACTGAATCGATCTATATTGGGAGAAGTAACAAAAATTTTGAAAGTCAGTGTGGCCAATCAAACCAAAATAATTACAAGGATGTTGTGCTTCCGTTTAAACATGCAGCATACCCTATACCTAAACCCAGCATTTTCGGAGATATTTGACATTTTATAAGAAATTTGACAGGTGCAATGGTTTACAATAACAGTTATAACTTTTTTCATGTAGGAGATCCTCTTTTGCCCTTTGACCCGTAGAGAGAACACAAGATGAGCCATCTCTACAATAATAAATAATAGTTTAAAAAAACGAAAAAAACACGCTTTAATAGCAAACTGAACTAAAAAGTAAAAAATAATACAGTACAATAATACAATACAATGCAAAAGGGCGCGACTATGAAATATTATTACCAGTTGATATCAAGCACCCCACGCTTTTTTGTATTACGTTGTATTATTGTATTGTATTATTTTTTTCTTTTAGCGTTTGTTTCTTTAAACTATTATTTATTTTCATTTTTAGTCTTAAAAACCGCTGCCTAAGGAATCACTACTTCCACATCCAGATTTTTCATCCAAGTCACTTTAAAGGAAACATTTTGACTATATTTGCACTCTAGTATGTGGAAATTATTGGTCATAGAATTTTAATAATATTTGGGGCAGATGTCATAGAAAAGTTTGAGGAGTTGGTTTCTACCATATACGTTAAAAATTAAGTTTCTAGTTTACCCTACTTATTTTCCACTATTCACAACCTACCACCTCCCACCCCTTCAATGGAGTCATCTCAATCAGATGTCACTACAATACATACGTGTACTAACTTTCAAGTGAATATCTCAATTTTATGTTATCAATCCCATTAATAATGAAGCGGAAGTGGTGGAGTTTGAAAAATATTAGAAAGAAATCTGAGGCCCTGGTTTCTAGTATATACACCGAATCCCATATTTCTGTACTCTTACCAGCTTGATTTACTTATTTTCCCCTAGTTACTCCTATTAACCCCAACCCTTCTACGGAATCATTCCAAAATATAATCTACTTCCAGATGTCGTCATAATACATACGTCTACCAAATTACAAGTGAATATCTCAATTTTATTTTATCAACCCCTTTAATAATGTAGTAAGGGTAGGGGAAGGGTTGAAAAATGTTATTAAAAAATCTGAGGCCTTGGCTTCTAGGACATACACCGAGTTTCAAGTTGCAGTACTCTTACCAGCTTGCTTTACTTATTTTTCCCCATTTACCTCTACTTACCCCCACTCCTTCAACGCAATCATGTCATAATATAATGTAGTTTCAGATATAGTTATAATACATAAATGTACCAAATTTCAAGTGAAAATTTAAATTTAATTTTACCAACTCTTTTAATAAGGGAGTGGGGGTGGTGGGGGGGATGGAAAATACTAATAAAAAAACCTGAGACCTCCGCTTCTAGTATGTACACCAAATCCCAATTTTCTGTACTTTTACTAGCTTGCTTTACATATTTTCCCTTATATGTCCTTATTTAACCCCCAACCCTTCAACGGAATCATCTCAAAATATAATCTAGTTCCATATGCCGTTATAATACATATGCGTACTAAATTTCATGTGAATATCTCAATTTTATTTTATCAACCCCTTGAATAATGGAGTAGGGGTGGAGGGGGGCTGAAATATATTATCAAAAGATCTGAGGCCTTGGCTTCTAGTACATACACCGAATTTCAAGTTTCTGTACTCATACCAGCTTTCTTTACTTATTTCCCCCTATTTACCCCTAAATAACCCAAAACCCCTCAACGGAATCATCTCAAAGTATAATCTAGTTCCAGATGTCGTTATAATTCATACGTGTATCAAATTTCAAATGAATATCTCAATTTTATTTTATCAACCCTTTTAATAATGAAGTAGGGGTGGTGGGGGTTGAAAAATATTATAAATAATCTGAGACCTTGGCCTCTAGTACATACACCGAATTTCAAGTTTCTGTAGTCTTACCAGCTTGCCTTACTTATTTTCCCCTATTTACCCCTATTTAACCCCCAACCGTTCAACGGAATCATCTCAAAGTATAATCTAGTTCCAGATGTCGTTGTAATTCATACGTGTATCAAATTTCAAATGAATATCTCAATTTTATTTTATCAACCCTTTTCATATTGGAGTAGGGGTGGTGGGGGTTGAAAAATATTATAAAAAATCTGACGTTTTGTCTTCTAGTACATACACCGAATTTCAAGTTTGTGTACTCTTACCAACTTGTTTTACTTATATTCTCTTATCTACCCCAAATTAACCCCCAACCCTTCAACGGAATCATCTCAAAATATAATCTAATTCCAGACGTCGTTATAATACATACGTGTACGAAATTTCAAATGAACATCTCAACTTTATTTTATCAACCCCCTTATTAAGGTAGGGGGTAGGGGTGGTGGGGGGTTGGAAAATATTACAAAAAATCTGAGGCCTTAACTTCTAGTACATACACCGAATTTCAGGTTTCTGTACTCTTACAAGCTTGCTTTACTTATTTTCCCATATTTACCCCTATTTAACCCCCAACCCTTCACCGGATATCCTCAAAAAACAATCCAGTTCCAGATCTCGTTATAATATATACGTGTACAAAATTTCAAGTCAATATCTTAAACCGTTCCGGAGAAAACGTGCGGACAAAAAAAGTTACAGACAGACAGACAGACAGACAGACCGACAGACAGACAGACAGACAGACAGACAGACAGACAGACAGAAATTTTTTTTTCGCTCAAATTTAAAATCTCGACGTTTCATGACATTCTAAATCTATTTCACGAATAAAAATTTTTGAAAATTTTTTTGCGATTACTATACTTCCAATCCACTACGTGGATGTGGAAGTAAAATTTGGACCAGATAATTCTAATCTGGAACCTCGATAACCCACAGATACCGATATTCAATCGAATCCGACGATAATTGATAAAACCTATCCGCCATGTTGACGCCGCCATTTTGAATGTTTAAGTATTGATGACATTTGTTTTCTACTTGTCAAGCCCTTTCCTTTGACACCAGTATCAAGGGAGTTGTAAAGAAAATGGTAATCCGCCATCTTGGGGCGGCGGCCATTGAACATATTTAATAAAATTGAGTATACTATATTGTATTGTCATGGAAGCTACACACAACTGCCAAATTTCATGATGACACAACAATTATAAGTGGGTGAAAATTACGTTAAAAGATTCCGTTACATTGATAGATTGATAGATACAGGTGAAGCTAATAAAAGCGTGTTAAAATAAATTCCATAATAGTATACCAAGTGTTCTATTTTTTCCGTTACATCTTGTCAAATTCAAATCTCAATAATTTATTTATTTCAAATTGAACACCCTGTATTTTTTTACATTAAATTATGTAAAATTAATAAATTGATTTAATTAATTTTTTTTAATATAGGTATACTTTTTAAATATTGGCGATTTTCTGAATTTATAATAAAAAAGCAGCTTGTCTTAATGACATATTTGGAAATACCCGAAAATATCCCAGAGTTGCTATATCTATGTTTTCAGCATATACAATAGACTTCCTCCTTAGAAATCCTGCCTTGACACAGCCAAATATTCTAAAATTATCCAATATGCGTTTTACAGTGTATGGTGATGGTTTCTTGTGGGTATCGAGTAGCAAATGTTTTACATGTTCTTGATATTACCTTATCACATTCTCCATAAATAATAAACAAACCGCGTTGGCATTTTTTGACATACGAAAATGATTGACATTAATGATTGTTTCTAATCATGGTTAAGTTGATGGCAATTACTTCCACATCCACGTACTGGATTGGAAGGATAGTAATCGTAAAGAAAATTCAATTTTTTTTTTTGAAATAGGTTTAGAATGTCATAAAACGTCGAGATTTTAAGCGAAAAATTTTTTTCTGTCTGTCGGTCTGTCTGTAACTTTTTTGTCCGTACGTTTTCTCCGGAACGGTTTAAGATATTGACTTAATTTTGTACACATATATATTATAACAAGATCTGAAACTGGATTTTATCTTGAACATATCCGATGAAGGGTTGGGGGTAGATAGGGGGAAATGAGAAAATCAGGCTGGTAAGAGTACAGAAACTTTAAATTCAGTGTATGTACTAGAAGCCAATGCCTCAGATTTTTTCTATAATATTTTTCAACTCCCCACCACCTCTACTCCATTATTAAAGAGGTTGATAAAATAAGATTGAGATTTCACTTGAAATTTGTTACACGTAGGTATTATAACTGGATTATATTTTGAGATGATTCCGTTGAAGGATTGGGGGTTAAATGAGGGTAAATAGGGGGAAATGAGTACAACAAGCTATTGAGACTACAGAAACTTGAAATTTGATGTATAAAATACTTGAAATTTGGTATACGTATATATTATAATGACATCAGGAACTAGAATATATTTAGGGATTATTCCGTTGAAGGGTTGTACTAGAAGTGAAGGCCTCATGTTTTTTTATAATATTTTCCATCCCTCCACCACCCCTTATTAAAAGAGTTAATAAAATTAAATTGGGATTTTCACTTGAAATTTGGTACACGTATGTACACCTTACATAGACAATAATTTAATATGTGAAATAACACGGGATCCTTCACCATTTCTTAGAACACAACATTCGCTACACAGTGACACACACACAGACCGTTGCTGCACATCTACAAGATCTCCTGAACTCTATGGAAGTTTGTATTTGATCTTTGTAGATGAAGCAGCAACGCCACTGGACAGGAGGAAATACATAGAGATTACAAAATTTATATCATGCTAAATAGAGTTGAGTGAGAAGGAGGATATAAAATTCTCATTTCAGTATAAGGAGGACAAGTTTGTGAATATTGAAATGTTGGCTAATTGTGATCATTTTAAAGTATTTAGTTACTGAAATATTATCTTAATTTGATTATAGTTTTCATTTAAACATAATTTGTATTTTATTTAATTTATAAGTGCTTCTTTAAAAATTATTGAATCTGCAGGTAACATATAAAGTTTGGGTCCGTATTAGAACGCATCTTTCGGAATATTGGTACTTGTACATAAAAGTTTGTGTTCCAGCGGATTAGATATTTATGGTTTATTACATTTGGTGGTGATTTAAACATCCGCAGCAGATACACGTATACAGTTTTCTTGCATTAAACAAACCTATTTTGTTGTACAATAAATCTGTGGAATATCGTTTTTCTTTATTAAATACTATTTTTAGTAAAGAGTTCTGGACAATTTCTAAATGTTTAATGGGATTGTTAAATAGACCACCCTAGATTATAATAATTCTGATTGATGAGTTTAATTTCTATACTCATAAATTTATTTTACACTGTAATTACTGATTTTACCACGGGAGTGGCATGCTTCTGTTTTATACGTGCTTTTTGCTACTTGTGGTTTGTTTTTCAAACGACGTAAGGTTCTTTGTTTTATATTCTATTTAATTAACAATGTTAAACTCTACAAACTATCCATTGTGGTATATAATATGAGGTAAATGTCTTAAGACTTATCTGAGCAGAGTACTGTTTGTTGGTACCTAATTAATTCATTACTTAGGAAATGTCATTAACTATGTTATTCCGTGGGCAGGGCTATGTCTACAGAATATATCTGTTAATTTTTTTCTCAATATGCAAAACAATTTTGTAAACGCATAATTCCTTGCTTTGAATAGGTATGTAACAAATCTGTAACACGACTTTTAACCTGTAAAGCGAATTACGACATAATAAGAAAGTATGTCATATAAAAAAATTGTACATATTTTAGATGTGAGTACATTTTTTCTTTGTAACGTTAGTTAACTTAAAAATATTGTGTAATTTAATAAATTCACATTCACATAATATATAAATAGATATTTCTCGTAGCATTATTATTATTTTTTGCATGTTTGTATTAAGAAATGTCGGGAAGCATCGGAGTGAATAAACAATGGCGGATGGGTCTCTTGTTAATGGGGTTATAAAAGCAGCAATTAGAAACTGCTTTTGCTTCGTTTTATTAAAGTCTTGGGGTAAAGTTGTCGTGACCAGATTATTGCAGTAAGCGGTCTCCCTTTGCTATATAACACGTCAAGTAGCATTGCACCAACTGTAGCGGTTATCTCCCAACAAACATTTTTTGTTTTATAAGAGTAACCGTCCTATTACCGACACCGAGTTATATACATTCAAGTGATATAATGCAAGACTGGGAATAGTTCTGTTACTCCTATAAACCGCTTGTAAAGCTTAAATGGGGAATCATATAAAGGTAACAGGCACCAATATTTAGTCACGCTATACACCTCAAGGTTGCAGAACAGTAAGTAACAGAAACAGATCAGTAACTGCTATATCACTTTTTTATATAACCATTTTCCATAAATATTGGTGATAGAAATATATCCGTTACCACTAAAAAACTTGTTATTAACACCTCTCTCTCTCTCATTTATAATGTCTCGTCTCTTTCCTAGAGATCCTATACCAACTGACACAAGAATAATGTGGTAATGAAATTAAATGATGTAGGTACCTACATGGGCATAGTGGAAATTTTGCACTGATAAAGGTGCGTGTTACTAAATTTACTTTTTAAATTGGCTCTGACATCCACAAAGATCAAATGTTAGTGCGAATAAATTATCATTGTAAAATATGACCCTTATACTTCGGAAAAAACTGTGGGCCTCTAAAATATTAAGCAATTAAAAAAAAAATTAAATAAAAAAAATACACGAAAATTTTAATGACATATTTCTTTAGAAAATAGTACAGAAATATGTTTTGTACATGCAATTATGACTAACTGCACTTCATTTGTTACGAAATTTTGAGTTTTTAATACACATTTTTTAGTTTTAAATAATGATTACTCATTGCCGCAAGATGGCTGCCAAACTTATGGCCGATGTTTTATTATCAACAGTTAATGTATTTTAAGTAATCTAATATAACTTTAAGCTTTGTTATAAATATTGGTTACTTAATATAACTGTTTGAAATATTACATATCTTTAAATTTTATTAGGTAACTCTTGGTAATCTTATAACACCATCAGTAGACAATTTTTTGCGATTAATTCGTGTAAATAATGGTAATTTGGCCTGCCATTGGCTGGAACAATTGTTGTTTAATTTTCAACCAATCACAGACGTTTGCAGCAATATCTTAGGATCTCTCGGCAAAACATTTGACAAACGTTTATTAAAAATGTTACATAGTGCTTTTAAAGCGTTCTGCTTTACATTAAACATATTTGCCCACATCCTTAATTCGTTACGCATCTTTTCATGTTTCTCATCGTCTGTTTCCAAATCATGCAACTGAGAAAACTCATCATCATCTTCTAGTTCAGTAAACCACTTATTTCTATTTTCATAATGTTCAACAGTATTAACCTCTTCTTGTTCGGTAGTAAGCCGCTTTTTCTTACTTGTGACCTCCTCAGTGTCATTATCAACATTATCAATCGTGATATTATTCTGTTTTTCATTGCCAAAAGGAACGTTTTCTGTATATTGTCCACCAGAACGTTTGACTTCCAGTCCTGCAGTTCTTTCATTCTTTTCAGTTTCTTAAATTTCAAAGGCATAATTTTTTGGAACTGAATTCAAGAGGATTGAAAAGTTTTTTTAAACTTTCTGGTGAAATGTGCTGCTGTATTTTATTTTCTTCCAATTTTGTAATGCCAAATTCATTATTAAACATTTTGTTTGCTCTTGCCAATTACTTTACAAAACATAACCTATAATCAACTAATAAGTTTTTAAGTTTTATAGTATCTACTGACGTTCTTGAGTTATATAAAGGTTTCACGTTGTTACTATCTGCAACTGATGTATATAATTGTAACAACTAACACCACTATAAACCTAAACAATTAATAATTATATAATGTAGTAAAGGTTACCCTTATATAACTTTATTATATACCATTTGGTAGCAACCACTTTAAGTTTTATAATGTAGTAACGGAAATATATCTGTTACCATCTTATAGACCTGTAAGTAATAGTCATGCTATAAAATTCTTATATAACTCCGCAACTACCTTAGTAACAGTATAAAACTTCGTAACATGATTGTACAAATCTGTTACACTTATAGACCCTTTATAAAACTAATGATCATCGCATGTTACTAGAAATGTTTGTTGGGCTGTTAGATGAACACACCTCTTTCACATCGTCATCTTGTGATATCCGCCGATATTGTTCTCTTTCCAGTAGATGTGACTAAGTAAATGAATTTACAGATCTGTTACTGTTTGTTTTTGTAACTTTTGTTGTTTATATTAAACTACTTTCTTCCATATCATTATATTTATGCAATAACAACTTTAGAAATTATAACATTTTTGTACCATTCATTCAGTGACTTGACATCCGGTACTGTATCAATTATTTGAAGCGAGTATTTTCGTTTGGTCATTTTTCCCATATCAGCATATCAACATTTTGTATTAGTATTAGACATCATTCGTCAGTAACTACATTTTACCATTTGTATGGAAATATTTATTTTATCTTTGCAATTGATAATGATCAAATTAGTTAAAATTTTTGTATTTTCATTTTGTTATTCTAACCCCCGCCCCGTCCATCTTTGAACTGCCATGCGCCGCACAGTGGTCCAGAAGAAAGTCTTTTCATTCAAAATTTTTCAGAGCTCATATTTTGCAACCGATTTTGATATATTTTTTTAAATATTCGTGATTTAATTACGAAAAAATCTGTCATCACCGATTTTTGTGATATGAAAACCTGTTGACGGTTAATGTGTCTAAATGACTATGTTTTATAAAAACCTTGCAGAAACATCTTTTTTAACCAATTTACATAGATCTTGCCACTCGGGGAATTTCGAAGTCGCTGATCACGAATCCAAATTGTCGTGAACCAACCTGCAAGATGGCGAAATCTATATGTCGGCTACAACATGCCAAGAAATGATAAAAAACATTTTCATTAAAGTTAATACTAACAAGTTGCAAATATTACTGATTACTATTTTTAAATTTAAATTGTCTCAGTTTAAAGTTCCAGTAAACAATTCAAGATGGTAGATCAAAAATGGAAATCAAAAAACTATTTAAGTGCATTTATTCTAAATAGGCTACTTTTAAACATGATTGTAAAATTTGAAAAGCGAAAGTGGCTGCTATTTTTTATTAATTATCGATCATAAATATGCGATTCAGTCCTCCATTAATTTTGTGCATTACGTAACCTAATATATGTAATATTAACATTTTTTCATTAGCTGATAATACAAAGAACACAAAAAACTTTAAACCTTCATGTTAACTTTAACGAAGATATTTTTTTATCATTTCTTAGCATTTTATAGCCACCATATTGATTCCGCTATTTTACAGGTTGGTTCACGACAATTTGGATATCAGATTCGTGATCAGCGACCTCGAATGCCCCCAAGTAGCAAGTTTTATCTAAATTGGTTTAATGAGATATGTTTCTGTAAGATTTTTGTAAGAAAATGCCATTTAGAAACATTAACCGTCCTCAGCTTTTCATATTTCAAAAATCGAGCGTGACAGATTTTTTTGTACCTAAATTACGAATATTTAAAATTCAAAATTATCCCAATCCGTTGCAAAATAAGAGCTCTAGACAATTTTGAACGAAAAAACTTCTTTCTGGACCACTATGCGCCGTGGATATCTGATGGACGCGTGTCGGAAATTCCATTAACAATAAAGTTGTCCGAATTAATTGATTGGAAGAATCCATTACCATTACCATTAAAATATTCTTTATTTTTTTAGCTATGGTTGAACATATCAAATAGGTATTTATTTCATTTCATTCATTTCGTATTCGCAATAATAAATAATAGCCCGACCCGTTACATATATAAATATGCACACGACTCGAGGTGCCGATGGTAGATTGGAAGAATCCGGTGCTGAACAGTTATTCTGGGGGTGTATATCTTGAGGTTTTGAACTATTGGTGTGATTCATAGTAGTCGTGTTCGGAATCACATTTTGAAGCATCTGACTATTTCCTTAACATTCCTCTCACACCAAGGCTTGTTCAACTGGCAAGTTTCCAATCTCGCTGTCTGCATTTTCCGTCAAATTTTCAACTTACAATATCGAAATCAAGTACACGTAAGAGTTATATCTCTGATGGTGTTGCAAATGGTCCTCAGAAATATGCCCCCTAGCTAAGGCGCCTCACGGAAGGAAGAAAATGATCCTGAACAGTCTGCTTTTACATGGTCCCGTTTTCAAACAAGTGCTCATGCATCATATTATATAATACACAGAACGTAGAAATTTTGTTCCAAAGCACACAGTAATAAGGCTATTAGAAATAGGATTAATAGGTATTGCATTGGTTGAAAATGGCAATCACGTGACTGTTATTAATTATGGGTTATTCATAGTCCCAGAGCCATACGCATGGAATTTAAAGCCGGCCGGCGCCACACATGCGGTATTCGCCAATTTCCGAATAACAAATATTTGCTATTTGGCGAATATCTCAGATCCACACACGTGCTAGGTAGACAAATATTTGCTATTTGCAAAACACCAAATAAGTCCCGTTGATTGTCGGTATATGCGCACACATCAAGGAGACGAATATTCGCCTTAACGCAAATCCTACTACCCATCCACATATGCATTGAAACTTAGTTCATTTTAGTAGAGTATATCTTTCTTAATAGAGCGACTGCCATTACTTTAGTGGCATAAATAGAATTAAAAAATCGAGTGGAACAATGAGTTGGTGTTAGAATTTTTAGAGGTATACCAAATTGAGCTAATAATGTAGAACACGGCCCATTCGTCGCACAAAAACAGGAATAAGAAAATGTTTGCGGAATAATTCGCCTGTTCCGGCATCCACACTAAGTTTTGACAACTACACATATGTGTGGATCAATGTGCTTATGATTTGGCAAATATTCCGCGAATAGTTCACCAAAAGGCGAATGTTCGGAATTCGGTGAATACCGCATGTGTGGCGCTAGCTTGATAAAAGTTACAGGGCCCTACGGGTGTGTGTTATTATGGGTACAACTTTTTATGCATCGATATTATTAAGAGTACAGTCTTGAATAAGTCTGTACTATACAGGTACAACTTTTCTACTGGCCCGTATGTTTGCTTTGTTCATGGGTGTCCCAGAACTTTATATCGCTCAAATTTTGTACCCGCAATGGTAAAAGTTTCGAATTTCCCTCCTAAATTATCTGGATCAAAAATTCAGATTCCATAGTTAACGAAGATTTCGTGATTTTCTGGAGACAACTTTCATTTTCTATGAAATTTGATGAATTATAGTGAACAAGAGCTATGGAATTCGTTCTAAAAATATTCGATTAGTAGTATCAATTTTGTCAATAAAACAATTCCTTGTAGCATTTCTTAGGTGCGTCTTTTTTTTTTAAATAGAAATGTAAATCTCATGGCTACTATATTAATTTGTTAATTCATTTATTTATTTATTTACGGGACAAGCCTTTTTGACAAAAACATACAATTTATTTAGAGTGAGGTAGTTTGAATACACAGCATATATCAGACATCGTACAAATAATATAAAGTGGTTACACTTGTTTAATTGCCTTCTTAAATAATAAAATTGAAGATTCAAATAGTTCTACATTATATTGAATTATATTAGCAATTCTTAAAATCATAGTCATAGTCTCATTTTGTCCATAATTGGTATGATAAAAAGGTACATGAAATATATCCGAATTATGATTTCTTCTATCATAGAGGGTCAGGGCACTGAATATAACCATTAAGTATTCAATGCAGAAAGAACATATGAGCCTCCAATCTTCTATATTCTAATGTGTTAACATTAATCCAAGCAAGATGGTCATCATAATCATATTCATCTCTCAAATGCCCCAACTTAAATGCACAGTGTCCTAGGAATTTCTTTTGACCCCCTTCTATATTGTTAATATGAATATTACAATTAGGACACCAGATTTTAGAGCAATATTCCAATAGTGAACCAATGAATAGTGTAACAACTTTAAACTGTAGACAGAAAAATCTGCTCGAGATCTTTGAATTAAACCCACATTCTCAATGACTTTGATTTGTTTCATATATGGATGTTATAAGACAGTTATTATCAAGATTAATTCCCAGATCTTTCACATGATTAGTTTTGTGCAAAGCGAGTTTATTCTTGCAAATATAATCTTACAACACTTATTCACATTCAAGTATAGAAAATTTTCGTCGCACAAATGGAACAAACCATCCAAATCACTGCAAAAATTCAGCATCAGAAAAATTTTTAATTTCTCTGAACACTTTTGAATCATCAAACGTTGAAAAATTACTATTTTCTATTACTGAAGCTAAATCGTTCACAAAGAGATTAAATAATCGAGGACCAATATGAGATCCTTGGGGAACACCGGATGTTACTTTAATCGATGATGGTAGAAAATTACTATATTTTACACATTGTTACCGACCAGTAAGATAACTGTTAATCCAATCCAATATATTGCCACTGACGCCTAAAGTTTCTAGATTTGCAGTGAGTAGATCATGTAGTAGTAGCTTTCGTAACAACCGTCCATGCAGACAAAAGGCGTATTATTGGCGCAGAGTTATAGAAATTGGTAATCAACAAAATCAGATTGAGTAAGTTATTTCCAAACTGTAATACAAAATCATTATTTGGATGTCACTCGTCGTTTGTTTGTCAGAAAAATGGAAAATTATATAAATTACAACAAAAAAATCACAATTTTTTATCCTTTTTCTGCTTCACTAATAATCGTCCATGCAGACAAAAGGCGTATTGCTGGCATAGAGTTATAGAAATTAGTAATCGACAAAATCAGATTGAGTAAATTATTTCCAAACTCTAATACAAAATGACTATTTGGATGTCGCTTGTCGTTTGTTTGTCAGAAAAATGGAAAATTATCTAAATTACAACAGAAAAAACACTTTTCATCCTTATTCTGCTTCCCTAATAATCGCCCATAAAGACAAAATGCGTATTGCGGGCGCAGTGTTATAAAAATTAGTAAAATCAACAAAACATATTGAGTAAAATATTTCCAAATTGTCATGCAAAATGCCTATTTCGGTGTCACTCGTCGTTTGCTTGTCAGAAAATTGCAAAATTATCGAAATTACAAAAAAAAATAATTTTCATCCTTCAGAAGGACGCTCTTCGTTTTTATAGTAGTAAAACGCTTTAAAAAAGTCAGTATAGACAGAGTCAACCTGAATTTTATAATCCAAGGAGTTGAGAATAGAATTGTTACAAATAACTAAATTGGTACATGTAGATTTACCCTGAGAAAAACCATGTTGCTGACGTACAATCATGTTCTTAGAATCCCGCGAAAAATTTTTGGTTACCAAATAACCTAATCATTTTGGAATAACCTGTACCCAAACTGCTGTATAATTTTCGGTATTTTCGTTTAGTCCATATTTATGAATTGGTCTTAGGTAGCTCTAATTTACAGAAAGAAATTAGTTCGTCCAAGTATAATTGAAATAGGGGCGATGTGTCTACTCAAAGCGAAATACAATGTAATAAATTGTAATGTTTTTATATGTTTTTTTATCAGGAAATAATCTACGGCGTTAAAGATAATTTATAATAATTGCATATTATTTTCATATTCGTAGACTGAAATTATTTGGTTTACGGAAGTCAAAGCACAAGCCACGCGATTGCAGCAAACATACAGATTTGTAGAATAGTATAATGGAGCTGGCACTCACGGTCTTATTCCCCAAATTATAACGTACCAATATTACATCATTTAGGGGTCAATATTGCTTACTCATTATGGTCTGAGGTACATTTTATTAGTACGTAATGTTTATATATTATTATAAACTCTATTGCTTTGTAAAAAAAATGCAGCTTAGAGATTTAAAAAAATAGTAAAATGACTCTGACATATTGATACTTATTTGGTGTTAATGGTCAGCACATTACCTTTCTCCTAATTAATTTATTTATCTGAACTTGGTAGCTAATTTAGATGAAAGTTAAATGTGTCTAATAAAGGTAGTGACATATTTTATTACGAAACTGTAAAAAAATGGAACAAACAAAATAATAATTGTATTAAGGTCAACTTTTTTACTAATCATTACTTTTGAAATTAATTAAAATTTTAACAACTCAGCATTAACCTTACGTTTCCCCTTATCTTTGCTTTCGATCTGATATAGGGAGATATACAGTGTGTTTCACTTCTCGTGAAGACACCCCTGTATCTTCTTTATTTGTGGCCGAATTAATTTCAAAATTTTATGAGGTATACAACTCTGTAAGGCGACTTTAATCAACACATAAATGTCGTTTAGATATAAAACCTCGGCTTACTGCGATAAAAAGAAAATCGCAATTTTCGAGAAATCATAGTAGGCTTAGATATAGACGAAAATTTTGTTAATAAAAGTTGTCCAGAATCACTAGATATGCCACCCTATAAAATTTGGTGAAAATTGGAATACGTTGAAAAAAAATTTTTTTGTTTCACTTCTCGTGAAGACACCCCTGTATCTTCTTTATTTATAGCCGAATTAATTTCAAATTTTTATGAGGTATACAACTCTATAATGCCACTTTAATCAACACATAAATGTCGTTTAGATATAAAACCTCGGCTTACTGCGATAAAAAGAAAATCGCAATTTTCCAGAAATCATAGTAGGCTTAGATATAGACGAAAATTTTGTTAATAATAGTTGTTCAGAATCACTAGATATGCCACCCTATAAAATTTGGTGAAAATTGGAATATGTTGAACAAAAAATTTTTGTTTCACTTCTCGTGAAAACACGTATCTTTTTTATTTGTTACAGAATTTCAAGACTAATTTATTTTAAAAAAATTATCAGTTACACAGATATTGTCCAAACATACGGAGAGAACTTTTTCCAACAAATGAGTCGTGCACAATTATTATTAAAATTATTTATTAAATAAAAGGTAATGAAACAGTATTTACAGTGAATGACTAAAATGCCACTTATTATACTATTATATTCGGCCCCTTTCTACTAACCCACCCTCAAGTGTAATACACTTCTCAATCCGCTTTCTGTTATTTATTACAACTCTTCGCAGTTCTTGAGCCGTAACTTCTAAACACGCGTGCCTTATCCTCACACAAAGCTGCTCCACATTTTGAGGTCTGGTCTTATAAACTTTATTTTTAATATGACCCCAAAAATAAAAATCCATGGGAGTGAGATCAGGAGATCTGGGTGGCCAATGTATTAGAGGGCTATTTCGTCCTATCCATCTTTGGGGAAAATGTTCGTTCATCCATGCTCTTACTACTACGGAATTATGGATAGATGCTCCGTCGAGTTGGAAATACAATTGTTCCAAAGGAAAATCGACTATTGCATTCCACAGATCATTATTTAAAAATTGTAGCATATGTAACGCATTTATATTTTGAAAAAAGAAGAACGGCCCTATTATTGTTTCATTAAAAATTCCACACCACACATTTACCTTCTGGGAATATTGCCTTTTACAATTTATTATCCAATCAGGATTTTCTACTGCCCAGTATCTAGAATTTTGTGATGATACTACCCCGTTGGTGGAGAAAGTTGCTTCGTCCGTGAAAATTACTTTCTTCAAGAAGTCTCTATTATTTAAATAATTACCTTGGATCCATAAACAATATTCTAGTCTTCTCTCTTCATCACCTTCCTCCAAGGTATGTACAAATTTTGGTTTAAACGGTTGTAACTTATGGCGTTTTAAACATCTCCAAATTTTTGACGCCGACAAATTGAGGTCACGAGCCATATTTCTAAGGCTGGTAGTGGGATTGGCGTTAAACGCCGCTAATATAACGTCATCCTCTCCATGTCTTCGACTGAGATGTACTCTCGGTTTAAGCACATTACCAGTTGTATTGAACAAGTGACATATTCTTGCAACGGTACCATGGTGTATTGGTCGTCTTAGAGGATGTCTTAAATTAAATTCTTCTGCAGCTTCTCTTGAAGACCGTACATTTTCACCGACTATCTTTATTATTTCTACTTTTTCATCAGTGGTTAAAAGAATTCTAACCATTATGATTAAAAAAATTAAATAATTAAACTTACGAACTGAACAATAAATAACAATAATCACTTCTGTCATAAAAGTAAGAATGGAGAAATAAACAAAATAGTTATTGACAGTTAATTTCACGGCACTCTTAACATTTAAAACAAAAAATCAAAAAACCCCTAATGTTCCTAAAATTCTGAGTCGATAAGAAGGATATGATGGAAAGTTACTCCTCAAGAACATTGACAACGAAAAAAACAAAAAAAAAGGAACAGTGTTACAACTTGATATGTAATAAAAAGTGGCCCTTTTAGCGTTTTATTGAATCATGATTTTTGTTCACGACTTTCGTTTGTTGGAAAAAGTTCTCTCTGTGGGTTGGATAAAGTCATTTTATAGAGTTGTATAATTGATACATTTTTTAAAATAAATTAGTCTTAAAATTCGATCACAAATAAAAAAAAGATGGGGTGTCTTCACGAGATGAAAAAAAAATTTTTTTTCAAAGTTTTCCGATTTTCACCAAATTTTATAGGGGGGCATATCTAGTGATTCTGAACAACTATTATTAACAAAATTTTCGTCTATATCTAAGCCTACTATGATTTCTCGAAAATTGCGATTTTCTTTTTATCGCAGTAAGTCGAAGTTTTATATCTAAACGACATTCATGTGTTGATTAAAGTCGCCTTACAGAGTTGTATACCTCATAAAAATTTGAAATTAATTCGGCCACAAATAAAGAAGATACAGGGGTGTCTTCACGAGAAGTGAAACAAAAATTTTTTTTTCAAAGTATTCCGATTTTCACCAAATTTTATAGGGGGGCATATCTAGTGATTCTGAACAACTTTTATTAATAAAATTTTCATCTATATCTAAGCCTACTATGATTTCTCGAAAATCTCGATTTTCTTTTTATCGCAGTAAGCCGAGGTTTTATATCTAAACGACATTTATGTGTTGATTAAAGTCGCCTTACAGAGTTGTAAACCTCATAAAAATTTGAAATTAATTAGGCCACAAATAAAGAAGATACAGGGGTGTCTTCACGAGAAGTGAAACACACTGTATAATTATTTGTACTATTTATACAGCAGCTGCAACAGACACAATACAAATTTGGTAATAAAATCAACACAAAATCAAAAAATTGTGCAAATAAATAAATATGAACATATTGAATTATATTAGAGATAACTAGATAATTACAGGATGAAAAATAGAAAAAATTAAGAAAATAAATGAATAATGTTTTATGACCTAAATATACATCAAAGATATGCTCAAAATCCATTGTTTTATAATATTAAAACTACAATTAAAAATATCAAGGTTCCACTGGCAATCGCAGAAATTTAAATGCATGCTATAAATAAACTAAAGTTTTAATAAATCCATTCCTGGCGTAGTTAAATAAAACTGGCTAACCATTATAGTCTTCGCCGTTTTACTGCACTTCTTATATAATTGTTGCACATTCTATTGGATACTCTTCGCAGTTGTTTTGTAAATAATATTAATTTTAGACATTTTTTTGTTTAATACAAAACATAAAAAAATGATTTCTTTTTAAATTTAAATAATTAAACACTTTTTTTTTATTGATCAATTTTGTTCAAAAGCAATAGGATTTTTGCTCTAGCTGATCCTAACTCACTGTCCAATAAAATCGGACTTTCATTCTTAAGTTATCGTGCTTACAAAGAACGTGACGGACGGACAGACCGACAGACATACAGACCGACATTTTGAAAGTTGTTCAGAATTCGGTTACCAACACAGTGATATGAAATTATTTTCTCTACAAACAATATTACTGGTTTTATAAATGTTCCAATCAAATGATATATGCTCTTCGTTTTTGTATTTACGAAGAGTATAAGGTATATGAGCTATTAATCCAATAATTATAAAATTTCGATAACAAAAAATATTATCTGAGATTTTTCCTTCAGTAACTGTTAGTGGAGGGATTACAAAACCACAAAGATCAGATCTGGGGGTACCACGCAACCCCCTAAAGAACCAACCCTTCGGTGAAAATATCCTTATTTTACTGATAACTCGTTAACCGTTGAATATATAAAAAAAATGGTCATTATAAAAAAGAAAGCTTGACTAATTGCCTAAAAGAAAGTTCTCTTGTAAATTTCTTGTATATGCCATGGTCTTCGAGAAAATCGATAATGAAAAAAATTACAAAATTTGTATTTTAATGCACACGAATTTTCGTCTATTTGTAATTTTTTGCGCGCGAAAAAATTGAATTGCTCGAAAATCAAACATGCTAGGAAGACAAATCAAAATGGGTTTTAAAGGAGATATAAAATACTCCTTTGTGTTTCTATTTTTGATGGCTATTGATATCTATTAGTATATAACATTTTACACTTAAAAATGTTTTCTTAAAATGTTTTCTTAACTGCTTCACAAGCCACGGAGGTAACTCCTTGAAAATCCAGAATGATTTTGTGTTAGGTAGAGAGAAACGAGGCCCTGCAGTTTATAGTGGAGTCCGAACCGCATCTTGGGGATAATTTTACAATTAAAATATTTCGCGGTGAGCAGGGATTGAACCTGCTTCGCTAGGTATGCCAGTATACAAGCTAGACGCGCTTCTAACTATTCACAGGCCCATAAAAAATAACTGACTTTAATATAAGTTATAAATGCATTATCTTTTAGTTCAAGGCAGTACTTCAATGTAGAAAAAGTTAGGAATAAAAATATTCACATTTACAAATTTACCAGCATGTTGAAGTTAGTCAAATGTTGGACAATTTATTATTGTTTCCTAAAAATAAAAATAAGACCCAAACATCTTGAAAATTCAGCTAAAAAAACTTTTTTTTTCAGTTTATGTATCATATCACTATTGTTTCTAATCATTTAATAGTTAAAAATTGTATTAAAAGATATCATCAAAAAATTGAATTTTGGATTTTCTTTGGCTAATTTAAACATGCTGCTTAATTTGTAAATGTTAATATTTTTATTTGTACCTTTTTTCTGCATTGAAGTACTACCTTGAACTAAAAGATAATGCATTTATAACTTATATTATAGTCAGTTATTTTTTATGGGCCTGTGAATAGTTAGATGCACAAAAAATCTAGAGATAACTATATTATATTGTTATTTTTATATACTAATAAATATCAATAGCCCTCAAAAATGGCAACACAAAAGAGTATTTTAGATCACCTTTAAAACCCATTTTGATTTTTCTTCCTAGCTTGTTTGGTTTTCGAGCAATTCAATTTTTTCTATAGACCGCGCGCAAAAAATTTCAAATAAACGAAAATTCGCGCGCTTAAAAATACAAATTTTGGACTTTTTTTAGGCTATTAGTCAAGCTTTCTTTTTTACCATGAGCAATTTGTTTATATCTTCAACGGTTAACGAGTTATCAATAAAATATGGCTTTCTTCACCGAAGGGGTGATTTTTGGTGGGTTGCGCGACACCTCCCGAACTCATTTTTGTGGTTTTGTGATGTTTAATCCTCGCACTGACAGTTACGGAAGGAGAATATCAGATAACATTTTTTGCGAGGTTCCGGTGTATTTTTTGACTTTAGCGACTGAGCTATATATTGAGAATACGTTAAATACATTAAAGTGAATAAAGGAAAGATATTTAGCACACCTTCTCTAAATTTATTTCAAATTAAAAATATGAATACAATATTGTGGATCCCAAACAATAAACGCCTCTTCTAATATTGGCCTCATAAAAGGCATTAAAAGGAAAATAAAGTATAAAAATGACCCTAATAGACCTTCAATTTCTCTCAACAAAACTTAGATTTTATAGATAAATAGAATAAATAACAGTGATCCTCAGAACGGAACCTTGTGGAACTGCTGATGCTGCTAGTATACCAATAGATGAGATCGTGATATTACACATTTAATTTCGTGTTGCCAAGATAGAATTTGGAAAATCTAAAGTAAGTAAATTCAAATTCGACAATTCTTGCAGTATGCCGATGATTGAGTCTGTCAGTTTGTACAAATTACATCTACTTGATCACCACAATCGCAAGTGTATTTGCAATACAGATAACACTTACCACCTTAGTTATTGTAGATTTACCCGCTCTAAACTCGTGGCGACAATAAGAATTTGAGATTTACGATGAAATGAGATTAATTACATCGTATAGGACAATTTTATAATTTCGTATGTAGATGGTGCTATAAAAGACAATTGAAACTATTGGGCAAATGCATTGATGATCTGAATATCCTTGAAAGAACTCAACTAGCAATTTAATATTTTATAAAAGTTGTAGGAATGTTTCCGACACAAATCTTATAAAACAACATTACTCTCAGAAACACTTTCATAACGTCTTCACAGCAGCTATAAATGAAAAATTGGCACCATCCTATAAAATATTTCAGTAGCAGTCGATATTTTGTAACGCCTGTTGGAACTACTACAAAGTAATTGTATAAACATTTCCACAGGTTTTATGAAAATTTAGTGGCATCACTATATGGCAGGTTTATTAAAGCTTCATTTAATTGTACTATAAAACACACTTCACTGTTTGTTAAATTACTGCTATAAAACAAACTAAACAGCTTTTAAATAGTCAAGATTAAAAAAATGCTGCTTTATACACACTAATAAAATAAAATAATTTCTTAAATGTATAAAGTTGAAGAAGTGTTTTTGACACTAACAGCATATGGCATTTTCATACAATACTAGGTACCTAATAACCCATAATAGTTATTTAAGAGACTTGCACTGGCGTACAACGACTGTAATTTTTGATGAGGAGAAAATTTTACTGTGGACTATGGCCATATGTTTAGATACATTTTTAATGCGCCTCACATTTATTGATGATTTCTAATAATTTTTAAACTTTTATAAATATCGATTTTATGAATTTCTGTTTTTTTGCAATGTACTAATTTGTCATACCTGTAAAGTTAGCACATTTTTGACTGTAATAAACAAATATTTTAAATTTTCATACTTTTGAGTTAGTAACAAGCATTTCACGATATTTAAGCTAATAGACGATTCCTATAAGACATCTATAAAATAATGCGCCTTAGTGTAAAGTTTACGTGAATCTTATAAAATAGATCACTCACTTTCGCGATACTTTTGCAACTTCTATGATAAATCTGTTAGGACTGAGGTGTAAATGCAACCATGAAAACACAATTGGTTCAGTTGGCATAAACATATCCTAGAAATAAGTGGCACTAAATCACCTTCTTCACAGAACTGTTTATATATGGTCTATTTATTGCCAAAAATACGTTACTTTTACTAGTGGAAGCATCAATACTTTGGCATATGTTAACAGTGCAGTGAATGAAATGCGTCGTTTTATTTTACAGCAGTATAAACTATGTCTTATTGCCAAAATCACTACGCTGTTAATAGGTACATGTACCTAATATTTTTATAATCACTTTTAAAGTTTCTCCATTGTCCTAAATCTGATATTTTTAGTTTTGCCGTTATATGATCTGCCAAGATCTGCACAGCTCTTGTCAATATTTGTAACCAAAATTTTGGGAGAATGATTTTTTTATAATCTTGTATACTATAATCATGACAAATTTTCATTAAAAGACAGACGACTTTAATTATTAACAATTTTGTTTTATAATGACGTTGTTGCTGTTTCCATATTACAGCAAATACAATGCTATATAATAATTATATAACAGCTCTGGAACAACAATGTATTCTTAAAAGCAAAATTGTCACAAATAGACATTTAATATAACTGTGTTGTAAGATGATAAGAAATAACTATAAAATAATTCGAATGTATTTTTATAACAGTATTAAAAATGCTCCTAAACGTTACTAAAAAATCGTTATAAAACGATTTAGTTTTATAAGCTGAAATATTTTATAACCTAGTCACGAAAACATTTATAAAATAATTTCTTAACTGCATTATAAGACATTTTATAATTTTATAACTTTTATTTTATGAATTTATAAAATAGTTCAGTTGCAGACAACAAAATAGTATTTTCTGGAACTCTAATATAATCAATCGGTATTTAGAAATATTGATAAAATAACAATAAAACAAAATAATCATAGAACATTCAAATTATAAAACAAATTTGCTGGTTGGGAAATGATTGTCATAACTCGAAGTATACTGATGGCATTTCCCATATTATTAAGAAAGGACATGGATCATATCCGTCGTAAAACTTACAATTACTTTTCATTTACGTTTTTCTAGAGTAACAGTGTGATTCTGTTATCAACATTGTTATTATCAACAAAAAACATAAGTTTCTGTCCCACTCGATGTAAAACAATATTTCAATTTTCTGAATTAGTAAGAAGAACTATAATAAGTGCTTCAAATGTTACCCGTTTTGGTTGATAGACATCAATAAATAAATTTCGTTTTGTCAGCTAAACAAGGTTCTATTCTGTTGTAATTCAGGTTATTTATCTTAATGGCAAAATCAAAAACACATAAACTGATTACATTCATCATCAACAAGTTTCTTCCGCTAGTTCTTGCAGAAATATATTAATTCCTTCTCTTGAATATATGAGATCCTTTAGGTCTATCGTGAACGACTTTGCTCTTTAGAAAAGCAAGTGATTAAATACATTTAATGTTTCAATGGGTAATTCAAAGAATATTTTATTGCATAATGTGTGAGATAATACGAAAAATTAAGTTATTAAGGACGTATCTATTGGTGGATGTAAAATTCCAACAAGTTGATTTCACTACATTTCGTTAATTTGTTTTGTTTTTAATGAGTCTAATATGATTGATCATATCATTAAAACACCTATTCAAAAATATCGTTAAAATAAAGGACAAGTGATAGGAAATATTTAGGTGAAATGACCCATATTTCTGCTACCTTGTTAGGAAATCAAACTTTATATGAAATTAGTTTTTTATGATGTAGTATTAAAAATAAAAGGAAGTTTAGTAACAAGGAAATTTAAAAGAATATGCTTTAAAATTGTGAAATACTCATTTCTTTTTTGTGACAAATACTAAATATACTTCTTATAGGAACCATGAAAGTGTAACATCAAGGACAACACACCTCTATTATAGATGGTAGTTAATATTTGGTACTGACGTAAATAACAATATATAATAGACTTAGTTAAATGTTAAATGCCATACAAAAGTTATTTTTAAATTAAAAGTTGTCTTTGATTTTCAAATTTTGTTCCCCAGGGTTCTATTTTAGGGACAATGTCATTTATTCTGTATACAACTCGCTCTAAATTCAATCAATCTTGAAGAATCCGATTATGCCAATATCACTCAGGTTTATTAAAGCTATTATACTCTTCGCAAATACAAAACGCCGTGTATCGATCGGTACATTTCTAAAACCTGGCAATATCGCTCGTAAAATAAAGCAATTGTGTCACTGTGTTGGTTATCAAATTCTGAATAACTTTCAAAATGTCCGTCCGTCTGTCCGTCCGTCAAGTTTCTTGTAAGCACGATAACTTAAGAACGGAAAGTCTGATTGTATTGAAATTTGGACTTTAAGTTAGTGTTAGCTATGAAAAGAGCTGTTTTTGAACAAGATCGATCAATAAAAGAGTTATTAATTATTTAAATTTAAAAAAATATTTTTTTATGTTTTGTAATTAAATAAAAAATTTCTCAAACTGCATTATTTGGAAGAAGAACTGCGAAAAGTATCCTATAGAATGTGCAACAATTATATAAGAATTGCAGTAAATCGGCGAAAGGTATAACGGTTAGCTTATTTTCAATTATAAATATTATCACTCCTTAAAATCTCTTACAAAATCTCTTTAGCTAGTCAAAGGCAATTTAAAAAGTATCATCTACGTGATCTATTATATATTAACTCTTAAGCGATGTGTTATTGAATGTCAAATATACAGGGTGTCCCAGAATTGAAGTCCCGGATTCCTCCGTTCATATTGTGCCCATATAACCCAACTTACCTTAATCTAAAACTGCATCCTTGAGGAAGTACATCCACCTAAAGTAAGTAACAAAAATAAATTTTCTAATAGTTTCCTTTATATTGAAGATAAAATTTTGAAATTTTGATGGGAGCTGTATCTCTATAAGTAGGTACTCTATGTTAACTTGATAACACCCAAATATCTTTCGTTCCTCTATTTTTTTTATAATAATTAATATTTGACTGGCTATATTGTTTTTATCAATTTGTAAAATTACGAAATACCTAAACATTTTTGCAGAGCTTTGAAAAGGCTGCAAGTAAGGAACTCTTAAATTTTTTTGTAATATTAACCAAAATACAAGAAATTATCGTTTTTCCTCTATTTGTATTTAACATTTATTTACAATTCTAGAAACAAATTTTGTAATAACAGAAAAGTAGTTTATTTAACAAAAATTACATTCATGACAAATGCTCCACATGATGTCGAACTGTTTTAGTACACAAATTAATACTTTTAAAATTTTGTGCAATATCAACCAATAATCAAGAATTATCATTTTTTTCCCTGCAAGTCATAGGTGCTTGTGAAACAGAAAACTTGCCGTGTTGTCGTGACAATATAAAAATTAGTTCATTACTAACGTAAAAAAATAGCAAGTATATGTTTAATTTAAATTTATCTTCGATATAACGGAAATTATTGGAAACAAAATGTTTCCTCTGTCCCACTTTAAGAGGATGTACTTTCTCAGGGATGCATTTTTGGACCAAGGTAAGTTGGGCTATATGGGGCCAAAATGACTTCAGGAATTATAGGTTCCCGTCCGGGAACTCAATTCTGGGACACCCTGTATACAGGGTGTCCCGAAAATGGTGGGCAATCTCTCGGATTTGGGTAGAACTAGTGAAGATAAGGTCACAACATTTTATTGTTCAATCGATCATTTTTGGGTCAGTATCATATTATTTCAATCCAGTTAGGTCAGTGTAATAGAATCTTGGATAACATTATTGGGGGCTCGGGGGGAGAGCACCCATTGCCTTAATAAGTTGTAAAAAAAATTCAGCCTATTTTGTTTTATTTCTAAGGTCATTTTCAACTTTTTGAGCCCTCTTTACGTAAAAAACGTATACTTAACGATGAAATTGCGATTTTCAATCGCGCAAATAATAGCAATTTTTTAAAATAAATAAACACGAGGATTGTGTACAAAGAACATTTATTTCTCTATGAGGTAGTAAGTACTTACCAATACTTATAAAAACAAAAAATCTTGAACACACTAAACACAAAATTTGAAACCTGACTGTAGAAAACTAATCAGGGACATGGAAAAATGAAGATTTATGAAATTTCATAACAAATGCTCAATATGAGCACCTCCTTCTCTAATACATGCTTGTCCACGACGAACTGACGATCGCTAGACTCGTCACAACATTCCTTCGTTTTCTCTAATTGCATTTAAATGGTACATAATTCTCTCGTATAATTCTATTCTTATCTCTACTGGTGTTACATATACGAGGCTCTTTAAATTCCCCCACGGGAAGAAATCAAGGGGATTTAAATCGAGTGATCGGGGAGGCCAAGAAAGAAGCCCACCCCGACCTATCCACCGGTTTGGATATATTCTATTCAAATGACCCCTCACTATAACAGTAAAATGTGAGGGCGCCCCATCATGCATAAACCACATGTTCTCTCGAAATGCAATGTCAACGTCTTCTAAAAGTTGTGGTAACTGCTGTAGGAGTAATTCAAGATAAAGTTGCCCATTCAATCGATTTGGTAACACTAATGGGCCCAACAAGTACCGGCCAATAATTCCGGCCCAAACATTAATATGAAATTGCCTTTGATGGCGCGTTTAAATGTGGCATGTGGGTTTTCCTCGGCCCAAACGCGTAAGTTATGGGAGTTAATGACTACATTTCTTCCAAAGTTCGCTTCCTCCGTATACAAAACCGATCGAACGAAGGCATGGTTTTGTTCATGGTTCTGTATAAACCACTGCGAAAATTGCACCCTAGCAGGAAAGTCAGCTGGGCTAAAGACATGTACTTCTGTATATGGTACGGATGAAGCAGTTGCTCTCTCAAAATTCTTCCAACGATCGATTTTGGGACATTCATTTGTAATGATAAAGATTTGATACTGACAGATGAATTCGCAGCGACTGTATCCAATACGTTTTCTTCTACTTCAACATTACGTGTTGTCCGCGGAGCACCCCTGTTTACGTCATTTGGCGCAAATCGACCTAAGAAGAGATAGAATTCTTAGATTTTTAGTCTTCAAAAAAATTATCTTATTTTTTACCAGTTTCTCTCAGCCGTTCATCAACATGTTCAAAAGTTTTGCAATCAGGAACCCTTCGATGGCGATACCGTCGAGCGTATAGTCTTTTTGCTTTCAAGTCATTACAAGAAGCCATCCCATACATTAAATGCATATCTACGTATTCATTGTTAGTGTAAGCCATATTTCAACCGATTAATTACTAATTTAAAGTCTGATTAAGCTAATACTGAAAAATTATGTCACTCCAATTATCTGATATTTTGATTCATGGTAACCATAAACTGTCATTATTACTCGTTTGGTTTTGTATATAAACAGCTACATCGTCTTATCTAGATAAGACGATGGAGCTGTTTTTTTTTAATATTTCAAAAATTAATATTAACACGTTCAATGCGGACCCCAAAACTTGGGCTTCAGCATGTGCGGCACCATTCTGTGTCGGTTTTTTTCAAATAATCGACGGGAAGGCAATTGAAAATCGCAATTTCATCGTTAAGTGCCTTTATCTCTAAAACGGTTCATATTACCGACATCAAACAAGTATACATCTTTTACGTAAAAAGGGCTCAAAAAATGACCTTAGAAATAAAACAAAATGGGCTGAATTTTTTTTACAACTTATTAAAGCAATCGGTGCTCTGCCCCCGAGCCCCCAATAATGTTATCCAAGATTATAATACACTGACCTAACTGGATTGAAATAATGTGGTACTGACCCAAAAATTATTAAAATCGATGGAACAATAAAAAAATTATCGCGAAAAATCGATTTTTAACCCTCAACTTCCAAAGCGAATATATTCGTAGGGGTATCTCGGGGAAAGAAAAACATACGAACTTGTGACCTTATTTTCACTAGTTCTACCCAAGTCCGAGAGATTGCCCACCATTTTCGGGGCACCCTGTATATTGTGATGTTATGATAAATATAAATCAATTACTGATTTCTTCTAACGTAAGAAGGTACATGCAACGGAAGAGATTATCTCAGTTCGTGTGATGTATACATATTATTTACTATCTTGAATGAGAAATATGTTTGTATTAATCTATAAATATCCATTATCAGTATTTAATTCCATACTCACACCAGGAGAACGGTTTATTCGGGTACTGTTCCAATTATTGGTAATCGTAACGATTATATTAACTTTAATGATATATTTATTAGGGTTATTAACTCACCTGCAAAAATAGTGATTTGTATTATAATATGTCGTTGATCAAAATCAAAAACAAAAATGGACCTGGCTGGGACCCCTGGGGAACACCATATGAAGGATAAATGGTTTTAACTATGGGCGATTTATGAAATTTGAAACTAAAAGATATTGGTTGATTCACTTGTTTTATCAGTTCTATATCAGAGCAGAAAATTAAAAATGCATCTTTTAGATAAAATTCGGATTATTACTATAATTTTCTGTATGTTGGTATTCTGACAAAACCACATGCTTATCTATTTCAGTCAATGCCGGGGATTTTAACTTCCACATCAGATTTTTTTGTCAGACAAATTTAGCTATCTAATTTAAATTGTTTATTATTTACTTTACCAATTAAACTACCTATTTACAAAAAATTATCACCGATTCATATCCTTCACGGTTGAAAATGTGAATCGAATCATTGTTTCATTAAAATTCTTTTCGAGCTGAAGGGTACAGGAAACGGCAAGATATTCACGTTAAGATACGTTTAAAAATAAAATTAGATATTTTATATTATGTATTTCTTATGGGTAAAGACATTTTTTTGTAAATTTGTGTAGTGAAATAGAAATCGTACACAAGCTTCTTCTTTAGAATTATTCAGAGAATATGAATTCATAATTTCTAACATTGGAAATATTTATGTTTGTATATGGGGGTCAAGTTATCAGTTTTCGTTCAAGGTCAAAAGACAGCGGTGTCGCGGTCGAGTGAGGCTGTCGTATATGCAACGGCTGATATATGCAAATGTAATACTTATGGGTTGCACATGTCACAGGGGATCAAGTTACCAGTTTTCATTTAAGGTCGAGCTGTTTCCGGAAAAAGTTTATATATGGTGTTATCAAGCCGTCATAAGATCCTCTTATAAGACTCCAAGGCACCATGAGATAAAAAGTAGAGTATGGCGCATTATTGAAGATTCACAGGCACGCAAAAAAAGTGATCTGAACCCGACATAATAATCCATATGTATTTCCACGTGCTCAACACGAATCAGATGTTCGTTTAGCTCCATCACCCACCATTTTTTTTAGCAAATCGCAAAAATAATCTAAAATTTTCATTTACTAAAAATTGGTGGGTAATGGAGCTAAACGGACAACGAATTCGTGCTCAGCACGTCGAAATACGTAAGGATTACTATGTCGGGTCCCGCGTTAAGATCGCTGTTTTCTTTCAGTGGCTATGGCACACAACAATTTTTTGTTGTAAAAAAAGGTTTTTACATAGATGTTTTATGAATCGTTGGTCTGAACTTGCCAAAAAAAATGCTTTTACTTTTATGTTTGAATAAAAATATTAACTTTAATTTATTTGATGAAATAATAAATTCTTAAAATCTATCATCCACCCAAAGAAATAGTGCAGATGTTTTTATTTGCCCACCCGTGAGGAAAGCAACATTAATCATTCTATCTATCAAGTTAACTTAGACACCATCTCATTACACGCCTACACCTTAATTCTGTGATTTTGTCTACATTTCATAATAGTGCAGACATCTTATATAATTAATTATTTCTTTTACATGAATTGTCCATTGTCATTTCCTAACAAGAATTTGCTTCAGTCTCATAAACATTTCATCAGTTAAGTGAAAAATAATAACTAAACAACTCTTTGTACTTTCATTTGTTTATGTAGTAGGCGCGTGAAATTAAAATGATCTAGTCATTATTACTATATCTACATTGTTATTATAATTCCTTTAGCTTTAGCTTTATTCACTGATATATTGAAAATTTTATATATGGCCAGAACCCAGAAAGATCTTTTATTATTTTTAAGTGTTGTCGAAAATGCTGTAATTGACTGTGTTGAAACAACGCAGGGTTCAATGCAATCATAGAGGACATTTATCTACAGATGTCAATGTCAAGGAGCTTATAAGTAATGCTTACTCAATTCTTACTTAGAGAACAAAAAGCAGTGGATGAAACTATTATTTTAACAAAAAGTAGAAAATATTGTGCAAATTAAAAGAATGTTTGATAATTTATTCAAAACGCTTGCAACAGATGAAACTGAAATTAAATATGGTTAGAACGACGCTATAGAAATGTCCACAATGCATCGGTTTAAATTTAAAAGGTGAATGAGAGGCAAGTTATCATGAAATTGAAGAGACTCCAACAATGAAATATACCATATTTGACCAAAAATCAAACAATATAAAAATTAAATAGACGAATATTCCTCTTGGACAAAATATAGTTCGAAAGGTATGATAGGCAATCAAGAGCTTTGGTTCATTCTACTGACTACTGTTAGTAAAATGAAGGCAACATCAAGTCAATGAATTGGTTATGGCTTTAAATGTATCAGTTTCACCCGATAATTTTAAATTATTAGGTAGATAGTAATTGAACAATTTAATAACTAACGAATGTTATATCGTCTTCAAAAGTCGGAAGTGTTGTGTTCAGGGATCACCTCTATCTTTAGTGAGATAATTATGACCATTTGTCAATTGAATTTTATTTTTATGGATTTCTAATAACGGCATAAATATATCACGTCGGAAGACACATTGCGGAGAATGCAACAACGCAAAAGAGCTCAATCTCAGAGCCTACATAGATAACTACCTTGTTATATTACCTAAGATAAATACAGAGTTCGACAGTTTACAATTTAGGTGATCGATGTGTGAAGACTAATTTAGTCTGTCGTCAATTGTAACTGGACTACTTTGCTTTCCTTAGTGATATTGTGACGTAAAAAGCAGATTTTGGATTTTTCTACACGGGGGGCGCTAGCCTAGTGGGTTGACATGTTTAGCTTGCAAACTGCCAGACCTAGCAAAACGGATTCAGACCCTACTTACTGCGACGTAATCTTAATTATAGCATTTTATATATAAAAGTGATTCTGACTCCACTGTAAAGTCTAGGATCTCGTTCATCTTTACCTAACACAATATCGCCGAATTTTCAAGGATTTACCTTGGCGACTTGAGAAGCGGTTGGAAAAACAAAACAAGAAAACATTAGGTTTCAAATGATTACAAGTCATTTTGACTGATTGATTGATTGATTTACCAGCGTATGGTGGGTATTGCTGCCAATTCCGGGCTTCCATGGAGGTTCGTTCCAACACGCAGCTTGGTCCTCCGTCGAACACGCCCAACGGATGGCCAAACCGCGTGCCGCAACCAAATTTCGGATGTTTTATATACTGCCGGATCAGCTGCATACGCCGGGTTGGACATTGGATATGCTTGTTGTCAGCAGCGAGAGCCGCATGACGCATGGGGTGGGAATATAGGATGGGGAGTGTAGGTGTTTGAGAGATGCTTCTTTTAAGTTTCCATGCTTCTATTAAGTTTCCATTCGTCATCATCGGCTGGCGTGTGGTGCAGTTGTTTGCGACATGCTTCTTTTCAGTTTCCATGTTTCTTTTAAGTTTCCTTCTATCGTCATCTTCTTATTTTTCTTCTAAGTTTTCTGCTTCTTGTGTCTCTGAATCTGGCATCTTTTATTTTTGTGTTTTTTCCCTTTTTTCCCTTTTTTTTATTATTAACCGCTCCACAAGTAAATATCCATCTACGGTGGAGTTGCTGGGAAGAGCCCTATCTCGCGGTAACATTTTTTTTTTCTTTTTTTGCGCGTTTTCAGAAAGGAAGGGATAGTTTGCTCACCCTGTATGTCGTTTCCTTGAAACAATCGGTTTCAATTTTGGGCAGTTTTTCCATTTCATCACCTGTATATTATGTTTATTACCTATATATTATGTTTAATATCTTTTTAATTTTGATCTCCAATTCTTGTTTAAAATTTAATAAAGACATAAAATGCTAATGCTATATAAACAAAAACTTATCTGTTTCATTCACACATCTGGCGTTGCTTATTTAATATCACCCACTTCAAGAAGGGACGAATCCAGGTATATATTTTAAGAATCAAATATCTCCTGCCTTAACCGGTGATCAAACAAACAAATTCCCCATATAAAACTATCAAATATCAGCTATATGAATTAGCCAAATTTATGTTAATATACAGGGTGTTTCAGTTAAAAGTCCCCAGGCCATTATCTCTAAAATTAATAAAGTTATTTTATTTTTGTAAATGGCAGATGATTGATACCAAAGAAAGGTTTAAATAACGGTGATTAGAATTTTTCCTCAACAGCACACAGAGATGGCGCTGCGATGCAAAACTATTTTTTGATGGCTGGAACCTTGAAACATAAGTCATGTGATTAAACAATAACTTGTGAATAATTTTGATGGTATAGAGAATTTACAAAAAACAAGCCGTTTTGGAGTTACATGAGTTTCTTTCATTAATGCCAGTACACGTGAATTTTGATAAATCCCTATAATTTATTTATTATTTATTATAGAATATTGGTTACCAAACCAATATCCGTTATGTTATATGTTCCTACATATTACATTTTTTTTTCTAATAACGCTTCTAATAAAACGGCTCCCAAAACTTAAAGTAAGTAAGACAGCAAAGAAAATACACACTAATTTAGAATGGTAATGAAAAATCTACTTAAGAGATATTAGTAGGCTTTGATTTAATTTTAAGTTTGACAGTTATTAAACAAAGTTTGTAGTTGGTGCATTTCAATCAAAGTTTCAAACAGAGATAGTGTACTCGGAAACAATTCAAAGCAAATGAATCCAAATAAGGCAATAAATAAAAATAAATTTAAAAAATGGTTAGATACACCAATGAAGATAAGTTAAATATGATTTTAATATACGGTGAATGCAAAAGAAATTCCCGACAAGCAAAACGATTGTTTTGTTTACGATTTCCAAATAGACCTACACCCGATAAAAAAACATTTATCATGCTGTTTAAAAATTTAAGAAACTGGGGTAGTTTTAAGGGCCAGTTAGAAACGATGAAAATACAGCCTTGGTGTTAAATAGTGTTGTCAAGAATCCTCAATGTTCTCTCCGGAAATTGGCATCGGAAACTAATCTGTCGATATCTTCGTGCCATAGAATATTAAAATCAAATAAATACCTTCCATACAAATTAAAATTGATCCATCATTTAAGGCCTGGTGATTATGAACGAAGATTACATTTTCTAGCTGAATTTTCAGTTCTTTCTGAAGAATGCCCAAATTTGTTAAAAAATGTGCTCTGGAGCGACGAAAGCCGTTTTCACAACAACGGAGTTGTGAGTAAGCATAACTGCCGATACTGGTCACAAAATAATCCTAGATGGATGAGAACGACCCGAAATCAGGTAACTTTTGGAGTTAACGTGTGGTGTGGAATATTAAATTCATATATTATTGGACCATATCTATTCCATGGGACTTTAAATGGAAGAAAATATGAGATATTTTTGAGAAATGTATTGCCAGGATTATTAGAGACTATCCCTCATAACCAGGAGAATATTTGGTTTCACCAAGATGGTGCACCACCCCATAACTCAGTACTAGTCAAATATTGTCTTAATGAAATGTACCCTCAGAGATGGATTGGTACTAATGGAGTAGTCAGATGGCCAGCACGATCACCTGACTTGACTCCATTAGATTTTTACCTTTGGGGGTATTTAAAAAGTGTAGTGTACATTGAACCCATTGAGAATATGGCCGATTTGTATAATAAAATATATGCAAGTGTTGCTGCTATAAATAGACATACGTTACAAAAAGTTTGCAATGAAGAGTTACTGAAACGGTACAATATGTGTATTCATGAAGAAGGGAGAAATTTTGAACATTATAAGTACCTACTAATAAGAAAGAAATTAGTTTAATTTCATTTTTAATAATATTTCGATAGTTTTTAAATGTTTGTTTATAAAACTTTTGTTTACGTTCTTTACTGAATTGTTAATATAAATTTAGCCAATTCTAAATTAGCGTGTATTTTCTTTGTTGTCTTACTTACTTTAAGTTTTGGGAGCCGTTTCATTAGAAGCGTTATTAGAAAAAAAAATGTAATATGTAGGAACATATGGATATTGGTTCATCATGTTAGTTCCGGTGTGGCCGGAAGTGGTAAACATAATTTTATGATAGTGTATTATATCACTTTCCTTATCTTGAAAAAAAGTGTTTGGTAACCAATATTCTATTATAAATAATAAATAAATTATAGGGATTTATCAAAATTCACGTGTACTGGCATTAATGAAAGAAACTCATGTAACTCCAAAACGGCTTGTTTTTTGTAAATTCTCTATACCATCAAAATTATTCACAAATTATTGTTTAATCACATGACTTATGTTTCAAGGTTCCAGCCATCAAAAAATAGTTTTGCATCGCAGCGCCATCTCTGTGTGCTGTTGAGGAAAAATTCTAATCACCGTTATTTAAACCTTTCTTTGGTATCAATCATCTGCCATTTACAAAAATAAAATATCTTTATTAGTTTTAGAGATAATGGCCTGGGGACTTTTAAGTGAAACACCCTGTATATATCAACTAATGTAGGATTTTCCACTCTTTAATTCGACACATTTTTGCGCGTTTTCACACCGTGTTTACTCTAGTTTTTCGGGATTTCATGGGATCCACTTAAAAACGCGTCTGCCTGTGGTTAAAATTATTTTTATCATAAGATCAATTATGTCTCAACTTGATTTTGTTATTGTTTCATAACCGGCATACATCCAGGCCTTAGGAGTCATTAATATAGATTATGAACCACAGAGGCCCCAAAACTGGATCTTGGGGTACCCCATGAATAACTGACCTACAATCTGAGAGAATATTTTTTAATCCATGCGGTTTATTTTCTACGTAACAAGAACTGCAGAAGATTGCACTATTGGGAATGGCGCACATTATAAGAAAAATCCTGGAGAGAAGTGTGAAATTCCATAATAATTGAAAATGCCTGTCGTATTATTCACATTACTTTGCAGGAGGAGGAAAACGGACTACTACTTGGACGGCTACTGGGTTAAGATGGTCCTAATAATAGATACATCTCGGAGGTATGAAGATTATGCTACTCCAAGAACTGTCAGAAATCTGCGGAACGGTTGGCCGGTCGGATGCGAAAAGCAGTAAACTTGGGATCCTCTCGTCTACTTAGAGCGAAAGATTCGTCAATTTAAGCCCATTGAGCCCACAGTATCCATTATTGACTACTTCGACCATATAATTATAGTATTGGAGACTGATTTCGTGTTTCTTTATAATTTTAGCTAAAATAGAAAAAAAACACTTGTTCGCTCTTTTATTGCCAAAATTGTTCGGAACACAAGAAGTGTTCGTGATTCTTTCTACACCTTCCTATGAATTACCAAAAACTTAATTAGCAACGTAATCTTATCACAAAAAAGCTAATAATTATACAATCCTAGGTCATAACATACATAATAGAAGTCTACACAACTTCCTAGCTTTACCGGAACTTCATGAATGTGTCAATTTATTTTTAATTAGAACACGTAATAACCTTGCCGAGCGTACAGAAAAACTTAAAACAATTGTTCATAATATTATGTACACCTATAGAAAACGTACTGCACAATTAGTTTCATCAAGTAAGGCATGTCTCCAGTTTTTAAGAAAGTATAATAGAAGTCGAATTTCACGAGTTATATTGTAGGTCAATTGAGACTCTTTTGACAATTTGTAATTAATTAGTAAAACAATAGTAAGCAGTATACAATTAAAGCGTGATTTATTATACCTATGATAAAAAATATAGATAAAAAAACATAAAGTAAACTTGGTGACGTTTCGAAATTTTAATTATTGCTCAGGAACTGCTGGTGACACAATGTTTATAATCAGATTATATCAGAATGCAATGTTCTAAAAGCTGTGTTATATGAATTCCAGTGTAATCACTGACCATTTTGCATAATAGATTAGTCTATATGAGCACATGAGTATAGAATACATTTCAGACGCAGTTTTTTTTTGCTGCAATCAGTTCAGGAGACACTACTGATTATGAAAATCCATGTTATCAGACGGCAATCTGGTCTGATATTATTTAATAAAATTTTGCTTATAACAAATGGAAATATTACATTTTTTCAATCAAACAATTTTTATACTTTCTCAACAAGAAATGATATTAATTTTTAAAAATAGAAAATTCGTCAATTTCTCGTTTTCCGTAATAAATAATGTTTTCATTGCAATATATATTTTTTTCTGAACATCTTTAGACCTTGCTTATGAACTTCCAAAAAGTGGAATTGACGATTATTTAAATTTTTTACCCCTTAGCTAATGTTGCGCGAAACGAGACGAGATTTTGTACATTCTCGATCTCGATCTCGATCTCGAAAATTTTCAGAGGAAGGTTCTCGATCTCGAAATCAGTAAATCTCGAAACTCAATCCTCGATCTCGAGTTCGAGATTCTCATATCTCGAGTTTTAAGCACTAACATACATCCTACCTTAACACAAAAACTACCACATATTGATGGAAATTTAACAAGAACACTATTCTTGGCAATATCTAGACTAAAAATTAATCGCACAAGATGTCCCGCACATTTCAAAAAAATAGGAGTTATTAGATCTGATATATGTAAATGCTGATCCAAACCAGTTAATATTTAATTGTTCGGATTATAACCTAGAAAGAGAACATTTTATCACATCCCTTATTTGTCAAAAGGTTCAATTTCCTACTAATTTAGAAAATCTTTTGTCCATTGAGAATGATAATATTAATATATTATACAATTTTATAAAATTTGCACACATTTTAATGTAAGTAATATTGTTTGTATAAATTTGTCATTTTTATTTAATACATTAGTAATAGCATGTATGTACATTATAGTCGTTGTAAAACCCATTGTTTATCTCCATGTTTAACCTCTTATATCCGTGATCTTTCCTGTGATTGTGCAAGTCTTGAGAGACCCCTAGATGCATCATGTCTCTGTTTCAAATTCTATAAAAGAAAATCGGTAAAGGCATTTACACAGAACTTCCCTCTTTATTTATGCATGGCAGTCACTCTAAAAAATTAATAATTACGAAATGACATTGAGAATAATAATCGTAATATAGTTATTGCTATAATTACAAAAAAAACCTGATAACTTCTGGTGAAAAAAATATACAGAGTGCTCATCCAACAGCAAAAGTTCAATACTAAATGACAGGTGCCAAATATGGAAGGCTTGCGCAAATACCTTTACAAATGTCCACCATGACTGAGTTATTTTTTGGGATGACCACCCTGTATATTTTTCAACAAAAGCATAATAGGTGCATATACCAAATATTATTGCCATCTGTCACATTTTCAATTCCACATTCACGTAGTGGAGTATAAGTATAGTGGTGGTTTAAAAATTTCATTTTTTTTTTGAAATTTTTAAAAAATGTTGGTAAAAAAATTTTCAAAATTTCCTTCTTCTGAAATAGGTTTATAATGTCATGAAACGTGGAAATTTGAGCAAAAAGGAAAGTTTCCTGCTATTCTATAGTAGGGTTATTTTTTTTAAATAGGTTTAGAATGAAAAATTTTAAATTTGAGCAAAGAAAAAAATTTTCGATCTATTTTAGTGTTCTGAAGTTTTTCAAAAATGTTGGTGAAAAAAATTTTCTAAATATTTTTTTCTGAAATAGGTTTAGAATGTCATGACACGTCAAAATTTTAAATTTGAACAAAGAAAAAAAAAATTCCATCTATTTTAGTGGTAAAAAAATGTTAGGTAGTGAAAAAAATTAACAAATTTTGTTTTTCTGAAATAGGTTCAGCGTGTCATAAAACGTGGAAATTTTAAATTTAAGCAAAAAAAAAATGTTTTCATTATTTATTCCCCATAGACGGTCCACCTTCTAAATTTTCCAGTGAAAGTTTAACAATTTATTCGCTGACAGTAGCGTCAACTACCTACCAAATTTTACTGCTCTCCGTCAAATAGTGTTTTAGTTAATGCACCGACAGACAGACAGACAGACTGACGGAATTGAAAAACCCATATTTTCGTAATCGACGTTATCTGAAACGTCAACATCTCGGAGGGCGATTTTTTCTCGAATACAATACTTCCCTTCGGTATGCGAGGGAAGTAAAAATTGAAAAAATAAATGAAATAAATATAAAAAAATAATAAAAAAAACAAAAGTTGAAATTTAATAAGCAGTGGGTAGTTAGTTAAGTTAGTTAGTAAGTTAAATAATAATGTTACAGAGTTCCATTGTATGATTACCCTTTTGAATTAACTGTGTTATTTGTAATTAAAACAATTTAATACCTAATTTTAATTAAAACAAACGCTAAAAGTTTCTGTGGCTAATCGAACTGGATTTCGAAAGCCAATCCACTTTTCAAAAAAAGTACGTATTGCCACGCTCAGAGAAACTTTTTTTGGACAAAAGTCCATATGACGCACAATTCTTGACCGATTTGAATATTTTTTTTAAAATACTCGTGAAAGATTCTAGTTTACCCTCCCAGTGCTACAATTTAAATATCTATTTTTCTGATGAACGTATCTGACCCAATATCGGAACATTTTAACAAAAATAGTGACTGCCTATATTGTAGGTCACCGTAATTTCATAGTTGCATTTCATGTTTTTTGGGTCGCTGATCAAGAATATGATACGCAATTTGTCCAAAAGTGGTCCAATTTCTAAATATTGGCAATTTTTTGGTTTTTAGGCACTTTTTTGGGGATTTTCGATATATAATTTCTTACTTATTTTATTATTAATTATGTTTATTATTTTTGGAATGCTTTAGGCTGTTATTTAATTATTTTAACATTTCTGGAATGCTGATTACAAACAGGTTACCCAACTTATCCAAAGATGGTCCAATTTCTAGATATTTGACACTTTTTGGATTCCTGAAAGCATATTTGCTTATGCTCGTAATTCATATAAAAAATTGGTTTCTAATGTCACAGGAAGCTGTGAAGATGTGAAAGTCAATTTTCTACAAGAAAGAATTCTTGCTATTTTTTTGAATTGAGCTTAGTTTTCAAGTTTAAATTTAAAAACTAATAAACAACCGCTTTCACCCCGTTCTCAAAAATGACCCCCTAAATTTAATAGCGTTTTGTGAATTTATCATTTTTAGGGGATCAACTAACGGATGAAACCATAAAAACCCTTTAATACAATTGTTCCTTACTTCCTGTTTTTTAAATATTGTCTAAATGTTATTTGTGGCAATATCAATTCTTTGGGATTTCCTGCCACATTTCGGAAATATAATCTGTTTCCATTTTCAAGGCTTTTTTGAAAAATCTTTTTTACTGCATATGATAAATACACAGCTCTAAGAATGTTTATTATATTCAATATTCTTAGATACTTACTATTTACATAGAACTGTTGATATAGTTAAGAGTTTTTAAAATGTTATACAATGTTAAGTTTGTGAAGTTCTTTTAACATTGGAAACCAGGTTGTACAGACACCTACAAAACAATTCGACACGCATTCAATAATTCATTCAATAACATTATCGCTGATTCTTTAATTTCTTGCCGAGTCCCAGTTTATTCTATGTCCGTTCTCCCAAGCGTGTTTGCAGATATTGGACCTCTGAATTTCATTTTTTCTGATATAATTTTTGTGTCCACCCAATCTTACACCAAGCGGTCTGGGTGACTCACCCACGCCACGTAATGACAAAACCATCATAAATATTGAAAATAACAATCAGGTACGACAAAAACCTGAAAAACGTTACGCAGCGTTAATTCCTTATCTATGCGGATTATCCGAAAAGTTGCGCAGTGTCGGTGATAGATTTGATATAAGGACGGTATTTCAAACAAACAACACTTTAAGATCTATTCTGACAAAGACGAATCCGAAGAACCACGAGCAAAATTCAAAAAACTGCATTTATAGTATTCCGTAGTATTACGTGGCGTGGGTGAGTCATCCAGACCGTTTGGTGTAAGATTGGGTGAACACTAAAATTGTATCAGAAAAAATGAAACTTAGAGGTCTAAGACCTGCAAACACACTTGGGAGAACGGATATAGAATAAACTTTACTGGGACTCCACAAAAATTTTAACAAAAGAGGCGGATAGCAAAAGAAAAAAATTAAAGAATCAGCGTTAATATTATTTAAAGAGTATAGATGCGTGTCGAATTGTTCCGTAGATGTCCGTACAACCTGGTTGCCAATGTTAAAAGAAGGACTTAACACTGTATAAAATTAAAGAAACTGTTAACTATATCAACAGTTCTATGCAAATAGTAAGTATCTATGGATATTGAATATAACACATTCTTAGAGCTGTGTATTTATCATACACAACATAAAAGATTTTTCAAAAGCAGCCTCTAACTAATCCTTTGACGTAAAAGTCACAGGCGTAGAGGTTATTTCCCAATAACATACTGGTTAATTGCGATATTTTGTAGATTCCACGAGCACTGGTTAAAAAGAAAAAATACATGTGGCAGGAAGCCCCAAAGAATTATAAAAAATTCCTCTTTTTTTGTACATAGTCAATAGCATATGATTGATTTTAAATGGGTTTTGATTTAAACATAAACCTATCCAGATAAAATTTCAAAATTTCCTTTCTCCATTTTTTTATCGGATTTGGTAAAAACACATGAATCGACAAATCGAGTTAAATGGTGTACCGCTGTCTTGTACCTGGTAGTTCAGTTAAAGGTAATTTTTTGTCAATTTTCCATTTCCATTAATTCCTTGTAGCGAAACTTTTGTACCTATTTTGGTTTATAATTTTTATTTTAAACTGCTAAATTTAAGTCTATTATAGTATACTAACAAATGTGGGAATTCCAAATGATGCTAAAATTACACGAATGTAAAATTAATATAACTATGCAAGTAATTTGAAGGAAACACGAAACGCTGCTATTACTGTATAATAAAATAAATAAAAAATAAAAAAAGTTGTTAAGATTCATAAAATTATCGCAACTTATGATATTATTAAGTAGGTTAAACATACCGCAATTATCGAAGAAACTAAATCTACTACTATAACAGTACAGGTCACTTCGTTTAATGCATTATTCACACATGCGATCCCAGTTCATATGGTTGAAACTTATCTGATTCGTATGTAGGAGTATTGTAGACAGTGCAGTGGCGTAATCACATTTTTTTGGTTGATGGTGTAGATTTCGTGGTGAGAAACTGGAATGACCGATATAATGGATAACAATCGGATGTTGTCCCTGATTGTGCAACTTGTACATGCTTCAAGACTGTTTCTATTTAAGCATCTTGGAAATATTGAAACATGTCGTTATTGTGTCGATATTTTTATACACTAGATAAACAATTGTCTCACTTCGCAATTAATAATTTCTATAACGTTATATAACTATTTAAGTAAATAAGAAACGTGGGAAATTATTAATAAGACGTGTACTATTATAAATTAAAGATAACTGTATTTTTTGCATAAATAATAAACATTTGCAGCCATGCATAAAAAGTATAGCATCGTGATTTTGCCATGAGAATTATCTTTCAGATATACCGGGTGTACCGTTAGTGTTCCCTCGGAAGATTGTGCCAGAACGGCTAACTTTATAAAAAAAACTGTCGTAACAAAACGTTCAATGTTTCATCTACTACAACGTAAAATTATTTTTAATTATACAAGGCGTCACAAAAACGAGTTACAGAAGAAAGTATGACTTTTTTAATGGAATATCCGCCAACTAAGCCCCCAAGGGCCCTGTATTATACCCTAAAATAATTTGGCAATACGATGCAACATTGCCAAGTTATGATTTTCTTCCTGTTTTTTTTGGCAGTTTACAAAAATTTTAATTGGTTTCTCTAAAACTATGGGATATTATTTGATAATGACGTATTTACTGAAAAACAATTTTGAAATAAATTATTGTAGCTAATGTCCAAAATATTTTTTTATATTTCTTGGTATTAAATTATTATTTTTCTCATTTATTTTGGAATGCTTATAATTTATTTACAGCATACAATTCCTGACATTTTAATATCATACACTTCATTTTTATTTCAAACGGTTTTTGAAATATCATTACTTCAAATAATTCTTGCGTAAATTGAGGTACTCTTTACTTTAGTATTAAAATCTAGTATGGCTTTGGTCCCTTGTTTCATATTTCTTACAATTTTTTTAAGCAGAATGCAAATAATTTTTACTTCCCTCGCATACTCCGGGATTTTTTCGGATTTTGACGTTTCAGATTACGTAGATATAGGTGTTTCAATTCCGTCAATCTGTCTGTCTGTCTGTCTGTTGGTGTTGTGTCATTAACTAAAAAACTACTTGACGGAGAGCAGTCAAATTTGGTAGGTAGTTGACGCTACTGTCAGCGATGAAACGGTTAAACTTTCACTGGAAAATATACAGGGTGGACCGTTTAAAGGGAATAAATAACGAAAAGAATTTTTTTTTCCTCAAATTCAAAATTTCCACGTTTCATGACACGCTAATCCTATTTCAGAAAAAAAATGAAAATATTTGAAATATTTTTTACCACTAAAATACATGTAAAATTTTTTTCTTTGTTCAAATTTAAAATTTCCACGTTTAATGGCATTCCAAACCCCATTTAAAAAAAAAATTGAATTTTTTTTTTACCATTTTTAATAAAAAATTTAGGTACCACTAAAATAGATGAAAAAAAATTCTTATTGTTCAAATTTAAAATTTCCACGTTTCATAGCGTGCTAAACCTATTTTTTTTTTAATTGAAATTTTTTTAACATTTTTTTTTAAAAATTTCCACTAAAATAGATAGATTTTTTTTCTTTGTTCAAAAGTACATAGCTCTCCAGCCAGACGTCGCTCCCGGGGAGGAAAGCGTGGGCGGGCGGTCAAATTCGTTAATTTTTGGTCAAAATAAAATCGTTGAGTGCAGCTCTGAAATTTTGTGTAGTTATAGCTTTTAACTATAGAAATTGGGTAAAGTTATTGCCAGAAGCTTAGGTCGGGGATTAAACCTTGCCAGAAGTCGGTAAATTTGTAAAAAAAATTGTTCAAATGTCAAAGTGCAGTTCTGGCGATTTTGTTTTTATATTTAGAATCTCCCTATTCTTCCGGGTTTTCCGGTTATTAACGTACCAGTGACATTAATGGAACCTAATTATTATTACTTTCAATTGTTCATACATGTTTTTAAGTCTAATATGATTAAGTTTGTTTCAAGGACAATATTTATTAAAACTAAAACCGCTTAATTTATCTTTCTATTGTTTATTTTTCATGGGCTACTTCGATTTTTAGAAAAAATCATGTAAAAGTTATTATAAAATATTACCTACATTAATTTTGTCATAAATCTGTCATTATTTAATATTTTTTCACAAAATTTGGAATTTACCCATTTGAGATGTTTCTAAATCCAGTGGTATAGTTAGATTTTATTTTAAAAAATCGCTAATCAAATTTGTTCATTTTTGACATTGAAAAAAAATCATGGTAGGTCTTGAAAATTGAAATTTATGTCTAAATTCTTGTCATAAAGTAGAGCTTTCGATGGCCTATCTTTTAAAAAGAGCCCCGTTAATATCAGATAATAGACACATTTTTTACAGGGGTGTTTCCATTTAAAATGGATCACACTGTATGTAAATATATATAATCACTAGCATAGAATAAAAATTATAAATTATATTGTAATAGGCAGAGAGACCTCGGTCAATAGCCTGTTGAATCAATTTTGGTTCAATAAATTCATTTATTATCATTATTATTAATTAAAACCCACAGTCCGAATAAAAATCAAAGTATAAATATTTCCTGTACAATTTACATTTTGATTGCACAAATTATTACACGAAAGTATTAAAATTACTTCAAATTGTTCTATATTTCATCACAAGGAAGACAATTCAGTTCGCAGATCCTAAATTCGCACTAAGTATGATTTATAACGACATAACATGATAATTATTATCTAACACTGAGGCCCATCAAAATATAAGTAATGCCTGGGAGCTAAATTAAATAATAACATCTGAAGACTTCATTTCTACAACGAAATCAAGTTCACTAACCATAGCGTCTCCAGCCATAATTTAAATCGCCAAATTAAATCGTGATGGTCACTTTTCAACACCGTTCTCATTAATAATTAATTTTTCTCAAATATTAGTGATGTGATGGTAACATCCTGCATAATACCACAGTTAATTTATTGTATAATATATTTAAGTGGGTTGAATTTTCATATTAACAATGAATTGCAAAATATTGCGTTGTTTATTAGTATTATTATATATTTAGATTAAAAACTACATGCAGCACTATTAAACCAGCTATGCATGAAGTTCTTGAAATAGCGCTCCGTGTTACCATATTAGCCGGTAGTTAACTTTCAATTTCAATGTTAAACGTTACGAAACGTATCAGATAATATTCATTTAGAACACGAAATTATTTTGTTAATTAATTAATAGTGACCGCGTTTACTTATATAATTTTTTGTGTATACACAATTCTTCTGTAAAATAATTCGCTATTTACTTTCCAATTTTTTTATAGAAATTAGGATTAAGGTAGGGCTTTGGTTTGATAAATTATAATATAATAAAACTCTAATTTGGACCAGGGTGATTTAAATGCAGAAGCTGTTGATCTCCTTTTACTATTTATGCAATTTCCTCCTAGTTTAGTACTTTTCTCTACATTGGAATGTTCCTATAATTGGGTTTAATAGGTACCTACTCTGTCGAATTATTTTGCAATATGATGATTGATTAAGTAAGACGTGGAAGTTACAAGTACATGACAGGTTAACAAGAAAAAGTATCCTAAGAACTAAAACCCGACTACGAAATTATTGGTATAACAATGTAATCATCCAATTGACGATTTACTTTGATACCTACTTCGATATGGTTGAAAGGTATAATTTTTATATCATCCGAAAGAATATGGCTGTTAGTGGGGGCCATATTGTATTTTCTATAGCCTATGTCACTTTTGACATTGAGACGAATCCAACGGTACCTCATTTTAGACCAGTCATTTTAATTTATAAAAGTGTTTTTGCTCTTAGCACGTCGATTTTTTTCCAAAAATATTAAAAAATTAGCCATATTACGGGAAAAATACTCTTGATGTAATTCACCCCCTGGCGCCGTTAAATTTGCTATTGCAACATTACCGCAATATTCATAATGGGCTTGTTCCATGATATTCTTTTTATATGGTTTTTATACTTTTTCATATAGTACTCGATATTCTCATTATACACTTAAAATTTCGTATTATTAACTTTTTCCGTTCTCGAGATATAAGGAGTTGAAATGAGCTTGTTCCATGATATTCTTTTTATATGGTTTTTATACTTTTTCATGTAGTACTCGATATTCTCATTATGCACTTAAAATTTCGTATTATTAACCTTTTCCGTTCTCGAGATATAAGGAGTTGAAATTAGTAATAGTTGCAAAAACCGAGCGCCCATTTGTGACGTCACTATACGCAAGTGACGTAAGAAAAGTGGCTTTCTGGGATGTTTCAAATTTAACCTGAAAAGTTGAAAAACATGAAATTTTTAAACACTGGTAACTAAATAAATACGTCGAGTGGAAATTCGTTCTATATCTCTACGGGAAGGAGAAGGTCGGCGATGAATCCTAATCGTAAATTGCAGGGTCAAAATCGAAAATTCGTCCAGACAGGAGCGAGAGAAAATTGTAATTTTTTGACATTTCACCAAATCGTACTCTCCTACTGTCAAGAAGTAAGCAAAACAAACAATATTTCGAAAACACTTATAATTATAACAACTAAGAAGCATCAAGTCTATTGAGATCGCCGAGTCTATGCGTATAGTGACGTAGCGCCTGGCCACGCCCCATTTTCGCGAGGTGGAGATTTGTAATAGTTTTTAAGATACTAAACGTGCGAATAAGATTCTGATTTTTTGCAGATCTATTATTTTATACTTGCACTTTCGATTTATGAAATAGAAAAAAAATGCCGAACAAGCCCATTGGTAATAGTTGCAAAAACCGAACGCTCATATGTGACGTCACTATACGTAAGTGACGTAAGAAAAATGGCTTTCTGGGACCTTTCAAATTTAACCTGAAAAGTCGAAAAACGTGGAATTTTTAAACGCTGGTAACTAAATAAATACGTCGAGTGAAAGTTCGTTCTATGTCTCTAAGGAAAGGAGAAGGTCGGCGATCAATTCTAATCGTAAATTGCATGGTCAAAATCGAAAATTCGTCCCGGCAGGAGCGATAGAAAATTGTAATTATTTGACATTTCACCAAATTTTACTCCCCTACTGTCAAGTAGTAAACAAAACAAGCAATACTTTAAAATGGGCTTGTTCAGCATTTTTTTTTTATTTCATAAATCGAAAGTGCAAGTATAAATTAATGGATCCACAAAAAATCAGAATCTTATTCGCACGTTTAGTATCTTAAAAACCATTACAAATTTCCATCTCGCGAAAATGGGGCGTGGCCAGGCGCTACGTCACTATACGCATAGACTCGGCGATCTCAATAGACTTGATGCTCCTTATTGGTTATAATTATAAGTGTTTTCGAAGTATTGTTTGTTTTGCTTACTACTTGACAGTAGGGGAGTACAATTTGGTGAAATGTCAAAAAATTACAATTTTCTCTCGCTCCTGCCAGAACGAATTTTCGATTTCGACCCTGCAATTTACGATTATAATTCATCGCTGACCTTCTCCTTTCCGTAGACACATAGAACGAACTTCCACTCGACGTATTTATTTAGTTACCTGCGTTTAAAAATTCCATGTTTTTCGACTTTTCAGGTTAAATTTGAAAGGTCCCAGAAAGCCATTTTTCTTACGTCACTGCGTATAGTGACGTCACAAATGAGCGCTCGGTTTTTGCAACTATTACTAATTTCAACTCCTTATATCTCGAGAACGGAAAAAGTTAATAATACGAAATTTTAAGTGTATAATGAGAATATCGAGTACTATATGAAAAAGTATAAAAACCATATAAAAAGAATATCATGGAACAAGCCCATTACTTATAATTTTATTATAACAAGTAAGGAGCATCAAGTCTATTGAGATCGCCGAGCCTATGCGTATAGTGACGTAGCGCTTGGCCACGCCCCATTTTCGCGAGATGGAGATTTGTAATAGTTTTTAAGATACTAAACGTGCGAATAAGATTCTAATTTTTTGCAGATCCATTAATTTATACTTGCACTTTCGATTTATGAAATAAAAAATAAATAAAAATGCTGAACAAGCCCATTGTTTATAAGCCTTTTTCTTTATAAGTTCCGTCCGATTTGAACTTTGCAAAGCTCATTTTACTAGGGAATGACGGGAATACTTGTACTTTTCAAGAAAATTGGTTCTATTATGCTTAAATAATAAATAAAACTGCCGAATTTTTGCAAATTTTGAGTTCTGTATTTAAATTTTTAATTGGATTACTCAAGAAATTTTTGCATACACTTCAATGGTTACCAAATCCTTCTCCCTTCTCCCGGTGTCCATTTTACCATAAGTGCAAAATTTTGCAAAATATGGCGTTTCGCAAAAAAAAAATTAATTTGCTTATAACTTTGGAACAAGGCACTTTTTCATCATGATTTTTATGGGAAATTACATGGTTTGGTTAGTACTATCCATTCCTATTCAAAAACAAAATTCAATAAATTAACATTATTTATTTATGAAAAATAAAATTTGCAAGTAACAAAAATTGCAATAACTGTTTTAATTATACAAATTTTAATGAGACTCAAACAATTCGTCTGAAAAAAATACGTTGATTTCACCTTTTGTGGACTCTTTTGGACTATTTTAAGCCGAGATATCAACGATGTTAGTTTTAGCACTGTTGAAACTTTTGTAATAACATTTTCGAAAAATTCGAAATAGAGGCTATATGTCAGACTTTTTACTATCTCAAGTTACACTTTTTATATTTTTTCTTACGTATTACCCTGAAAAAAATTATTATGAACATCAGCCCCAGCACTGAGCTAACGTACTGTTGTACGAACAGTCGTAGTTGTTTATAACATTTTTTTTTTCAGTGTAATACATACGAAAAATTGTAAAAAAAATAATTTCAGACAGTAAAATGCCTGCCAAATATCCTCCATTTCGAAATTTTCGAAAATGTTAATTACAAAATTCTCCGACAAATCTAATGCAGTTTGAATCTCATTAAAGGGACCCCGCAGTTTTTTATAGTAAAAATGAGTTTCAGTCGATTGTTAGGGCATGTTCTCCTGGGCCCTCTGCTTAATATTTTCTTTGACCGCCAGTCCGACCGAATTCGATTTTTTTATCTAGAGGCGACTGAAACTGTGAACATCTGAGAAAATCTGCTTAAATATTCCATAAAAATTTTGAAAATATTCAGGCTCATTTTTTGGAGAAAAATTTTGTCTCTTTGTGTTTTTTCAAAGTGCTTCCTGCTGCCGGAAAAAAATAACAAACCAAAAAATATATTTCTTTGTAATTTTTTACGGAAAATGAAAGCACTTTGAAGAAAAAATTTGGGGGAGCAGAAATTGATTACTTTTACCTAAAGAATATACCTTTTATGATCTTTCTGAAGTAGACAGAAGTGTTTTTGGCGTTTTTCTCTAAAACGCTTCTTTCACCCTAAACTAATTAGTAAAATTCTATGAATTCTTTTTTTTTCCCAGTTTCAATCTCTTTTGTAATGCAGCTCCCGCTGCTAATGGCAACGCACAGCAGTCTAAATTTTAAGAAACGTCATGTTTTTCAGACGTTTGAAGAAAAAATATTGACAGTGTAGTTAAACACAGCATTCGTTTCTTCCTTAAATCTGTTGTCTATATTAAGGAGTAGACATATAAAACCCTAATATTTTAACGCTAATAATCAGTACCTACAAGTTAACAAATTATGTGTATTATAGTATATAACATAAAACTAAACAAACAGTAACAGGTACTGCTATAAACTAATAATACATAATTAAGCAATTATTAATAACTACGTCAGTCATATCTTACCGATGGATCTCAAGTCACATATCACCCCTATTGAAAATGGAGTACTTCAAACTTTTCCAGATGTAGTTCATACATTACAAGGAATGCCTCAAGGACCTGTACTTGGACCTTTCATATTCATTTTGTTCAATAACGATTTTAAAGATCGTTTAATATAAATGTTTTAATATTCTGTTGGTACTCTGTGTAACTGAAAATAGAAATATATGTCTTGAGATATTGGTATAGTTAATGATTTATCGTTAACAATATGTGCTGTACATTGTGCTGAAATAATGAATCAATTGTTAGGTAATTTATTGTAACACAAGATGGTACACTGAAAGAAAAAAAATTAACTCTCTTCGAGTAATGTAAACGCATTTTTTGTGATTTTAAATGAAAAATATATATGTCATTTATAAATCTTTGTTTTTGTAGACCATCTAAACACACCGTTTTTATTTTTTATCGCTCCGATTTATCATAAGAAGAAGTTTGAAGGGCTTAGGACCTCTAGTCCTTCAAGACACACAACTGCAGTTGTCGGAAGAGGTCAAATGTGTTGGAGTTACCATAGCCTCCAAGCTTACCTGGAACCATCACCTAGACAGGGTAATAATACATAGATCGGTAACCACATTGGAAATCTGCAGGCGATCATATGGTAAAACATGGGGGCTTAGACCTTTATGCTAGCATTTTAAGACCCACCATTAGTTATTCTGCTTTAGTCTGATGGTCAATAATAACTCAGACTACAGCGGCGAATAAGCTGAACCGGGTACAGTAGAGACCTGCTTAGGAATTACGGGTTCTATCAAAAGAACCCCCTACCACAGCCCTGGAGACCATACTAAACCTTCTCTCACTTAGCATAGTGATCCAGGGAGAGGCCAGAATGGAGCATATAGGCTGCAAAACTCAAATTCCCGAGTCTCAACGGAGCTAGATCGGGCGACCATTTGAGGATAATAATAAACACTATAGAAGACCCTCTATTGAGTTGAAGCAGACTACATGATACCAAAAATTACCTTCAATAAGCCCTTCAATATCACCATTGGAAATGGGAAGGTCTGGTCAACAAGAGCTCCTGATATACGCCGTTGGCCCGCAGAAGATATGGATCGCATCTGCGGGCAAACAGACCCACGCCAATATTCTTGACTGACGTTGACGGTCTCGGATGATTAGGGGTCGATCTTGATCTCTTTGCCCCAATCATCGTTGTAGACCTGGACCGGCCTCGTAAAGGGTGGGCCCGCTTTGTCGCCTACTCCCCCCGCAATAAGCTCAGGAGGCTGTAGTGCCCTCGGAGTTTTTTTTTAACAGAATAGCCCTGAGAGGAAAAATGAAAGTTCCCTATAGTCAATTACTACTTTTATTGTCTATATGTTGGTTCAAACTAAAATCACTGCTAAATGTAACTCCTAAGGCTTCAATACAGTTAGCATGCGTCAGGCCCACTCCGTTTATGTTATAAATACATGAAGTTGTTTTCTTTTCGAAAATTTTAGTGCTTTACATTTGTCAGTATTACATTTTATATTCTCTTTTAACCAGGATAATACATAATTTTGCAATTTTTGGCAATCAATGATTATTAACCTTATATAATAAATTCCTTTAAGTCGACCGCAAATAGTAGTGCTTTACATTCTAATTCCTAATGTCGTTGATAGAAATTCAAATCAAATGCGGACCTAGGTGGGACTTCTGAGGAATACCATTATTAAAAAATAAAATTATTATTCATTTTACAACAAATCTTTTTCTTAATTTACTTCATTAATTTTGTTTTAATTAATACATTTTTTTATTGTTCAGTATTAAAAAGCAGCATTTTTGGCACATATTATGTTAGCAACATATTACGCATAAACATTAAATATAAATATGTTAATTTTTTTACACGTTTTCATGGCGCATAAACAAATTATTAACGTCTTATATAGACGAAGTGCTTAAATTAAGTAAATTGCTGTTTATTAGAAACGAGATTATTAGTAGTACCAAGAAAATATCTGTAGCAACTTTCCCAGAAGGTTATTAACTCCTACTAATGATTCATTATCATTTTTATTGAGTTATCAATGCAAACAGGATAAGTGAGTTACAGCGACAATTAATTTGTCTTAAAAATCAATGAAATAATAATGGTAACTGAACTATAAGAATATTATCTTTAACTGTATTATAACCAGAGACAATGCGTAAGTCTCTTTTGTTACAACAAAATTATATTTTTAAAGCTATTTGTACTGGGCGTTTCATACATAAGCACTCAAACTGTACAGGTGTTTATTATTAATGTTATCAGGTTATTAATATCTCTGGACATTCCTTATACACCATTCTCTAGTAAATATACTGGACAGATAGGAGTAAACCAGCATTTTAATAATCTTTAACTCTTTCTCGGTTCAGCTGCCCTGTAGCCCTTTAATTGCCACGACGCAATTGTTTTACTAGATTAGGACGCAAGTGTCTGAATAGATTTTATCTAAACTGCGAGTTGAATTCAATTTGTATACAAGTTGTTCCTAGTACAACAACTGAAAGTGAAACAAACAAAACCTCAAAATGCTTGTTTTTCCAAATATTTCCACCGTATATTTTATGACGAATATGAATGTGTTTCCGACCAAAACTATTGCATATTTAGTAAAGTTAATTTTAATAGGTCGGAGAATTTGGAAAATTTATAAGAACTCTGTTTCGAAAATGATGGATAGAGTTAAAAAAGAATTTACTGTTCATCTTCCTCATAGTAGTCTTGCTGACGGTCAATAGTGTAGTCATTTATTAGTATAGTCAATAAGTCCTAATATATATAATTAGCAGAAGGCTGCGTTTTTGTTAGCAGGTATGTTTGAACGTCAAGAAACACCCCCTAAAAGGATAAGTCCCTATAATTCTTTCGATTTTTCGGTAATTTTTTCGCATATTTACAATTATTTAACAATGCGTGCACTAAATGCACATGTTAGTACAACTCTACAAGAAAATTTTAAGCCCGAGAGCGTTTCGCTAAGTGTTCAGGAACCTGAGTAAATGGAATTCTACAAAATTGTCTTCCTTTCGAAAGAACCGATTATTGCAAAAACTAATGAATTTTTTGCTATTTATCGAGATAAATCCGGATAAAGCTGCAACAAAACACCGAAATTGTACTGAATTCAAGCGTGAACAATTCTGCATTGACTGATATAAATTAGCGCGAGTATGGCTATTTCATATAGGTGATATTTGATTAAATTATGTTGGTTGAATAAAGCAACGCAAAATAGTGTATATAAACAACGCGAGAAAAATGTACTGCTGGAGTGCTTGACTGTAAAATATATACCAGGATTCGTCCCTTCTTGAAGTGGATGATATGAAATAAGCAACAGCTAGCTAGATGTGTGAATGAAACAGATAAGTTTTTGTTTATATAGCATTAGCATTGGGTTTATTTATGTCTTTATTAAATTTTAAACAAGAATTGGAGATCAAGGTTAAACAGATATTAAACATAACAGGTAATAAACATAATATATAGGTGATTAACTGGAAAAACTGCCCAGAATTAAAACCGATTGTTTCAAGGAAACGACATACAGGGTGAGCAAACTATTCCTTCAGACCTATTTTCTCATAACGCGCAAAAAAAATATTGTTACCGTGAGATAAGGCCTTTCCCAGCAACTCCACCGTAGATGGATATTTACTTGTGCAGCGGTTAATAAATAAAAAAAGGAAGGGAAAAAGGGGGAAAAATACAAAAATAAAATCGAAGTAAAAGCTGCCGTATTCAGAGACACAAGAAGCAGAACACTTAGAAGAAGAAAAATAAGGAGATGACTATATATGGAAACTTAAAAGAAGCATGGAAACTGAAAAGAAGCATCTCGCAAACAACTGCACCACACCCCAGTCGATTATGACAAATGGAAACTTTATAGAAGCATGAAAACTTAAGAGAAGCATCTCTAAAACACCTAGACTTCCCATCCTATATTCCCACCCCATGCGTCATGCGGCTCTGGCTGCTGACAACGAGCATGTCCAATGTCCAACCCGGCGTATGCAGCCGGTCCGGCGGTATATAAAACATCCGAGATTTGGTTCCGGCACGCGGTTTGGCCGTCCGTTGGGTGTATTCGACCGACGACCAGGCTGGTCGGAATGGATGGTCCATGGATTCCCGGAATTGGCAGCAATGCTCACCATACGCTGGCAAATCAATCAATCAACTTTTTAAACAGGCTCTTATTGTACTCTTATTATACTTTCAGCGAGTTTCATTAATTAATCTTTTTTTGAGATTTAAAAAAATACTATTTTTAGCGGTTCTCTTACAATAAATAATTTATTTGTAATTATATTGATACCGAACTGGGCTTATTGTATTGCTGTTAAAAAGTTCTACAAATTTTGTGTAAATCTTTTTTTATATACAAAGTCTAAATTTTTGGTTAACGCGAAAAACTGTTTTTGGGCCTCTTTTGACCCCATTTTGAATAACTTCTGCAATGGGCCGCTTGTCCAAAACTAGTTCATCAAATTCTACGGAATTCTTTCTATCTTTTCCATATTTTATCTTTCGGATGGCTCGGTTGGTACGAAAAAATCCAATTTGATTGGACTACTAGCACCCGGAGAATAGTAGAAAAAACCTTAGAAACAGTCTTTCAGATATATCGTAAAAACGAGGAATTTGATCAAAAAGGTTAAAGTTAAAATTATACATCAAAAAGTATTAAATCATGTTTGACCTATTTTTAATAGAAAAGGTGGAAACGCATTCAAAGTTTGAGAGTTTACACGGAACCGCACGAAATTTTTTTTACAATTCATAGAGCATTAAATAATTAACTTTTTAACCTCCCCACTAATTAAGAAACTGCAATTGGCAAAGAACAAATGCGATAAGACCAGATCTTTACATTTTGAGGTCCCAAAAACACGAAGAAATGGTTTTTTAAAAATCTCTGTGTGTGTATGACGATACGATACCGCCAAAACTAGCGGACTGATTTTGATGAAATTTAGTACAAGAATGATACTAGAATCGTACATGAAGTAGTGCAGATCAGGCGACGTTTAGTGCCCTTTAGATGCTTTAACTTTCTTGTATCGCACTACTGTTTGCGTTTTAGTTATACTTTTCGAAAATGGATGTTATGATTATTTCAACGATATATCACATTCTACTCTTTTCCGTTCCTAATATCCTCGTACATAGTAGTGTTGTATTATTCGCATATAGAAGAGTTTTAGTTTGAATTGCATTATATAGCAAATTATTAATGAAAGTGAGAAATATATTTGGACCCAGAACGGAGCCTTAAGGCACTTCAAATTTAAAAGTAAGATGTGAGTAGTTTTTCAATGTCAATGGAAAATTTGTAAAAATCTATTTTTTTATTAAAATATATTCCATACTTTTTCAGTGTACTGAATTAATAAATCAGTATGTGCAATTTGACCCTAATATTTTTTATGATCTAAGGCATTTGCGTAAAATACCTACTTGCTAATTCTATACAAACCATTTATTTATATATCTTACAGAAATCTTTATATCACCACGGTATATCCTACTTTCGCTAAAAAAATTAAAAACATATGTTTTATTTAACGACTTATCTCTGCAACAAAATTCCTATCGTACATAAAAATGTTAATGCTGTATTCAGAATAAACAAAACTGTCTTATTTACGTCTATCAAGTAAAAGCGATTTTTAACTTTCCCTAGAAAATTTCCACACATGCATTTGACCGTCGTAAATCCTTCTCGAGAATTAAAATTGTCAGATATGCAACTAGTGCACTAGTTTCCTATCTGTATTCTCCCTAGACCACCTTTCACTGTAGCTGAATGCTTACATGTAACATGCGATTATTTTTGTACTGACTCTGTTGCAAAATTATATTGATGTGCCTACTTCTGCCACACATCGCCTAATTCTATTTTAAACTGCTTCTCAAAAATTAAGGATGGTTTTTCTTAACTTGATGTCATGAAATGAAGACATTTGTAGCATACATTGTCTCAAATTGATTAAATTATTTTATCTTGCATGTCGTTATATAGGTACATTTTAAAGATTTGACAGGAAAGGTAAGATTGAAACGTATTATCTATTGATTTTGAGATATTGACTACGTTTGTTTCTTATATGGATTTCTTATATGGTTAATTTGTGAATTTTATTAAACAGAATATAAATGCATAGTACACTGTTTTTCTGGTAATATACATATATGTATACCTATGTTTGTTTTATGCAATATATAGGTTTCAAAGGCGCAAGTAAAATTAACAGCTCTTCCACTTTGCCCTCAGGTACTTACATTAAACTTGGAAAACAAATTGTAAGTAGATACAAAAAGTAGTGTATAACTAAACGATACATGCTTCTAACAGAATATGAACTATGACAGAATTGAAGATACTTAATACTGTATGTTACTAAAACAAAAATGAACAAAAGTGAACACAGGAAAGATATTAGTGGGGCTCTTGTTTTTTATATAACAGATCGAGAACAACTGACAGAGATTTACACTGTTTTGGTAATTGATTTAACTGTACGGCATACAAAGGATCTTTGAAACAGCGAGGATTTATGCTGAGGAATAGTTAATGCATCCTTACGACTAATGTTTATATTACATTCTGTTACGTTTTGTTACGATCTGTTCTTATCTTATTTTGTTATGCAGATACCTATGCCAGAGTATGACTGGTTAAAGGTTTATGATACAATATGAATGAATGTACTTTTCCACGATTAGCCATATCCAGCCAATGAGCTTTAGTTAGAGTATGTGATATTCTATCGTATTTACGTATACCATAAACCTTAAGCATGAGTTTTGTAAGATTTGTATTCTTTTAGAATCTCTTTGTAGGACATGGCCCATAAACAAAATTACAGTAATTACACTGAAAAAGGACAAGAGACAAAATAATTTTTGATTTTCTGCTAAAGTATGTCTGTTAGGATATATCATTGTTAGTTTGCCATAAGATTTTTTAGTAAATAAGTAACACAATTCATAAATCTGAGTTGATTATCTACGACAATACCTAAATTTTTTGCTCTAGATGCCACCTCTATGTTATCCTCTCTCAATTCCATCACCATGTTTTTTCCAAGAGTTTACCAAATAACATAACCGAAGATTTTGTGGAATTGATATTGAGATCGTGCTGTTTCGAAAGATTTACTAAAACTTTTATATCGTTATTAATATTTTGACAATTAGTTGCAATACTCTTAGGACCAAAAAAGTGATATAGTTGTGTGTCTTCTGCATACATACGATAGTTACAGGTACTAAGAACAGAGGGGAAGTTACATGTATAAATTGTATATAAAAATGGGCCCAAGATTGACCCTTGAGCAACCCCTTTGACAGCTTCATAACCCTTTGATATTTCCCCAGATAATATAACTTTTTGTGTCCGACCCTTTATAGTTATTTATTATGCTAGTGAGTTTTGTTACACAAGAAGTCACGCAAGAAAATATTAGCCTGCGAGCCCGAAGGGCCAAAATTTTGGAAAGAGCACATATCGAACAATATTTGTTGGATGCCTCTGACGATGAGCATCTTATTCATAGAAATTGTCTTGGTTTTGCGCGAAACATCTTTATGAGTGGCTTTATGTCTTTCTGATGAACTCCAGAATAAGGGCGAGAAACGTTTCAAAGGCTAAGCATTTCCAAGAAACAGAATGATAGATTTCATGAAAATGTAATCCATTAGAATGAAGAATTTTTAAGACAAGGTAGAAAAATAAATCCATTTTTGTTCTCATTTTTAACTGAACCTTCATGATCGTAGGGGATTATGTAAATACTAGTTTAATCTGCACGGCCGTAGGGTACTGTGTGGATGCTAGTCTTAGAATGAGAATTGTCAAATAAGGAATTAGACAAATTCGTTTCAGGATTTTAATTTGCTAGGATAACCATACTTTTTCTTTTACACATACTTTTTCTTTTAGTTATAGATAGTTATTTTTTTCTGCTGTTTGCAAAATCCTATAAAAACGTATATGTTTCAATATTATAGCACTTTGACTTAAACCTATAAAGTGAAGTATTGCGAGTAATATGTTATGATTGATCATGTCAAAAGCTTTAGTATAATCGAGTAATACTAAGGCTCCAACATTTTTTTTATCCAGTTCTTCAATATAATCAGTGGTATCCTAAAAAATACTATTTTATCTAGTTCAGGTAATCTTGTTAAAACATTTGCGTACGGGAAATTATTAATCCAAAGTTATCAAATAGTAAATGCATACAAATACCGACAATAAAGTAGCCATATCTAAAAAATTCAATGGAGAATATTTGAACGAGTTTTGTGAATTCAAAAGTTGGCATCATGCCTAACTTTTTAGAAGTAGTTTATTTACACATTTAAAATAATTAAGGAGTGCTTAAGAAATGCAATAAAAACCAAAGAAAATCAACTCGTTAGAAAGCACGATTTTAAATAAAGTACGGATTAATTAACTAGGTTTTCATTATTTTCTCATTTTCGACGAGAAACAAGGATATTTTTACAAGGTGATATCATAAGTTTCCAGTGAACAGCTAGAACCATACAATTTCACATGTAGGGAAACTTTTGCATTCCGCGGGCAGCTCGATGCCCCAAGAATATTTTCTGTCTGCCCTAAAATGGGTCAAAACATGTGATTTTAACATACACATTTGATACAAGGGATCTTTCTCATCAGTATTCCACACCATTTACTTTCAATATACCTGATCTAACATTTTCATATCACCATAATATCTAGTCTATCTCTATAATAACTCCATTAACGAAGGGTGCTTTCCACAAATTCTAAAACAAGCAACTGTTACACCAATTTATAAAAAAAGTTCTGCCTACGATATGGAAAATTTCAGGCAGATTTCAGTTTTAAGTATAATATCAAAGCTATTTAAAAGAATTATGTATAATAAAATAGTACCATTCATAGAAAAAAAATAATATTCTAACAACTGCTCAACATGGCTTCCGGGCAAATAAATCGACCGAAACGGCAACGTGTCACCTGTTGGACTACGTTTATCAAAACTTAGACCAGGTTAAATATGTTATTTCCCTGCTATTCGATTTATCAAAAGCATTCGACACTATTAACAAAGAATTTCTAAAACAAAAACTGTATAATATCGGTATCAGGGGAAATATATTATCTTGGGTACTATCGTATATGGAAGGAAGAATGATGAGAGTAAAAGTAGATGGAGCACAATCGGAGTTGGAGGAACTGCTACTTGGGGTTCCACAGGGTTCCGTTTTGGGACCATTACTGTTTATGCTGTATGTCAACAACTTGTCCAGTCACATAAGCAATGGGCGTCTAACTATGTTTGCAGATGACTTTACAGTAACTCTGGCGGCCAACACACCTGAGGAGCTTCAAGAAGCAGTGGTTCTAACTCTTGAAGAAGTTAGTACGTGGTCACAAAGGGATAAATTAATTCTAAATCCTAAAAAAACTGTGCTTATAAATTTTTATATACAGAGACCCCTTCCACACAATATAACATTGTACGACGACATACGTCTGTCGGATAGTGTAAAACTACTTGGGAACTATCTTGATTGTAAATTATCATTCACTATCCAAACCGAACATGTTTGTAACCAATTAAATAAGGCCTACTTTGCCATATTACAAATGAAAACTAGTTTAGACGAAACCGGACTATTAAATATATACTATGCGTTGGCATACTCGCACATATCCTACAACATAATTTGTTGGGGAAGCTCCACCTCTAGTGATAGAGTTTTTATAAGTCAAAAAAGACTTATTCGACTAATTTTCAAGTTAGATTCTAGAGCAAGCTGTAAGGATATATTTAAAAACAAAAAAATCCTGACTACCCCGTGTATATATATATTTAAATGTTTGATGTACACAAAGAAAAATATGGACCTATTTTCTAAACTAAAAGAGAGACATACTTATGATACAAGACATGGGGACCTCTTGAGCATACCAAAACACAAAACATCGTGTTTTGAAAAATCCCCACGCTATAACTGTATTCTACTATACAATAGTCTATCAGATGAGATAAGAAATATTCGAAGTTACCATAAGTTTAAAAAGATAATAAAAGACATTTTACAGAAAGGTGCATTCTACAGTGTATACGACTTTTTAAATAGAGAACCTTTTTTGGGGCCATAATAAAATTACCGTATATGTATTTATTATATGAACTATTCTATGTAACCTTGTAAATACCATATATATGTATATGTGTGTGTGCATGTTATGTATATAGTATATATATACGTATGTACGTATGTGTATATATATTTTTTATTTATGACTGAATCTGTATGTATATGTATTTACGTAACATGTTTATGTTGTTTGTCACTAAATAAGTTTGTATTATACTATTATTATTATTACTATTACTTACACTATACTCTGACCTGCCATATATACTACATGTATCCAAAATGGTGAATAAAATATTATTATTATTATTATTATATAATTACCCTCACATTAGGATTATCGGAATTTACTTCTTTCTTAGTTTTATTTTGCTATTACGATCAATTAAATATTCCGCAAGGTTCAGTAATTTTTTTATCAAATAATGTTACATAACAAGGTCAATTATCCATGTAATCCACCGTCACGCTTTGGTTTGTGAATTTTTGAACGGTACCATAATAAAATATTAATAGACGGATTATATCATATATATGACCTGAAATATGCAATGTTGCTAATTAGGAAATATCCGATGTTAAGTACATAGTACGTACTTTAGAATCGTTGGCTAATTCTAAGACTGAAATGTCATACAAATATTTATTCCTAAACATCTTGATTTTTAAGATGTAGGATGTTTTATTTGGCAAGAAATCGTTTCTTTCCAAAAATCTTTAAAATAACGGGAGGTGCTTTTTTCAACCTTAATATTACATAAAGTTAAATGTTTTCTGTAAAATGCTACTTTATTTATTTCCATCAGTGGTGTGCGCTAGGGTAACCTCGGTAATTTTATTTAAAAATTAGTGTCACTGTTCTTATTAAAAGTTTCCGTATACCTTTGTATGTCTGGATTACTCAAATTCAAACCAAGCAATCTGGTTCGTCAATTAAGGATTTTGCAACTAATTCAACTAGAGTCCATGGCCAAACTTACTGGTTCAATGCCAGCCAATCAGGATTTCGATCGTTCCTTTAATATTTGGATAGAATGTACCCAAACAAGCACTGCAGTTGGAGAATAAGGGTAACTCATGTGCTACACGGATGAATCTAAGATAGCTGAAGGTGTGGATATATCGAGGTCTAATTGAAGGCTATGGCTAGTACCCCATCCATTATCAGGGCAGAAATTTACGCTATAGGTCCTAGAATGCAATGGCATTCGAAAAGCAAAGATCTATACCGGGTGACCACGAATCAATGTACGCCCCCAATATTTTGGTTGTTTTTGTATTTAAAAATTTGGTATTTGGTACACATAAATTAGATAATAATAAGCTACTTTTAGACTAACAGGAATGAAAATATCACTTCCGGTTGAACCGGAAGTAACATCAACTTTTTTTTCTTAAATACATTTTTTTGCTGGTTTCTCATTAAGCATAGATTTCTAAGTGCAAAAGTTTTTTCATTTGTAAAGAATTCCTAAAAATAAGTGAGATGCGAACAATTTTTTAATTTTTTTCGCGTCAGATGAATGCGACGTAAGAAAATTACTAAGTAGGCTATGGAAATTATTAGTAAGATTGTAGACTTGTCTGTAAAGAAGAAAATAATTGTTTGAATTACTGATAGGTACCAGTATTTTTAGTTTTCTTTGAAAAAAACGGAATTTAATTTTCATTTCCGTAGGGGTCCTATGGAATTTTTTTTAATGGAGCTGTGCTATTTCTTTATTTAATCATAAATAATGATTCACGAACTATAATTTTTTCGCCATTAATCATTTCTTAACGAAATCCTTCGTAATAATAGAAGTATTTTTAAAAAGTAAGCGCCAACAAATCATTTTAATAAGCTACCTATCTACATTTAAATCCAAAATTGCAGATAGCCATGGAAATGACAGACATTCGTAACAATTGAATTAGTCTTGACTTACTCACTCATTTTCTGAAGCAAGTGTATTAAAGTTGTTATAAACAAGAAAATTAATATAAAATGGCTGAAAATTATTCAAGAGATGAAAAAGTTAACATGATCATTATTTATGGAGAGACTCGACGTAATGCAATTAGAGCACAAAGTATGTATGAACGAAGATATTCAGAAAGAAAACAACCTCCGAGAAACTATTTCGCCCGGCTGGAGCAACAATTTAGAACTGAGCCTAATGTAGAAATTGAAGAAAGATTTATTGTGGATGAAGAAACGGAAATTAATGTATTAGCTTTAGTGCATGTTGACCCAACCATTTCAATAAGACAAATTGAACATGAATTACCAGTTTCCAAAGAATCAGCCAGAAAAATTTTAAAGAAACACGGCTATCGTTCTTATAAATATCAATTGCATCAATTTTTGTATGAGAATGATTATGAACGAAGAATAAACTTTTGTAATTGGTTACAGTTACGCCAATTAAGAAATGAGAATTTTACAAAAACATTTTGTTCACTGATGAATCGAGATTTACAAACCGTGGGTTATTTAATCGAAACAACACTCGATATTGGGCAATTGATAATCCTCATATTATGAGACAGGGGCAGTTTCAGGAGCGGTTTGGCTTCAATGTTTGGTTAGGTGTACTGGGCGACCATATCATAGGTCCAATGATTTTTAACGAAACTCTAACTGGACCAAGATATCTAGAATTTCTCCAAAATATAATAGTTCCACAGATTAATCAAATTCCCACTACCAATATTGACGAGGCTTACTTCCAACAAGACGGACCAAACAATGCTATTATCGTTAGGGATTACTCAAATCAATTATTTCCAGATCGTTAGATTGGGACCCATGGTCCAGTCAGATGACCTGCAAGGTCGCCTGTCTTAACCCCACTCGATTTTTTTATTTGGGCGCATTTGAAAAATAGAGTCTACATGACTGCTCTAACCACAAGGCAAGATCTGGAAGAAAGAGTTCGACACGAAATTGCACAAATAACACCTCAACAATTACAGAATGTTAGACGTGCAACGATAAGTCGCGCTACTCTGTGTATTAATCATAACGGTGAATAGTTTGAACAATTTTTATAATGGTTTATTATAATTTAGGTTTTAAATAGTTTTGTTATTCTTGGTAATTTATTCATGGTTGTAACGTTATACCTATTAAAGTTATTTCTTGTTTAATTTGTGTTCACGTTTTAAAAATACTTCTATTATTACGAAGGATATCTTTAAGAAATGATTAATGGCGAAAAAATTATAGTTTATGAATCATTATTTCTGATTAATAAAAGAAATAGCACAGTTCCATTAAAAAAAAATTCCATAGGACCCCTACGAAAATGAAAATGAAAATGAAATTATTTTCTGCTTTACAGAGAAGTCTACAACCTTACTGATAATTTCCATAGCTTACTTAGTAATTTTCTTACATCGCATTCATCTGACGCGGCAATTTTGAACAAATTAAAAAATTGTTCGTATCTCACTTATTTTTTGGAATTTTTTACATGTGAAAAAACTGTTGCACTTAGAAATTTATACTTAATGAGAAACCGTAAAAAAATATAGTCATTCCGTTTAAGAAAAAAAAGTTGATGTCACTTCCGGTTCAACCGGAAGTGTGGCTTAAGGCTGATGCCAGCCTTCTAACAGTTCACCACATTTTGAAGTATCATTTTAAGAACATGGGCAATGCAGAAATACAAATAGTGCAACAGATACTGTGGAACATACACTTTGCGAATGAAAATGTACTAGGCTATAGTACCTATAAAAGGCAGAATTACCCAAGCAGAAGATGTAGGAAAATTATATACCTTGAAAATGGATGCTTTGCAACAAATTTGGGAATTCTAGTCAGCAACTAAATGAAAGATCAAAAGATCTTTCAGGTCGTGTGGAAGAAGAGCTGAAAAGCTGACAGACCCTTTAAAATCAAATAATCTACATCTAATTAGGTACTTTGTCATTTAGTTTCGCCATTGCTGAAAGTCAAAGAGACTACAGCTATTTTTAGTCTGATTTCAAATATTGTTTCACTAAATGATTTATTGCCTTATTCAAATCGACTGGAATGTCATCAAATTGTTGTTAACGTACCGTTAGAAATTGTTTTTCTTTACCATTTATAATAAATCTGAATCTGTTATTTAATTCTTTATTTCATATATATAGAACTTCTATAAAGAACCTTCTTTTTTATTTCAGAACAAAGTTCCGCTTCAAAATGGGGAAGCTGCTATACTATTCAGGAATACTTCTCCTTCAGGTTTACTTCACGACAGCAGGTGGTCCTCACTCAGCGTACAATATATTTCTGCAACCACATGGTGCTGGAGCTCGATTTGGAGGGGGTTCATTTTATGATGAAGATTATCAGGAATATTCTGGAGTGTATCCACATTCTGGCATAGATTTCACGGGAGGAGGGTAAGAGAATCCTTTCTGTAATACAGGTGGCTGGATTTGATATCCACTGTACGATATTAGCGGTAGCATTTAAGAAACTCCATAAAAAGATATTTTTCCAAGAATTAATCACGAAATCCAAAAGAATACACTTGTACTCATACGACATTTCTTCAATTGACTTTACTACACTTCCACGTTAATTTTGTTAATTAAATAATATGTTTCAACAAGATATTATTTAGAAACCATGCATTTTATGATCCTTCGAGCCGGATTAGAAAGAGAAAAACACTGTACATGTGTCAGAAGTATATTAATAGAGAAAAATATTAATTCATCGTAAGACTAAAATACTCTTCCACAGTTTTTAAAAACGTGTTCTATTTTAGCAACAACCTATATGGTAACGGTTTTGGAGGCGGATTTGCACCAAGGCCACAACAACCACCCCCACCTATAGCCCCTCCTACACAAGATCCAGCAGCACAAGGATGCGGTACACCCCCAGCAAGTTGTCCGAATACAAGATACAGATCTTACGATGGTTCCTGTAACAATTTGAGAAACCCCGTGTTAGGAACACCCAACACCCCATACACTAGGCTGTTGCCTCCCAACTATGCTGATGGTAAGTGAAATAAAGTTTTTTTATTCCGTTTCATCAATAAACAGTCATTTGTGTCTTTGAAGTAGTTTCCACAAGCACCAAAATACTACACTCTACTATGCACATTTCGCCAACCACATTGGCATCATCAGAGGATAATTAACACTAAAGTACAACTAACTAGTAAGTTGTAATTTAGATGTAACTATTTTCCGATTACTCTAACGTGCTTAGTGAAACGCACGTCGAGTGTTAGTGTTCGAGTGTAGTATTCAAATGTTTTGATGTTTGTGGAAACTACTTTAGACAGGCATCGTCACATCGAAGGCTCCAGTCAAGGAATCAGCCAAAAAAATATTTTTATCAACAAAAATAAGCGCTGGCGCGCTGAGCGAGAATAGAACACACACCCAGCGGAATTTGCAATTTAAAACTAATCGAGAAATGTCTTCTACAACATTATAGAAATCATGCCAAATTTTAGAAAAATATATAAGATTTTTGAGAAGAAATGGTTTTAATTTTGTATTTATTAGGCCATATATCAATGTTAGTGGAGTAAATCTATGGGTCTAACTTGCCTAGAAAGGAATTGTTTTACTATAGGAATTTTTTGCTGGAACTCGTTGAAAATATTTCAAGAAGTAAAAACTTTTGGATTAAATCCGTGTGATGGAAAGTTTTTGTTTAAACAGTAGAATGTTCAGAATCCTGTTTTTTCGCTGTTTTTCTTAAAGATGTCTGGTTGTATAACCCGTGTCGCAATAAAGAGGGAGCCACAAATTATTCACAATGAAATTGCGAAGAAAACTAGATTTTTACGAAACTTTTTGGTCAATATGCCAAGCCATAAGACATAAAGATATTTTATGGAGGCCATTTTGAAACAATTGAAGATGATTTGAACAATAATGCACAGATTCTAAATAAACTTTAGAAGAATATAAACCATCAAGACAAGTTTCAAGTTAAAATGTTTACAATACCTCCTATAAAACAATTGCAGACTTGAAAATCGATTGTTTAGGGAGTCGTACATCAAAAATTTGTATTTCAGATTATAGTTGTTTTTATGTTCTTTGTGGTAGTATAAACAAAAGTAAATTTTAAAATTTTTAAAACCGGAAAAATGTCATTATGTCTCTTAGCTTGCTTATAAATGGCCATATTGCAAAAAAATGTCATATCTAGGGTCCCAGTTGGTGTAGATAAAACTACTTTTTTTTAATTAGTTCATTTTTTATGTATTTTTAATATATACCAACAATTTTTATTTTTCGGCAAAATATTGACGAGTAAAATCCATTTCTTTAAAAAAAAGAAAATAGAAAAATTAACTAAAATTAGTTTTAAAAAATTGAAAATTTACTTCTGTTTATACCACCACAAGGAACATAAAAGCAACTATAATCTAACATACACATTTTTTATGTACTACTTGATGCCCTTAAACAATCGACGTTTCGATTTTGATTTTGCAGTTGTATTTTAGGAGTTATTATAAACATTTTAACTTAAAACTTAGCTTGACGGTTTAACTCTACAAGGTGTATATTCTTCTAAAGTTTCGTCAGAATATGTGCATTATTGTTCAAGTTATCATCAATTGTTTCAAAATGGCCTCCCTAAAATGTCTTCATGTTTTGCCACTAGGCAATTTCATTGTGAATAATAATTTTTGTCTAATTTCTAACTTGATTTTAAATAACTGTCTATTTGTTGACCTATGGAAATATTCCAAAATATGTCGCATCTTTAAAAAGGGTAACAAACTAGAGAACTTTAGACCAATCTCTGTAATTTGTAACTTCTGTAAAGTTTTAGAAATATTATTGCATGAAAGAATATATTATTCAATTATCACCAAAATCTCTAATATCCAACATGAATTTATGAAGGGGTGTTCAACAACAACAAATTTATTCTGTGTAACTCAATATGTTTCCGAATCCCTAGATGAACGTGGGCAGACAGATGTCATATATACAGATTTCTCCAAAGCGTTTGATAGACTTGATCACTAGTTGCTACTTAATAACTTACAGAAAATCTGCTTCTCACATTATTTGCTCCTTTTGTTTAAATCTTATTATATCTATTTATAAGTGCACTAAATCAGTTCAAATCGATCGATTTTGCTGCCATATCTGGAGTTCTGCAGGGATCTATTATAGGGCCCTTGTTTTTTAACATATTTATTAACGACATAGTGAATGAAATGGATTTGCCTCACCTTTTAGATGCCGACGATCTAAAAATTTTCACAGTAATTGATGAAATCGATTACTGTTTTCAACTTCAAACTTGCCTTTACAAAATATGTACCTGGTGCATAGTAAATAAATTACTGATGAGTCCTAGAAAATGCAACGTAATGTCCTTTTCTTTAAAAGCATCACCTATTATTTTTTATTACAGGTTAGATAATGTCATACTTCAAAGTTTTATAACATTTTGCGACCTCGGCGTAAGGTTCGATTGTTTCTGGAGCCTCCAAAGCCCTTGGATTTATCATTTGTACTAGTCGCGAGTTCACTAATACTGATACTCTGAAAATTCTTCATCAATCCTTCATCAAATGAAAACTTGACTACGCTTCGCTAATTTGGTATTCCAATTATGATGTTCACAATAAAAAACTGGAGGCAGTTTAACATAGATTTCTTAAATTACTGTGATTCAAATCCTAAGGTACCTTTCAGTGGTTGGTTTTCCGCAAAGTAAGTTGCTTGAGAATAGGCGTACATACTTTTCTCAAGTATTTTTGTTTAAACTAGTACACAATGATTTTGACGCACCTGAAATAATTAGCAAGCTCAATTTTCACGTTCCCAGATTCACCTTTCGTAATCCCCAAGTTTTTTATTTACCTACTCCGCGGACCAACGTACTAAATAATTCATCTTTAGTTTCGATTTTCAGTGTTTCTAATAAATTATGTAGCGACTTCAATATTGCAGCCTTAGTGACATAAAACAACATGTTCTAAATTAAATGCCTAGTGATTACTTTATTTATAATCTACAATGGCAACACATGTGTGTGTGTGTACGCGTATGTGTATAGGTGTACATGCGTGTATGTATATGAGAATATGTGTATAAATTTGTTCCTATTTAAATGTTACCCATTTTTTTCTTTGTTCATCTCGTTAGTTATTCGTAGTTCGTATGATGCTTATATACATGTTATATTCTGTGTCTCGTTTTACTTCTTTCTAATTTGTTGTATATCTTGTATTTTACTTAAATAATTAATGCTTTGTATGCCTTTATCCCTGTTCTGTAATTGGGTATCTTAACTGTTGAACAGTGTATGTAAGAAATAAATATACAACCAGAGATATTTAAGAAAAACTGGGAAAAAACAGGATTTTGAACATTCTTTTCAATGAAAAAAAACCTTTCCACCACGCGGATTTAATCCAAATAGTGAATCGAGCTGGCTCTCCAACGCATTCGTATTAAACGTATCTTACCCACATCTTGAGAGCTTCACGATTTTTAAAACTTCAGTGTTTTTATTTCTTGAATTGTAGCAATGTGATTTTTCATTTAAATTTCAGAAAAAAACTGGTTCATAAAGTAAGTAATTGTTCACTTGTGTACTACGCCGCACAGTGGGAAATTTACCACTTTTTTGGACAAAAGTCCAATTAACGCAGAGTTCTTGGCCGATTTAAATATATACATATATTTTTTAAATACTCCTGAATGATTCTAGTTTACCCTCCGATTGCTACAATTTAATTATCTATTCTTCTGATGAACGTATCTGGCCCAATATCGAAAGATTTAAAAAAAAATAACAAAAATAATAACGGCCCTATATAGCTATTATTTTAATTAAAAATGCAAGTAAAAAGTATTTTAAAAAAACATATTCAAATCGGTCAAGAACTGTGCTGGACTTTTGTCCAAAAAAAGTGATAAATTTCCGATTGTGCGCCGTTTTCATGTATGTTACGAAATTCTTTTTAACCACACAATGTTTCCACACACAATGTACGTCTATACAAAATTATAATGAATATTTTGTAACAGACTGTAAACATATAATTACTCAGATTGTTTCCAGAATACTGTTATTTAAATTTAATTACACATACTTTAATTAGCAAGTTTAACGCAGTGGAATAGTCTTTAATTACTTTAATTTCTATAATTAATAATCTGAAAATCTTAGATGACTATATGGTAGACATTTCTGGGCATCCTGGTTTTATAAATATAGACAGCAATTTATAAAAATTAAAGCATTAACCTAATAAATCGTAAACGGTATTGACATTGATTAATTTAATTATAGTAAGTCATTTACATACATGATAATAGTACTAGTTATAATTAATTTCTAAATAAATAAACGACACAGCACTGACATACGCCTACGTTGTTTTATTAATGTAGTAAATAATTATTTATCTTAAAATGTTTTACTATTTAAATGTGAATTAATTTTTGTTTGCTTATAATTGTGTTGAAATATATTCTTTATTGAATTTTGCAAATAGCAGAAATAATAATAGATATTACTCATAGGAGAACTAACAGAAAAACTAATTGTAAAAATATTATTTTCCAATCTTTGCATTCTTTCGATAACCTGGATTCTGGTTATGCTAGCAATCAGGGCCGTCGAAAGGAAATCAGGCCCGGGGGTAGTGATATTTGATACTCCCAGCTCTTCGATATAAATTTGAAGGTGGCATTCCTTGCAGTAAAGTATTTGATTGCAATTTCGAAGAGGTGAAATGGAACACATGTATTCTTTTACATCAAACTATGGAAAATTAAATTTCCCTTTTTTTTAGTACGGCGTTGTATTAGTTGCAGTTACAACTTTTTGAGATGTTGGCGATTTTCTTAAGTGTTCAAGAATTATTAATAAACAATCATGAATACCAGTCATTCTCTTATGTCAAAAAACGCCATGAAACAATTTAGTTGCCATTAGCACGTCTATATCTGGATCTTGCAGTGCTTTACTGCTTTTATTATAAAAGTGTGAAGAATGTTATTCCATAGTATGATTTTTCTCCACAATTATTGTTATTGAGGATCGCCTTCGGCGCCCCTCAAAGCGTCGACAGAGAAATCTAAATAAAAATTGTGGAACAGTAATACCAAGTGTTTTTAATTCTTATTCAAATTATTTTCTTCTTTGATCGTTAATTTAGAAAAATGCAGAATTGCTCAAAATGAAGCATTTAGTTTAAAAAAAATGAAGAATTAAAAATCAATAATTCTCTATTTTTCATTATTAACTCTGTTTCTAACCTATATATACCTATCATATTAAAGACTTTGTCCGTGCATAAGGAGTATTCATGGTTAAGGTTTTGCACAGGAATACGTGATAGGTTGTTATAGACAAATAATACACTGAAATAAATATGCAAGAAAATGTTAATACGTGGTTTACTTTTGTATAAGTCACGATACTTAAGATTAGTAATTCCACCAAGCCCCAATCTTTAAGTTAATAGTTTCCTTACTATTTCACACTACTGACTATCTGAGAAATTGCATGTTTTGGTAAATTATCAGTGTCGAGTTATTCATAAATATTTTATGGATCTTAAAAATTTCTCAGTTAAATTGGATACAAGAATACATTTTTTTCTAAATATCTCACGAGTCGATAATAAGTATATACCAAGTTTCCTCATGGGAACTTTTTGGATTTATTACCATTAATTTACTATTAATACAGTGCTCCAGAAATTCTATTACATAATTATTATATAAAACTGAAAGTGTATTCCATGCTGCTAAATCCATCCACTGCAGTTTTTGCAGTTCTATTTTTAGATGTACTTTTAGATGCAAACATTTGTATCAGGAAGTTGTCGACATACTGTTATTTGCAATAAACGCTAATAGCATCAGAGGTCAAAGTTATTCTTTCAGAATAGCCAACAAAGATATACGCGGAATTGTAAACCAATTCCGCAAGGTAATTTTATGATTCCTTTCTTTTAATTTAGGTGTGTGCTAATTAAGTATTTTTTTAAATACAACGTTTCATTTCTGATTTTTTTAATTTATTTAACAATGCATTACCCAATAGAATAGTCCGATTACAGAGTAGGAGATAAAAGTAGTTTCAAATATATAACGAGAAAGGGTATAATCATAAGAGAGTAAAATACACAGATAAAAGTAAAAATAAACAAAATGTTAACACATATAACATCACGTGCCCACCGGTAGTCATCTCTGTTTTTACTGTGCATGACCAAAGAATTCATATAAATAGAAGCAGATACACATTTACAAGTGTGTTGACAACATAGTTCAGACATTACATTTTACAATCATTTCTTTCTTTATGACCAAAATTACCATAGCCCCATCTTTTTTGCAGCCACCGTAATTTTGACATGAGAAATAAATGTAAATATAACCTTAATCGCCCAATTTGTGAAGCATTTTGATCTGTAAATAAACTATTTTCAAGTGCTGAAGAGACAAAATATGACCTAAAATTGCATCAAATAACGTTTATATGCTGTTTCTCTAATACGATCACAGTTTAAAGACAAAATATGTATCGGTCGCGAACCTATTTTGAGCTGTATACATACCTAGTTATTTTCGTAACATTAACACTTTTATTTACCGTCAAACTACAGCAATACAATTATTTTAAGGGGCCATGGATTCGGAGAAAGATGTGTACTAGAGTCGAATTAAGTAGAGATTAAAGAAGTACCTAACTAATTTACAGGAAATCATGCGGCAGTTCATTTCTTAGGATTTGAAGTAAATGGCCCCTTGGTTCATTTGTATCTTGACAAAGTGACTACCTTTTTTATTTAAAAAAAAAATACATACTGTGACAAAAATAAAACTACTTACCAAACTGTTCTTTTATAATTCCTACAAGGTTACAACTAATGGATTATCTAGTAAAATGGAGTTCTACCCGGCCATAAATTGGACTGTGAATTTGGGCATCTGCAAGGAATGTTAAGGTGCAAGAGAATATAAAACAATCGTTTACAATACTTATATATTTTTGTACAAAAATATTTGCACTAAACATGAAAATAATTTAAAGGTTAGTTGAGTCAAACATGAACAGCTGTTACTAAATATCTAGATTTAGACGTATGTCTATGCTACACTCATATATCTCGGTCTTGAACAGGCTGCAACGGGGATAGCGTGAATGGCAATGTTGTATCTTAGAGAGAAATGGCGAGAAAAAGGTATGTTGGACATGTTGGCAACAGTATCGTATGACTTTTACACTTTATCTCTGCTTCTATTTATATAAATTCTTTGTGCATGACCACATTCCCACCCTTGGTTATTTTTTGTCCATCATGTTGGGACAATGTGAACACCCGTGGACAAACTGCATTTTATATTTAATTAAATTAAATTAAAATGTGAGAGTAACTGTGACCACAGTAACACAATCGTGTAATATAAAGACATGAATGTTGGTGCAGCCAATGATGTATTCACGCTTGATTTTTCTTTTGAAGAGAATATAAAATGTCTATTCAATTGTTAAAGAAATCTATATATGTTTCTACAATGTCGTCCCAAACCTTTAAAAAAAGTTTTTGAAGAAATCTTAAGTAAAATTTTTGATAATAACCACCTACTAATGAAATAAACTAGAGTCACGTTGTGAGCATCAAATGCCATAATATTTTAGCGACTCTGTTAATATGCCACCTCTATAAAGTATTTCTTTGATAGGAGTCAGCAACCCAACTGTTGCCAAGAGTGGAAATCCCCTTCCTGGATCTCGTACTGTAAGCTTGGTTATTTATCCAGATGTCCCAGTAGAAGATCCCATATGGACCCTTAATGCCATGCAGTATGGACAAATTATCACCCATGACATGAGTATGATTGCAGGAAGTACACAGGCTCGTAAGTAGATTAGTAGATTAGTTCTATGAATATTTGATGAACTATATGCTTCTTAAGTCTTGTCGTGATTGAAGGTCTGGTTTGTCCAACGTACTATATGTTACAGTATTCGCCAGTGAATCATTAATTTCTTCTCTGGTGTGTCTTTTCAATCTTTACGTCTAAGTGTCGTGACCTGAAATATAAACTCGTTCTCTCATTCTCAGAACCGCATCAAACGATGTGCTGTTCCGCAACTGGCCAGCTACTGGAATTGGCCAACATACCAGAGCATTGTTTCCCTATTCTATTACCTGATAACGATCCGGCTCACTCTCAGGTGAATGCCAAATGCATGAACTTTGTCAGGACCATAACAGATCGTGACCGCAATTGTGTCGGAGGATCGCAACCAGCTGAACAGGTGAGTTGTTTATTTACTTCGTGCTAAGAATTTGCATAAAAATAGAAGACTGCCTGTAACATGATATTATAGGGGGTGTTTTAGGAAGGTACGCCAAAAGGTAACTCTATTTATACCACAGTAAAGTCAGATTTAAAAGATATGTTTCTATTGTTCTAAAAATTTTCCGGCATCCTCCAATTCTCTTTTCATCTCTTTAAATATTTTTATTTGCATAAATGTTTTTAAGGACAATAAAATTATCTTTAATTGGCTGTCGATACAAAAATGATAAGGATCGAATTTCTTTCGTAAATGCGCATTCTTAACCGAAGAATCTCTGAAAGTATTGATTATTTCAAAAGATATTGCTTCTAGTTTCTTAAACCTTTTGAAATTATCTTTATTTTTTTCTAGTAAAAGCTGTAAATTCCTTAAAATTAATTATTTCAAAATCCATTTTAAAAAAATGTGAAAATTATATACCTACATTCCCAAGTTGCATCGTCGACATATAAATGTGAATTTTGGCCGCTGTCATAATTTGGTGAAACTCCCCTTAATACAAAATTAAAACATGTGACCTTAAATTTTAGTAAGGTCGTTTAAGTATTTATTTCTCTAAACAACTATTTTTAAACAATTTATAACAAAATTAGGAATTCTTCATTAAAAAAATACAAAAAATATTTAATTGCTAATAATTCACTAATAAAGATAATTACTTGTACAATTAATCTCGTTTTTAAATAACCTTTCACAGATTTCTGAATTTTACAATCTACAAAATATTTCCCCCTCTTTCTTGCTATTTCACTTTGCAATTGGTACGACATAATTAAATATTTCTGGTTATAAAACAAGTAATTTTTATCGCAGAAAAAACAAAAAAGGGAAATCGATGATATTTTGATAACCTACAAAAAGCAAAAAATGATATTTTCGAGATATTTTCAAAATTCCAACTGTTTCTACAATAAAGTCAAAAATATCACGCATCTATTTATTCAATGTTTGTCGTAAAAAAGCAAAATAAATACTCCGTTTGCTACAAAAAAATTACCGATGTGGACTACTTGCTTGCTCTTTCAGTAGGTGCAGGGGAGGGGGTGAACAAGGCTTACTATGTCCAGACGGTGGAAGCAGCAATGTGACCTGGTAAATTATAATTGAAATTCCACATCGATACCTTGTTGAGACTTTTTGCCTACATTGTAATATATATCGAGAACAAAGCAAAAATACTCCTGCCAACATTTTCTGCTGTCGGGCCTAAGTCCAACTTTCGGAAATCCCGGAGAAACAACTAACAACTGGGCCTGGGGACGAACCTGACGACAAAAAATGCTGGCAGGGGTATTTTTTAATTATTCTCGACATCTGGTAACATATATGCTGTCTATTTTATCAGAGCCCTCGAGAATCTCACTTGTGCAAAAAAATTGTTTGTACAAAAATTGTACCGATCTTTATAAGCTACAAGATTCGACATCCATGGCCTACTTTAAGAGTTCTAACGAAAAATATCGAAAATGCGGAATATTATTATGTCTAAGCAAATATCTCCCTTATTCGAAGAGATACGACGAAATTTCTATGGCGGCATTCTTTTTCAAAACCGTTGTATCTTGAAATTTACTCTTTGTGGTGGTAAAAAATTCTTTTGAAACGGTCGGAAAATGGCAGCATTAAATAAAGTACTTACCTCCGTTTTCAACGATATATCACACGCCATATTTATTCACTGGAACTAAGCAAATAATTATAAAAATATTTGTTATACCAATTTATTTTTTTAAACTAGCATCATACGTGGAGAAGTATGATTAAATAAAACGATTAAAAAATTCAAGAAGTTCTTCAAATGTGGCCATGGGTTTCAAATGTCTTTAAACTATTTTGTAGCTTGTTAAAATCGGCATAATTTTCGTAGAAACATTTTTATTGCATGACTGATATTAAGTGAGATATTCTCGAGGGCCTGAAAAAATGGACAGCCTGTATATCATATTGCAAGCAAAGTCTCAATAAAGCATCGATGTGGAACTTCAATTTACCAAGAGCAAGAAAAAAGTCCAGACCGGCCATTTTTTTGTAGCTCACTGAGTATCTAAAAAGTAACAAATTTAACATAGTATTATTACCTGCATAAGACCGCTATTTGCATTTTTTGTACAAAGCCATCCCAATTTTGTTCACGTCCTTGCGTCCTAATAAATAGGTGATTTATTTAAACGTTTTTTTTTAGTATTGTCTAGGCCACTGCGCCGGCCTTGTAACCGTACCGTTCACTCAACGCCATGCTATTAGGGATGTCACGTTTCAATAACAATCCAAGCAATATCTCGAAACTAAAATATAAACATAAACACTCCTAAACTTAATGGTCCCTTGTGATACGTGCCGACGCTGCCATATCGTATGTCACTTAGTTTGCATAACTTGGGTTATTTCTTACAGAACACCGTCACTTTCAAATGAACATTAAAAAAACAAAATAACCCAATAAAACATGGACTAGCTTAATTCAATCGTTTGGACATATATATTTAAAATTATGTAAATAAAATTATAAAACACATCTAAGTATGATATAAAGAAGTACAGTAGAAAAGCACTATACAGGATATTCTACAAGCTTTATGACAAAATTTGACAGATGATAGCTGGGTTAATCTAAAAAATATTTATCAATGAATATGGGTCCAATTACAATGAACCCAAGTGGTATTATTAAGTTTGATAAAAGTTTTTATTTTTTTTATTTTATCACTAATGGCTAATGGTACCTAACGCAAATGCTGAAAATACCTATCATCCTAGCCATCCATCCTTGGACTCCAAGAGCAGTATAGTTGTATCTGGTATTTTCAATACGCTTAAGATACTTGCGAAAGATGCTAGATCTGTGAATTTTTTTCGTAGGGCATGCATACATTACCTAAACGTCTGGAAAGTTTTAGCCTGCCAAATATTTTTATGTAATTGAAAATCACTTTTCCAGTACTATTAAATGCTGCCGATTACGATGATACCTCTTTATTTACAAATTAAATCACTTCAACAGTATGCTCTCCAGATTGCCACTTCACTTTTTATCGCAAATGATTGTTTCAAAATAGGTTCTCGCACATCACTCTAGTAGATCTACCATTGCTGTATGGTACGTCTAGCACCATTAGACCATCTGTCGTGGTTGCCTATTTAGTGTACGGCCCCAACAATGCTTTGGTGGCATTGCAGATGAACTTAGTATCGCGCGTCTGATGGACACGACAAGGGTTTTATATTATTTAGGCCGGAGCCGTGTCGCCGCTACGATATCTAACAACTCTATTCACAAGGGGGATTCAAGTTACCCTTCAGACTCCTCAAGACGAAAATAGTCAAAATTATACTTACTGTGATTGCTACAGTCTGCTCTCTCCGTCATAAGCTGATGTCGAGCGGTGCACTTCTACTGAATATATCTTATAATTAGCCCTTTCTCAGAAACACTTCTTAATAATTAAGACCGTCGATGGATTCTATGAGTACTCGGATAGGTACAACAACGTGACGGGATCAAAATTGACCCATTGTAAGTAGTTATACGACTCACGCCACAGAATCGCACGTCGGTGGCAAATCTTATAATTAGTGGATCAATAAGAAATCGAATTCAAAATATATTTTCATTTATTGAGATAATTCATAAAATATAAAAAATATAAATATTCCACACCTAACTAATGTATACAAGGCAAACGTCAGAGAGCACTATCACTTGGCAAGCCGTTGCATCCAGTAGGATCGTAACTCATCCAGAGTCGAGAGAACTATAACAATCGACTGTACAAAAAGATTCAAACTCCCAGTTAATTGTGATTGTAAGATGTATGTCGAACTTTTTGAAAATTATTCACTTTTAATCTTGCACTGAAATTTTCGAATTGCTTGAAATCTTTGTCAGGATGCTTAAAGAAGCTATTTATATGAGTTCAATGGATTTCGCATAAACGTACTAACGGCATTGAACCCAAATATACCTTTTTTCCATCGACTCGCCTTCGAGCGACTAGTATGGCGATTCCAGCCTGGGCCTTTCAAAAAATTTGTCGGGCGGAGCGGTTTTCTGCCTTGTGCATCTTAAAATTTGTTGGTACCTACTTTCAAAAAATATTTATTTTTCGAACGACGGAGCCCAAAGACGATTGACTGTCATCCTCGAGATGACAAATTTTTCTAAGTCAATTTTTTTGGACATTTTTTGTGAAATAATTTTTTAAGCAGATTTCGATGAAAGACGATGCCAAAGGTGGTTATCGGTCTTTTGTAAAGTGATAATGTTTCAAAGTCGATTTTTTCATGGAAATTTTGGTCTGAATTTAGTTTCTTAGTAATTTGGATATTTTTAAAATGGATCATTTTACTGGGTTCAATGAGAGCATCAGCCCAAAGAACAATTATCTTTGTATTATCCTGTATTTACTGACGACGCGCGACGGTATAATTGTTTCAAGTTCTAAATCGTAACATGATATACCAATTTAAATTCAGCTTTAAGTTCTGTTTCATCATTTTTATATCTTTGAAGAAACATTTTAAAACCAACAGTAATCAAATCTGGCGGACTTCTATTTTAACGCTTTACTAAACCGCGCGTATATTTACGTTTACACTTAATAGTAATAGATTTCGCAAATAGGTAGTTATGATAATATATTGCAATATATTTGCAATTGGATCAATGCAATTAATCGAAATGTCATTGGTTATGTCTTTAAGATGTAAATTGTTCAATACACTTTATTAAATAAGGTGCCTTGTGAAAAATGGAAGTGATTTAAATACGGGGTGTCCCTGAAACATGGATCAATACTTTGGGAGCATACAGGGTGTCCCAATAAAAACTCCCAGGCCGGATACATTCTAAACGAATAGAGATATTTTAATTCTGTAGAGGCCAATTTGTAGGGCATAAAGAGAGCGTCCGTTTTGAAAATAATTGTTTGGAGGTTTTAAGAAACCAAAAACAACAAGAAGAGAAAGAACTGCAACTGATGAAAATATTGCATTGGTATTACATCAAGTAGAAAATCACCCAAACATGTCAGTACTCAAGTTGACGGAAGAAACAAATATTGCACGTTCCACCTGCCACATAATTCTTAAATAAAACATTTTCTTTTCATATGAAGTTCATTTAGTTGATCATTTGATTCCAGGGGACAATGAGCGAAGATTAGATTTTTTGGCGCAATTTTCAATACTCTTAGAAGAAAATCCAAATCTTTTGGATACCATTATGTGGAGTGATGAGAGTCGATTCCACAACTAAGGAATAATCACAACACATAATTGTCATTACTGGTCTCAAGAGAATCCTAGGTGGATGAGAAATACCAGATCCCAGAATCGTTTTGGATTAAATGTTTGGTGTGGTATCGTTAATGGTTACATTGTTGGCCCATACCTCTACCATGAGAATTTAACAGGGGAAAGATATTTACAATTTTTGCAAAATGATTTACAAGTACTATTAACGAATTTGCCCGCTCAGTTGGATAATATGTGGTTTCATCAGGATGGAGCAGGCCCACATGATCATCACAACGTTGTTAATTATTTAAATCAAACATACCCAGGAAGATGGATTGGTACTAATGGAGTACTTAGATGACCCGCTCGATCTCCTGACATTACTCCATTCGACTTTTATTTATGGGGAATTTTAGGAAGTGAAGTGTACAAAGAACCAATAGAAAGACATGACAGATCTTTATAATAAAATTTAGGCTAGTGTTGCCGCCATTAACCGGCATACATTATTAACAGTTTGTAGATCTCAACTAATTAATTGGTTTAGGATGTGTGTTAATGAAAATGGCAATAATTTTGAACACCTATTAAAATAGTTATTTTAATTTCATTAGTTCGTAAACATTGTTTTATGCTCGTAATTGTTTTTTTTTTATTGCTTAAATGTTTGAATTATATGATAAATAATATTTTTAGTTCTTTTTCCAAGGGTTATTTCAAATATATTTAATTCATAAGATATGAAAAATTCTTTAAATATATTCTTCTAAAATTTGTAAATTAAACTTAAAAGACTGAAATGTTGAAGAGATTACAATTATTCAATATTGGCAAATGCCAACATTTGAACTCAAATATCTCGAAAACGGTTAGTTTTATGGTATTTTTTTTTTAGAACATAATCCGCTTAGAAATGCATTTTCTTTCACATATTTCTTTAGAGCACAGCGCTATCTATATACTGATATAATAAAAAAACAATTATATTCAGAAATGAAGCTCTCTTTATGCTCTACAAATTGGCTTTTACAGAATTAAAATATCTCTATCTGTTTAGAATATATCCGGCCTGATAATTTTTATTGGGACATCCTGTACAGTATGGAACAAAATTACAATAAAGCTGCCTACGATATTACTGGCAAACCTATAAATTTCTTGTAAAAAAGATATCGATTTCAAATTTTAGGAAGTTGTATGGTTGAATACGGTGCATAGTTTGATTGCCCCAAAATCTGATTTTCATTTCCAGTTTAACCGGAATCAGTAAAGGTAAACTTTGTTATTTTTAATGGAACGCCATAATTCTAGGTCCAAAACATGTAACATACTCTATATCTATCTTTGACAATTTTCGAGAAAATGGCAGTTGAAATTTTTATATCGATCATAAATTATTTCATTTTCATACAAAATAAATGAATGTAGGAACAAATCCGTTACGGTTATTTAAGTTTTTTGGTGAGTAAAATTTGATAAAGTCATAAAAATTTCATTTCCGTCTGAACCGGAAGTACTACGAAAAGTGATTTTCAGACTCAAATTAATTCGATGTTTTTAATGGAACACCCTGTATTGAACCTTAAATTTTCTGCTAACATAGTTTATGAGACATTGGCGACTAAATGATCACCTGCACTGTCACAAAGGCTAAACAACAGAACTTTGATTCAAGAGGGCTGTGTTAAACAAAAAAACTTTTTAGCGATTTTCATTTAGGTTTTGACAGTACTGCTGCATTATTTAAGAGTTTCTCTCTACAATTGTCATTTACTTTTTGTGTTTTATTCCTGGTTTACCTTTTAGTAAATGTTATCCGGTTGTTCAAAATGGCTATGTTTAGGCGCGAGCATCAAATTAATATGTTATTAGTATATGGAGAGGTAAGAAAAAACCGAAGAGATGCCAGAACATTGTACGTTACGGCAGACAAATTTTGGGAGTAAATGATGTCAGAGTTTCCAGCGCATCGGTTCATGTTTAAAGCAGTATATTTCTGAAACTATTTATCATATTGATCTTTTCTGACTGGTAAGTGACTAGGAATTCTAGTAATCAATGCCTCGAAATACTATCATATGCAACTTGTAGGGTGTTCCATAACTAGCTCCCTAAATAGGATATAAAAGGCTATACTTCTGAATCAAAGACTTCGTGTTTCAAAGATTAGTGAATTATTGATTAGTGAAAAAAACTTGAGTGTATATTTAAGCCGTACTTGATGTAATATAAAAAAATTCTTAATATATATTCTGCGGTATGATTCGTATGACCGCTGTTTGATGATGATGATGTTCAGTATTGACGAACTTGATTTATAATATTCTATGTCTGTGTAAAATTCATTTTGAGTAAATATTTAAACAAAAGCAAATATAAACTATTTCTACCACTAAGTACCAGGAATTTATTCCAGCTGACAGCAGTAAACCATTACTTGGATCTGTCCATTGTTTACGGCAACACTGACCAAATAAACCAACAAGTAAGGCAATTCCAAGGCGGTCGTCTCCGCGTTGATATCAGGGGTGGACACCAATGGCCACCGCGTTCATTAAACGCATCCGGAGTGTGCACCATCCAAAATCCTCAGGAGGCATGTTATTTAGCAGGTTAGTTAGCTAAAGCTATTTTGTCTCTCATTCATCTCATTTGTATAGTTAATTCTATTACAACAGTAATTTTCATAAATGTTGAGATCACTCACATTTCACTCACCATTAATAATAGGCCATAATTCAAAGGTATATTCTTTGGACCAAAATATAAGATATAACCAAAGATGCTTTAGTAAATTGTTGCTGTGGAAAACATATAGGGTGTCAAAGTTACCACTGACGAGGACGCCAAGGAGAAGATTACAATCAACATCAAAAAAGAAAATAAAAATACTGTATACAAAGCCTATCGCTTTACAATCATGGATTGAAAATGAAAGAAACACTTTTATAACAAATTATTTTTATAAAATTTTGCTTTATATACGCCAAAAATGTCTCTTATATTACCACTTTGTGTTTGTATTGGGTATTGGTGTTAGATTAATTATTTCGGAATGTACTTCTACTGCAACTTTGAGATAGAACAGTTGGATATCTAACACCTTTTACTCTTTATATAAAGTATTTCGATAATTATTCTAACTTTTACAGGTGACGCCAGGGCTAACCAAAACCCCCAACTGACAATTCTTCAAATCGTCCTTCTAAGAGAACACAACAGAATCGCCGACACACTGACCAAACTTAACCCCCATTGGGATGACGAGACGATATTCCAGGAATCAAGAAAAATAAATATAGCTGAACATCAACAAATTAGTTACTATGAGTGGCTACCGATCTTTATTGGACTTGAAAATTCGTTCAAGAACAAGATATTATATCAGACGAAGGGATTTGTCAACGATTACGATGAAAGTGTAAACCCGACTGTTTTGAATGAGCATGCTACCGCCGCTTTTAGATACTTCCATTCTTTGATTGCAGGAAACCTAGAGTAAGTAACAATTTTTTTAGTAAACTTTTTTTATCAATTGGAAATATTTGTAAGATTTGCTGTTTTATACATAACTTGTATGGAAGTAGAGTACGTCTCCATCTTGTCAATGAAAAGAATAAAATTATCAACTGTGATAGGCTCAAAATTTTTTTGGTAACCTGAAAATAATGTAACACCCAAAATAGTTGTAAAATTGATTTGAAACGTTTTAATTGGTATATGTACTCTTTCTAAGAGTAAGTAATTTTAATTGTATGAAGTTTCAATTCAAGACATCAAAGAATAAAAATATCAATTTAATAATTTGAAATTTCAAGTTATTTTGTTGAAAATTCTATACTTGATAAGTTCAAATATCAACCTATTATGTTGAATGTTTAACTTTGTACAACTACAAACTTTTCGTTATATTTAAAACCATTTAAGTCGTCATTTTAGTTTTGAGCCTCCAGACAACTTTGTAAGTTTAAACTTAAATTTAACGAACACACTGTGGTTTGATTTTCACAACAATTTATTATGAACCATGACTATTGTTTCTCCTAATATAGGCTTCATTGGATGGCTAGTTGATAACTAACTTACAATCTATAAACTATCATCTTAAATTCTGAATCTTTGACAATGAAAGTAATTACTATAACAAAAAAGGGAGCACCTAAATAAATACTTTATCAGAACAGTATTAACGGATTTCGTATTATAAAAGTAATTAGCATAATAATGAAAGATACCTAGTAAATGCGTTGTTCAAAATTAAATTTGAAATAAATTTAGAAAAACTAACTAAAGGCTATTAAACCCTGTCAGCTGCAAGCATACACAGATGATACACAATTATATTACAGTCTTCTGAAAAATCAGTAAGTTTATAAATTAATATGTCCACATTGTCTTGTATGTAGGTCAAACTGGTCGTTGATTCGAAATTAGGTATAAAGAACACGTAAGTTCTTTTCAGTTTTAAAAAACAGATTCAACTTCTAGAAATCACGTTTTAGAAACAAGTCACAATTTTCCTAACATAAATAATCTTGAGATATTACATATTAAAGAAAAAGGCTTTAAATTAGTAGAATTAACAGAAATTATCAAATCCAAAACAATTCCGACAATAATCTTCTAAATAACCAGGTGGACTATATCAATCTACTCTATGCAAACCATTTCCAAATAATGTTAGAAGGTTTGATCACGTAACAAAGTATCCAATCGTTTATGTTTATTAGTTTCTAAACAGTCCAATAAATCTAATCTCAATCTACTACTCTCTAGGTACGTGTAAAATTTCGAAATCATCCTTAAAGGAATGTTTTTCTTCTAATAAATGATTTTCATATGTAAAGTCAGTTTTGTTCTTAATGTAAATATGTTTGTGCTCATAATGACGTTTGTTGAAACTCCTACCTGTTTGACCAATATATCCCAGGGCAAGAACCGAAAGTCAACTTATAGACTCCTAATTTATAGTGTTTTTGGATTTTGTTTTTATTATTTTTAATACATTTTCCTAATGAATCATTTGTCTTATAACCTCACCATCCGATGAAGCCTATGTTAGGCGAAACGATGGTCATGATTCATAATAAATTGTTACGAAAATCAAACTGCAGTGTGTTCGTTAAATTTAAGTTTAAAGTGGATTTTCATCGAGTAAATCCGAAACAATAAACAACTTTGCAGTTTTATCAACATTGACTTATTTAATTAAAGTAGGCGACACTTTTGTTGTTATGGAACCTATGGGGTTTGTTTATTGACATTAGCAAATAAAATACGCAAATTTAAAAATGTGTTACCTCTAGAGATTAAATATCTTGAAACAATTATATTTGAAAAATATATTAAACGTAGACTGCTCGATAGTAAATTAAATATTAATTGTAATGCACAAAACTGAGCAGTAAATAATGTAAATTAATAATTCCCCCTTATTTGGTGAGAAATATACAAATATAGTATTTATATTTGTTCACTATTTAGTGTGCTATCTATATATACTGTATTATAAAATTTCTGTGTGCCTTGTATCGCAATATTAAATTTCATTCAGTTAGTATTATTCCCTTTCGTTATACTTAATTAAGTTTAATTTTAAGTTTCTATACAGTCTTAATGGGCCCTAAATTGTATGGATGAAAAAATTCTTCTGTAACGTGTTCCAACATAACCTATTTTAATAAGTTTATACTCAATCTTCAATGGTATCAATTAGATCTGTTTATATGAGCTTATTAAATAAAGTTTGTTAATTAATACTTCTTCTTTTAGTTTGGTGACTGAATCAAGGAACAACTTTGGAACCTTACGTCTTAGTGATTGGTTCAATCGACCTCAAATTCTCGAAGAAGGAGATAATTTTGATGAACTAACCAGAGGTCTTAATACCCAACCGCAATTAGCAGCTGACGCATTCCACACCAGTGAGGTGAGTGAAACGTGATTTTTTAAACAAAACTAAATATACGTTTTTGTTTGACCAATGTATAGTTGTTCAAGAAATAAGCAGCAACATTTAGTGTTACAAAATAGAATAGTTGAGCACATTTGGAATTAATTTTTAGATTACCCAGTACTTGTTCAGAGCAGGTCAACAATTCGGCAGCGATCTTAAAGCCTTCGATGTCCAAAGGAACAGGGATCATGGATTAGCGTCTTATAATGACTATCGGGCATTCTGCGGCTTACCAACTGCCAACAGCTTCCAAGACTTCTTGGATGTTATGAGGAAAGACGTAAGTGGCAAGATAGAATAATTATATTTAAGGGAGCTAATTATTTTGATTTTAGAGTGTGGATAAGCTAGCTAGTTTATACGAAAGTCCGGACGATGTCGATTTAACAGTGGGTGGCTCTTTGGAGGCTCATGTACCAGGAACTCTCGCTGGTCCAACATTCCTCTGCATACTTACAGAACAATTTTACCGGACTAGAGTTGGTGATCGATTTTGGTTCGAAAATGGCGATAAGACAGGTTTCACCTTGGATCAACTAAATGAAATTCGAAAAGCCAGTATCTCGAGGTTATTGTGCGATAATGGTCACAACATCAAAGCTATGCAGCCTAGAGGCTTCGAGAGAATATCTGTCAGGTAAAGAAACAATAATTTCATAATGGTTTGGCTCTAATCTAATAAAATTATGTATTTACTTCTTCATTGTTGATGTTATATTCATTGTATGATTGTATGACTGTGTAGTTATGGGTAGGCTTTGTTTGGATTGGTTGCTAATTTTACGAAAAAACAAGAAATGCACTAAACAGAAGGAAACAATTTTATACACTATGTCCCACTTTTCACGGTAACACCTACGTAGCTCAGTTATTAATAAATCGATTTATTTTAAACTTGGTTAAGTTATACACCTCTTGAAGGTAATTAAAAGCTCATATACCTATTTAATTTATTCCATAGAGAACGGACTAAGGGGGTGAAAATGGGGTAAATTTTCAGGTAAATTGTATTAGGGATTTTTTTTAAAGAAAAGATTACCACCATCTCATAGGCATCCTTTAAAACCCCTTTGTGCCAAATTTTGTTAAAATAGTGGTTTTAGAGGTATAAACAGGTACATACGACGTTTTGTCAAGAATTGATGGCCTTTAACTCGGAACGAGGTGAATTTAGAAACAAAGTTATTTCACATTTTTTGCTACAAATTTGAAGTAATAGTCAAAAATATCTTCGTACTCGCCAAAAACGCCAAAAAAACTCTGTTTATACCTCTAAAACTACTAGAAATATTTTTAAAAAATTTGGCACACAGTGATTTTAAAGAATGCCTTATGAAATGGTGGCAATCTTTAAAAAAGAAAAATCCCTAATAAAATTTACCTGAAAATTTACCCCATTATCACCCCTTAGTCCGCACGTCTATGGAATAAATTAAATAGGTAAATGCGCTTTCAGTCACTTTCAAGAGATGTACAACTGAACCAGGTTTAACATAAATCGATATATTTATCATATGCGGCTTGAAAAATCCCAAGACACCAATTTTTAGTAAAATCGGATATTAAATGACAATAAATTGTCCGCCATATTGAATTTTTTATTTAAAAAAATGTCAAAATATATAAAAATAGCAAAATTCCTTTTAGCTGCCCAGTGGTGTATTGCTTCACCCTGGCTATCTTCCATATCTTATCAAGCTGTCCCAACTCTGCAATTGATAATGCTTGGATTAACCAGATATGATAGATGAAATCAAATTAGATAAAGGTTGGAGTTTATTGTTAAACAATTACAAGACAAGAAAATGAAAATTATTAATATGGAGATTAATAATATCCCACTAACCATGCATATCAGGCCGGAGTGATAAAAAATATAAGAAATAGTGTGTACGTATTCATGTGATATTCTACTAGTGTTTACTACATACATTGTATGTTAATTTTATTTATTGTACTGTCTTGATAATATTTACGGCGTTTTCCAATGTTAATGCATCACAATTATCACAATTAAAAATACATCCATTTGTAGATAATAATTTTTATGTCAGACTTATCTTTTCTATATATGCAATCAACTGCTCTAATAGAAACAATCTTTCGTGACGACAAATTGATGTGTTGTACCACCTCCACCTGCCCTAAACAACTGCGCTTGGTAAAACTGGACAGCTAAAAAGAATTTGCTCATATCTCCATGCAAAATTTCAAATCAATGCGACATCTAGAAGTGGGTGAAATTTAAGATGCAAGATTTTCCTACAAACAAAGTTTCAAAATTACTAATCAAGCTAGTAATAACAATAATTTCAAAAAAGCTTGTCAATAATAAGAACACACAGACCTATGTATAGAAATGTTTCTCTGAATACTAACAATTATCAATATTCTTCATTCGTTCTATGAAATAGTCTTATTGTCAAATTATTTATCTTCTGATTACCGTTCTAGAAATGCAATCCTGCCCTGTGAAGCCTTACCAGTGGTAGATCTCTCTCTGTGGAAAGATGTACAGCTACAGGGAACCGGACTAATTCAGGATCAATTGAATCTACACCCTCATCTTTTTTACAAGAAATAAGTTAGGAAATCAAAATAGCCTTACCATACAAGAGATTAGTTTTATTTATTAACATAATTATGTCAAAGCATTCAATAGTAATAGTCGTTTTGTTACCATATAGTATTAATTTGAATTGTGCTATATTTGTGTTTTGTTGTACCATATAAAATTTACCAAATTTACTTTTAATCCCGTTTGCACTGTATATACATATTAGAGTAATATGTTACTTATAAGGCATAGATATATTTTGTGGATGTGTTATATTTAGTATGTCTAAGATTATATTTATTTTTTTATTGTTATTTTGCCAAGTGTTAGTTTAATCTCTTCCCAGGACGGAATACTTGTAAGCATGGTCTCAATGTGCGTTGTAAATATCAGTCAGTATTGTAGAATATAATAAATTTATTTTAAATATATGCTGGGTGTTTTTATTTATTTATTTTATAGAGATAATAATATTATATATATTGCACAGTTTTAGTGAAGAAAGAATTGGCTCGAGCGAGCGGGGCGAATTAGACTTTGAATCTGAAATCCTTTTAAACATTACAATTCTGCTTAAAAGTAAATAGTAAATTCATAAATAACAAGTACTCGAGTATTTCTAGATTCGAAGATACGGAACATGGTTTTTTACTGCAAAACAGAAAGCTGAACCCTGCTTTTTTTAGATTTTCGATTCGAGATACACTGATCAAATTTGTTCTAAAGAAAATTTTCTACAAGGCTATTGCGAAAATTCGTAAAACTTGTTTAGTATTGCAAAAGTGGCAACAGAGGTGAAAATATGAAAAATTTTCAAATAGCAATAACTAAAGTAAGGGGCCATCCATTAATTACGTCACACTCTGAGGCGAGGAGGGGGTCCATAAAGTGTGACAGGGTTTGACAAGAAGGGAGGAGGGGGTCAAATTTTTGTGACATCACATTATATACATATGCGCATACTATTGTGTTAATTGAATGAAATTCAAAAAAAATTAAAAATCGGAAAATTCTACCTCAAATTTTAATGTCGTAAAATATGTGACGTCACAACGGGGGGGGAGGGGTTGACTCGAATGTGACAACCTATGACATAGGGCGAGGGAGGGGTAGAAAAACCATGAAATTTGCTTGACGTAATTAACGGATGGCCCTAATTGTCATTGAAATTCGATGAAATTTTGGGAAAGGATAGCCCTTGGGATGGCCAAGCAGTGCGCGCACCTCGACCTCCAATCCAAAATGGCGGTCTATCGCAAATCTCCAAAGTTGAAAATTAAAAGTGCTGCCAATTTGACAAAAAAAATGGATCGACATGAATCCAATTGGAAGCAGGTGATTTTTTTTGTTTTTATTTACAAAAAACGAAAAAATTACCGTTACTGGATATCGCATCTCTGCGATTTTTTTATAAATAAAAGATTTATTTGTTAATAAGAAAATCTGATTTTTGATAAATTCGACGATACTGGTGAATGCAACCGATTCCAATTGGTTTCATGTCGATCCGTTTTCTTTTGTCGAAAAGGCTAAATGGCAACACATTCAATTTTCAAATTTGGTGATTTGTGATAGGCCGCCATTTTGGAATGGAGGGTCGGGTTTGCGCGCACTGTTTAGGCATCCCAAGGGCTATTATTTCCGAAAATTTCATCCAGACTTTAATCATTGCAATTTGAAAATCTTTAATTTTTCACTTTTATTGCTAATGTTGTAATAGTAAACAAGTTTTGTAAATTTTCGCAATAGGCCGCTCTTGTTGGAAACTTTCTTAGGAACAAATTTGATCTGTATACCTCGAGTCGATTAGAAGCTCATTTCATGAGATATTTAAGAAAATCTAAGAAAACAGGGTTTCGCTTTCTATTTTGCAATAAAAACCATGTTGCGTATCCTCAAATCTATAAAGACTCGAGGGTTGTTATTTATGAATTTTTTACCTATTTTTAAGAAAAAATTTGTAATGTTTGAAAGGAATTTAGACTTGAGAATTTTTAGATCTAATTCGCCCCCCGCCTATAACGACAAACAAAAATTCACATTGCACTTTTGGGTGCGCTTTATTTAAACAATTTCTATAGCATTTATTAATAACAATTTCGGCAATAACTCAGCAACACCTGAATCTAGAAAGAAGTCTTTCGATTTTTTTAAATTCATTAAGAAAATGTTAAAAAATAGACATAATATAAATGAATTTTCAACACAAAAATATTGGAAAACCTCTTTTTGGACTTTGCTACCATTGCTGATAGAATAATACCCGCTATATTTAGATGCGCAAGATCATTCCAGACAACGCACAAAGGAGGATGTTGAGCCACATTTTTCCCGTAGAATGCGTTGATATTTTCGGTTTTACGGAGAAATGGCGGAAAAGCGTGGAGAAGTTAAGAAAATGCTTGAGAATTCACAAAGTTACTTGTAAGTTAAACTTTTAAGAAATTTTATGGTGCTTATTAAAATTATGATTAACAATAAGCTATTTTTTGCATACTGGGTGATGTTATTTAACTGATAATAAGTGTAAGTTGTACACAAATAAGTACTACAGGATTGTTGAAGACTATTTTTAGCTAAAATTTGATTATTATTGAGATATCTCCTCATTTAGCGCTTTATCCTCCTCTCCACTAACTGTAGGTAGTGTTCAGTCTTCACTCTTAACTACCTTAATGGTTAATGACAATGTAAACAACAAGCAAAGCCGTATTAAAGATAACAGACTTAATAAATGATATTGTATTATTTCTTAGAGGTCAATAAATACATTTTATATATTTCATTTCACTATGGATCCTTTACTCGAATTCTTTTTGCAGCAAAATTGACATTTTTAATCCTTATATTCGTTATGCAGATAGTACGGCTGGTCCGTATACCGAATTCTTACAAATGTAGATAGTCCGAGTCTGACAATACCAGCATATTTTTCCCACTTTTAGCCACACTTACCGGTTCCTACCGTGTCTGCATAGAAAAGTACTGCATGACATCTCCTTACCTTCTAACTCGATGGTCTAGACTCTGGTATAGGTTTTTCGCTTACATAACTGTGAATTATTCAGTAGGTACTTTAGTGTATGTAAGCAGATGTTCCAAATTCCACAAGGTTTTCCAAGGTAATAATGTTAATAATAATAATGCTGCAGTTGACACGAAATCAAGGGGCGCACACGGTATGTTCAAGTCGCTTTGCATGGGGGTTAAAATCGATATTTTGTTCTGCAAGTTGAAATGTACACTTAAAACAGTTGACGTAATAATATATTGTTACGCATTACCACCCATCTAAGGCTTGGCGAGTGATACGCCTATGACTTCTACTAGCTAAAATTAGGAGAACGATTTTATTGGATAAAAAGTCGTCAGGATGTGAAGGCTTGTTGTCACAAATGCAAGATTTGTGCAGCCAGTAAAGGACCACAGATTGGAGGTAAGGGTGAAGGGTCCAACGCCGGAGCTCCTTTCAAGAGGTTGGCTAACGATATAGCGGAGCCATCACCAGCCAGTGACCCAATGAAGGCTCGATATGAGTCGTATAGAAGCAAATGTGCTATATGCAAAAATTGAGGAATACTAGGTTTATATAGTAACACATTCCGTTTTTTTCTGAGGAATTCGATTTCATGACTCAAAACCAGCTTTAAAATATAGAAATAAGGTGTCAAAGTTTACTTGTAAATGCAAAACTTGCTATATGCTCCAGTGATTTAGTTGCAAAACCTGCTATATGCGCAAGAGCCAATAGAAGTGCTAGATGGGATACATTGTGACCTCTCTAATATTAAAAACATTTTTTAACTTCTTCGTTGTTGCCATTATTGTTTTGCATTTTATATTTGTTTTATATTTGTTTAACAAATAGATAACTTTAATGCTACTGAAGAAATCGAAGCCAGTCCGGTGAAAAAAGGTAGAAAGAAACTAGAAGCTAAAGTTGTCACTAAAAGGGGACATAATGCAACCAGCATAAAACCTTGAATATTTCCTTTGAGGAAAAAGCTTAATGGTGACAAATCCTCCCTTTCCAATCATCCCTCAATCCACCAACAGCAATGTATCTACTAAACCGGAGTCTTAATTGATAGATGAATGTCTTCCTGCAGAAGTAGTAGACATAATGATTTGAAGTGTTTGACTCTTATATTTTTATTTTATTTGTTACCTACCTGTTCAGTATTTTTAATATTTTTATAACAAATGAGTTACCTTACAATATTGTAGTAGTGATAATCATTCTTGAGTAATATTTTATGGTCAAAACCTCCTATATGCGTAGTGAAAGTGCAAAACTCGCTTTTGCATATTAAAAATTTAAAATTACCGCCAACTGGTGGATGCTGATTCATGAGACGAGTATTAATGGAATTTATATATCAAGTTTCATCTATTGCTGAGGTACAAAATTCTGTAACGACAATAAATTCACGCATACGCTTAAAGTTCATTTATCTCGAATTGGCCTTTAAAGAAAATAGCGGCTTTTGCTTCTACATAACACATATGACCGGAAGGGTAGTTCAAAAGGGTTCATCAAGGTGGGAGAGCTGGTTTGACTGTACAACCCACAGCGGAGGAAAGGAAAGTCACCGAGATCACCTTGGGATGGACCGTACACTGTTATTGCCCGCATTAATGATGTCGTCTATCGTATTCAACGAAGCAAAACGTCCAAGATGAAGATCGTGCATTTGAATAGACTGGCGAAATACATTGATGATTCTGAACTGCCTGACCGGGACGTTCAGGCTTAAGGAGGGGGCAGTTTTACGCATTACTACCCCCATAAGGCCTGGCGAGTGATACGCCCATGACTACTAATGGCTGAAATTAGGTGCCAATGGTTAGGCAACCAAGAATGCACGTCATCATCTCTTCTGGAAACTTGTAGAAAGAGATAGAGTTTTCTGGAGTGTGGTGGAAGAAGATTCTCGATTATGTTCTAGATAAATCTAGAGGCAATTTCAGAGTATATAAGGAGAGATTCCATGGCGGAAAGAAGTTTTTACTAAAAAGTCTTATAAAAGTGAAGAAGTTGAAAAGTGTAAAAGTGAGGTTAAATATCAAGTAAACAAAGTGTAAAGGTTATTTTGGTTAATTAAGAAGTATTGTATAATCAGTAAATTATTAAATAAATGGTTAGTGGTTTACCCCTTGCTAAAATTATTTAGAACTCACGGATTCATACAGGGTGTTTGCTGGGACCGGAAACACGTAACAATATAAAAAATTGAAGCTTAGCTAAATAACAAAAAATTCGTCGTACACGCGACACGTTTGAAGGGATCTGCCACCTTTTCGATACCGACCAATCGATCTACCAATGTTACAGCAAGAATTATAAGGTAACAGGCAAACCACATAAAAAGTTACAGCCTTAACTAAATGATAATAATTAATTGTGTTCACTATTTATTACTACTTGGGGGTGTTCTGCTTCCCTTCGATGCCGCTATCAAGGTATATCCTTATAGATAACACTTATAAATGCCTGCCTCAACATTCTTTCAAAAAATAGGCTTTAACTAATAATCATTTAAAAATGTCACCATCTCTCCTACTACAAGTTCTCTCATCGCTGATGTATACAAGTCACCCAGGAACTTCTTCTTATTCCTTTATGCACTGAGGTGCTAGTATGTTTAAAAATTATATTTCAACATATCAATAACAGAAATTAATTATTCTAAATTGACTTTCACAAGTGTTTACATCATTGCAATAGGTAAACACTTATATAATTTAAAAATCGTGAATTACATTCTTTAAATTTTAGGTACCTCTAGATTTATTTTTACTTTATCTTCAATTATCTTATCTTATTAAAAATAAAACACCAGTACCTATAAATATGCCAAGGGCTTTAATATAAACTTTCAGTTCTCACATGTGAATGTGTCGAACTTCAAGGTTTATATTGTAAAGAAAAACTCAGCATGGCTCTTGCAGCGCAAGCTTTGCCAACTTTTTATGAAGTTTATTCTGGGGGTAGCATTTCAGAGGGTCTGTCGGACAATCAAAGGTATTTCACCCTAAATCAACAAAATATTACTATATACAGTGGAGCTTTCCACTACTTTCGAGTTCCGAGAGCGTACTGGAGAGACAGACTAAGGAAGATAAGAGCCGCCGGCCTTAATACTGTTGAAACTTATGTGCCATGGAATTTACACGAACCCCAGTCAGGTACGTTTATTCTATTATTAATCAATATTATTTCACTCATTGTAGTTCACTCCATATTTATACGGCACATAAAGAACTCAAAGCTGCAGAGCGAACTAAAATAAGGGGAGAGCGGGATTTGCTTTATTCTTCTACACTTTATTAAATGATAAATATGACACTGCACTTTTTTTTAATATTAACCGTCTGTCATGCCGACTCCGAGGGCACCGGCCCGTGTGAGTCTGTAGTGAATTTCCTCGCATTCAGGCCAACAACGGTTTCGGCACGCGATGTATCTCGATGGTCCGCTCACCCATCGAAACGGTATCCGCTCCGGCCGTTGCTTAACTTCAGCGAGTCTGTCTAGGTCGGACCTAATACCGATCTGACTCCTCGCCATTGACATTGTAGATAATTTTAATCAATTCTTTAATAGCGTTTGCTTACAACCATCTGACACAATACCAACTTCTCATATAAGTAACCAACCATCCACAAATATCGATCAGTTATCAGAAACAGACATCGGACAAGGTGTCAAAAAGCTAAGAAACAAATTGACATCGGGACATGATCAAGTTCCCAGTTTTTTAATTAAAAATGGTGCAAATGTGTTTATCAGCTCACTCTGAACTTACTTAATAATGTATTGCGAACATCTACCTTTCCCGAATGTTGTAAGCTGTCAGAAGTATGTCCTATTTATAAAAACAGAAATATGGCAGGTGTAAAAACTATAGAGGGATCTCAATTCTACCTAATTTTGCTAAGGTCCTTGAGGCCTCGGTGTATAGTATAATTTATTATGGGGTAAAGGAATTAATTTCCACTCACCAACACAGTTTTATGGACAAACGTTCTACAGTAACAAACCTAGCTTGCTTAACTCAGTTTATCTCCGATTCACTGAACAACAGAGGTCAAGTAGATGTAGTGTACACTGATTTTTCAAAAGCCTTTGACCGTATAGACCACACTTTAATTAAACTATATTGGTTTTAGTAATTTAATATTAAATTTCTTTACACCATATTACATAAGTCAAATGCCTACCTAGCAACATCAGGAATACCTCAAGGTACAAAGTTGGAGCCACTTTTGTTTGTTATATTTATAGATGTTTTATGTGATATAAATCAGCTTTATATAGTTTCTGTATACCTTGAATGGCACGGAACTGTCGAGAGCTCAATCAACTAAGGACCTGGAAGTATAATTCGACTCTAAACTGGACTTCACAGAACACATAAACTCTTCCACAAATTCGGCACTTAAATTACTAGGTTTTATAACAGCAAATTGTAAACAATTCTCTAATGTAGATGCACTTGAAATGTTATATTTCTCAACAGTACAATCAAAACTTGAGGATGGTGGGATGATTTGGAACCTAATTTTTAACATTCACTGACAAGCGCTAGAGAAAATTCACCGAAAATTTATGAAGTATTCTGTTACTGTCAAGATTACACACGAAATCATTAGAGAATAGAAGAATACTAATTTAGTATTTTATATAAACTAGTTAACCATTTAATTGACTGTTCCACACTATTATCAAAAATTAATTTCAGAGTCACGAGATTAGGAGAACGTCAAAATATTCCAACGTAAGAAATATAGCGGGGGGGGGGGGTGCAGATCTTCGGATCCTAACTCATCTCCACTCACAATTCGATTTTACCACGTTATAAAATTTAATAATTTCAATGTCAATGCAAAATTATTAAAATAATCGCCAAAATTTGAATTATCATTCTTAATTAATAAAAATAATTAGTAAATACTTAAAATCTGATGACTATGTTGCCAGGCTTGCACGAAACGATTGACTAATCTCAATGCGTAGACAAGTTAGTCCCTTATGCAGCTTCTTCAGTTCGAATGATACGAGAGCTTCTACAGGGTGAATTGCTAACACTGTTTTATTTATAACAGGCTTAGCAGTCGGTGTGATGTATTTAGCACGCGTTTAAGTCAGTACATCAAGACAGTTACAGTTTACTGAAATCATCAGTATTATTTTGAATCTATTGTTCTTGTTCTTGTCATTAATAAAAATTTGATTGTTCTTTACAAGTTATGCTATAGTGCCGTGATTGTTACTCTTTAGTATGTATTAGTTACTGCATAGACAGTACTCGTTTTTAGTATTATCATGTGTAACGGACATTGTCCTGTAATTGGATTATTGTGTTGTACAATAAATCTATTATTATTATTATTATTATTATTATTATTATTATTATTATTATTATTATTATTACTTGATAGACAAATCATCATTACTCTTATGTAAAATATGTTCTGGCATGATTAAGATAAGAAATAAACGGTAACACGCCTCATTCAATTAAGATTTCTAACTCTTGCTTTAGTTATAGTATATATTATGATCTCAATTGGGACAGCATAAAAACGAAAACTCTGAGCAAAGTCGGCATCTCCTTTATGGGACATAAGCGGCGGCGGTAGAAATGTAATAATGCTTTAAATACTAAATAATTATTGTTTAATTGTTAAAGAAAGGCATTGCTTTAATACCTTTATTCAATAGAAGTTGTTAAAAAATATTCTTATCATATTTGATGATAAGTCACATAAATGATATATTAAGGCTACGTCTATTGTCTAGTGACCTACCTCTCGTTCTATCTTCTAGCGGCAAAGTTATGTAATCTTAGGCGGGAGTTGCATAGATGGTGTATAATCCTTCCGAAGGGGTGTAAAGCAGCGACTGTCTTGTTTTTAAATGTTAGGCCATGATACTATGAACTTTGCAGTATCATGATGTTAGGCAGGTAGAAAATTCCTACTATTCTATAAAGGAAATACTCGACAAAATTTTATAGGGGGAACTCGTTTCCTGGCATCGGTAATTGGTCTCAGTAGCGGAAATAAGTCGACGTTAAATAAACAAATTTCCAAAAAGCTTTGTCTATGAACTTTAAATAAACAATATTTCATTCGTCACTAGCCGAGTTTTCAGAACTTGAATCGGTATTTACATTAATAATAATTGGATTAATAGGTGGTAATATAGAATATTCATTTTCCTTTTTTATCACGTAAGATACACACTTCTTTCATATATCGCTTTTGCCTATTTCGTCTACTGTTATCTTTATATTCTTTAAGACAAACTCACTTAATTGTGGGGATCGATTATATTGACGTAGTTTTGTTTTTACATCAGCCCACACCATTTCAATGGGGTTGAAAACGCAATAATATGGAGGCACACGTAAAATAGTATGATCGCGTGCTTCAAAAATTTTTTCAACGGCGTATTTCTTTTTAAAATTTTGCTTCCAAATCAGTTCTAATAAAGTCTTTTTTGCGTTTTTTTCTGGTATTTCCAAGCCTTTGCCTTTCATAAATTCAATGATGTGTTGGTGTTCGTAATTTTTGTATGTTGGCGAGGATTGCTTGGATTGCTTGATATTTTGCGAGGATTGCTTGATATTTTTAGCAGACAACAGCAACGCATTTGGAATAAATTCGTTTTTACTTCCAGCATGTAGAATTATAACTCTTTTTCCCCCAGAACATAGAGCATTTAAATTACACTTTTTGATGTTATCTACCCAACCGTATTGAACTACATCATGAGTGTCAAACCATATTGAAACATTCTTTATAGGATTTTGCAAACAGCAGAAAAAATAACTATCTATAACTAAAAGAAAAACTTTGTGTAGAAATATTAATGAATTCTTTGCATTCTTTCGATAACCTGAATTCTGGTTATGCTAGCAAATTAAAATCCTAAAATGAATTTGTCTAATTTCTTATTTGACAATTCTCATTCTAACACTAGCATCCACACAGTCCCCTACGGCCATGCAGATTAAACTAGTATCCACATAACCCCCTACGATTATGAAGATTCAGTTAAAAATGAGAACAAAGACCTAAAATGAATTTATTTATCTACCTTGTCTTAAAAAATTGTTCATTCCAATGGATTACATTTTCATGAAATCTATCATTCTGTTTCCTGGAAATGCCTTTGAAACGTTTTTCGCCCTTATTCTGGAGCTCATCAGAAAGACATAAAGCCATTCATAAAGATGTTTCATGCACAACCAAGACAATTTCTATTCATAGATCATAATCGTAGGGGGTTATGTGGATACTAGTTTAATCTGCATGGCCGTAGGGGACTGTGTGGATGCTAGTGTTAGAATGAGAATTGTCAAATAAGAAATTAGACAAATTCATTTTAGGATTTTAATTTGCTAGCATAACCAGAATTCAGGTTATCGAAAGAATGCAAAGATTTCATTAATATTTCTACACAAAGTTTTTCTTTTAGTTATAGATAGTTATTTTTTCTGCTGTTTGCAAAATCCTATAAAGAATGTTTCAATACAATTATAAGCAAACAAATAATAATTCATTTTTTTTTTGTCAAACCATGTTTCGTCAAGATAAATTATGTCTCTATTTGCATCTCGGCATCCTTTTATTTTACGCAGGTACTCATATCGATGATCAACGATGCGTGCTGATTCCATAACTATCATTCGTTTGTCCAATTTTTTGTATCTGAACCCGCAATCGAGCAAAACGTTTCGCAAAGTATCTAATCATTTATAGTTATAATCTGGGTAGTCGCGTAACTTATCCCTACTTTTTTGTAACGTGGACACCTTCTGTTCATTGTAAAAGTCATACACATATCGACGAATGACATCTTTGGACGCGTTATCAAGTTTTTTAAGTTTTTGTCTAACTCTTTTCCGTTTAATAGAATGATCAACTACATCCCCGGCTCTAATAACCCTATAAATTGTAGTACGGCTAAATTTGGTTATTTCACAAATCATCTTCACAATTTGATTATATGAAGAATCAATATTTTCGCCTTTTAAACACGAGTAAATATTCAAAATAACCCTTTGAGTATAAACATGTAAGTCTTTATTTTCAAATTCCGCTTGTATAGGATCTGTATCAAAATCGTCCGTTTCGTTGTCATTACTATCGAAAGGCCTCCAAAATGCCATTTTAAACAATTAATTGAAAAAAACAGTAATAAAACTAATAATTTGTTCAAATATTCACTAGAATTAAGTAATTTATCATGCTGCCTGGCTGTACTGCACTGCCTCGTACAGATGATACGATACAAATAGTTCATAAGTATTTTTTGTTTTATGTATTATGGCATGCAAAAACTCCGAACAAAGTTGGTGTTGACAAATCAAATTCTTTAAGCATGTGATCCCACCTAAATTTCTATGTGACAGGCGGATCAAGTCCACGGTGGTGAATATATATATGCAAAATTCTGTGCTCTTTCATTCAATGTGAAGCGATATATTGACAATACCCCGTAAGATCCCCTAGTTCCGTGCTATTCCAATTGAGTTCGTAAATACTGTACGCGAATCAGCCCTAATTAGAACGTATACCCATGGAACAGTTACACAGAGCCGTACTCTGAATTTATCTGTTAATGCTGCAAAAGGCCGGTAATGCGTCCACCAATGCATAAGATAATCATATCGTGACGCAAAACAAAGTAAGATTTTTTAAATTACCAGAAACGTCACTATGTTTCTACCGAACACGCGATTTTTAAATCTGGTATTATTTTGTTTGCTTTAATACGCAGAAATTTGAAGTACGGCTCTCTAAGACCTTGTCAGCAGGTAATAACACCAGCTTTGATATATTAATGGCCGGCTTTTATGGCTTTTTTATGCCCACTGAACAAATGGAGACAACTATAACGTGGTAGTCTATCATCAATCGATGGTCATTATTAATGGTAAAACAGCTATTCCGGATTTTGATAGCACAGATAGTATACCAATATTCCATTTTATCGCTGTGAAACACTACATACAGTTTTATCGCTGTATAACGCGCTCTAATCGTTTAATTACCACTCGGGCTTTCAAAATTTATCTGTAATTTTTTTTTTCGACTCTTGTTCCTAAAGCAACATAAGTGGCGTAAATTTTGCAGTTTATTATGAAAAATTAAATTGCTAGAGATAAAGCACTCAAGATTTAATTACATAATAAACTTACACTCTGTATATTACTGGGCAATCATATTTCATGAAAATTTAAACATCAACCAATAGCAAAAAATTATACAGAATAAATAGAAGCAAAGTTTTGCTAAAGTTTAACGGTGATTTTTATTTATTAAGATGATAGCTAATGAGAGACAATTTTTTGAAATCTATGAAACAATAAAATGTCATTGTTAGTAGTAAGCAACTAAACCGGCTTTTGATAGCAAGAGTATATTGTTGCTGTAAACGCGCAGCAGCCACTGATATGTTATATTTTTTCCAATATATTTTCCACAAATACCACCTGGGCCTTTAAATTTTATCCATATATCTTTTCCCTAGCTTGTTGTCCGAGGTCGATATAACTCGTGAAAACTGTAGTAACAGCTTTTACACTTTGATTTTATAAAGTTTTATTTAGGTTCAGTTTAATTCTTTAGCTAAAAGCAACACGTAAAGGTCGTTATATAGCTCATACCACTGAACTATGGCTCACACAGGCACATGTTAGACCTTCTGCAATAGTTTACAAACGTGGCTTCGACATATTATCAATGCAGCAAAATAGAAATGCCTACCAAACAGATAAATTAATTATTACACGTGTAGTCACAACTGGCATAAAGCTACACATATAAGAGATAAATACACTGCTTTAGAAAGATATAAGCTAAAACTATACTCACGATGCCATAGAAAAGTAACAACACGTTAACAGCACATAGAGCCCCACAAAAAAAAAGTTCTGTTCCACAGACATCAGTACACAGATTTTATGTATTTTTTTATACTGAATACCTGAATTCGAATCCATAGCCCAAAAACCGAGTTACCAGATAATTTTTTAGTAAAACGACTTGATGGTATTAATTTTGACAGTCATAAAAACGGCTCTGACGTGAATGAAATGCAACAATTTGTAAATATTTTGAGAAAACATTTTAAACTGGAATTTTGACCATTAGAAAGAAATATATGCAAATTAAATCTACACCCACCCCTACGAGGGGGTTAATTCCACCCCTAACCTACATTTATATATTTGGAATTACAAACTACAAGGCTATGGGTTCTCACATTGTCTTGCACTAACATTCGTTATTTGAGCTTAGGGGTGGAATTAACCCCCTCGTAGGAGTGGGTATGGATTTAATTTGCATATATTTCTTTCCAATGCTCAAAAATACTCTCTGCTTAACCAATTAATTTTAGCTTTATTTTGAAACCTCTTATATTAAAAATAATGGTTAAATATGTAAGTATATGTCAATGAATACTTTAATAATAATTCTTGCATTGTTCACTGTGTGTCTCTAATATGGTTCTAAAGGCGCTAGATGGTGCTGCTGATACCATATTTTAGACTTTTCATGATTGGCTATGGATACATAATGTCGTTGGGTATAACATTGATCAAAATAGAAGTGCTCTCCCTGTCCTTACTGTTCATGTTAATGATCGATTAACGCCCTATATCATTTTTTATTGTAGCATTGGACATAAATCTGTATTGAAAGGTATTCAGTTTTTCTTAATTTATCTTCTGTGAAATCTACATACCAACTCAAAATTTGTTTCTTTCTAGGAGTATATGATTTTGGAAACGGAGGATCCGACATGGAAGACTTTCTCCACATAGAAGAATTTCTAAAAACTGCTCAAGAAGAAGACCTATTCGCCTTAGTTCGTCCTGGCCCTTACATCTGCGCTGAATGGGAGTTCGGAGGTCTTCCAAGCTGGATCCTCAGAAACACAACTTCAGTGAGAAACTCCAACGACAGCAACTACCTCTCATTAGTTCGGAGATACTTCAGCGTACTTTTGCCAATCTTAGCAGCGCTCCAGTTCCAAAAAGGAGGGCCTATAATTGGCTTACAGATTGAGAACGAGTACGGAAATACAGGCGCGAACGACCTTAAATATCTCCAGGAACTCAGACAAATGTATTTAGACAACGGTATTATAGAGCTACTGTATACTTCTGATCCGCCTGGTGCTAATGGGAGAGGAGCTATACCGGGGGTGTTGCAAACTGCTAATTTTAATGATAATCCTAAAGGACAATTAGACAAGTTGAATTCGTTGCAGTCTAATAAGCCTACTATGACCATGGAGTATTGGACGGGGTGGTTCGACCATTGGCTGGAAGATCATCACACTGTATCCACGAGTAGCTTCTCGAATAATTTAATAGCAATACTGGACTACCCGTCGTCAGTCAATATGTATACATTTGTTGGTACGTATATTCACAAAGCTCAAGATCTAAAGTTTAATTGGAAATGATAGAGCGTAATAAAAGCTCATTATAAATATAAATTCTATAAAAACAAAGCATGGTAAGGCGATGCCGACCTGGAACAGCGTGATAGATGGGTCATTTGGCATCTATATGAACCAAACATACCTACATGAAAAATGCTACGATTTTTTTAAATTGCCGGTTTTGTACTATTTAAAAAAATCTCCATTTTTCATCATTTATGTAAATATTATGCACGAAATTAAATTGTTAAAATTCTGAAAAAATATTTCTTTATTCGATTTAAGTAATAAACTTACAACCACCTATAAAAGAAATAAAACGATATTTATTAGAAAAAAATTGTAATGGTAATTAAAAGTGTCGATTTTCAAAGTTTCATGAATTTTTTTTAAAAAGACATCTAGATATTACAGTTACTTTTAAAACTTCTCTATTTTATCTTCTTTCAGTGGCATTATCATACATACCATCAAGTTTCACCAGTCACTAAATAAAAGATGAAACACTACTAACAATATTCCCGTTCTTTCAACAAAAACAAAGTTATCATTTCAAAGACAGTCAGAACTAATCACTTGTTTATTTGTATCACTGACAGCTGTCAACGCGCACGCTTTTGGATTTCTTGTGTTTTTAACGAAGATTTTAGCTATCCTCAGTGCTGTGTCGTTCTTTACTGATACTTTGTTTTAACTTTCTGATATGTCTAGTAAAATTAATTTCAATGGATACTTATAGTAACCGTGAAATAAGGTACACACGGACGTTGAATCAAATTATGCGCTGCGACGTCGTTGTTGAATTATGTAGGATTCAATGATAACTATAACCGAGTGTTTGTAGGTTTTCATTGAACTGTATATACCCTGTACCCGTCTGAGTATGCTAACATACTGTCACATATTTTCACCCCTGAACCACCCTTCAGGATCCGTGGGTTCCAAAATAATTTAAAACAAAGGATAAACACTAATATACACTTTTACTGCACTAAAATAACCATTAACGATGTTTACTACTTTTTATTTCTATCACCTCGGATATCTAACCTCTGACTTGTCACTTTCCAACTTCTTCTTCCTCCGCGTGTTTACATTCGGATTATATATACTCTACAAATTGTCTCGAGAACTTTCTAGAATAACGTCTAGAAACCTTCCGTGACAATCTGGAATAATATAGAAACTCGATCTTCTATAAATTTCTAAAACATACTTCTACCAGTGGAGTACCAGTCTTCCGTTCCAAGGGGGTGTAATCCTTAACAGTGTTCTTTTAGTATGGCAAAGTAGATGGGAATGCTTACCTTGCTGAAAGATTGTACCGTGTACGATTTCATCCACATAGAAAAATTCTGGATCCGCGTGTATTCAGTAACGCGTATCGTCCAATGTCAGAAACATGTAATTTACATCACCGTGAGCCTGCTGCAGGACCCGCGCACCCTCACCCCGAAAATGACGAAAATAATGTAGCCGCATTTGCTGCAGACCCCGCAACCAGCTTTAGAAAAGTTGCACAGCAAATCGGTTTTTAATTTGGAAAACTTGATCGGTGATGAATACAGAGAAGAAAGGCATAACCAATATTCATAATAGCCATTACTGAGCAGACAAGGGCGAGAACCCGCAAATTAAAAAACAAACTTCCTTTCAAAATAAGTTTACTGTCAACGTTTGGATGGCTGTAATTGTTGGATGTGTCGTTCCTCATTACCTTCCAAATAGCCTGAATGGAGACTCTTACCTGGACTCCTTGAAAAACGATTTTCTTCAGCTACTGTAAGATTTGCCAGTGAACCTTCGCCTCTGTATCATTTTCCAAAACGACGAATGCCCAGCTCACTACCGCTTAACAGTATGCCAATTGATGATATAGAACATATTCCGGTCGGTGGATTGGATGTGGTGGACCTATTGTGTAGCCTGCAAAATCCCCAGACTTAACGCCACTAGAGTATTATGTATGTGGTAGGATGAAAGAACTTGTATAGAATGAGAAAATACAATACCGTGTTCAACTACTAGTAAAAATAGAGGGAACTGGTCTACAACTACGACAACAAATAAGATTAAAGACAACTACTGTTTAAACGACGGACAAGGAAATACATTAGAAATAATGAGTGTCATTTTAAATACCAAAAATAATAAATTTATCAAATAATAATTTTTGTTTTAAATAAAGTTTTTGAAAATATAGCTTTGTTTTTGTTGAAAGAACGTGAATATATAATTTTTTATTAAATGAAAAATTATTGTCGATTTTTCATTTTTTTTTTTTTTTTTAGTGACTGGTGAAACTTGATGGTATGTATGATAATGCAACTGAAAGAGAATAAAATAGAGAAGTTTTAAAAGTAATTGTAATATCTAACTGACTTTTTTTTAAATATAAACCTTTAAAATCGACACTATTATTTACCATTACAATTTTTTTCATTAAATATCGGTTTATTCTGTTTATAGGTGTCAAAAATTTATAATTTTTTCTTTGGTTGCAAGTTTATGGATTTTGGATAAAGAAAAATATATTTCAGAATATCAAAAGTTTAATTTAACGCGTAATTCTTACATAAATGATCAAAAATTGAGATTTTTTTCAATAGCACAAAATCAGCAATACCAAAAAACCGCAGCATTTTCCGTATAGGTATGTTTGTTTCATATAGATTCCAGATGACCTCTCTACCGCCCTATTCCAGATCGGCATGGCCTTACCAAACACCCTGTATATTATATTATATTGGTGAGCTGTACTTTTAGAGAAGGTTTGTTATTATATTAACAATAAAAGTAAGTACGTATTATTACAGGTAGCACAAACTTTGGTTTTCTCAACGGAGCAAACAGTCTGAACAACGGCCTGGACAACTCCGGGCTGCAACCCACGACAAGCAGCTATGACTACGACGCTCCGTTAACCGAATCTGGTAACTACACGGACAAATATTTCGTAGTAAAAGAGGCTATTGAAGCTCGCGCAACAAGAGAATGGTGGACACCGTCTGCACCCGAAGTCAACTTTTCAACAGCTTACCCAACATTAGAGTTAGAGAGCCAGCTGGAGCTAGAAACGCTGATCGAAGGTTCGGAAGTTAAATTCGCACGTAGAGATGTGGTTCCCATGGAACTCTTACCAATTAACAACAATTCTGGACAAAGTTACGGGTACATAGTATATCGCAAAACTAACCTAGATATCCCGTCGGGTGCAGTGTTGAAAATTTCCGGGTATGTTAGGGATACGGTTCTAGTACTAGTAAACGGTGTTTTGGTTTCTAGCACACCAAAAGCTAAATCAGATTTGGATCGCTTTGGATTTTGGCGTGTTCACAACTCAACGCTGACTTTAACTGGATCCGCTATCAGAAATGCTACTTTAGACTTGGTTGTTGAGAATTTTGGAAGAAACAACTATGGAAGCTTACCTCAGTTCTTGCAATTTAAGGGTTTGAACGAGCCTGTTTTCATAAACGAGGAACGATTAACTGAATGGGAAATAGTACCTCTAGAGTTTAAGAAGTCTCAGAACATTAACTTAAAGGGATGGAAGACCGATATTAGAACAAGAACTGACACCCCAGCACTTTATAAATCAACGTTAAATATTTCCCAAGATCCCCAAGACACTTTTATAGATATGAGGGAGTGGACCAAGGGGATTGTAATTGTAAACGGGTTTGTTGTAGGTAGATACTTCTTCTTAGGACCACAGCACTCCTTGTACATACCGGCACCTTTCTTGGTGAGGGGAAGTAATGATATTGTCATATTTGAACATTATACTGCTCCAAACAGCATTAAATTTTCTGAAAGATCTATTTTTGCAGGACCGTCTCATTAATTAATCGTCAAACTGTTTTGGGTAATAATAAATTATATTTTAATAAAAATGACTTATTACATATTTCAGTTATATTCTTGTTTATTTTTCAATAAAATGTAATCAATGATTTTCTTGGCCACGTCTTCGGACTTTTCAGAACCACTGGAAGAATCCCTAACATTAGAGATTTTCAAATTGAATAGAGTAAAATAATTATCTATACTTGTGCCAAAAGATTACGGAAGTGTACAGGAATAAATAATTTAGTCACAAAAACCTAAAAAAAGTTATATGTGATGTTCATAATTTATTAATGAGAGCAATAATAAATTAGATCCAAAGTGGCGCAGTGCTAAGTTGCTTGGCTTGCAATCATGGAGTCCCGAGTTCGAATCCTGGCCAGGGTTAGATTAGTCCAGTGTACGACGGTAAAAATATGGTATTACCTACGAATCCTATCAAGAAGCATGGATTGTTGAAATTTTGTAATTAAGCTTTACTTAGCCTCCACTTCATTCCCTACCCTATCCCAATATGCGCAAATTATTCTTAGGGGTGAGAACTACCCCTTATTGCAAAAACGTAATAAAATAATAAATTGAAGCATTGAATACGTTAAAAAACGTTAGTGGGGTTTGAATCAAGATTGCATTCGATCGGCACGGTAATATTGCTCGTAGAAAAACAATTTTCATATCACTGTGTTGGTGATCGAATTCTGAACAACTTTTAAAATGTCCGTCCGTCCGTCCGTCTGTCCGTCCGTCACGTTTTTTGTAAGCACGATAACTTAAGAACGAAAAGTTCGATTGTATTGAAATTTGGGTAGTAAGTTAGTGCGTTAGCTAGAGGAAGAACCCTATTGTTTTTGAACAATATCGATCAATACATAAAAAAGTTATTAATTCTTTAAATTACAAAAAAAGAAATTGAAGGAAAAAGTGCGTTTGGTTTTTTGACAATAACTAGCTTAATTTTTACGCTAGAAAGCTTATCAAAAAACCATTTTGTAGCAAATTTTATGACCTACAAGCTCATATAGGTTTTTTAAAAAGACAACGTTTAAAGGGCTGCAAATCGGCACCAGTCACATGCTAATGCGAACTTTGAAAGGCCATTTCTCGGTTAATGTGTAAGCTACGACAATAAAAAAAAATCTAAATTTTCAGAAATAGAAATCCTAACTTTTTGCTCTCTTGCAATTTCTCCGTATCTTCGGTAGTACTATAGTTGTTTTGAAAAAAATACGATTTTTAAAAAATTTCAAAAATGCTTTTCCATTTTAACCATACATTTTTTCAAAAATGATGACAAAATATTCTCTCGGACCTCTTTCTCATAACCCGCTGAAAAAAGCTCTTTTTACAGCCCTTCCCAGCACTTCCACCGTATATGGATATTTACCTGTGAAACGGTTAATATAAATAAAAGCTCATTCTAAACCGCACAAACTTCTAGATCACATTACTAGTGCTTAAATAAAGTAAATTGCAAATGAATTACGTTTAATTTCAATTAGGGAAGTAATGCCAAGGTTGTTTTTTTCCACGAAAAAAATGGGAATCGACCTTATTTTCATAACTCCCTTAGTTTTTATGCTAGAGAGTTCTGCAATATCTCATTTTAAAGGTTTTTTTAAGCACTGTAAGAAAAATTTGATGCATTTTCCCCGTAAAATTGACCGTTTTCCTGTTATTCAATGTTGAATTTTTGGGGTAGTATCCACCCCTAGGGTAAATGCGCACATTCGCATAGGTTGGAGTTTGCTGTTTAAAGTATTCCCTACTTAGAATTCAAATTTTAAGCAAATTGATGCTTCTTGATGGAAATCGGAGCCAAAAACCGCCATGCACTGAAGTAAATCTTTAGTGGCGTTTTTCATGTGTTACCGAGACGGTAGCAGTGAGCTGGACCGCTGTTGAGTGGCACAACATATCTAATCGCTGTTATCTCTCCTGAGTTCGAGTCTCAGCGGCGGTAGATGGAAATGTCACAGGGAATGGTCGTTGTGTTGATGTCTATATGTACGTGCCCTGGTTGAGTGGTAGAATAGCAATAGCTGAACTCCGCCAGGACGTTAATATAAATAAATATGGCCATTAAAAGAGTTTCTTACAATATAATAAAATAGTACTCAATACTAAAATAAAACATGTAACTAAAACAAAAAATAGTACAATCTTACAATACAACAATGCAGTATTAATTTACCAATTTTACAAAAGTACTTAATAATAAAGACAAAATATCAAGCATTAGGCAAATAATAATATAAAATCTCACATTATTGTGGATTCTCTGCTCCTTTCATTATAATATAAGGAGCCAATTATTTGACACATTTGCGTCAACCAAGTCATAAGAACAGCTTAGAGCCCTGTACATTTTCAAATTTTCAAGAAGTTTTACAAGACTGAGAGTGTCAAATGCATTTGCTAGATCTTGACACATGGTAGTTGTCCTTTTATCTACATCACTCTATACAACTTTTCTCAGTGGCGGAAATATAGAGTGTCAAGGGTGTGCGGGGCGCACGGGCCCAAAGAGCCCAGGGGCCCAAATTCAATCGCTTAATTTCGCATATTTTCATCATAATTTCGAATCATCGAAACCAATTACATATTAATGTTTTATTTCGGAACATCCGTTATCCGTACCCATTCTGTACCGCCCTAAAGAAGTTTTATAACTTTGGGAAATACCCAGTGCATGCTTGATGTCAAAATGGCCCAAATTGAAGAAATATTCGGCGGATGTAACGCCGTAGTTACGAGATTCAAATCCATGTTTTCTGTAATTTTATTCGTCATTAACCTCACGACTTATCCTATTCATTTCCAAGAGAAACGCTTACTTATCTTCAGAAACCTATTCAAAGATAAGCTTCAGACCACCGGAGAATTGGAAAACCTTAAATATATTTGATTGCTTGATTTGGCCAAGTTCGCAATTCTGGACCCGATTTGGTCATTTTATATTTCAGTAGCTTCAGCCGCGAGGTCACTTTTGAAATTGAAATTAATTAAAAACTACATACAGAACTCCTTATTATCAAAAAATTTGTCAAATTCAGCTATACTTTTCATTTAAAATGAAACGGCCCGAAGAAGTAAAGATTTCGACAGAATCATCCAACATTTCGCAGAAACCAAAGCCAGGAAAGTTAGTATTTAATCTAATATTATTATTATAATTATTGTTACTCATTTAAAATATGGGCATTATTTTGTACAATATAATATTTAATTCTTGCGTTGCGTTGGTGTGTTTCTTTTATTATTTCATCAATGGTGGAGGGTGGTCCCAAATGACAATCTGCACACGGGCCCATTAGTTTCCAGTTAGGCCACTGACTTTTCTTGGCAATGTCACAATATCACCAGGGGCATATTTATTTTTTCTGAATTCGAATTAATTTTATTTGAAAGGATGTTGCCATTTTTCAAAATATTTTTATATTCATACAGCTATTGGCTTCTAAAATTGTTTAGCTTTATTTGATATGAAAGATCTTGGATGAATGTTTGTTAACTGAAAATGTTTGACAAATTCGAGAAGTCAATTTCATCATATGGATTAAAGAGTGTCTTCAAAGTTAATATTGCGCTACATATAATAAAATACTTCCTTATTTAACAAAATACCAAATAATTTCCAAATGTCTAAATGGATTTTACCCTCGCAGGTCAACCGAGAGTGCGGCGACTGATTTCTTGGAATTTGTGTACAATCGTATGGATAACAAGAGGTACGTTGTGACAGAAAAACTTTTTGCGATAGGAATTAGGGGTAACTTTCTTTCGTGGATAGTATCGTATCTCAGCTATAGAAAACTTGTTGTAAAATTGGAAGAAACTAGTTCAGAGAAGAATGATGTTAATCTTGGAGTTCCTCAGGGCTCTGTTCTGGGACCACTTATTTTCCTTTTGTTTATAAATGACTTACCACTTCATATTAGTACTGAGTGCGTTGTGCTGTTCGCAGACGATGCCTCCACAGCAGAAGAGGCAGACAGCCCTGAGGAACTGCAGGAAAAGCTCAATATTCTCTTTGAACAATTTACAAATTGGTGCAGTATTAACAAATTAATTGTTAACACGAAAAAAACTGTGTCAATGCAATTTTCGACAGAAAAAATTTCACACTGACATAAACGTAACATTTAATCATTTAACACGTATCCCAAGAGCAACAACAAAATTTCTTGGTATACATATTGACAATGATATAAGCTGGAAATACCATATTAGCGATGTTTGTCGAAAAATAAGTAGTGGCTACTATGCAATCTTGCAACTAAAAACTGTTTTAGACCAAAACTCACTATTAAATGTTTATTATGCCCTCATTAATTCGATACTGTCGTATAACGTCATTTTGTGGGGTGTCACTTCTGAGAGCGTAAGGGTTCTAATTGCTCAAAAACGAGTCATTCGATTAATTTTTGGCTTACAAGAAACTCAGTCATGTAGAGTATTTTTTACACAACATGCTATATTGACGTTTCCTTGCGTGTGTATGTACAATGGTCTCATATATACAAGAAAGAATATTAGCAAATATAAAACAAATTCTCAACTACATAATTACCCTACTAGACATGGTGATCTACTGAAAATACAGAGACGCAGAACAGCACTGTACGAGAAGTCTCCACTGCTGGCCGGAGTAAAATTTTTCAATTCCCTACCTCCCGAAATTAAAGAAAAAGCTTCCTTATATTCTTTTAAAAAGGAATTGCGAAACTATTTAATACATGGTTGTTATTATTCAGTCGACGAATTTTTAAATAATAATTAGGTACCCATACACTTTTGACTACTGTTTTACGATATATTTGACTATCTATTTATTTCGATGTTATTTATGTATGTTGGTGCAATTATCATCATGCATTATATTTTATTTTTTATTGTTGTTTTTTGTTTATGTATTGACATGTCCTATATCATTATACTATGATCGAATGGATAAAAAAAATACGTAAACAAATGTTCCAATAATCAAATGCAAATGCAAATTCCTTACAATGTAAGAGTAATCTAAAATAGAATTGAGGAAATGAATATATTACTAGCAAAAATACTCGTAATTATTTCAAACTCTTACTAAAGACTTATTCATAGATAAGTACAAAAACATATATCTTTCTAAACAAAATACTTTGCTGGCTACATGCCACGAACAACATTGAATTATAAGAAAGAAATATGCACATTACGTACAGAAAACTGTCACAATAATGTTAGTTTTAATTTTAAATTATCCTGTTCAACAAAACCAAAAACAACCAAAGACAAAAACACTTACCAAAAACTTTAAAAACTTTCACAGACACGTGTTTCTGTATCCTACACAAGGATACTTCTTCAGTGCTACTTCTTTCAAAGTTGAAAATGAACTAAACAGTCACTTACCAATGTTCCAATGCCTTTACATTGCAAAAATTTCTACCACAAGTGACATAAAAGACACTTTAATAATATTCAGAACAGAAAAAGATAAAAATATTCCGCTTATTGGGAAAGTTATGAGGAACTGTAAGATAACAATGAATTAAACAAGTGAATGTAAATGTAGATCTCTTTTGCAAAGACTGATATTGTAGGCATAAGAAAGTTATTACAAACTAATCGAATAGTTAACATTGTTTAAATATTTATTCCAATAATCTGGTATAATCAAGTCTATATAACTTTTGTTGTAAAACATCTTCCGACGTGTTGTAAGAAATTCAATGTAAACAAAAGACTATCTCTACATAACTATCTCAATAGTATTCCACTTGAACATATTCCTATGATCTTTTGAACTTGCTTCGGTATAAATAGTTAACTACTTCTCATACTGTTCTATTTATTACTGCTGTGGTAGAAACAGTTATTATGAGTAATTTTTGTAAATTATACTTCGGCGTTTTGGTATTTCTAATTTCGAAAAAAGTTAAATCAAGTTTAGCGGACAACTCTCTACCTACATTATATGAGTATTATACAGATGGTGGAATTACTGAGGGATTATCCGACACCCAGGATTATTTCACGTTAAATGGAAGAAATATAAGTATATACAGCGGTTCCTTTCACTATTTTCGAGTTCCAAAAGCCTACTGGAGAGATAGATTGAGGAAAATGAGAGCTGCTGGTCTTAATACGGTGGAAACTTACATCCCGTGGAATCTCCATGAGCCACAACCACGTACGTAGTGTTTCGTATTACCATAATAATAATTATTATTATCGTTTATTATCTGAAAGACCACATTGGTATAGGATTAGTCACAAAGGAAAATTGAGCATCTTACTAGGGAACCAAGTGCTCTCATTAGTGCTTATAACTAGGTAAATAGACAAAACAGAAAATAGCCATGTCATAAATGGAAATATGTATAAAGTAATATAGGATAATATAGCATAACTAAAATCAGTAACCGACAAATTTTAACTTTTATTTTGTATCGTTAACCAAAACCACTTATATGTATTGTTTTGGTCCCAGCTACGTCTAACATAGTCCTAAAAAAAATTTGTATAATTGGTATAATTTTAATAAAAAGAGCAATTAATTACATCATGTGAAAAAATATTTGCCATTTTGATACATATTTCAAATACATGTTATGTAATATATATTTAATTAGAACATAAGCTCTTTAATCAGAAAATGTATTATTCTTCGTGCACTTCTGAGCCTGTCTCTTATAAGTTATTCTAGAGCATCTCATACATGCCCAACAGTAGTCTGCTAACATCGCAGAAGTCCATTTGCCCTGATATCTTTTTTCCATATTTAGAATATCCTGGTGGAATCTCTCTCTATGCTCATCATTTACTGCACCACAATTGAAGGGTCGAGTGGATGAAGGAGATAAGTAACATTTTATAAAAAAATCGACTTTATGTATGAATGATGGTTGTAAGTGATAATCTTCATTTACCACTGACTCCCATATTGATGTTATCTTAAATAAAGAAGTTTCTTGTGGCTAAATGAGGTATCTGCAGCATTTTTTGCAAACATTCACAAATAAAGGAGGTAAGTGCCACAGATAACACCTTTATCCACTTCCACTCGCAGTTGCCCCCTATATCCATATAAAACAGATACATTTCTGTTAAACAGATATATTATATGCCTCTACCAATATTTGGTCTTGAAGGGAATAGTGAAAGTAATTGATCATAAATTCCCTGAAGTAGGCCATAGTTACCTTGACTCAGACCGAGACTTTGGTAGAATTGAAAAAAATTTAAGAAAACATGAATTAGTAGTATTGCCTGAAGAATATCGGGAAATTATCAGCAAATCAAGTAAAAAAAACTATGTAACCGATATGGCCCTTCACTTTCGAAATTTTAAAAATTTGGCATTGGACCTCAATCTTATAAACCGGAAAAAAAAAGGTTCTTAACGAGACCGTTCACTTCAGGGATGGGATCAAATGGATACACGTAGACGAATATGGGTCTTACCTTTACAAAGAAACGTACGACCCCTATATGCGCTTCGAAAAGGTTGCTATTATATGTAATTCCCGTAATATAGAACCCCCCAACGTGGAAATTGCAAGAGTCGGTGAAAAATATGGAGAACTTTTGCGAGAAAAAATTGAAAATCTCAAAACTCAACTAGCATTCATTAAACCACAGTTTTAATGGTACTATGAACAAATTATTGCCGAACAGGTAAACAAAACTAAGTGAATCTAAACTTTAAGTATTTCTATTGTTATTAATATCATTATTAGAAAATAAAATAAATTTAAGTTGTAACATCGTTTTATTTCAAAATAAGGTGGGCACCTTATTCCGGTCAAAAGCAGGAACTTATTTATTTTTCTTATAAGGTGGATAAAGGAGGTATATGTTGTTTTTTTGAAAATTTGAGGTAGGGCGCTAATTTTCTTTTATACTTAATGTCTCTAATTGTTTCTACAATATTTCTTGTTGCATTTAAATAAATAAACATTTTAATATACGTGTAGAACTTTTTATCTACTAAAAAAACTATCAAGAACTTTAAAGCAAATTTTCTGCATTATGAGATTTTGTTACTTATCTCCTTCATCCACTCGACCCTTCAATTATGTGGGAAATAATCTAGATGTGAATGTAGAAAGTGGACTTTTAATGACATATTGCATCCTAATTTCTGGTAGCAAGAAAGAATATGCCCAACAAGGTCTCTACAGTTTTCTGCTCTTTTGTTACCGAGAAAGTGTGCTACCATTTTAAAGAAATTCCAAGCAGATTTTTCATTACCTTCTAGAATGTTGTCAAATTCAGCATCTCTGAAAAGGTTCTTGATTTGAGGACCCACAAAAATCCCCTCTTTAATTTTCACATCACTAAGTCTGGGACATTTTTGTTTTAAATAACTGAAAGCATGTCCTTCTTTATCCATAGGTTTTACCAAGTTTTTCATAAGCCCCAGTTTTATGTGGAGTGGTGGCAGTATTACCTTTTGTAAATTAACTAATGAATTATCAGTAACATTTTTTGCTCCTGGTTCAAAACCCAGTCTTGGCGGCCAAATTTTTCTTTTGTAATGTTGTAATCACGCTCGACTGTCCCACTCACAAAGAAAACAGCAATATTTGGTATGTCCTTGCTGCATACCAGGTAAGATAGCTATCACTTTCAAGTCTCCACAAATTCGCGTTGATTAATTTTGTGTGGTTCACCACCGGATACTTCGGCAGAGAAATCGGGATCTTGTGATGTTGATGGCTGGACTAACTCGTCATCTACATTATCATCCGATTGTTCTTCAGAATCAAGACTGTATTCTTGAGGTGGAATAGGAATAGTTAGTTCATCACTATGATGAGTAATTGGGTGTTGCGTATTTCCGCCTCTTGGGAAACACCCTGTAAAATTCCGTGGGTTCTAAATAATTTTAACAAGGGGTAAACCACTAACACTTTATTTAACAATTTACTGACTATGCAATACTTCAAATTCAAAATAACTTTGTTTACTTAATATTTAACCTCACTTTTCAACTTGTTCACTTTTATAAACTGCCTTCTTAATAAACTTCCTTCTTAATAAACTTCTTCCTCTGCGCCGGTAATCGCGCCTTATATACTCTGAAATTACCTCTAGATTGAACCAGAATCTTCTTCCACCATACTCTAGAAAAGTCCATGGCTCTTTCTAGAGTCTTTCCAGTCACTATTAGTAGGCATAGGCGTATCATCTCCAGTTCCAAGGGGGTGTAGTTCATAACATGGGGTATTGTATTACCACCCTTTTTTCTTGTTAATACCCTGTCTAATAGGAGGTACCACGCAAAAATAACAATCGTTAACATGACATTTAGGTTCTCGCCAGATTATGGGCACAGCAAAGGCCATTGAACGTCCTCTTCTACTTAGCCAACTGCAAAGATGATTCGCACAATTGCTGCAACATATATGAGGTGCCCATTTTTTGTTTTCTTCTCCAATTGTACAACCAAAGTACAACTGGTACGCCTTCTTAATTTTGGGAGTAAAATTATGTTTTTGACGCGCAAATGTCACTTCACCACAAATATAACAAAAGTTGTTAGGTGTATTTGAACAATCTCGTGGCACTATTTACTTTCGAATATGAACGCCTTATGCAGAAGGTATAAATACGACTACCTAAGAATGAATATTACTTTTAGTGACAAATAATGAGGTAGGTAGTTAGCATGGTCAGTATAGTATGTCTACAGGGTCCTGCAGCTCACATTTTTAAAATATTTTTGAATATACAGGGTGTTCCAGAAATTGGTGGTGCATCAAAGTTGTATCTTTTTAAATGGAACACCCTGTAGTTTTATTGATTTTTGGGACCCTTTCGAGCTACTGTACATATCCCTAGAATATTATCAAATTTGATTTGATAGTTCCAGAGAAATAAATTAAAATCTAAAAAAAAAAAATTTTTCGTCATATTTTAAAAAATTTATAAAAAATAGAAGAAACATCTTCAAACCAAAACTAAGGAACGTGTTGCTTATAATAAAAGGTTAGTTTATCCTACTATGAATATCGTAAAAATAACTTATACAGGATGTTCAAAATTCAATGCCAAACTTTTCAAAATGTAATGCTATTTTTCTCCATTTTTTCAAATGGGACACCCTGTATATTTTTATCTCATCGGATGCAGAATTAAAAAATGAGCATATTTTTTAATTACAATTATCTCGACTATCTTAAAGGTTTCACAGATATTCGTCAAAAACTACTACAAATCGTAAAATTATTATCTAATAGTTTTACTTAACATTTTTCAAATCAATAACTAGAACTTATGTTCAATATGTGTTCCGTTTTATCATTTAGCTCCTCTAATACCTAAATACCTAAATTAGACAGTTTCTCATATAACTGTCTATGCAGTTCTCCTCTTGAAGGCGTAAATGAAGGGGAGTAAACAGAAATCATATTCCTGTTGTTTCTTAACCATAATAAGGTAATTTAGTAGATAGCCATGGAAACAAATTTGCTTACCAACTGTCATACAAATAGACATATGTCAATATTTTAAATTACGTATTAGTAATTTACAAATTTTAAGCATTTTTTGTGATGGAGTACAGCAGAGAAGAGCTAGTAGATATGATTTTCATATTAGGAGAATCAGAAAGAAACTGTTTTTTGGCAAGTCGAGTTTACGCACAGCGTTATCCGGAACGGAGACATCCAGACAAAAGAAGCCTGAACAACTTATTAGAGAGATTTGTACAAACGGGACATGTAGACTATACAAAACCAGTTAGAAATAGACCCGCTCGAAATGAAGAAAATGAATTGTCTGTGCTATTATCTGTTACGGAAAACCCTTTCGTTAGTCAAAAAGCAGTCGGTGATGCCGTAGGTGTAAGTGAGAGAACCGTTCAACGAATTTTAAAGGACAACCGTTTTCATCCCTACCATATCCAGTTTCATCAACAACTCTTCGATGCAGATTTTGAGCAACGTGTCGAATTTTGCAATTGGGCGCAAGCTAAAATTAGGATAAATTGTGAGTTTTTTGATAAGGTTTTGTTTTCTGATGAGGCCACATTTCATAAAAACGGATTTGTGAATCGCCATAACTTTCATTACTATTCCGACCACAACCCAAGGATTTTTAGGCAGGTTGACCAACAACACAGATGGTCAATAAATGTGTGGGGGGGAATTATTGGTGAACATGTTATTGGTCCTCACTTTTTTAACGGACATTTGAATGGTGCTATGTATCTTGATTTTTTGCAAAATCAATTGCCAAATTTATGTCAAAATTTACCAATACCTTTGAGAGATGCAATGTGGCTGCAACACGACGGAGCCCCAGCACATTATTCATTACAAGTCAGGGACCATCTCAATACAACCTTTTCAAACCGGTGGATTGGAAGAGGAGGGCCATGTAATTGGCCGCCCCGATCACCCGACTTCACTAAATTGGATTTCTTTTTGTGGGGCTATGTTAAGGAAATCGTTTATCAGGAACCTCCAACCACACCAGAAAACATGCAGAAAAGAATCAGGAACGCATTTCAAAACATTACACCCGACCTATTAGGAAGAGTAGCAAGATCATTTCATACCCGCCTTCGTTTGTGCCTCCAAGAGAACGGAAGACATATTGAACATAAGTTCTAGTTATTGATTTGAAAAATGTTAAGTAAAACTATTAGATAATAATTTTGCGATTTGTAGTAGTTTTTGACGAATATCTGTGAAACCTTTAAGATAGTCGAGATAATTGTAATTAAAAAATATGCTCATTTTTTAATTCTGCATCCGATGAGATAAAAATATACAGGGTGTCCCATTTGAAAAAATGGAGAAAAATAGCATTACATTTTGAAAAGTTTGGCATTGAATTTTGAACATCCTGTATAAGTTATTTTTACGATATTCATAGTAGGATAAACTAACCTTTTATTATAAGCAACCTGTTCCTTAATTTTGGTTTGAAGATGTTTTTTCTATTTTTTATAAATTTTTTAAAATATGACGAAAATTTTTTTTTTTTTCAATTTTAATTTATTCCTCTGGAACTATCAAATCAAATTTGATAATATTCTAGGGATATGTACAGTAGCTCGAAGGGGTCCCAAAAATCAATAAAACTACAGGGTGTTCCATTTAAAAAGATACAACTTTGATGCACCACCAATTTCTGGAACACCCTGTATATTCAAAAATATTTTTAAAATGTGGTCTCTAACAAACAGTCTATTGTCCCGTTTGAATCATTTTTCTAAAATAAATCGTTTAGGTGTAGTAGAAGACGGGAGGTGAGCTGCAGGACCCTGTATTGTTCGTAGAATTCTAATTATACCTGTTATTTGTGATAGGATCGCCCATAAACTAGGGTTTACACCTGCATTGCATTTTATTATGTGTATTGGGAAAACCGGAGCCAACTTAAACTTTCACTTTTTATATTGTTATTTAGCATGACGAAGTTACTAAGAATTTGATATTTTTACTCCCAATACATGTAGGCTGTCGGCTAGTAATTGAAACCACCTACAACTTTTTCAAATATTCATCAACCGAATAAAAACGTTGCTAGAAGCATTTTAACGCTCGGGAGCACTAAAGTACTTCGGGCACTTATACGAGCACTAATTAAGCTCTGTGTGTGGAGCAGCTCTGGTTTAAAGTTTTGAAAAGCCCGCTATAACTTCAGCCGAAGAAGTCTTATTTGTCTAAAACAGAAAGGTTACTTAATTATGTTTCATTTCACTTTTTCAGGTGTCTATGACTTTGGAAATGGTGGGACTGACATGGAAGACTTTCTCCACCTAGACGAATTCTTGAAATTAGTCCAAGACGAAGACTTATTCGCCCTAGTGAGCCCTGGCCCCTACATAGGCGCAGAATGGGAATTCGGCGGCCTGCCGAGCTGGATCTTGAGGTACACCACGAAAGTAAGATCATCAAAAGACGATAACTTCCTGCAATTTGTTAAAAGATACTTTGGAAAGCTTCTGCCTAAGTTAGCAAAGATGCAATTTACAAAAGGAGGACCAATAATAGCCATGCAAATCGAGAATGAATACGGAAATACCGGAGAAAATGACATCGCTTATCTTCAAAAATTAAAAGAAATTTTTGAGGAAAATAATATTGAGGTGCTTCTCTACACTTCAGATTCTTTTAGCGAAGAAGGTGTACCGGCTCTACCGGGCATTCTACAAACCGCCAACTTTGAGACAGACCCGAAATCTCAACTGGATAATTTGAAGAAAGCTCAATCAAACAAGCCTACAATGGTGCAATATTGGACAGGTTGGTACGATCACATGAGTGACGATCACCATTTAAAGGACAACTTATTGTTTAAAGAACATCTAGAGACTATTTTGAGCTATCCAGCATCTTTTAATCTATATATGTTTGTTGGTGGAACTAACTACGGATTTTTAAATGGAGCTAACAGTCTGTCCGCTGGAGTAAACAATTCTGGGTACCAACCAGATACCACTAGTTACGATTGCGATGCTCCAATGGCTGAAAACGGTAAGTTGGAAATTTTTGTGTATTTTCCAAGTTAATTTTAGAAATAAATACTAAGTGATAGCAGAATTGATACACTACCGCAAGGTTCATTAAATGCACATTTACTTTCATTTCAGTGAAAGAGCACTAATTAAGCACTAAAAGCAAAAGGGCCAGCTTCTTTCTTTCTTTGCAAATAAATAATACCCAAAATAGATATATAATTTTTTAAACCCTCTACAAATGTCCGGCCATGGATATATTAGAGGCTATGAATTATAGGCTGGGGTGCCAAAACGGATTTTGCGAAGGCTAAAAAAAAAGAAAATGACTAACAGGCAAGGACCTGCCGGTAAATTTAGTTAAGGTTACAATTAAGAGAAAAAGCAAACATTAAACACGATATAAAGTGAAATTGTCAAATGGGGGTTGTTGCTCCTAGCTGAAAATCTCCTTTATTAAAGTTGTATATGATAAAAAAATCTAAAATTTCCATATTTCATTTTTTAACATAACCTCAAATTTTCCGAGAAAATGGAGGAAAATCGATTTCTCTGTTTTTTTTCTTTGGTAAAAATAATTCAATTTACATGGAATTTTGTGAAAGTTTACTCTTTTTGCATTAAATAAGCATGATTTTTTTGGAATCTGGAAAACAAGTAGTTTTCGAGATATTTACATTTTTCGAGAAATTAACAAAATCTTCCACGGAAAACTTTATAGTAGTCCAGTCGATAAAGTAAAAAATACACCAGAAGCTCGCAAAAAATGTTTTTCTTCCGTAACTGTTAGTGCGAGAATTAAACATCACAAATCCACAAAAATCAGTTCTGGGGGTGCCGCGCAACCCCCCAACAACCACCCCTTCGGTGAAAAAAGCCTTATTTTACTGATAACTCGTTAACCGTTGAAGGGGGGCGGTAGCTCAGTGGCTTAGCACGTCTAGCTTGCATCCATTGTTTGTCACCTGTTTGTATTTTTGTTATTTTGTCCTCTTTTGCTTAAAATTATTTTCTGGCCGATGAAACTGATAAAAATCTTAACTATTTAAAACTCAAATTTCCTTTCCATAACCAAAACTTCCCAACGGCGAGCAGACTGTTGGGGCACAATTGCCTCGAACGGGTTTTTCCATTGAGTTTTTCCCCGTCTTAGCAACCCAAATCAAATCCAGTATTTCTTTCTCCAAATTCAGTTTTATAGTGTTTTAATCTTTCAGTGCCTGAGAATTTAAGTTTTTAAATATGAAGAACCTAAATGTTAATTTTAAGCCGCCACAGGCGGCAGGAGTTTTAACTTTTTATTTTATTTTATTGAGCCGAACCGGTCACGATCCATCCAACCGAACTAACACCACGGCGCTACGTGACGTGGTTGTGCGGTTTGCTCCAGATCTTGTTCCGGGGAGGCAATGTTTGTACCGTTTATTTTAAATAAACTTTGTTATGATGATGATGCGTCTAGCTTGCATACTGGCATACCTAGCGAAGCAGGTTCGATCCCTGCTCACCACGAAATAATTTTAATTATAAAATTATCCCCAAGATGTGGTTCGAACTCCACTATAAACTGTAGGGCCTCCTTTCTCTTTATCTAACACAAAATCATTCTTGATTTTCAAGGAGTTACCTAGGTGACTTGACAAGCAGTTAAGAAAACATTAAGATATAAAAAAATTGCTCATCATAAAAGAGAAAACTAAACTAATTGGATAAAAAAAGAGTCCTATTATAATTTTCTTGTATATACCATGGTTTTCGAGAAAATCCATATTGAAAAAAATTGCGAAATTTGTATCTATTTCCTCGCGAATTTTCGTTTATTTGAATTTTTTGCGCGCAGCCTATAGAAAAAATTTAATAGCTCGAAAACCAAACAAGCTTGGAAGAAAAATCAAAATGGGTTTAAAGGGGATATAAAATACCTACTCTCTTGTGTTGCCATTTTTGAGGGCTATTGATATTTATTAGTATATAAAAATAACAATATAATATAGTTATCTCTTGATTTTTGTGCATCTAACTATTCACAGGTCCATAAAAAATAACTGACTATAATCTACGTTATAAATGCATTATCTTTTAGTTCAAGTTAGTACTTCCATGCAGAAAAAGGTAGGAATAAAAATATGCACATTTACAAATTTAGCAGCATGTTAAAGTTAGCCAACAAAAATCCTAAAAGGGCTGCATATTCAATTTTTTGATGATATTTTTTTAATACAATTTCTTAACTATTAAATTATCAGAAAGAATAGTTATATGATATATAAACTGAAAAAAAAATGTTTGAGGTAAATTTTCAAGATGTCCCAAACATCTTGAAAATGAATTTTTTTATTTTTAGGAAACAATAAATAATTGACCAAAATTTGGCTAATTTTAACATGCTGGTAAATTTGTAAGTGTGAATAATTTTATTCCTAACTTTTTCTGCATTGAAATACTACCTTGAACAAAAAGATAATGCATTTTTAACTTATATTAAAGTCAATTATTTTTTATGAGCCTGTGAATAGTTAAAGGTGCAAAAAATCAAGAGGTAACTATATTACATTGTTATTTTTATATACTAAAAGATATCAATAGCCATCAAAATGGAAACACAAAAAATTATTTTATATCCCTTTTGAAACCCATTTTAATTTTTCTTCCTAGCATGTTTGGTTTTCGAGCAATTCAATTTTTACTTCCCTCGCATACCGAAGGGAAGTATTGTATTCGAGAAAAAATCACCCTCCGAGATTTTTTCGGATTCTGACGTTTCAGATCACGTAGATTACGAAAATATAAGTTTTTCTAATTCCGTCAGTCTGTCTGTCTGTCTGTCTGTCTGTCTGTCTGTCTGTCTGTCTGTTGGTGCATAACTAAAAAACTACTTGACGGAGAGCAGTCAAATTTGGTAGGCAGTTGACCCTACTGACAGCGAAGAAATGGTAAAATTTTCAATGAAAAATATACAGGGTGAACCGTCTAAATGGAATAAATAGTGAAAAAAATTTTTTTTAGTTCAAATTTAATATTTCCACGTTTCATGACACGCTAATCCTATTTCAAAACAACAAATTTTTTAAATTTTTTTCACCAACATGAATTTTTTTTTCCTTTCTTCAAATTCAAAATTTCCACGTTTCATGGCATTCTAAGCCTAATTAAAAAAAAAAAATTTGAAATTTTGTTTACCAACATTTTTGAAAAATTTTTTACTACTAAAATAGATGAAAAAAATGTTTTTCTTTCTTCAAATTTAAAGTTTCCACGTTTCATGGCATTCTAAGCCTGATTTAAAAAAAAAATTGTTTGAAAATTTTTTTTACCAACATTTTTGAAAATTTTTTTACCACTAAAATGGATTTTTTTTTTATTTCTTCAAATTTAAAATTTCCACGTTTCATAGCGTTCTAAATCTATTTAAAAGAAAAATTAGACATTTTTTTTACTATTTTTTAAAAATTTTACCACTAGGATAGAATTTTTTTTTGTTCAGATTTAAACTATCCACGTTTCCATGGCATTCTAAAACTATTCAAACGAATTTAAAAATGTTTTTGAAAAATTTAGAAAAAAATTTGCAAACATTTTTAATCTATTTATCACTACTATAGAATAGACAAAAAAATTTTTTTGCTCAAATTTAAAATTTCCACGTTTCATGACATTCCAAACCAATTTCGGAAAAAACTTTTTGCAACATTTTGTTACCAGTTTGGAAAAACACTAGAATAGATGGAAACTTTTCTTGCCCAAATTTAAAAGTTTCACGTTTCATGACCTAAACCTATTTCAGAAAAAAAAAATTGAAAATTTTTTTCACCAACATTTTTCAAAAAGTTTTTACCACTAAAATAGATCGAAATTTGTTTTTATTTGCTCAAATTTAATATTTTCACGTTTCATAGCATTCTAAACCTATTTAAAAAAAATAAATAATTTTTAAATTTTAAACTTTCTTACCACTGCTATAGAATAGAAGGAAACTTTCCTTTTTGCTCAAATTTAAAATTTCTACGTTTGACATTTCAAACCTATTTCAGAAGAAAAAAATTTGAAAATTTTTTTACCAACATTTTTAAAAAATTTTAAAAAAATGAAATTTTTTAACCACCACTATAATTCCACTCCATTACGTGAATGTTGGATTGAAAATGTGACAGATGGCAATAATATCTGGCATATGCACCTTTTATACTTTTATTGAAAAATGTACAGGGTGGTCATCCCAAGAAATAATTCAGTCATGGTGGACATTTGTAAAGGTATTTGCGCAAGCCTGCCATATGTGGCACCTGCTATTTAGTATTGAACTTTTGCTGTTGGATGAGCAATCTGTATATTTTTTTGACCAAAACTTATCAAGTTTTCTTTGTAATAATAGCAATAATTATATTCCGATTGTTATTCTCAGTGTCATTTCGTAATTATAAATTTTTTAGAGTGACCGCCATGCACAAATAACGAGGGAAGTTCTGTGTAAATACCTTTACCGTTTTTTTCTATAGGCCGCGCGCAAAAAATTTCAAATAAACCAAAATTCGTGCGCATTAAAAACACAAATTTTGCAATTTTTTAATATCGATTTTCTCGAAAACCATGACATATACAAGAAAATTAGAAAAGGACTTTTTTTAGGCAAACTTTCTTTTTCATAATGAGCAATTTTTTTATATCTTCAACGGTTAATGAGTTATCAGTAAAATAAGGCTTTTTTTCACCGAAGGGGTGGTTTTTTGGGGGGGTTGAGCCGTACCCCCAGAACTGATTTTTTTGGTTTTGTGATGTATAACCCCTACACTAACAGTTACTGAAGGAAAATCTCAGATAACATTTTTTCTTATGGAAATCTTTATAATTATTGGACTATTGGTGTTTTTTTTCGATTTAAACATTCTATCCGGGCTCATTTTAACCATTGAAATGCCTTCTTTAAAATGGTATATATATGCTGGTTTATATTTCATGAAACCGCCTAAAATTGAGAAAAATCAAAAAAATTACTTTCGGATCAAGAATTTTTAAATATTATTATATATAATTTTATTTTTTTATTATTATTATTTCTATTAATAATGGATTAAATTTCAATGACAGAATTTACTTCAATGTAATGTTAATAAAGTTGAATGAATTGAATTGAAGAATGTGGGGTAAAACAGTTTGAAACTTAAGTTTTTCATGGCAATGCACAGTACCGTACTGAAAGTCGTAAGCTAGAGTTAAGACACGCTGGTCCAGTGTGCATTTTTATTAACGTACATTTTACTATTTTTTCACTAAATATATTTATAACGATAGTATAATGTGAGTAATCTGTTTTAGGTTTATTTGAATGAAATAATTTGAAAATATAATTATTAAGCAGAACAATTAATTTATTAATAAAAATTATGAAAAACTAAAAGTCTAATGAATTTTAGATCTTTTTCATTGTGGTTGTCCTTCATCATTAATAAAACTTTCAAATTCCGAAGGATCCTCGAGATTGTCGGCGTTTTCGAGCTCTTCAATTTCAATATCAAGACTATTTGATTTGATTTATTTCGAAAGAAAAAAAGTTTCTTGCTTGCCATATTTACCCCTGTAAATTCTCATATTTTATCGACATAGCCTTAGAAAAAAAATCGTATTTTCTACACTTTTTAAAATACGGCCTTCATATTAACCCATTTTATTAACAAATATGTAGCGTTAACTCTGTAAAAGTTTAAGACCAATCGATTACCTCGTTTATGAGTTAGATATAGTACCTCGAGAAAATAATTATTTTACCATTTTAATTATTATTATTTATCCAATGGATACTGAAAATGGATGATATAGTTCTCGAAAACTGTGTTAAGCAATTATTTATATTAACTAATCTACTCGACGGACCATTATGAAGTTTAATAGGGTTGTATTCTGACGAGTAGATGATAAAAAAAATCAAATGAATTCGTTGAGAATCGCAACCTGTAGAGTATTCCGGTACATACAAATCAACTGACGCAGACGTAGGACAATTTTCAAAAGCAGTCTTGAGTCAATTTAAAATTGGTTCCAATTTTTACAGTAAAATCTTTCTTTTTCAAAACGCTCCCTGCAGAATTATTGATTAAAAATAACGTTTGTCAAGTAAATTGAGTTCTGGCGTGCTCAGCAAGTATAGAACACAACTCAAATTTGTATCGTCTGCAAAATGAAAACACAAGAAAATATGTAAAATCATGTATAAACAATATAGACAACAGTGATCCCAATACAGATCCTTGAGGGACGCCATATTAGATGAGATGATTGTTTACAAAAATACATTGTTTTCAATAGTTTAGGTACGTAAAATTGATACTACCTGCCGTCCCTTTTCTTCAAGTGTATGAAAACCAACATGGGCAATATAAACAGCCAGCCAGCCAGATGTGAATGAAAAGAAATACGTTTTTGTTTGTTTGTTTATTGTAGCATTAACATTGGCTTATTTATTTGTCTCTTTATTAAATTTTAGACAAGAAATGAAGATCAAATTGAAAAGGTATTAAGCATAATATATAGGTGATGAAATGGAACAACTGCCCGAAATTGAAACCGATTGTTTCAAGGAAACGGTATACAGGGTATGAGCAAACTATCCCTTCGGACCCCTTCCCAGCAACCCCACCGTAAATGGATATTTACTAGTAGAGCGATTAATAAATAAAAACAAAAGAAAAAAAACAAAAAAATATATAATTTTTTTTAAGCTGCGAGATTCAGAAACAGAAGAAACAGAATACTTAGAAGAAGAAAAATAAGGAGATGACAATAGACGGAAACTTAAAAGAAGCATCGAAACTGAAAAGAAGCATCTCGCAAACACCTGCACACCACAGCCGTTGATGACAAATTGAAACCTAATAGAAGCATGGAAACTCAAAAGAAGCATCTCACAAACACCTACACCTCCCATCCTATATTCCCACACCCCATGCGTCATGCGGCTCTCACTGCTGACAACAAGCATGTCCAATGTCCAACCCAGCGTATGCAGCCGGTCCGGCGGTATATAAAACATCCGAAATTTGGTCCCGGCACGCGGTTTGGCCCTCCGTTGGACGTGTTCGACAGACGACCTAGCTAGGTGTTGGAATGAACCTCCATGATGCCCGGAATCGGCAGCAATGCCCCTTACGCTGGCAAATCAATCAATCAATCATATTAATGAAGCCAGACGTAAACACTGTATACCGTAATATGATAACTTTGTTAATAATAAGTCATGAGAAACATAGGCTATACTCTCGACTATATCACCCACTACCTGTTGTATAGCTTATGTGGTAACTTCATCACCACCTGTTATACAGCTCAAAAAATGCATGCAGTGAATTGAAGATTATAAATCTTCTATATTTTTTTATCATTACATAGAGAAACATACATTTTCCTTTTTCTTTTCAGGTGACTATACTGAAAAATGGGACATAGTAAGAAACCTGATCGAAAAACACAAGAAGATACGAACGAAACTTCCCACTCCTCCACCTCTCAAAAAACGGGTAGCTTACCCATCTATAACAGTTGAAAAACAGTTACTGCTCTCAGAAATAGTAGACGATTTTCAAGACAAGATAGACAGCAACTATATAGTGTCAATGGAAACTCTTCCAATCAATAACAACACTGGCCAAAGCTATGGCTACATAGTTTACAGAAAAATTAAGCTAGATATTCCTTCCAATGCTAAGTTAATAATAGAAGACTATGTACGAGATGTAGTCTTAGTTTTGCTTAACGGAGTACTTCTTAATAAACCACTGAATAGCAGCGACGATTTGAATGGTTTCGGTTACTGGAGGCTCAAGAACTCCGCCATTGTACTCTCTGATAAAGAATTGAAAAATGCTACCTTGGACTTGGTCGTTGAAAACATGGGTCGAGTGAACGCTGGGAAATTATCGCAGTTTTATCAGTGGAAGGGCCTAAGGAACCAAGTTTACTTAAACTATGAACCATTAACCAATTGGATAATAGTTCCACTAGAGTTTAAAAAATCATGGAACGATGCCCTTGTTGGATGGCACGATATCAAAAGTAAAACATCAACCCCTGCTTTATACAAGGTGTCGTTTAGTATTACGGATACTCCTCAAGATACTTACATAGATATGAGGCACTGGAATCAAGGTATAGTTATTGTGAATGGATTCGTTTTGGGCAGGCATATATTTTTGGGGCCACAGCTATCCTTGTATTTACCCGGATCTCTACTGGTTAAAGGAATGAACGATATTATCGTTTTTGAACACTTCAATGCTGCTGATGTGGTTAAGTTTTCCACAGAACCCATATGGACAAATCAGGTATTTCTAATATCAAACGAAGGTAGTAGAATTAAGTTTAATATTGCTGCTGTTCTCTTTTTGTTTGTATTTATTATGAATATATTTTATTAACAATGCGTAGTTTTATTATAAATAGTCCAAACAACGAACGTTTTCAAAGGAGGATCGCTCACAAATCAAATAAATACATTTTGCTAATAGTCCAGTTGAATTAAGGATTGAACATTTTTCACCTATAGGGACCAAACCGGCTGTAATCGACAGAGGAGGGTGATGGTACCCAGATAAAAGATCTCAAATATCCCCGGCATATCTTTCCGGGGTTTTCAGTCACTCTTTTTTAGTTATAGCTCGGAAATGGTGCATTTTAGGGTACAGATACCAATATCCCTTTTTTGTTCCCAAGATATCAATCTGCAACTTCCATGGGTAAGAATTTTTTTTTAAATGTTTTGTTGCTAAACTTTGCATAAAGACGCAAAAAGTGCCAAAAAAGAGCTTTTTCAATTACGTTTATTTATTGAAAAATATTTATAAAAAGTAAATTAGGTCCTATCATTTTGAAGCTTGAACGATTTCCAAAAAAATGAGGCCCACAAATTTCAATTCGGCCCGATAGTTTTTGAAAAATTCTATTTAACACTAAATGTCTCGAAAATTGTTATTAACTTTGCCACCGAGACACGGTCAAAGTTATTATTCTTAAAAAATATCGACTTTAGGAAAACATGACAAGAGCCATTTTGTCTCTAAAATGTCCCAAAATTCCTAAAACACATTTTTTTCAGGCCAAAATTGTAAAATTTGATAGTTTATTTTAATGTTTTTTGTTTTTAATTTACAATCTTGACCTGAAGAAAAGGTTTTTTAGGGTTTTTGGGACATTTTAAAGACAAAATGGCTCTTGTCATTTTTTCCTAAAGTCGATATTTTTTAAGAATAATTTGATTGAATTTTGAAATTCACAATCGCCGCTCGAAGAATAAACATAATATGGGCCATGTCTCGGCCCCAAATTAAGGTAGAGAGGTTTTCTTTTTTTAAAATATGTATCTTTTCAAGCTCTTTGCAGGCATGAAAACCGCATATTTCTTGGGCCAAAATTCGCTGAGTTATTTAATTTGTTATTAAAGGAAGTTTTGCCCTTTTTAAAACCGGTGTAATTGTTGTAAAAATCGTGCAAATAAAACTTAACGTTTTACCCATCTATCGGTGGTGGTCCGATCAATGGGGGATAATAACTTTGACCGTGCCTGAGTGGCAAAGATAATAGTAATTTTCGAGACATTTAGTGTTAAATAGAATTTTGAAAAAACTATCGGGCCGGATTGAAATTTGTGGGGCTCATTTTGATTGGACCTGATTTACTTTTTATAAATATTTGTCAACAAATAAACGTAATTGAAGAAAGCTCTTTTTTGACATTTTTTCGCGTCTTTTTGCTAAATATTGCAATAAAACATTAAAATAAAAATCACCCATGGAAGTTGCAGATTGATATCTTGGGAACAAGAAAAGTATATTGGTATCTATACCCTAAAGAGAAGAACCATACCTACCCATGAAAAATGTTCAAGAATAGAGAAAATTTCGAGCGAGAAAACAGGCAGTTTCTCAAGCAAATAAAAAGAGTGGCTATAATAATACCTCGATCGACATTTTAAAAGAAGAACTCACCTGTATAAAGAATTTCGACTTTGAAAAAATTGGTGACACACGTCCATGTTTCATTGTAATTTTAGAGCCAACTAGCTGTTACTAAAATCATTAATGATTCCCAAGTATCCTCAAAGGATTCTCTAGGAACCCCCAAAGATTCCCTCAAAAATTCCGTATCCCGTAATATGATTCACAATAATCATCCAAAGATTCCCAAATATCCCAAATGATTCACACTTTCCCTAAAGATCCCCAATGATTCCCATACCTCCCAAATGAATAAATGTTTCTTTTTTCTATGATAAAAATTATATTTTCGTATTAGCAATAAGCATATAAATATTTTGCAGAAAGAACGCGCGATAAGTGCACTTTTTAATTTAAAACGGTAGCTGAAAACAACAAAGCGCTACAAAAAAATAATCATATTATTTATAACAATGAAACAATGCAGATAATTCTTTCTCTGAAAATTGCCTCATTGTTTTCTGCAGATTTCATATCATAGAAGTTAAACGATCCGTAATAGATTTAAAAATCCTCCGATGTTAAAAATTTACACTGCACTTTTCTAGTATGCTTTGTTTAAATAATTTCTGTAACATTTGTTAATAAAAATTCCGAGATTAGCTTTGCAGCATCATTTTCGGAAAATTGTTTAGTTATTTACACTTTTTTACAATCACGGACAAAATGGTGCCCTGAAAGGGACATCTTTTGAGAAGCTATAGATTCTCGATTCGACTAATAATAAAAAACATCTATTACAAATACAACTTTATTTCTTAAACGTTTAATAAGTATATATAAAGATTCAAAGAGTCTTAATAAAAGTTGGGTCTGTAGCAAACTTAATAGTTTCAGATGGAGAAAAATGTTCAAAGATCAATAATTCATTCTCTCCCTTCTTCAAAAAAGGAGCGGGTAGATAAGCCATCTGCTGGGGGCCTAACACTAAGTACCTAGCAAGTACAAAACCGTTTATCACAACAAAGCCCTTGGTCCAGTCTCTCAGATCTATATAAGTATCCTTAGGTTCATCCACATTCAATACTGCTTTATATAGTTTCGGACCGATGGTCTTGGTAGGAGTCTGCCAAGATTTCAGGCCTTTCAACCACGTTTTCTTAAACTCCAAAGGTATGATTTGCCAGTTTGACAACACGTCGTTATTTAACAGAACATTGCCTTGCCACAGACCCTTGTGCTGCTTGAACTGGTATAATTTCCCGTAGTTAACTCTCCCCCAATTCTCCACGACTAGCTCCAGCGTTGCGAGTTTGTACTCCTCTGGCCCTAAATTTAAAGTGGAGTCTTTCAATCTCCAATAACCAAAATCATTTAGGTCTTCATCAGTTTTTAATATCTTGGACTTAAGCTGGCCGTTTACCAGTACGAGGACAGTATCACAAACTCGGCCTTCTAATTTTAGTATAGAGTTTTTCGCAATGTCAATGTTGGACTTTTTGTACACTATGTACCCGTAACTTTGTCCTGTGTTGTTGTTTATTGGCAATAGTTCCATCGGTAGCAATTTGTCGCTATTTATATATTCGCTTTGTTTTACTAGTGCGTCCAAAGCCAGTTCACCCATTATGTTAACTGAAGGGTATGCAACCCGTTTGATGAGTTCAGGCAATGGCGGCTGCCTAATTTTTATCGAATTATGTTTAGCTATAATTTCTTTTACTTTATGGTATTTATCTGTGTAATCGCCGGCTTCTGATAACGGTGCGTCATAGTCGTAGCTAGTCACATCGGGTTGATAGCCTAAACAAACAAATACTACATTAGAGCTGACGAACATAAGGAAAAATACATATTTGCGGTAATCATAACGATAGTAAATAAGTCAATCAAAAACATATGTTTTATTAGCACTTGATTGTACTCTTTGCAAATACAAAACGAAGATTAAGTAGGTATATTGCGGTAATGTTGCTCGTAGAGACATTTTTTTATATCACTATGATGGCCTGTCCATCCATCTGTCTGCTTGTTCGTCTGTCTGCCTGTCCGTCCGCTACGTTTCTTGTAAGTACGATAACTTTTAAGAATGAAAAGTCCGACTGTGTTGAAATTTGGGCAGTAAATTAGTGTTATCTAGAAAAAGAACCTCATTCTTTTTTAACAAAATTGACCAATAAATAAAAAAGTTATTAATTATTTAAATCCAAAAACATCTATTTTTTGTTATGTAATTAAACCAAAAACGTCTAAAATTAATATTATTTACAAAGAAATATATAGACATATGTATATGCAATATAGAGTTTAACTTCTTTCCAAGCACTAACTTTGTTGCACGCACTTAATTATTTACTAAACGTCCTGTATACTTAATTTTTAAATACAAATATTTAATTAATAATAATCCAAATGAAATGAAAGAAATTCGAAATTGAATAAAGACTCTCATAGGAAGTCTTACACGCATATACGCAAAACAATAATACGCACGTGAGACGCTCACAGCGCCACAATCAGCGAGATCGAAGCAGGTAAACCAGAGGGAAGCTCGCCCCAACATTTTTGCTCCTATTCAAAGTCAGTTTCTCTTATTAGTCCAGTCAATGGAGCGCTAAGATGACCAAAATCTCGAATCTGAGTGCTGATGAATGGATTTGTGCAATGTGTTTGTAGTGACGTTAATAAAAAAGCTGAAAAAAAGATTAGCGTAGGAAATGATCGAAAGGAGTACAAAACACCCCTCCTATCACGGGTTCCGTAACTGGTAGAATTAGGTCAAAATTGAAGAAAAAAACAATGTACCTTTTTTGGTCCAAAATAAGATGTTTTTACTGCTGTGAATTTTTTCGAAAAATGCGTATTTTTCGAAAATTCCTAAAAGTAAGGGAGGGGAAATGTAAAAGTTGAAAAAAAAATCTGAAAAAATTCAGATAAATGTATAATCGAAATATAAAACTTCTTTATTTGCAACTTTTCTGTAGTGCGTTTTCACCGAGTTTTTCCGGAAAAACATGAAAAACAGTTTTTCACGATAAATAATGTAGGTACATTTTTTGCACATTTTCAATTTAAAAATTATATTGAACCTCAAAATATAACTATATAGATTTTATATTTTTTTTATAATAATATATATAAATCACGCTCGTTTTTCAAATTTTTTTGTATTTTTTAATCGAAAATGTGCAAAAAATGTTGTAGTACATTATTTATCGTGAAAAACTGCCTGTAACCCGGAAACCGAGCAAGTTATAAAAAAATTACAAGAGACAAAAAATGTTTAGAAGGCCTCGATGCATATACGTCTGAATATTTTCAAATTTTTAAATTGCATGTTTTTAAAGCGCTACAATTTCAAAGAAAGGGGCAGTTCTTCATGTTTTTCCGGAAAAAAAAAGTTGCAAATAAAAAAGTATTGTATGTCGATGATACATTCACCTGAATTGTTTCTAATATCTTTTTCAACTTTAACATTTCACCTTCCCCACCTTTGGGAATTTTCAAGTGGCCATATCTCGAAAAATACGCATTTTTCCAAAAAAATTCACAAGAGTAAAAACATCTTATTTTCCGCTAAAAGTGTCTAGATAGCCATGAACCTCTTGCTACAATTTTCGTTTTTTTGCACATTTTTATCAAATTAGTTAATAGTTAAAATCACATATAATAAACTCTTGCATACAATGTAGAATTAAAGCATTACGATTATTATTATAATTCGAAGGGCCAACCACCCGTAAAAATTTGTACACGGACTGTCTGCCGAACACACTGCTTTGACTGCCGACTAGACCGCCACACACGCGCAACTGCCAAATAGAGTGCTGTGAAACCATATACATATTAACTATATACTATGAGTTTCGTTCGTAACTTGACGCCAAGGAAAGCATGTCTCTCTATCCTTTAAGAGTACTCTGGGTATGGTGCGCATGCCTTAGTGACGCGAGATTGTGACCGTTCGCTGAATATAGAAGGTAAATGGTCACAATCTAATCGGAGAAATTGGCCACATGCCACTGACCTATTAAAAGAGCGCGCTTGTGTCGTCAGAGCGTGCGCGTTGAGACCCAAGTTCCCTATAGAGATGGAAAACTATCTCCTTCTCTAGCCTCAATTCCGTACATAGTGGCTTATAGCAGTTATAGCGTGTATTACCAGTATATAGTTAAGAGGTATATGTGTGGAACTATCCATGACTGTCTCGAGTGCTAAAGTGACTGCAGTGACTGCTGACTTATTGATTGCCGAAACTGACTAAAATTTGTACAGCGATTGACGATGGTGGTTTACCCCCCGCGCGGTGTCATTATAAATACTACTTTAAAATTTACCTTCATTATCCGAGAAGAGGCCTTTAATATTGGCACCATTCAGAAAGCCCCAGTTGGTCCCGCCATGGAACATATACATATTCACGGATCCGTTAAAAAGAAGAATTTCCTCCAACACTTGCCCGAAAGTAGCCGCTGACCTTGTGTGATGCCTCTCAGTCCAATGGTCAAACCAACCCGTCCAATATTCCATAACCATCAGCGGTTTATTAGGTTGGAACTCCTTCAAAATACTCAGCTCAAACACAGGTTTGTCCTGAAAATTTGCAGTTGCCAGAACACCTGGTAACGTCCCAGCGAACCCATTAGAAGGCGTGTCAGAGGTATAAAGTAGTTCCACTATACCATTATCTATTAAAATATTCTTTAATGTCTGCAAATAGCTTGTATCGACGGGATTATCGCCATCCTTGGTATTGCCGTATTCGTTTTCAATTTGTAAAGCAATTATAGCCCCACCTTTCGTAAACTGAAGAGGCGCTACCAACCCCAGAAGCTTCTTAAAGTACCTCTCAACAAAGCTAACGTACTGCTTCTCGCTGGTTCTAATTTTAACGCCTTCATATCTCAATATCCAGCTAGGCAAGCCTCCGTATTCCCACTCAGCGCATATGTATGGTCCTGGTCTCAAAAGCACAAACAAATCTTCCTCCTTAGCCAAGTTTATAAATTTTACAATATCCAGAAACTCCTCAAACTCACTCCCGCCATTGCCAAAATCGAATACGCCCTCTTGAGGTTCGTGCAGGTTCCACGGAACGTATGTCTCAACAGTGTTCAGACCTGCAGCCCTCAATTTTCGTAGGCGGTCTCTCCAATAAGCTTGTGGGACTCGAAAATAATGTAGTGCGCCACTGTATATCGTTATTTCTTTGTTGTTGAGTTTGAAGACTGTTTGGTTGTCATCTAGCCCCGATTTGATGCCGTCCGTGGTGTAATATTCGTATAAGCTGGGTAGAATATCTGAGGAACACTCTGACATGGTGATAACTGCAATAACTAACAAAACACAAAACAATAGACTAGACATCCGATTTACAGTTACACATGCACATTGGCGACGATCGCTAATGATCGTGGATCGTGTTAATGGTACAGTTCACCTACAAATGTTTTGAGCTACGCTCTGATTTTCATTTTCTTCCAACGTTGTTTTTTTTAGAATTCGGCTTAGTACCTATACCAAAGAGGAAACACTGTTTATATGCTTAGAATTAAATTAATTACTATTTATCTATTAATAGGTAGAGAACTATAATTTAAGAATACTTATCTGGCTTAAGTGGATACAGAGATGGATTGAGCCCACAGCGGTTTATATTTTGCACCCAGTAAACGCCGAAAAGAGGGGTACACGGGTACATGCCTATACCTATAGGTAGGAGACTTTTGTACTATTTAGTAGTAATAAAATGCTTAAGAATTAAATGTTTTTATAGTTCTTATTAATACGCATAGCCTTTATAATATTACCCAAAAAAGTATTTTAAAACTTGATGTTGATATTCTACACTTCAACTATTTGTTAATGTGTTAAACATTCTACAGAATTCTCTGCAACTTTTGGATAATACCGGGTGGAACAGGATCATGCTATACCCTCCCTTTTTTCCTTTAGTTTTGAAGATGATTGAAATTTAGGAAATACTACATACATAATAAGCGGCACTTTTTGATATACAACTTATTTTTTTCACTTCCGGTTTCGCCGGAAGTAACACTAACTTTCGATTTTTAAATGGAACACCTTATTTATTAGTGCATTTTTGAATTCTGCATAATTTTCTGAATCCAACGATGCCAAATATATGACATTTCAAACATCAATTTTGTTTATAATATAATTTTTAGTTTTCCATTTAAGTGTGCCATACGGTTCCGATTATTCTAAATGACCCGTGTAATGCTACAAAAATCGAAATCCCGTTAAAAAAACACTAAATTACGTGATTTATGTGCAAATAAAATTCACCAAAATTGTTTTTGGGGCAAAACTCATTTTTTTCAAATGGAACCATACCGGTACCGTGATACCATTTATTAGTACTATTAATAAGAAATTTATTCACATGTTCGTATTAAAATGTACGATAAATAATAATAATAATAATAATAATAATAATAATAAGCTTTATTAGCATAATAAATTGCTATGCAATACAATCAAGAGTATAATATATTACAAAGACAGAAAACAGTATGTAATACAAAAACAAAAAAACACTACAGTTATAAGACTACTACACACATACATAATACATTTACATATCTTGTTTAATCACATTAATCACACTATTGTATTCTACATCATAATGGCCAATTGGTTTTAACATAATTTATACACTTTTTTTTAAATATATTTTTAAATATATTTAAATTTTGACTTGTTTTTACCTCATTACAAAGGTACATGTTTCATAAAGATGTTTTGGTAACTTATTATTTAATAATTTATATATAAATAAAAAAACATTTAGCAGAACCGATTGTCTTACTGACAATATATTTGCACAGTCCAACATAAATTTAATACTTGTATAAATATTACAATTCAATATGGTTCTCAATGCTTTATTTTGCTTTATTTGTAGTTCATTTAACTGAGTGTTATTAAGCATAAATATAATTGTTGGGCAATATATGAAATGTGGGTGCACAATAGTGTTGTATATTATTTGTTTCGTCCATGTACTAAGATATTTGCCTATTCTAGACAAATAATTTACTTTTTTAGAAATTTTTTTAGCTATATACTCAGCATGCTTGCTAAATGATAAATTGTGATCAATGACTACTCCCAGATATTTAAACTCTACAACATTTTCAATTTCCTGATTATTAATATTAATATTGCAATAATGTTCATTATTTAAGATATGTTTAGTACCTAGCAACATGAATTTAGTTTTATCTATGTTTAACATTAGATTATTCTCCCCTAGCCATATAATTATATTTTTTAACTCTGTATTAAGTGTTTCACAGATAAAATCCACATCATTTCCTACCATATATAGCAATGTATCATCAGCAAACATTTGTATATCGCAATTATTTACCATTTTCGTAATATCATTTATGTACAATATAAACAGAACTGGTCCCAACACCGATCCCTGAGGGACACCATAATGTACTTCCCTTTTGTCAGATATTGCATTTCCATATTTCACTACTTGATATCTTCCAATTAGATATGAACAAAACCACTCCCATACTTTACCATTTATACCCATTTTTTTCAATTTCACTAGTAATAATGTTCTGTCTATGGTTTCAAAGGCCCTCTTAAAATCCAAGAATATTGCACCAACATACTGTTTATTACTTATTGCTGCTTTCCACTTGACTAATATTGATTGTAATGCAGTCTCACAAGAGTTTAATTTTCTAAAACCCGCCTGATGTTTCGTTAATATATCACTGCTTTCTATATACTCTAATAACTGATCTTTTACTATTAATTCTAATAGTTTTTCATATGGCGGCAGCATATTTAGTGGTCGATGCTCATTGCTCAATATTGTATTTATCTTTTTTTCCACCGGAACAACTACAGATTTTTTCCAATTTTGTGGTACCGTGCCTGTCTCTAGTGAGCAATTTATTACATCCATAATTCTGTTGCCAATAGTTTCAAATGCTATTTTTAATATTTTAGTTGTAATTCCGTCTGTATCACTGTTTTTATTAGGCATTATGTAAACATATTTTCGTAATTCGGTTAAGTCTATCTTTTTAAACTGCTCCCATGTTAATTCATTTTGCTCAATATTTTCTACTACAAAATTATAATTGTTGTCCTTTATAATATCGCTAGATATTTCTTCAACACTTTCAATAAAATAATCATTGAAGGCATTACATATAATCTCTTCATTACTAATAATATTTTCACCAAATTTAATTTTCTTTTTGCATGTAACGTTTTTACCATTTGTAAGTTCCTTCAAAGTTTTCCACATTCTAATAGCATCACCACTACAATCATCTATTCTTTCTTTATAATATTTAGTTTTGTGCTGCCGTATCAACTGCACAACTTCATTTCTTTTTAATCTGTAATGTTCCCAGTCATTATTTGCATTTGTAATTGTTGCTCTTTTAAATAATACATCTCTTTCCACAATTTGTTCTTTTATTTCCTCACACCACCATCCATTTGTCGAATATTTCGGGTTTATAAGAATTTTCCTAATAGGTGCATGTATATTCAATGTTTCTTTTATTAGGTTGGTAAGATTATTGGCCATTATATTTACATCTATTACATTTGCTGTCCATGGTTTATCCACTAAATCCAATTGGAAATTAGTTTCATTGAAATTTGTATAACTTCTCATATTTACATAATTTGGCTCATCCCTTTTCTCATTGTTCAGATTTACTGTTATAATCGTATGATCACTGATACGTGGTGTTAGATGTACTTTAAACTTAAGATTTTTTCGTTAGTTATAAGGAGGTCGATAATTGTACTGCTACTATCCATGATTCTAGTAAACTGGTCCATAATACGAACAATATTACAGCTAAAAGAAAATAAGAAAATAAAATTATATTCTAATTACCTTTGTTACGCATGAGGTGGTTTTGGAATACAAAAAATTAACACAAAACATTACAACAGTTGTTAATAATGTTGTCCATTAACGTCAATGCACTTCTGAACTTGCATAGCTGTTTCTCGAAGAACGTTCGCCAATTGCGAATTATGCTATAAATTGCCCGTCTTACTCGTAGCTCCAGGTCTTCACGGGTTGTAACGGCGGTTGCATAGACAACATTTTTTAAATGACCACAAACAAAGAAATCAAGAGGCGTTAAATCAGGTGCCCTTGGAGGCCACCTCTCAGGGCCATTCTTCGAAATTACGTTTTCTCCGAATCTCCGTTGAAAGTAATCAATAACTATCCTTGAATTATGGGGAGGAGCGCCATCTTGTTGGAAATACATTCCCTGTCCTAAATCTAAAGGTAACTCATCTAAAATGTCCTCGATCTCATTTTCCAAGAATCTCAATAAGTATCTGGCACCAATCAGAGGTCTTTCAAATATTATTGAACCAACGATTCTACTACCGAATATTCCAAAAGCCAAACATTGAAACCGAACCGTCCCAAATTTGTAAACCTTGACTCGTTCGATAATAAAATCAGTCCCAAAAAATCAGTGTTTGGCTGCACGTTATTATACAAAATCCAACTGCAATATTCTCCATCCTACGTTCGTAATCACTTTCGTACAAATGCTGGTGCAATATTGGTATTTAAAAGATTTATAATGGTATTTGTGCAAAATTCGGCTTACTGTTTGGTGACTGATGTTCAGTTCAAACCCAACTCTTATGAACTTCTATTCTAGCCAAAACATTAATTTTCGTTCCTTCGTCAATAATGAAGTTTTCTTCGGGATCATTGTTGGGCTCTCTACGGAATTGGTTTATTGTATTTTATGCACCAAGTGCGTTGTATAGATTATGACGCCCGGAAGGTAACATGATGATGCCCGAGGGATGTATGTTGCCTGATGGGCGTTATAATCTAATAACGCTCGTGGTGCATACAATATTTTATTTATGGTAATCGTATCCAAGGTATAATAAACAAAGAATATACAGGTGAAAAATAAAATAATTTTTTGTTGGCATCGTATATCGTCGGCCATACCATAAAAGTCCATAGCTGCAATTGCATTTTTTTTTTTTACTTTCCCCATAAATAATTAACATGTCCACTTTTTCATCTCTCATATAAATTTGCGGAATTTTGAACATAATTAACAAGAATTTTAAACAATTTTTAAAGACAATGAAAACACCGTGTTAAACCAACAAATGTTTGACATGCTAAATATTTCATTGTTTTCAGAGCCACCTTAGTTACTTCTTAACATTTAATTAGAACAAAATTAATTGTATTTTCTTTTTTTCTTTTAGCTGTAATTTTGTTTGTCTTTATCGCACATTTTAATACGACATATGAATAAATTCCTTATTAATAGTACTAATAAATGGTACCATGGTACCGATATGGTTCCATTTGAAAAAATTGGGTTTGGCCCAAAAATAATTTTGGTGAATTTTATTTGCTCCTAAATCGCGTAGTTACTTCCACATCCACGTAGTGGATTGGAAGTATAGTAATCGCAAAAAAATGTTCAAAAATTTTTATTCGTGAAATAGGTTTAGAATGTCATGAAACGTCGAGATTTTAAATTTGAGCGGAAAAAAATTTTCTGTCTGTCTGTCGGTCTGTCGGTCTGTCGGTCTGTCGGTCTGTCTGTAGGTCTGTCTGTCTGTAACTTTTTTTGTCCGCACGCTTTCTCCGGAACGGTTTAAGATATTGACCTGAAATTTTGTACACGTATATATTATAACGAGATCTGGAACTGGATTGTTTTTTGAGGAAATCCGGTGAAGGGTTGGGGGTTAAATAGGGGTAAATAGGGGGAAATAAGTAAAGCAAGCTTGTAAGAGTACAGAAACTTGAAATTTGGTGTATGTACTAGAAGTTAAGCCCTCAGATTTTTTTATAATATTTTTCAACCCCCCACCACCCCTACCCCATTAATGGGGTTGATAAAATAAAGTTGAGATATTCATTTGAAATTTCGTACACGTATGTATTATAACGATGTCTAGAATTAGATTATATTTTGGGATGATTCCGTTGAAGGGTTGGGGGTTAATTTGGGGTAAATAGAGGAATATAAGTAAAACAAGTTGGTAAGAGTACAGAAACTTGAAATTCGGTGTATGTACTAGAAGCCAAAGCGTCAGATTTTTCAATAATATTTTTCAACCCCCACCACCCCTACTCCAATTTGAAAAGGGTTGGTAAAATAAAATTGAGATATTCATTTGAAATTTTCTACACGTATGTATTATAACGACATCTGGAACTAGATTATATTTTGAGATAATTCCGTTGAAGGGTTGGGGGTTAAATAGGGGTAAATAGGGGAAAATAAGTAAAGCAAGCTGGTAAGACTACAGAAACTTGAAATTCGGTGTATGTACTAGAAGCCAAGGTCTCAGATTATTTATAATATTTTTCAACCCCCTACTTCATTATTAAAAGGGTTGATAAAATAAAATCGAGATATTCATTTGAAATTTGGTACACGTATGAATTATAACGACATCTGGAACTAGATTATACTTTGAGATGATTCCGTTGAAGGGTTGGGGGTTATTTAGGGGTCAATAGGGAGAAATAAGTAAAGCAAGCTGGTATGAGTACAGAAACTTGAAGTTCGGTGTATGTACAAGAAGTTAAGGCGCCTCAGATTTTTTTATACTATTTTTCAACCCCCGCACCACACCTACCCCATTAATGGGGTTGACAAAATAAAGTTGAGATATTTATTTGAAATTTCGTACACGTATATGTATTATAACGACGTCTGGAATTAGTTTATATTTTGAGATGATTCCGTTGAAGGGTTGGGGGTTAATTTGGGGTAAATAGAGGAATATAAGTAAAACGTTGGTTAGACTACAGAAACTTGAAATTCGGTGTATGTACTAGAAGCCACAGCGTCAGATTTTCTTATAATATTTTTCAACCCAACCACCCCTACTCCAATATGAAAAGGGTTGATAAAATAAAATTGAGATATTCATTTGAAATTTGGTACACGTATGTATTATAACGACGTCTGAAACTAGATCATAATTTGAGATGATGCCGTTGAAGGGTTGGGGGTTAAATAGGGGCAAATAGGGGAAAATAAGTAAAGCAAGCTGGTAAGACTACAGAAATTTGGGATTCGGTGTATATACTAGAAACCAAGGCCTCAGATTTCTTTCTAATATTTTTCAAACTCTACCATCTCCGCTTCATTATTAACGGGATTGATAACATCAAATTGAGATATTCACTTGAAAGTTAGTACACGTATGTAATGTAGTGACATCTGATTGAGATGACTCCATTCAGGTGGTAGGTTGTAAATAGTGGAAAATAAGTACGGTAAACTAGAAACTTCATTTTTAACGTATATGGTAGAAACCAACTCCTCAAACTTTTCTATGACATCTACCCCAAATATTATTAAAATTCTATGACCAATAATTTCCACATACTAGAGTGCAAATATAGTCAAGATGTTTCCTTTAAAGTGACTTGGACGAATAATCTGGATGTGGAAGTAGTGATTCCTTAGGCAGCGGTTTTTTGTGTTTTTAACGGGATTTCGATATTTGTAGCATTACACGGCTCATTTAGAATAAATTGGGACCGCCATTGCACACTTAAATGGAAAACTAAATAAAAATTATATTATAAAAAAAATTGACGTTTAAAATGTCACTTATTTGGCATCGTTGGATTCAGAAAATTATGCAGAATTCAAAAATGGTATGCAGCGTTAAAAATCGAAAGTTAGTGTCACTTCGGCGAAACCGGAAGTGAAAAAAGAATCAATTGCATGTCAAAAAGTGCCGCTTATTATGTATGTATAGTATATCCTGAATTTCAATCAATTATCTTCAAAACTAAAGGAGAAAAGGGGGGTATACCATGATCCTGTTACACCCGGTGTATGAATTTTCAATTATAAACAATGTATTTTAATTTTATTCATCTCGGGATGATATCAGCTTGATTGACGAAACACTTGACAGTACATCATGCCATATTTTTGGTATTCATTATTAAAATTTCTTGCTCTACCACCAATATTAACGATTTACCTCCTCCCTGATGATGCCGACTGTGTTGGCGAAAAGCGTGTCAGTGTATTTTACAGTGTATTTGGATGTAACAGACAGACTGAGCACAACAATAAAAGAAAACAAATAATGACATTGTTTATTTATTTTATAACAAAGTACTTAATATGATATACTAATTTAGAAGAGTAGGCTTTATTTTAAAAGTTTTTTTGGCCTTTACTTCTTGATTACTTTTCCTTCATCCTCTTTAGGGACTATAATAATTGAGGCTCTTGGTGACATTTCTCAGACATTTTTTATTTCTTAATGTAGAATTGGCAGCCAATATAATTGAAATAATTTTAATCTCTTCTTAATGATGCTAACTTGGTGGGCAAAAGTCGTGTCGAGTACAGTACGAGTGCAGTGTCAGTATTTTAGTGTTAGTAAAGAGCACTTTATCATCATTTCACAAGAAAAATTCCAACTCCACAGGACAAGATTTAAAAAAAAATTATTGCTGTATGGTAAACAACTGTTAATAACTAAAAAAAGTTTTTAAAAAAGTCTCACCGTGACAATGCTTGCACATTGCCGTGACCAGGATTCGAACCTGGGTTACTACGGCCACAACGTAGGGTCCTAACCACTAGACGATCACGGCTATCGAGACGTGTTTGAAATTTCCGTATTTGTGTTTATAGCGTACAAATTAGATTATGCAACTCAATATACTTTGTTGTAATTGTAAATTCATTTATTTCGCATTAGTTTCATTGCAAGGATAGAGATGGCAATAACATAATAACAACTATTAAATTAGAAGATATCGATAATTTATCAAAAATGGCCAACAAAAAACAATTAAAAAACCAATAACCAAGATAAAAATAGATGTTTTTTATTCATTTATGAAGATGTCTGAGGAAGTAATAGATGTTGAAAATGATATAAAACCATTGGAAGTTAACGAACAAACGCAAAACTCTCCTCTCGAGGTAGGCGTTAGGTTATGTTTGTCGTATTTATTTGTTTATATTTCATCAAATTGTGTAAAATATTTACAATCATATTTTAGCTAACTACTAAAAATAATCATACAACATCCATAAGGAACGTAGAAGATTTTGATTTCGCATTACCTGCTAGAAGTGTCAATAACAAAAACATGGTCGTGGACGATATATCAAAGTACACGTACCCAACTCAAATGACCAATCCTTATGATAGAGAAAACTGGACAATATCAACAGACCATTGCTATGCCAGGCCGTGGAACTGGAGACCAGAAACCAGTTTTTTACGTCCGACAAAAACATTGTTTCTACCAAAGCCTATTCCTGGTAGACGTAAATCAAGCAATCCGTTAGCTCCACTCCAAGACGTTGAAGACGTGGTAGATGTAGAAACAGTACTTGAACCACCCACACCTATTTATGACAATAACAAAGCTAAAAATTTGATGGAAGAATGTGAAAAATATGCTGCTACAGCAAGGGTAGATCAAGTTGATGAAGACTGGGAAGAAAAAGTTTCAAAGTGAGTTCTTACTATGTTTAAGGTGGTAAGTAATATACAATGGTGCTTCTGTTTTAGAATCAATTGGACCCCAACACAAAGCAGGATATTTAGTGGCATGGTTACCATATTAAACACATTTAACTTGTCTAAACTGGCTCAGACGGGAGTGCATAATGAACCATTGTTAAGGAGGACAATTATAGACAAAGCTGTGCAAAGAGTAAGGCGACTTTTAGCCACAGTTTCATGGGACACAAAATTGACGCAATGGCTCCATCAGATTCTAATCGACAATCTCAGTTCGCATTATTTGGGTATCTATATAGATATTTTGCAGGTATGTTGCTCACGATGTACCTTGTTTCATGCAAGATTGTAATATGTGATTAAAATAAGCCAATCCAGCTATTATTCTCGCCATAATTGAACTTTATTTTTAGACATTAAAATCTAAACTACCAACGTTTGTTGATAAAATGATGTACTGCCCAAATTCTTCTCTAAGAATGGGTCCCCTAAGTACAGCTAGCATATACCCTTTATTAGAGCGTCCTTGGGACCCTGTCGCCTCTAGCCTGCTTCAGGATAAGCCGAAGAAGCTTCCCGGCAACCCGATAATAATTCTGGTACCGACAGCACCTATCATGTCGAAAAGAATCAACAAGTGGATTAAACTTTTGTCACACCTGGCCACCGTCGTTACCATACCTACAAATTTTGGTCAGTGTTTACTTAGTTTAGATTTTCAATGTAAGATATTTTCAATGTATCTCAAAAACTTTGTCTAATATTCTTTTTGTTAGGGTGGAAGGGTTCAGTAAATTCCACTAATTAAAATACCCAAATTAATATTCTAGGTTCCGCAGCACACAGAATGACTATGACGAACTGTGTAGATCAGATGTATTCCATGACCAGGGGGAAAATACAGGACATAAGAGTGGACTATCCGGGCAGGCATATTGTTTTGCTAGGTTTTAATGCTGGAGGAACTTTAGCATTGCAGGTGGCACAAGTAGAACCGGTCCTGTGCGTTATTAGCCTCGGCTTCTCTCTTTTGACAGCTGAGGGAAGAAGAGGCGAACCTGATGATAATTTGTTAGAACTTCAGTGCCCTGTTCTATTTGTTATCGGACAGTGCTCAAATACGTCACTGTACGTTATTCAAATTTGCTTGGAAAATGTTTCTATAATGTTGTTTTAGGCAAGAAGATGTTGAGGATTTGAGGGAAAGGATGAGAGTCGAAACTGGTCTTATAGTTGTTGGATCAGCAGACGACTTTTTAAGGGTGTGCAAAAAGAAGAAAAAAGCCGAAGGGATCACTCAGAGTATTGTGGATCGATGTGTTGTGGTAGGATTTTATGTACTTCTATTATTTATAGCCATTGTTTGTGTTTTTAATCCGATTAAATTATGCAGCAGATTTTTCGCAGCAGTATTGAAGTATTATTCTCACCTGTCAGTTTAATTTCCTTTTCATTTGTTTGGTAACTTTTTTTATTTCTATTTAGGATTGCCTATGCTGCTTTTCATTTATTATCAGCCCTTGATATAAAAGGAGTATTGTACATTTTTTTTGCTTTATTAATTACCTGTCTATACACTGATTTATATTTTTTATAATAATTTTTAATATCCTGATCTCCCTGTACGGCTAAAATATGCAAATCTTTTAACTTTTGAGCTGAAGTTTTTATTCCTTTTGTCAACCAGTTTCTTTTTGCGTTTTTTACTGGTGTTTTTTTCTTAAGTGGAAAAGCTATTTCAAAACAGTGAGTTATAATTTCTGAAAATAGATCAAATTTTACGTTCACATCCAAATCCCCAACGAGTACTTCTTCCCAACTTTCCTGAGCTAGCAATGTACAGAAATAATTTATGTTGTCCTTATTATTAATTTGTCTGGTATAATGTACTGCTTTTTCCTTGGACGGTGTGTCTAAAAACATACTCAATACTTGTGCGTGATAGTCAGCAATGCACTATTGAATACCCTGCTATGAAACAAAATATCCTCAAAGTTTATGCAGATGCTGTCTAGACAGTTCGTTAGTTTAGTGGGTTCTTTAATAGTTGGTGTAAAATAGTAGGAATTTAAAATATCTAGTAGCGCAGTCAGATTTTTTGAGGCCTTTAAGAAATTTATATTAAAATCCCCACAGATAACAAAATGCTTTTGTAAGTTTCTGTTTGTTATATAATTAAGAACATTGTTAATATTTTCCACAAACACATTTATATCCCCATCCGAACTCCTATATAGACTTAGAACTATAATATAATTGGATTTGTCTAAAAAGAACTGAAACGTTGAAAATAATATCTAAAGTACTTTCTGATATATGATAATATGATTTAAAAAAGAAAAATTCAACACTGTGTAGCAAAAAATTTAAACCGTTGCGAACATAGGTATGTTCATATGAACTTTTCTTGATAAAAGAACCTAAGGAATCAGACCCTGAAATATTAGCACGTCATTAAGGAACACCCTGTATTTTGACAAGTATATGACAATGTTACAAATATTAAAGTTGGTACTTACACAACTAAATTTTAGCAAAAATGCGTTATAAGATTTGCCCTATTATAGACAATGAATAAGTTTTCAATAGTATTGCTGTTCTCCAATATTTTCATTTGTTTTTATTTAGGATGAAATCGGAGAATTTATCAGCGGAATAATCCTCTCTCCGTATCCTCCTCAAATACGACAGTCCCCTACTCACATCACCCCCGAGGTCGCCATGAAAAAGGGGAAGATAGAACGGAAACGTTACAACTCCAACACTAGCTCTTTGGACAGCGAACCGCCGTCGCCTACACAAAGGATCTCACGACCAGGTTTAAATAATTCACCAACTAATTGTAAGTTTGCTTTTGCTTCTGCTTATTTTTGTACAGCCAAGGATAATTTAAATTTTGAAAGGTAAAAGTAATGATTGGCGAGTATCTTTAGGCTTTGTTTTGTCTTTTGCTTTTAGCAATGTGTAGTTACAAAAATTATGGGAAATATTAAACAGTTTAATGTTTTCAACCTACTTTTTTATATAGGAAAGTTTGGGGTAAAAGTTGCATATAAGAAATTTGATCGTTACGACCCAGTTAACAAATTGATATTTTAAAAAACCAAGAGAACGTTGACAAAACAAAGGACTGCACAAAATACACGGTAAAAGTTATAGTCATCTGAGCTAAAACCAGATGAAATTGTATTCGTTGGATGATTCCGAACAAGAGTTCTTATGTGCAGTAGGTCCAAAAAGTCCATAGATTTCAAGTTACGGACACTTTAAAGTCAAAGAATAATTATTCGTATACTTGAAGGTTTTTAACATTCCAAGTGCTATATAGCAAGTCAGCGTTGAGATTTCAGTGAAATTGACCCGAATAAAATTTGACTTTGACTTTGACCTGGATGCAATATTTCCAGTCATTTGATCGTAAATTCTTTTTTAAAATAAAACCCATATTTTGCAACTTGGATTCAGGAACTCATAATCTCACTTTAAGATATGAATTTTTCAAGAAGAAGTTATATAGAAGGGGAGAATATTTACCCGTGAAGGTCATCTGAAAGTCAGAAAAGTTATTGTTGCAAAATAGCTTGGAGATTCTGACTTAGTAAAAACTTACCCAGATAAAAGTTGTAGGAAGTCAAATAAACTAACTCTGGTGACCTTGGCTTTGACCTTGGCGTGCAGTTGATGATTCATTGTGGCATGAATTATTTCACTTTGCTGCATATAACCCGTTCTTAGCGTTACCCAGACTCAACGGCGCAGATGTGACAGGTGTTTGACTCCCATTTTTCAATTTATTTTTGTTCGTTTTTTTGTCTTCTTTGCTTTGTATTTTGGAGTTTTTCCTTTGTGTTCTAGAAGTTTATTAACAATTTTGAATCATCATAGAATACCATTAGGTTTAAATATTTTTAATTATTTTGTAAAGGATCTATTATTTCAATTTGATTTATATCCATAGCTACATTTTTAAGTGATTGTAGGACTTGAAGTGGGATAAGATACATTTTCTTGATGTCTAGCATTTCCCAGATACCAAAATGCAGATGTTACGTGAGCACAAGTTCCAAGAGTTCATACCCCAGATCTACAAGTGCAATAATAACCAAAAATAGGTTATTCTCCATATCCATTATGAATGAACTCTTCATTAAAGGAAATCCGCACTTGGTACTGAGTAGCGTTTCTGAATCGAGATGAAATGAAATCCTTAACCTCATAAATCTTGGTTCATCATTCCTTTGGTCGATCTCAATGAGTTGAACTTTGGCGTCATTTTTATGCCAACTCTTAAGGGTATTTTCTAATTATTTATACATTGAACTAATAAGACTAATCTATTTTATAACAATAACTTTTCTGACTTTCAAATGACCGTCATGGGTAAATATCCTCCCCTTCTGTGTATAACTTTTTCTTGAAAGATTCATATCTTAAAGTGAGATTATGAGTTTTTTCTGAATCCAAGGTGCAGAATATCGGTTTAATTGAAAAAAAAAATGAGTTTACGATTAAATGACTTTAGAAATATTACTAGAGGTCAAAGTCAAGGTCATCATAAGGTATCTTATTCATATTCCTACAACTTTTGTTGTGGTCAATTCGTCTGAAATCTCAACACTGAAATACTACTAGAATTTTAAAATGGCTTCCCCAAAGTCAGATGTCAGTATTGGAGATACTAACAAATAATATTATAGATGTTGCAAAAATAAGCTAAATACTAGTGCAGTGTGTGTAATATGTGGCAGTGTGTACTATAGGTGCTGTCTACAAAGAATTATATCATCTGTGCAAGTTATTAGTGAAACAAGAATTATATGCTGTAAACCAAATAACTAGCAAGTGAACAAGACACCAAACCTATAACTTAAGTTAATTTCAAACTGGAAAATCTAAATTTGGGGAATGCAATGTTGAAACAAATTATACATAAGACAGAAGAAAACAATAAATTATTACATGAAAATAATAAACTTTTAAATGAAAATAGAGTTTCTTATTTTCATTTAAAATTTTATTATTTTCTTGTCTTATGTAGGAAAAAAATAGAAGACCTACAAAAACAATTAAAATACCTGAATGATAAAAAGAACATGAGTACAAAAAATGTAAATACAAATGGAAGCGTATACAAACACTGGAGCACTGCTGATAGTAAACAAGAGGAACTTAGTGAATTACAAGATATTGAAGTACCAAACCACAATAACATAAATAATAATCCTGTATTGATAAAACTGGTGGAAACCCAAGCGGCCAACTCAACTTCAAATATCAATAACAATGTTAACAAAAAAGAGCTACATGGAGAGCTTGTTTCTATTACAAATAAGAAAAAGGATTCTGAATTTCAGGAAGTAATGACAAGGAGAAGAAAAAATAAAACTCTTAAGAAAAATATAGCAAATGCAACTGTCTCAGATGATGGGAAGGGTTCTGCATTGGTAGGGGTTAATAAAAAAATATGGCTATGTAAAAAGAGTAAAAAGGCATATTATCTGCAATGCAATTTTAAAGTATTTAAAGAAAAAATCTAAAATTAATTTTAACGAGGAATTCTCGGTAAGAGAACTAGAAACCAAAGAGCATCAAAATAAAGGATTTATGGTAGGAGCCCCCACTAGATGCTAAATCGGAGAATGTAATGTAATTATATATTTTGTTTGCTTGTATATCTTTATTGACTATTTTGCTGACAATATTCTACACTTGTATCTACAAGTCTTATGAAAATAAAGTCTATTATTATTATTATTATTACTATAGCACTTGAAAGTTGAAAACCTTCGAGTTTATGAATAATTATTATTTAGCCTTCAAGTGTCTGTAACTTGAAATATGTGGACTTCTTGGACTTATTCCTCATAAGGTCCAACGAATACATTTAAGCTCAAATGCTTGTATAATTTTCACCGTATATTTTGTCTTTTGCCCCGCACTAATACTAGCACTTGCAAAACTTGGGCCTCTCCGCCAGTGACCCAATAATTTCTCTGATAAGTTCGCAATCTTAATCCAAAAATTAAAAATCCTAGACCGGACACAATTTTCAAAAATCGTTCTTTTTCCAAAACGGTTTCAAGTCCTGCCCAGAACTGTCTTGATCAAGATGGTGGACACTTTTTCCACTTAAAAAAAAATTAAGTTTTACACAAAATAAATTTCCAAAAAAAATGTATTAATTTGTAAGAAAGATAATTTCAATGTATGACAACTTAATAAAAACTAAATCCTGCATTTTCATTTAGTTAGGAAAGTGGACGTCGTTATTTTTTGAAGGCTAATTATTGGAACACTTTTGTGTTTGTCTTTTAAATATGAATTTTTTGCGATTTAGCTTTGAAGCTGTAGTAATTTTTTTCCAGTAGATTAATTATTGTAGTTGATGGCGTAAAGTTTTAATTTGTAATTATTACTATTGTCACTGAAAGTAGTCGTATAGAAGCCAACGTGCAATTACCTTACATATTTGTCAGATGGAGACACAACCAGATCCAGTTTCAAATCTATAAAAATAAATAACTTCAATGAAGAAATTACAGACATAAATGATATAAAATATTTAGGAATAAAGTTTGATAAAAACCTGAAATGGAATAATCACATCTGTTATTTAACGAATAAAGTAAGGAAACTATATTTTAAATTCTACCAGTTGAGGGACATATTAGGCAGAGACATCCTAATTATGGTTTATAAATCACTGGTGGAATTGCTACTCAGATACGGCATTGTGATCTGGAGTGGTCTAGTCCACTAAATCAACTCAGTGTTATTCAAAATTACATTTTGAGAATAATCTTTAAAAGAAACAAGCTCTACCCTACCCGGATGCTATGCTCAAGTGATGTTTGTGATTCTTACTTTATATGCCAACTCCTTATGTGTGTATACCTGTAAAAATAACCATCTCAAAAATTACGTGGCCAACCAGTACACAACCCGTAAGGTTGAGTATATTTCTTAGTTGTGCAAATTTATAAATGAAATTAATGATTAAAAAATATGCTTGACATTTACTAATCGTGGCTTAAAAATAGACACCTTTCAGGTTTCAAATGTCTGCTGCTGTACCTCGAATAACCAGAATGTATACCTGCTTCTAGGCCTCCACTAATCGGGATGTATGCTGTATCGTATTTTTAAATATTGGTAATAGCCTTGTTTCATGTTTTTTTTTTATGGTTTTTATATGTTTTTATATACTACCCGATATTCTTATCACGCACTTAAAATTTCGTATTATTAAGTTATTCCGTTCTTGAGATATAAGCCGTTGAAATTAGTATTAGTGCAAAAACAGTGCACCCATTTATGACGTCACTATACGCAGAGACCACTAACAGCCATTCGGTAATAAGTAAATACGTGGGGTTGAAGGTTGTTTTATGTGTCTATGGTAAGAGGAAGATTGGTGTTTTATAGACATCATAAATTTCACAGTGGAAATTGGAATTTCAACTCGGCCTGTGCAAAAGGAAAATGGCTATTTTCGTAAAAATGGAAAACCTTCCGTGCTTTAAAAAATCATAATTAAATAAATACTTGGAGTGAAAGGGCTCGCAACATCTATATGGAAAGAGGAGAATTGGAGCTTTATCCCTATAGCGAGTTGTACGGGCCAAATCGAAAATTCGACACTATGCGAGCAAGAGAAAAGTGACTTTCTGGGACCTTTCAAATTTAACTTAAAATGTCGAAGAACTTGGAATTTTGAAATGCTTGTAACTAAATAAATACGTCGAGTGGAAGCTCGTTCTATGTTTCTATGGAAAGGGAAAGGTCGGCAATGAATCGTCATCGTAAATTATAGGGTCAAAATCGAAAATTCGACCCAACAGGAGTGAGAAAAAATTGTAATTTTTTCATATTTCGCCTAATCGTATTCCCCTTCAGTCCCTCCATGCCCATTCCTGAAAATGAGAAGCGTGAGAGATAGCCGATTTTTGTGCATTAATTGCTGAAAACCCATTAGAAATACCTCCTTGAGTTCATTCTAACACAATCGCAATTAACTCCCGAACCGAATGGCACCGGTCCCGTCCCGAAAGTCACATTGCTATGCTCTTCTTAGCTTTTGGTCGGATGGTAAACAATTAAATAATATTCTGGAGCATTTCTACTTGTATTTGTGCATTCTGGAATTTTACAATACTTCTCATCATTTTTCTTTGTACTCATATTGAATCAAAAAAGAATTATGTAATACAAACAATATTCCGAAAACACCTATAATTATAACAACTAAGTCATTGGGTTGATTGGGATCACTGAGTCTATGCGTATAGTGACATAGCATCTAGCCATGCCCCATTCTCACGAGGTGGAGGTTTGTAATTGTTTTTAAGACACCAAACGTATAAATAAAATTCTGATTTTTTGCAGATTGTTTTATACTTGCACTTTCGATTTATGAAATTTAAAAAAATGTCGCACAAGCCTATTAATCGATAAGAAGAAAATCTGCTTGATACTTCTTTGTCATGCCTAGTGAAATAACTTGCAGGTTTAGAACGTCTGTCGTTGGCCTTCCACTAATCGGGATGTGTATGCCAATTGTATTTTTGTATTCACTAAGTAGCAAGTAATCGATAAAATTAATGTCTCTACCTGATACAAATGTGTCAGGTAATTGCATGTTGGGTCCTGTAATGTAGTTAGTATACTTGGTTTGTTGTTGGGAAATAAGTAAATAAAAATTAAGATGTTGAAATGTGGAAATAGTTATTGATATGTACCAGTGGCGCATATAGGATTTTTTTTTTTTTGTGAGAGCATTTACAAAAATTGTAATTTAAATTTTAATATGACATATCATGCACCCCACGAAATGTAAAGGGATTGTTGTGTGGGGAGGAAGAGGTGTCACTTTCACTTAACTTGTGATCTCCAGGATGGAGATCACTAAGACTGCCTGAAGCGCCCACGTTCTAACATGAGGGCCCCAAAACTAAGATTGATTGTGGACACTAAGACGTCGAAACTGAATCAAATCAAAAGAACCAAGAGCCGTTTGTTTTGATTATTCGTTTGATATATTTAGCAACTACTTGTTTAATTAGCAGAAGTTTATGATGGTCAATGTCGTGTTTATATATATTTAGGTTTTATTATTAAACAATTCTACTCTCAGCATTGACATTTCATTTTTTTTTAATTCCTAACTAAACTAGACTAGGGTCGAATATGTTTTATTTATACAAACATTTGCTACTTTCCCGGATTTGATAAAGATAAATTTAACTTGAAAACGGTAATAGTTCTTACAGAATCATGTAAAACATGTCTAGCAAATAAGAAGACAATTTTGAATCAAATACACACTTTCCTGTCCTGTTTAATGTCTGGCATATTTATTTTGTTTATTTTCATAATAATTAAATATGAAAACTCCATTAACTGCTGGCAACATAAAACATTTTTCCCAACAAAATAAACCATTTTTATATAATATTAAATCATGCATAACACATAACAAAGTTAAGGGTTAATGGCATAAAACTACCATGTATCGTGTGCATCACATGAAAAGGGAATTTTATTTCATTTAAAATTTTTATACGTATAACCTACTTTTATCAGAAATCTACTACATTTGTGAAACTTACCTAAAAACATAGTTGATTTTTTGTATTTGCAGTGTTAAAGGAATTCGACACTGACCGAGTGTCAACATTAAATTCCCGTGTACGGGGGAGGTACTTTTATGTTTTTTACTTATGTGGTTTTATCTCCTTTAATTATACGACGCCGCCGAAATTGTGAAACATTTCAAAATCGCTTTTTACCTACACTATAGCAATTATTGGCATTTATGTCAACATTTAATAGAGGGAGAAGGTAGACCATCCCAGATCGCAGTTTTGCAAACCGTAGTATAAATCTAGCTATCTGTATGTAGGTACATATTATGTATCTACAAACCTAGTGTGAAATTATATAGAGTCAGCGGTATACAAAAATGTCTAGTGCTTCTCAGGCTGTAATAGACTTGTGGATTCGCAATTTTCCAGAACTGCAATTTGATAGAACAGATCTTTATTGTAGTAGTTGCAACAAAACAATTTCTTGGATATCTAAAACAAATGTTAATAGGCATATTTCCTCACAAAAGCATATTAGTGCTAGTGGCTCTACTGATAGTGACAGTCAACGTAGTTTTAATTTAGATTTAGTGGAAGTGATGGTGGGATGTAACATACCGTGGTCAAAACTAGACAATCCACTTTTTAGACAATTTTTAGAAAAGTGTATGAGTGGCAAATATAACAATGTTCAGGTGCCGTCGGAAACGACACTCTGAAGAAAATATTTATCAATGGAGTGTGATAGTGTTAGACAAAAGATTTCTTCTAAGCTTAATGGGAAATACATCTGGGTTAGTATGGACGAAACCACCAATGCTTCTGATGAGATGGTAGCGAATATTTTTGTGGGTGCATTAGAGGAAAATTGTGCGACTATAAGAAATTTCACATATTTTAAGTACGCCCCGATGACATCTGTTGATGTTGTGCGGTCTTTTTCTCATTATAAATGGATTTTTAATGCCAGGCGGCGAAGGTTAACTTCAGAACATTTAGAACAAATATTAATAATTTACTTTTATATTCATGAAACATATTCTTTATAGGATTTTACAAACAGCGGGAGAAAATTATCTATGAGAACTAAAAGAAAAACTATATGTAAATATATTAATGAAATCTTTGCACTCTTTCGATAACCTGACTTCTGGTTATCCTAGCAAATCAAAATTCTAAAATAAATTTGTCCAATTTCTTATTTTTCATTCTCATTTTAACATTTTAACACTAGCATCCAACTTTTATATTCGTTATAGATCGTGAAAAATTACATATTATGTGTGCGGTACTTTAAGGGGTAGTGAAAAATACATGTGTGTGTTTTAGTTCAATGTTACATCATCCAATACCTCCTCTTCGAGTGAGTGTTTATAATAAACTGACCATATTAACTTTAGATATTACGGAATAGGCCCGTTCAGCATTTTTTTTTTATTTTAGAAATCAATAGGAGAACACTTTTTAAGACAATTTTTATTCGAACGTTTAAGCCCTTAAAGAAATTACCAAAGTTGGATCGCGCGAAAACCGGGCGGAGCTTCCCGTGACGTCACTTTGCATATGCCGATCGAGTGAAAGACAAGTATGTATGGAAATGGTGTTTGATTGTTAAATTGTATCTTGGAAACAATTGTATTGTATTGTACTTATAGCAAACTCAAAACCTTTCGCCTTAGCGTTTATGCAACATGACGCCACGAGTCAGCGAAGCGCTTTGTACTGGAACCCAATTTTTAACATTGAATATCTAGCGATTGGATATAGTTATGAAGCTGAAATTTTAACAGCTTGTCTGGGTCATCGAATACTATTGAATACCGTGAAAAATAATGAAAAATAAATTATCGGTATCAAGCCCATTCCCTAAAAAAAGTACAAGATAAGATAAATTGTATCATACTTGCATAAAAATTTTCCGCGTGGGCAGAGCCAACCCTGAGTTTTACGTACCCGAGATAAAATTTCCGATCTTTAGTTATAAGTCATACTTTGATGCACTTATTGTTGGATGCACAAACACAAATACTTAGTAACTATGCCGTATTACAATAATAAAAATATATTATTTGCATTTGTTCTAAATGGGTCCAAAGTTAAACTCCGGCGCCTGTCACTAAATATCCACTTGTGTTGTGAAAGAGATCGTTCAACGTCTACCAATGTAATCGGTGCATATTTAAAATAAGTATATTTTCTTATAGATGGCAGATTTATGTCCGGCATTGAACAGTCCACTTCTTTGCCACTAGAGATATAAAAATACCATATTTTATTTGTTTGTGTATAATACCTTTGTATAATATCGTACAATACAAAGCTTTATTAAAAATGTGGGTAAACATGCAAAAACTGATCAAGAACTGTAAAAATAATAAAAATATTTATTATAAATATAAACATATAAAAAAAATTATAAATTAAGGTAAATTCTTTGGACCTGGAAAAGGCTGAGGGGGCAGAGGGGGATTTTGTAGTACTATTTTCATTCCTTGGGCTCAGGCAGCTTTACAATCGCTTGACGATCAATTCTATTAAAGGGAGCATCTGTTTTCTCACATTTCAACAAATGCTTCACCATTTTAAAATAGTTTCTTGCGAATGAACATTGACAAAATGTCAATTCATCATCTTATCTATTTTTCAGTCCTACCCAGATAGCAAAAACATAAACTTATGTTATTCCTAAGATATTCCTACAGAATATTTCATTATTCTTAGAATAACACGAAAATAATTATTATCTTTTAAGGATATTCCTAGAAGTAACAAACGGTACAACTATATGTCTCTTTAGAATAATTTCGGAATAATTCGCCCAGTATTCTCTGGAGAATCTAGAATAGTTTGAGAATATATTTTTATGGTTAATCATAGATTATATTTTCAAGTTATCTTTATACTAACGCCAAACTATATGTGCATAATATTAAATTATTCTTAGGATATTTTTATGTTTAATCTTGGATCATATTTTCAGGTTATCTTTATATTAATGCAGAATAACATGTAATATTTTTGACCATTACTTTTTTCCTTAGCACGTACATTTAAAAAAACTATAAGACTACCTAAGTAAAACCATAACAAGACTATTACTAGAGTTTCCACTCAATAATTCCATTCGTTTCCAAAATTGCTAGATTAAAAACTACGAAATAGGAAGATTAGCATACCTATAATCTTTAAATTTAAATCTAACTATTTTGCAAACTAAAATTATTGAGTGAAAATTCATAGTAATAGTCTTGTTATGGTTCAACTTGGGTAGTCTAATAGTTTTTAAAATACACGTGCTAAGAAAAAAGGGTTATGGCCAAAAATAATAAAGATTTCCCTATCGCATGTTTCTTTCTAGGAAATGACCTACAAGAGTAACTACAAATATTTTCATTTTGGAATAATTTGTTATACAGAATGTTCAAATACAGACATTTTTAACTTATTCTTTAAAAAATACAATAATTACCTTTCAGGCAGTTTATAAATATTTTAGATAAGGAATATATAGATTACATAAAAGCAAAATAAGACACTCCTAATAATTGGGTTAAAGATTTATTTGTTAAATATTTACTCTCGTAACATTTTCTAAAATTCCAATAATGGAACAAAACTTAAATAGTAAATTCAGTCGTTGGAAGAAGAATGATATAATAAATATACACTTCAGTCCATGTAGGTCTCTGCTAGCTTATTTGAAGAATGCAAAGGCTACTACTTACTAGCGGTTCTGGTTTTTCTTTCTTTTCTTTAGTTAGCCATAAACTTCAATTTGTTTTGAAGTGACCTCAATATTATTTTTTTTAAACTGCATCTGAAATTGAACATATAGGTACCATATACCCATACATGTTATAGCATTAGACAATTAAGCAGTGTAGTATGGAGCAATTGGATATGTCATCTTTTGTTTCATAATGCCTCACACACATTCACACTAAATAGAACAGAAAAAAATATGTGCATATATAAAACCGTAGCCTTACCAATAATCACATTGCATAAAATAGAATCTCCAAAGGTTTTCTCCAGTCTCTATGCCCATGTAAAGTAAATAATATTAAAACATCCCCTGAGATAAGTTTTGTCAAAAATCTTCTCCACCCTCAATACGTTCCACCACCCAATCTCGCCAGATTGTTCACCTGTTAATAAAAAAACAGAATTGTTTACTACTTTACTATAACTTTCATTTATAGACATGTGCTAATGGTACTTTATAAACCACAAGCAAATTTTTAAAAACAGAACAGTATACGCATCTGAATTTAAGATTCGAGCACGGGATAGATAACGTCCAAACTGATTAGTAGGTCATTCTTTGTATTTGTTGGTTTTTTTAAATAATAATGCGTAAGTGAAGAATAAATTACGTACCTAAAATATGTAAACATTAAAAGTGACACTGACCTAGTAATAAGTTTAGCCAAAGATCAATCGGAAGCGTACTGCTTATTTTCAGTTGCATATAATACTGCCTACCATATAATATTACTTTAAGAGACACATATTTAAAAAAAGGATTGTTGTGTAAAGAAGTGAAGTTTAATACCTATTTTCTTCCTAATAACGGAAACAAATATTCATTTTAAAACCAGCTAAAATAGCTTTATAAGTTAGGTTAGGTTAATTGATGTTGATGGCGTGACAAAAATGATTTGTCTATATCCAAGACACATATAGGTATATTTAAATAGACAAAAAATTTATCGATTCACTTACCTTCTCTAATTGTTTTTTAGATTGCACATAATCGCAAACATAACGCACAATGAAATAAAACAAGCAAATACCAAATTGTCAAGCACGCCTGCCGCCATATAAACTTACGATTTCACGAGTAGTCAAAAGTACTCAAAAGTTAACCTATTAAATTATCTATAAAATATATTTCAAACATATTCTATACTTCTCTTATTAAAATATTTTTATCATAATATTTTATGAAGTATTTTTAAAATAATAATCCAAAGATAAGTTTTGCAATTATTCATAAAATATATTCAAAATATATTCCATACTTATGTATTTCAATTATTCTAATGTTATTTATTAGAAGATATTCTAAAAATAATAATAAATTATTTGGTTATTCAGAGTATAATTTAAAGATATTTTTTATTATTAATCGAATAATATTTTTTGGGAAGATTTTCAGATTATTCTTAGAATATCTTGTGCTATCTGGGTAGCTTCTTTTAATAACCAGACGCAGAACCAGTCGAAATAAATAATAATAAATATGACAGTTGAAATAACATAACCTAACTTTTATTTAATACCAGTGGTATTAAAAAGTTTTATACTTACATCTCTATTTGCCAAACAACAAAAATGTTGAAAAAGTGGGGTTGTTTCTTAACGCTGTATCCAGTTTGAATTTCACTGTCTCAGCAACACCCCCTGATACTCTAAAATTATATTGACGTAGATCAAATATAATGTTCATTCCATCAGTTACTGTATACTGGTCTGTTTCCAGCTTAGGTTGAAGGTCGCATATAACTAGAGGGATTTGTAAGAAATATCCATGTATATATGCTAAATTTTAGTTTTTATGACGTTCAGCTGAAACATGTTTTAGAATGTTCGATTTGCGTGTCCACGAAAGTGTTTTATCACAGCTGGTACAGAAAAGTTCTATACCGTTAAACCGAAGTTCCAGAAAATTTTCAATCCACGAAAGTACTGTTTCATTTAGTGGAAAGCCACTCGACGCCATAATAATTCACGACACATTTACTTCTATCAAAAGCTGAAAATGTACTGACAAGTCTGTAGTGTTGACACTGTTGACTCCATAATGCGTATGTGCATATGAAACAGTCTCACACATGCCATTGGTCATTGTGTAGCAAAATAATAATAATTGTTGGACCTTTTATTTTAAATGCTTTCTGTATGTTTAAACTCTTCTGCAAAATATAAAACGCAATTTGCGGTTTCTTTTACTATTATTATTGTTTACCATATCCTATTTGCTGTCGTAAAAAAGGTAAAAAGGGAGTGACAAGACTGGTGGTGTCTTTGTGGTCTTACGTTATAGTGCTTTATATTATGTGCACAGATAAAAATAGTATTTTAAATTAAGAATTGTTTAATACAATTCAGAGGGAACATATAGGAGATGTTTACATTTCCTTAATTGATACAAAAAGTTGAGGTGGCGTATGCCAGTTAAAGTGTTGAGTTTTTTGTTTTCGGTTAGACAATCAGACCGATATTGCAGATATATATAATGTGCGACCAAAGTCTGGTGTATTTTATCCACCAGTTTTAGTAAACATCTCTTACATCTACTTGCTCAACTATACCAAATAAATAATTTCTCGTAATTTCTGATAATAAATTATTTATTTTATGAGTTTTATGCAATACTTTTTATTTCTTACCACAAAAGTATTTGTTTCCTATAAATAATGTATTTATTTGCTTATGTGAATCATTCTCGATCCAAAACATTAAATTTATCTATGTGTGAAGACTGTCTCCGGCATAACTACTTTTGCGCCGGGGTCTGATTATTATCAACAGTTACGTACATATTACGTTCAACAATGTAACGGTGATTCATGTGTAGCAATTGAAACCAATCGAAGTAGAGTCCATTAATAAGCAGGACAGATAGACTAAGGGGTATTTATAATACAAAAATGATACATAAAGGGAAGGAGTTCGGCAACGCTGTTCTTCCACTCCCCTGATAGAAATATAAACATAATAAGTATAAAAACAGAGATACATAAAAGAGAGTTATTAGTTAAAGTGGGATTTGAATTTTGAATTGATGAAATATTTAATACCATTAATATTTTCAATGAAATCAAAATCAACATTTTTTAGTGGTCCCTTAGATTTAATAATCTATATCACACAATTTAGGAATTGGGGAAGTTGAAACTCTCTATATGCGTCACTAAAGCTGCTACAGACACTCTCCTCCTCACAAGGCATGGATCAAGATAAGTATAGGCTTTGGGAGCTGTGTCTCGTGAGGCAACCTTGGAGAGTCTCTTTGCATCTTAATAGGTACATTATTTTCAAGTGCTCTTATAATGTGGTGTTTCTAATAATAATTTTTATACTTATCTCTTAATCTAGCATACATAGAACCATGCATTATGCATATATATAAAGGTGTGCTCACTAACAATGTATATCTGATCATTTGTTTTTATTTTAATAGTAGGCCGACCGCCAGGTTCAAAATCCAAGTCGAGATTGGAGACAAAATGGGCCCAACAGATAGCGCAAGGTACCGTCCCTCCTTCCTCACCTAGTTCTAGCCCACCACCACATTATCCCACTATAACTACACCAGACACCTCATCTAACGACAGTTCTCTACCCGACAAACAGTTACCGCCCCCCAAAACCATTCCTAACACTGAACCACTTATTAAAAAAATTAAGACCTTAAAACCCATAATAACTTTGGAGAAAACTACAAAGTCTGCTACTCCTTCATCTTCACCAGTGAAGAATATAGTTACAGGTGGGTACATTTCCTTTGAGGTCACACTAGACATAACATAAACATACATTGTACAAGAGGCAAGTCACATTATTTACTGTTACTACTAGCACATAGTTTAATTACACAAACACTTGAACAGGTTAAAATCATGGTAATTAAGATTGGTACAAAAGGAATGACAGTAGCACTACATAATAAATATAAGTTAAATAAATTATAAATGGGATAAAATTGACACATACATAAATATAAACTTGGATTTCTGTGGGAAGCTGTTTTCTTGTACAAAAATTGATATAATTAGTTTTACTTTCATTGAGAATTAGTCGATTCTTTGACACCATGTCTACATACACAAGTTTTCTATTTACTTGTAGTTCTTCAGGAGTTTCAGATGTTACAGTGACTGTTGTGTCATCTGCAAACATGGTGATCTTCCCCTTAATGACAAATCTAGGGAGATCATTAACATAAAGTTGAAAGATTAGTGGGCCTAAGTGTGAGCCCTGAGGAACTCCAATTGGGTCTTCATACTGTGTTGAAGTTTAATTAATAAATTATTTAGTTTCTGTCTATAATAAATTGTCTTTACAGCGAGGATGCAAGCGTACGGGTTCAATAGATCAGTGATGCAAGGTTCCAACATATCTACACTTTTACAGGGAGGCATCAAAACCATTCCCCCTTCACAGCCTAAACCATCAACGTCGGGCATTAAAGGTAATTGATTTAGTTTTAGCTCAAGTTTTCCAAACACGAAACATTTTAATATTTGTTCTCAGTTCTGGAAAATGTCACCCTAAACAACAGCACCACAGCCAAACTTATTTCAAACAGTGGAAGGACAATTGATCTGTCCAAGATAACCGTCATCAACTCAGTGAAAGGTGGCAACACTGCGGTTGGTAACGTTCTGCTTTTGCCAGACGGGAAGTTGAAGACCGTTCATAGCTCTTCTATGAAAGGGACTGGTGGGACACCTATATTGTTGCCGCTTAGCCCCCAGAGAGGTGTAGTGAAACCTACTAGTAAGTTTATTTTTTTTACGTGTATGTTGCTTGAACGAGGTGTAGAGATATTTAAAAATGAGACTGGAGGGTGGCATTTGAACTTTCCCACCTTGGAATGAATTCAATTTAATATTTTTATCAATAGCATGTAACCTTCATATGCACCAGATTCGGTATTCTGTGACTTCCTTTTCACAATAAACTAGTCCAGGGAGGAGGTGAGAACGAAAAGGGAGAATCTAATGAAGAAGCTGTCGGTTAATGAGCGGCAGCTCATCATATATAGTAGTAGGTGAAACGAGTATATTGAGTAAAATTGCAATAAACTGTACATATGTTACACCAGTCCTGTATATAAATAGCTATGCGTCATATAATGGTCCTTTCTAGTTGCAATTAATTACAGGGTGTACATCAGCAAATAATTCTATAAATAGTTTTAAAACTGCGAGTACATCATGAATATATGTTAAAAATAATAACAGTCCTAATATAGTGCCCTGTGGAATGCCATGCCTTATGGGTACAGTATTATTTACTTGAACTTTACCAAATACACATTGTCGTCTTCTAGATAGGTAGGAAGATATAAATTCAAGGGTTATCCCACGGAAACTATAGAACATTAGTTTCTGTAATAAGATCGGTCTAAGCACACAATCACGTTCCTTACTATATTTAAAAATTTAACATTCCTAGTGTTGATTTCATGTCGAAACCATCATCTATAAAATTAACTTATGTACTTTTACCCTTTTTAAAACCAAACTGGGAACTGCTGAACATTTTATTATACTGAAAGGAACTTGGTGTATTATTGTTTATATTAGGGCCTGTAATACAAACAAGCTCTCTTGTTTTGCGGTGTACTACCTTAGAAATGTTGCCTAGATGTTTTTTTGTACTAAATTTGCTACTTTTCAACAGGAGGAAAGTACATAACAGCAAAGAGGCAACTTCTAGGCACCAAGCCACCCCGTCCAATAAAAAAGCCTATATATATGCCTGCTTCGAATATGCAACCAGTGTTGCCACCTCCTACCAACCTGACTACCCAGGATATAATGGACTTGCCGATTATATTTGCCGACGATAATCAGATTTTAGATTCTAATCTGCCAAGCGAACTATCCACTAGTTCAACAAGCTTATCTACACCTACGACTCCCAAAATTATCACATCTCATGGACCAGGCAAATTTATGTTAGTAAATAAACAAACTGCTAGTCCGGGTAATTTCATTATCACACCCACAAATGTAAAGAAGGCAAATACTATTAATTTTGGAAAGCATCCCCCGAAATATACAAAAATCATCCTTTCTTCAAAGAAGAGTAACATAGAAGAACTGAAGACCAATGCTAGGCTTCAGAATTTATCGCCGGAGATAACGGTAAAGAAAGTTCCCAGTTCCGAGAGTTTATCAGAGAAAACTCGCAACTCTCCTATGGTGGAGCTAATAGATCTAGAAAATGAAATAGAAGCCACAGCGGTGCCTAAGCCAAATTTAGCGACTTCTGACGTGAAAAATATAACGATTATCCCAAAAAACTCTGGGGACAATTTCGAATTTCCTCAGGAAGGAGGGGTCCCTAAGAAATCCTCAGCAGTAATAGATATAACGGAAGATGGTCCTGACTACATTCCCCATAAAAAGTTAAAAATTGAATGAGTGTTACCAAAAAATTTTGTTTATATAGCTTTGTTGTTTTTAAAGTGTATTTGTTATCTGTAATTAAACTATTTTTAAATATATATTTTCGTTTTTGTTCTCAAATCTTATAGGTGTATCAGTTAGTGTGTTACGTTTTCCCAAGAAACTGATGCTAAGAAATAGATAGGTAGATCCCTATATTGGTCACATATATACAAATTATACTTTCACACGTCAAATAAATGCAAAATATAGCAAAAAACAAAATAATGGTCTTAAGTAAATTATAAAAAATACACAAAATAAATAACTAACACAGAGTAAATAACAATATAGCATTACGAACAATAAAGCAAGTTTTTAAAGTTAAATGGGAAAAATCAGTCGACAGGAACTCGTCAAAATCATAGAATGCATTATCAAGGAGGAATCGTGTAATCAGTTGAGTACGTATGTACACTTTCACAAGTTATGTATTTTTTTAAGTCATCTGTACAGAGTGCTGTCACAACAAAAAAATCATCTCTGTCATCATTAATACTAGTTTATTATTCAAAAACCAGGTATGAATCATAGACACACTGTTTTGAGCCTCTGATAATAAAATGTTACAATCATTATGGGAATGAGCTAATGTCGTGCCATCAGCAAAGAGAGTGAAATTTAAGGGACTACTGTTTGGCAAATCATTAACACAAATAAGAAATAACACTGGTCTCAAAAATGAACCCCGAGGAACACCCAATCTAATATCAATATTATCAGAATTAGCATTATTAAAACGAACAAATTGATAACGGAGCCTAGATAGACCTCGATTCATTAACTAAAACCGGAAATAAATACCATTTTGCATTTACGACTGTTAATTGTTTATTAATTAGCTTTTTGATAAAAATCTTGTGACAACATAAAGTTAAGGTGGCCATTCCCTAGAAAGAGACATCCGATAGGGAAATATTTGCTATTTTTAGCTATAACGTTTTTTTCTTAGTACGTACATTTAAAAAAACTATAAGAGTACCTAAGTAGAACCATAACAAGACTATTACTATGAATTTTCGCTCAATAATTTTAGTGGTTTGCAAAATAGCTCGATTTAAATTTAAAAATTGTGTTAATCTTCCTATTTCGTAGTTTTAAATCGAGCTATTTTGCAAACCACTGAAATTATTGAGTGAAAATTCATAGTAATAGTCTTGTTATAGTTCTACTTAGGTACTCTTATAGTTTTTTTAAATATACGTACTAAGAAAAAAAAGTTATGGGCAAAAATTATAAATATTTCCCTATCGGATGTCTCTAGGGAATGGCCACCTTAATATAATAAATTAACTAGTTTTCAATTGTCACAAAAATCCATTGACTTTTACGATTAATTTATAAACGCTGTACAACAATTTTTAGCGTTTCTTACTTTAAAGAACATGAGTTGTTAACAATATTTTAGATAAGGTTCTGTAAGCAGTGTTGTAACTAGAGCAGGGCAACCGAGGCCTAAGCCAGGGGCGCAATATGCCAGACTGACAAATCGCGCTACTTGAAATCACGCCACGTCACTGGATCCGATTAACACATTTTAAAGTTGCTATCAACACAAATGAATATACCTGATAAGAAGCAACATTTTTAACCAAAATCGTGTATTATTAGTTTCAAATTTGTTACCTGAGGAGAGTCGAATGTTGTGTGTTCGTTGTTCTTTTCATAACTTTTGGACGTAATCTTAAATCCGTTTGTTGGTTGCGCTGTTTATTGTTTAGATCTTAACGCAAGTAAGTACATTTTATTGCTTTATAATCAAAAAGTAATGTAAACTTTCTTAAATTATAAATTAGAATGCCCCCAAAAAAGCCGTCAGGGTCGGAATTTAAAAAATAAAGAGAAGCTCGAAAAGATAAAGAACAAAAATTGTCAAATAGATTATCCGGCTGGATATCCAACTGGAGTAATTTAACTGTTGCAAATAAAGGTTCTGGATCTGCGTCTTCGTGTATGGAACTGAATTTAAATATTAATTCTAATGACACTTCAATCACATCAATTAATGGAAATGAAAGAGATTCTACCCAAGAAACCCAAGATCTACAAAGAGGCTGTTCACTAGCCGCTGAAGCAGTAAGTTTTAAAGAAATTTTGATATTCTGTAATCTACAAATTCTATAAATACATTTACAATTTGTTATATTGGATTTGTAGGAAACAATTATTCAGCGGGCAAGTGGCCCGATCTGCAATAAATTACACCTTGCAAATCCTGATGATGAAATTCAATGCAGGTCGGGGTATTTTTCCGCTGAGTAGTTGTTTCCTACAAATTCAATATAACAATGTAAGCTTAGTCCGTCAAGGGCTAGAGGTCGCCGCTCTTGGTACTTGCATTGCAAGTCGCTGTACGCCATGTAGATATCTATGATGTTTGGTGTATGGTAGCATTTGACCACATTAGAAGTATTCACTTACCTCTCACCACTACTCAATTTACAGTTTGATAAATAAAACCACTTGCAAATAACGTCTGTATTAGAAGGTCCTTTTAACCAATTTTTTCCCCTCCCTTAGGGACCTCTCAAGAACATAATATTGGTAGTTTATCTGCCCCAGCTAATAAATTATAAGAATCCAAAGTCATGGCCAAATATAGATGATAAGTTTAGGTGGTGTCTAGTTGAAAAAGGTCCAAAGGACGATGGGCGTATTTTTACCGCCGAATGGTTTAAAAAAACTCTACCAAATAATGAAAAAGTAGAGCGAACATGGTTGATTTACAGTGAAAATAACAAAGCACTATTTTGTTTCCCGTGTTTACTGTTTACGAAAAAAACGTCAATTTTTTCAAGTACAAAACAAGGTTTTTGTGATTGGAAACACTTAAACCCGAGTCTATGAACACGAGAATTCTGTATAGAACGCCGAAAATGCTTTGTATTATGGAAAGAATTTGGAAATTCGTCTAAAAAAAGGGGTAGCGATAACCGATTATATGGAACGTATAATTTTAACAGAAAAAGAAAAGTGGAGATACTTTTTTAGGTAAAGATATTATATATTGATTCTTGCAACGAATACAAAAAACATAAATCAAACATATATCAATAACAACCTTCATTAAGGAGGGTGGGGGGCGCAAAATTAGGGTGCTGGCCCTGGGCGCCATGGTTCGTAGCTACGATACTGTCTGTAAGCTATAGTAATAATAAATTTATTGATTTAAAAAGACCAACAAAGGTATAAAACGCAAGTCAAAAAATTGTACATAGAAACAGGTACATAAAGAATTATATAGAAGAAACGATACATTGACATATTTAACAAATGCATAAAAAATCTTAGAAAGGCGAGATCAACTTTAGAAAAATTCATTTAAATTATAATGCATACCTTGAAGAAGGCATTTTTTCTGTGATCAGTATCATACTCATGAGTTATTTTTGAAAATAATTTATTAACAGCAGCTGTAAAATTTACATGCATTTTTTTAACTGCCAAATAAACACAAAAAGGCTGCAGTCGAGATGTTCGAATTAACAAAAACGCTAAAGTCTATGTCTTTTTATTTAGAGCCTATTTACATTATTATATAAAAAATATTGCACAGGTATATATTATCTCTCACTTTCCATCATGGCTTGTTGGTACAGAGGTATCAGGTGTTCTTTGCAAAGGGAACTTGTAATTCCATGGGTGATTTCTAAAATTTCTTTCGCTTTCTTCAAATTGTCCAACGCAGATGAGGTATCATTTTGATACAGCAGCAACTTACCCAACTTTAAGTGTAGAAGCCCGGTCATGGGATGTATTTTGCCATAGTATTCACTGAAATTTGGATTTAATAATTATTTTTTAACATTTTATAACAAGCGTTGTTAAAAATAAATATAAAACCAGAATATGTTCTCACAAAGATATCTACTTACTAGAAACTTTTTATAAGTTCCAGTCCATATTCTGTTGCTTCATCAAATTTTCCAAATTCGATGCTAGAATCGAAAGCCAAATCCAAAATTTTTACATGCTTTACATTGTACTTGTATAAAATCCCTTCATGTTTCCTTAAACATACCTCGCAAACATCCAAATCTAAACTGATTTAAGGCTGTATATCGACATAAATATGGAAGGGTATAAAATCAATCAACCCTTTCATTCCTGGAAGCGGATGAAGAGTTAGAAGAAGATGTGCTTTTTCTAACTCTTCCATGCAATTGGCTGTTTTAGACCCCCACAAATTTTAGGACTTACCACACTGTAGTATGTTTCTAAGTATTTTATTTTGCATTTTTTTGTGAAAAGTCTATGTTCTGGTATATTTTTGAAAAGAACAAATGTTTATTTTATTGAATTATTTTAAATTATTATTTGAATTTATATGGTTAAATAAAACATGTATACACGCATAACTTTATCCTTTATCCATAAGCGCTTTCCGCTGCCATACAGCGGGCTCGACATGTAAAAACCAATGCCGGAATGAAATGTGTCGATTCATCAATGCTTTACAAATGCAGTAGAAAGATATGGGTCTATCTTGGAGAATATAAATATTCCTTTGGAGCTTATAGGAACGAAATTTCTGAGAAAATATTTTTTAATAATATTAAGGGGAACAATTTAAATACATTTCTGGAAATATCGACAATAAATGCGGCATCATCGTGCAGTTCAATTTTTTGTGTTTGCGACACCTACGCCATAGTTTCCATTGAACAATGTATATTCTAAAAGCTGTTTCAGAAAAGGATACAAGTAGTTTCAGTCATACTCTCTATGTGCATGCTAGTCACCTCCATCACATCCTGGTACTCTCTTATAAAGTCTTCGCTAACCAACGTGTTGCATTTGTTGCACTTCTGACCAGGTTTTATGCTATTAGCATCTATGCAATTATCACAATTTTTATTGGGGCACGCTGCCCCTGTCATTTCAATTACTGGTTCTGGCTCGATGCATTTAGAACATTGACATAAAAAATAATACGTGCTCTCCAGCTCTCTCTGTCTGTCTTTCCTCAAAGCCATTATATCTATGTAGCTAATAAATATCTGCAAAATATATTCGTGTTTTTTCCTAACAATATTTTTTGGAAAGGGAAAATAAAAAGATTATATACAGGATGAGTCAATAGGAATGGGAAGTCTCTAAAGTTGATATACTAGAGCATATACGGATGTTCACAAATCATCAGATGAGCTCGTAATGCGCAGGATTGGAATGACAGCTCTATTTCACGATATACGAGGGGCGGACTTGGGCGAGATATTTCATATGCAAAAATGATACATCTTATCGATGTGACGATGCTAAATTTTGTCACTAAGTTTTAGCATCATCACGTTAAAGTTTCGCATAGAAAGTTGCCCTGTGCGATGCTAATGCTTTATTAAATTTGTAGGTAGGCGCTGTAAACAAAACGAATTGTGACAAAATGATACTTTGACATAGTAAAATAGTGTTGCTTATTGGGTTAAATGTTCAAAATGGGCCCCATTTGCAAACAAAGGAGTGCCTATAGACCTAAATCCAGCACAGCCCCTTGCATCATTTCCGGCATAACTTTCGTTAATGCTTCGGTTATTATGACATTCAGCTTATCCAGAGTATGAAAAATGTCCCTGCTGTAAACATTGTTTTAAATGACCCCAAAGAAAATAGTCCAATGGGTTTAAATCAGATGATCAAGCAGGCCAGGTTATAGGACTACCACATTCTATTTGGATACGTTCTGTTGAAAATTGCTCAAACATAATTGTATTAAAGTTTTTGTATCAAAATGTTGCAAATAATCTGTCATTACAATCTCCTCCGGTGATTTTGGAACACTCTGTAATTCACCCAAATTTGTGGGAACACCGTAATCATTTACCTTTGACCAATCGAAGTTCGGCAATGTTTCCAAGGCCCTCATAATTAGCGTCGTACCTTCAAACGTAACAACAGCATTAGGTTTGCAGGAATGGTCCACGACAGATGCTCCTAAATAAATTCCACTACCGATGCTTTGAAATTCTTGATTGCAAATACTAAAGCAATTTACACACATCTAAAAGAATATATATTGGGTACTTTTCTTCGAGTTACTTCAACTTACCCTTCCATACATTCCCATCAATTCAGCAGAATTTGGCAGCAGTTCGCCTCCAAAGAATTCGAACAACACCCCATATAAAGACGATAAGTGCTCCATTCTACCCTGGTCGTTTTTTAAATCTGGGTAATCTGCATTATTACAGAATAAAAACTAATAAAACGTTTATAAGAATATTAATTATTAGTAAAGTTGTAATTCAGGGATAGAATACGATTTTTTTTTTTTGGCAATACCAATACAATGTGCCTCTGCATGTCCAGATAGACCACTAATATTGATTTAATATTCTAAAAAGTTTGCCAATATAATCTCAATATAATTCTCCAATGTTTAAAAACTAGTAATTGTCAAGAAATGTAATAATTAAGTGACGTAGATACAGACTTTTCAATATTTATTTGCATTGGAAAATATTACTTAAAACAATATGATTTTACAAAGAATTTGTCAATATAGGACAAACATGAATTTTGCAAAATTTAAAAATCAATATTTGTTACTATGAATCGATATTAGATGTATCATATTGATAATTAAACAGTGTAGTTTAGAAAGAATGACAAAACAGGATCAATATAGATTATACGATATCATAAAGTTAATGTTTGTAAGAATTTATCAATATTACCTGTAGGCATCTGGATTGAAAGGGGCAAAAATTATATATCACCAAGAATAGGCATACCAATGTTTTAATACCAATATACAGGGTGTTTGGTACATCGATAGAAAGTTTTTACTTAGTGATAGTTGGGGTCGTTTGGAAACTATAGGACCGTATTTATCCTTATTCAAAGTCTCGCCATTTTTGAGATATCGGCATTGTTAGAAACTTTTGAGAAATAGTTCGGTTGTTACCAATTCATGTTATTATGGTAATAAATACAATTTATGTGTTAAGATACATTGATTCGAATTTTTTTCTCAAAACATTTTCTCAAGAGGTTCAAATAGTTTTCAAAACTTCTCTATTGCGTACTCTTTCCAATGGTATACCACGTTATGACAAAATTATAGTTCATTAAATTATAAAGAGAACATATTTGTAGACATTACATTTTTAATAAGGAAAGAAAATTAAACAAAATCATAATAAATCCTTTCAGTTGCAAATCGGTCATTGTATTTACTAACATTTAAATGCAATTTTTGTTTGTGGAGAAATTTGAACTAATAGATTTTAACACAAATTGCTCTACATAATTTCTATACTGGGGTAGTGCCCCAGAATTGGAAAGTGTTCACCAATGTACCTGTAGAAAAGAAAGAAAATACATCGTTATTTTAAGAATTTAGACCAATAAATAAGCTTCCCCCATATGAGAAATTGCTAGAAATGTTAGTTAAAGAACAATTGTTAAATCATGTTGAACGCAATGAAATACTGTCAAGTTATCAAGCTGGGTTTAGGAAGCAAGATTCCTGTGCAACTGCTCTCAAACAGTTATGGTCAAGTGAAAAGTAGCTATAAGTGAAAGAAAGTATGTAGGTGCAGTGTTTTTAGACTATAAAAGAGCATTTGAAACAATTACTAGGGATTTGTTGTTAGAAAAATTGGAAGTAATGGAGATTCAAGTAGCAGCCCTTCAATGGTTTCGTTTATATCTAGGGGAAGATATCAAGTTAAGCTGTGGAAAAGAAGCGATATGCGGTGTTCCACAGGGTCCCGTTTTGGGACCAATTTTGTTTACATTATATATTAATGATATTGTAAATAATCCTTCTCATTGTGCTATCCAATTGATCACGGATGATGCATTACTTTACTTTGTAAGTGATAATGTAAATGACATTGTCGAAAATTTAAATTCAGATCTAGAAAGAATTAAGCTGTGGTCTAATAAAAATAATCTTTCACTTAATTTAGATAAAACTAAGTTTATGCTAGCAACTAGTAGATATAATACCAATGCACGTTGATCTGAATGTTTCTGTTAGAATTGATGATTACTATATTGAACGTGTTTTGGAATATACATACTTGGGAGTGATAATAGACTGTAATTTAACATTTTCTGGCCATGCTAACTATATGTCATAAAAAAAGTTACTAAAAAAGTATATTTCTTACGTAGAATCTTCAGAAATTTAAGTACCTGGATGAAACATTTAATTTATAAAACAATAATTCTCTCCCACCTCACCTACTGTCTAGCAATCATGTTTACACTTAAAGGTGCTGAATTAAACGCACTAAAGGTGAAACAAAAGATAGCACTGAGAATTGTATTAAACTGTGATAACTATATTAGAAAAAATTTTATGTTAGAAACACTAAACTTATTATCTGTCATGCAAAACTTAATGTTAAATGTGTTTATATTTGTTTTTAAACTTTTAAATAATATGTTTCCTAGGCATCTTTTGCACCTATGTACATTTGTGTACGAAGTTCATGAGTATCCCACTAGGAATCGAGATAATTTCTATGTTGTTAGACAAAATAATAATTATGGTAAAAATCAGTTGTTTGTTGGAGGACTTAAATTGTATAATGAGTTGCCTGATTACATAAAAAATAGTGTTAACTTAAATAGCTTTAAAAAGGAATGTACACGGCATGTTAAAGATGTATGGCCTATTTAAATATTTTATCGTGGCTTGTTTGTATTTATTTTGATTTTGTTTATATTTATTATGTCATTATGTGTAATCTTTGATCTTAATGTATTCTTACTGCAACTATTGTAAACATTAGCTATGCTAATAAAGTTATATTATTATTATTATTATTAATACTTCGGCATTTCTTTTTGTACTCTTTCAACAAAACGCATAGTAAGAATATCTAAAAAAAATATTCAAGAAAGCTGAAAGTATTTAGTATCATAAAAATAATACGTCAAAGATTTCGCAAAAATATCTAAAATTGCTGATATCTCAAAAATGGTGAGACTTCGCATAAGGGTAAATATGGTTAAATAGGTTCCAAACGACCCCAACTATCACCCAGTAAAAACTTTTTATCGATGTACTTCAAACACTCTGTATATTAATAATAGCTCAATATTCTCGTTACGGTTTTAACATATCTATATTGACCCAACATTAAATTAAGTTCCAGCCAATATTATGTTCCACTTGGACAGGGTATTTTATTATACTTTTATTAATAAGTTGTTAAAAACAAAACGAGTGGGAAAATAATTTTTCATAAATGTTATATTATCCTTACGTGACATTAAATCCTTAAAGGTCCTGTAATCCCTTTCTGTGTAATAAGACTTGGTCATATCACCCCCTTTCTGCAAAGTTTTTATAAGCCTCGCTAGTAACCTTGCAGCATCGGGTAATACCCTAGGAGAGATTCGTTTTAAATGCTGGCACTCCGTTTTATGTATTGTCCAACCTTCTTTCTGACAAGGCCGGCCACAGTAGTACACATATCGACAAACTGAGCATTTCGATAATTTACCCCTTAAAATAAAGCACAGTGGTAGATAATTTTTGTTTGTGGCAAGAGAGGGTATATTTCTGGAACACTGCAAAAAATTACATTTCCTTTCTGTAAATGTTTTTCAGGAAATGTGTCAAGCATTAAACACAAAAAAAAAATAAAACTAAAATGGATCGGTTATTACATTATCTACAGTATCAATACTACACCATTGTATTAGAAAGGTACAGCTTATAACATTTGAACTAAAGGCCAAATTTTAAAAAAATTGTAAATGTTTTGTGACACTATACAAGGTGATCACAAAAGTGTACTGTAATGTCCTGTATATTTTACACTATAATTTACTTCAGAGGCAAGAGATGCGCCTTGACTATATCCATATTTTCAATTCAACGCTAATGGCGGTTAATACTAGAACTGTTGACGCTCCAGGGAAATACAGCCATCTTTTATCACCTTCTAATGGCTTGTATATCAGCGTATATATAGAAGGTACGCAATTTTAGGCAGGGATTGTATAGTGCATATACAATCCTTCAGAGTGGATGTAAAGCAATTCGTCTCTTGTCTGTTAAGTGTTGGGAAAGTAACAAATACGTACTCTTCTTATGAGAAGGGGTTCGGCAAAATTTCTAGGTTGGAGGTAGCTCGTCTTCTGGTGTGACTAGCGTTAGTAGTGGAAATAGGCCAACGTTAAATAAACGGATAGAAAGAAACAATTTACTTTTTATATACACGTTACTAAAAAGAACAAAAATTCGAAGTTTCTCCATTTAATTTAAAGGAGTCCTTTTATCAATAATTGATCTTTTTTCTATCTTCCATCTTTTTTAATTATTAAAAAAGATAGAACTTTCCATTTAAAGAAAAATTGTCGGGATTTGTTTCCAACCTTAAGATCCCACCGATGTTCAGTAGGGTGCCCCTTATAATTACATAACCAGACATTTTTTCTCGAATTTTGGGGAGTGCTGGGCATAATTTTATTCCAATGGATATAAAAGCAGGTCATACCAAATTTTAGCTCGATCGAACACTGTTAACCCGTCACGCACCATTTGTATTATTCGACTGAATAATATGTTGCCTTCGCACTATTTGATGATTCGATTACCGAAAATAAAAAATTAAAGAAGGCACAAAAAATTTTAGGAGAAGCAGCAGTAGACAACGAAAATTATGTGAAAATGAAACAGAAAATAATCTTAAGAAATTTCCAATGAGGAAAGAAGACATTTCCAGTTTCTCAAACTGTCTGATGAAGAAATTTTAATAAAATTACTTGGTAATAATAAATCTATTTAACAGATTTAAAATAGAAATTTTTTTACACTTACGTCCATCCGAATGGAAAACTTCTAATGCGTATAAACAAGGACAGCTAGTGCAGAATTAAAATTAGTAAATGACTGCGCCGAAGGGGGAATAAAATTAATTCAAGATTTTAGCGAAAAAGTTACAAAATCCGAGGATTAAAAACAATTTTTATTGCAGGTAGGTCATTTTTTCATTGATATTTTCAAACTCTCTACAAAATTCGTTTTCTTAATGTATTTTTGGTTTTCTTTTTAAACTGCGCAAGGTAACCGCCGTAAATGTCCGCCGGCAACAAAAGAAGTATTGAGGAAAATGTTCGTAATGTAGACCTTTAGATTATGAACTAGTTTTAAAACTTTGTATTCTCAAATCAAACAATAAATAAATTAATACCTTAGCATATATATATGATTTCCAAAAAATTAAACTAATTTTAAAAGATGTAGGGCTAAAAATGAAATAATATCAACATAAAATAAATTTTTGATTTTTGAAAATTTTAGGCCACGAGTGCGCGATGTATTACTTATTATATTAAGCTAAAAATTGGTGGGGATTTTTTTTAAACATAATGAAACGAAATGCCGCCCAGCACTCCTCAAAAATTAAAATTTCAAAACTAAAGGGCACCCTATTGTTCAGCAAGAAGATATAAGGCCTCTTTAGCCCCTTATGATTGACATATAGTATCACTTTTCGCCCTACTCTTTAAACATTTGTGATTCATCACACTAGTCACTTATTCTGTAGTGGGATATTGACATAAAATTTAATTTTGATGATGTAATATGTCTCTTAGCAACAAAATAATGTTTATTCATTAATGATATATCGCTAAGATAACTTCAAAAAACAAGGGAACCCGATTTTTATGTTTCAGTAGCCGTTACGGTCGTTAATCGATAATTTATTGAATATTGCTGAGAAACATATAGAGCCCAGTTCTCATGGAAAAAATTGCGGCGAATATATTTACATCCTGACAGAGTTTAGATATAGCTATTCTACCATTCAACCAAGACATGTTCACATAGACATCAACACAACAACCATTCCCTGTGATATTGCCATCTACCACAGCTGAGACACGAATCTGGGACTCCGTTGTTGTTAGTTTAACACCTAGGCACTGCATTAGTGAGTCAATTTTACATAAGGATTGTTTAATCTTACCTCAACACCCCCTGGGGAGACTGGGGTAATATTTTACTTCCCATTATTGTCCCTCTAGATGTACTCAGCATACCCAAATTTAAATGAGGTTTTTACAAATAACTATTATATTGTGAGGAAATTAAAAATCATGTACAAGTAAATGTATGAATAGTAATAGTAATAGTAATTTTTCTGTGATTCTCACGTCATTTATAAATATTGATATTTAAATAGGTGATTATCAGCCAAGTGTGTTTTAATGTGATAATATTAATAATATTTGAGAAAGATAAAATTAGGTAAATCGAAAGTCGTCAACAACAGTTAACTTTAAAGCTAAAAACTTAGTTACTGATGATATTTTTAGATTTAAATATTTTGAGTGAAAAATATTATGATAGGCAGAAAATAAAATTTGTCAAAATATAAGTTGTCATCATCCTCCTACATCGGAGAGATGATTTCATACGTATAAATGTTTTATAGAACTATGGTTATTGATTTTAAAAAAACTCAAAATAGCACAAAAGTAATCATACACATCTTATTTTTACAATACGATGACTGAAATAATTATATAGTGTTTTGTAAGGAAGCGAATATAGAGCCACGATATGTAAACCAGGTCAAAACGTTACATTTTAACCTAACTCACCTCTATACTAAGTTGAACACCTGAGGAAAATAGCTTTCTAAACAACTTATCGAAGGTGGGCCTCCTCTAAAGCAGTCTATTTTTATGCGACGATTTTCTTTCAAATTATGCAGAATTTAGTTTAGATTGCTTTTAAATTTTACGAAAATCAAGTTCTTTAGAAAAACGTTATTTAGTTTACTTTGTTCAAAAAATAATAACATGTACTTAGTACCTACCTCAATTAACTTAGTATCGATAAAGATTTGGAACGAGCCTACATTTACAAAATATTTTTTTTTTTTCAAAATTTTAACACAGACTATATAGAGGGCTATTCTCAGGGGTGTAGATCGGCATAAAGGTAAGTTAGATTAAATTGGCATATTTTAATCTGATAAATGTGCCGTTTAAAAGTACCGGTAATGGAGAACGGCCAGACAAACAATTAACCCATGTTTTTCCTCTTGAGGTATTTTGGAAACAACTGACCCAGGACAACAATTTGAATGGCCACCTAAGAAAAGTTTGAGGACCTCTGCATTCTGTGGGCTAATGGACATAGTGGTGAAGTAAAATATTATTATGTGAAATTACATTTTCCTAATTGGCACAAAAAGTTGAACTTCTCTAAGCTAGAGCTAAACACTTACGTGCAGGTCTAACACTGTGTCAATAAGAGTACGTCAGTACTATTTAAGCTTTTTTTATAGGTAAGTAATAACTCCTTGTATATAAAAGACGGGGGCATATTTAAATAGGTTGGATGATATTTCTTTACATCGTTTATTTCTTATTATCGAAAAAAAAATGCAAAAAGCCTTAAACATGGTTTAGTTTGACGGACATATTAACCTAGTCAATTAATAGTACGGGTATCTAGCCAGAGGTTCTCAACCAGTTTTATTTAAATTTATTTTAAATGTTTTCTCCAAAACTATGGGCTTTTACTTTAGCTTCACAACTTTCAATAGTTTTTGCAAAATTCAATTTAACACTAAATGTCTCGAAAATTGTAATCAATTTTGCCGCCAAGGCACGGTCAAAGTTACTATCTGCCATTCATCGGACTACCGCAGGTCGATAGGGTAAAACTTTAACTTTCATTTGTCCGATTTTTGTCTATACATGTTTTCATTATTTAAAACAATTACAGCAGTTTTAAAAAAGTGCAAAATTTCCTTTAGTAACAAATTAAATAACTCTACGAATTTTGGCACTAGAAATATGAGGTTTTGGTATCTGCAAAGTGCTTGAAATAATACAAATTAAAAAAAAAAGAAAACCTATCTAGCTCAATTTGGGACCTAGAGATATGGCCCATTTTATGTTTATTCTTAGAGCGGCGCTTGTGACCCTCAATTTGTTGAAACAGAAATAAAAAAAATGGCGTATTGATCTATCAGGGTTCAGACTTTGAGAAGCTGAAAAAATTCCCTGAATTTTCCTGATTTTTTATATAATTTATAAAATTCCCTGATATTTCCAGGCTTTTTTTTGAGATTTTTAAATTTCCTGAGTTTTCCAGCCTCTTCAGGTTTTCCATATGACTCCGAACCATGTCTATGAACCTTCAACTTTCCTGGGCCTTTTAATGAATGAGCCTCGAGACTAAAAATGCACCGCTCAGAAAAAATAGCAATAACCTTGTTGTTAGAACGGTCATTCATCACTCTAACGCAGAATCTAGAGTTATTTTGCAACAATCTTGCAAATTTAAAAAGTTATAAATAAATAATCATCAATTCTTTTTTTCATGTTGCAAAATCAATTAGTTCATTTAACTTTTTATCGCCCGAACTTCGAGAATTATTAGAGAAAAAAGTGCTTTTAAAAACTACGTAATAAAATATTACTAATTTTTTTATTGAAAAAAAAAAAAATGTATAAACAAATTATCAAAATACAATTTTGACCTGAAAAAAGGTCTTTTTAGTGTTTTTGGGACATTTAAAAACAAAATTGCCCTTGCAATTTTTTCCTAAGTCAATATTATTTAAGGAAAATTCAATTTCAAAATTCTATCAAATCTTTTGCAACATGAAAAAAATTGATTATTTATTTATAACTTTTTAAATGTGCAGATTGTTGAAAATAACTGTAGATGTGTTGAAAGTAGTAAAAAAAAGTGGTTGAATGACCGTTCTAGGTGCAAAAACAACGAAATTATTTCCTAGCGTTTGCAAAGGCCCAGAATTTCAACGCTCGCTCGCTGAAGGTAATGTTTTAGTTTTTTTAAATTAATATTGCACCCGAACACTTGGCTTTTGAAGACAAATGAAAGTTGAAGGTTCAAAGATTAATTCACTTTTTGTTCATTACTGTATCAACAAATTGAAGGTCACAATTGTCGCTAGAAGAATAGTCATAAAATGGGTCATATATCGGACCCAAATTGAGCTAGTCCAGCATTTGGATGGGTGAACCAATGTATCCGTCTATTAGTCGTTAGGCTATCGACTGAGACAGTCCCGGGCCGATGGCACAGGGCAACTGTCTTCACCGCAGAGAAGACCCCAAGGGCTATTGGCCAGCCAGAAAGACGGTGAGATGGCTGGGGGTGCGTTAAAGTTGATAGCCGAAGACCGTGCTTTGGAGTCCACGCAAAACCGTACATCCCTACGAGCACAATGGGCCTTGAGGCCTGAGTATTGTAGTAAAACAAATCCACTAATCTGCAGATATCAAAACGACCGATCGATCGACGGTGGTCCAATCAATGGCGGATAATAACTTTGACAATGCCTCGGTGGCCAAAAAAAAACTATCTCGGCGAATTGAAAGTTGTGGGGCTGATTTTCTTAGCAATTGCTGAAGCTTCAAATGATAGGATCTAATTTACTTTTTATAAATAAAAAGCTCTCTTTTTGGCATTTTTTCGTTTTATTTTGAAGAATTTTGCAATAAAACAAAAAAAAATTTGTTTGCCTATGAAAGTTGTATATTGATATCATAAGAACAAAAAATGTATATTCGTACTTATACCCTAAGGTGCACCATTTCCGAGTTATAACAAATAAATGAGTGCTCGAAAATTTTTTTGGCTGTATTTGTTTAATAACTGAAAACCCTGAAAAGATACGCCGGGGATATTTGAGATCCTTCATCTAAGTACCCTCCCGCCGCTTAGAGGCAGTTTGGCCTTTATAGGTGAAACAACACTTAACTCTAACTTTTTTATTTAATACACTATTGCACTATATTCTTTCATTAATTTTAAGAACATATTTTATGGCAAAACAATTCAGAATGTAAAAGTATTATACAACATTATTAATAATAAAACACCAATACTGATGAAGGTTGTAGCGGATATCTTGCCAAATAGTGCCTATAAACACGAACGAATTAAAAGAAAATACTTATTGTGGCTTTAAATTTAATACACATACAAAATAATTCAAGTTTATTTATATAAGCACTATTTTCGTAAATAAGTTTTAATACTTTAACTAGGCTCTGTAGTTCAAATATAGCTATTGTAAAAATAATTAATTAAAACTACAATTCAGGCAATTGTGCAATACAAGCAAATTAAAATCACTGCAACATATTAGTTAGCTGTGGATCAAATTTGACTACCTTAATGGTCCATGTTCAACTTCCTACTAAATAAAATAGAAATAGAGTCTATATACATTCTTTGCAGTTTATCAAACTTACTTTTTATATAATAATCATGATTTCTATAGGTATTTAAAAAAGTAAATATCTAAATAAAACCTTTAGGTATTTATTCACATTTCGAAGAAAATTATTTGAAATATATCTTTATCAGTCAATTAAAAAATACAGAATAACATTTGGAAAATGTATACTTACTTTTTAAAGCAAAAGTCACACCTTTCTGTTCTAAATTTTGATGATAAGTTATAGACAAAGGGCTTTTCTTGTATGATAATACTACCCTGAGGGACTGACTGCTTTTTGATTAGCATTTCTTGGTCTAGAAAAAAACAGGTGTACTGTTCAAACTGTTAAAATTCAATAACAAAATCACGTAAGAAACTTTCTTGTTAATTTTAAAATAATGTGTTTTTCGGGCCTTATTTATAGATTGTAGTCAAAAATAGTTCACTACTATTTCTTTGGATGTAACGTCCAAAAACATTAGTTAACTCTGTTATAATTAGGTAGGTAGGTATATTCTAATTTTAAATACCCACTTATTACTAGCTAAATAAATTATCAACAAAAGTTTCATCACCTATTTTTACTCTTAATCGATTTCGTACTTTATATAACTTCATGGAGCGTTTAACATCATAGTATTTTTAAAGGGCTATATCTTTGATGATTATTGTGTTTGCTAAAACACTAAATAAACAAGCAGGTGCTAGGTACATGTTGTAAAACAAATTTGTGTTTAATGTGTTTTATTATTGCTAGCAAAACACATTATCTTATAAAAACATACTTTATTTGATTTTCAATTGGTAATAAAAATAACAATTTGAAACAAAAATAAACCTACCATGTGACATATTATTCGTTTCCTTGATTCAATTTTCAAGGTTATGTTTAACGTCACTCTGACATTCGTGTTGCCAACCAAGCGCAGATAAATGTTATTTTTACAGGCATTAATTATTATTATTAGTTAATTTCATACCTACATAAATAAATATGTAAATAGATTGTGTAATTATTTCATCAATATAGAAATGTTCTAGACTAGAGATATTGACAAAGAAGACCTCGCTTTGTTGGTTTCCCTGCCATATGATAAACGTCAAGTGCTGTCAGTTTCTCAGTTTTATTTATTTTATAAATGACAACCTGTCCGTTGAGTGAATTTCTTCGATTATTTGATGATTCCATGAATTTTGAATGATGAACCAGATGAAATGGATGTTTTAAATGCAATTAAAAATTTTAACTCTGATTTTGGAATTATAAGCAAGTCAACGTGGATAGGAAATTTATCTATACAAGTTCAGGAAACATACAAGGTAAAAAAATTATAAAATCATCGTAAATTCATCTATTGTTTTTTTGTTTGAATTGATTTTTGTTCATGGCACGTAATTAATGATGAGTACATTAATTTCTCCTCTGTTCTAGGTGTTCTATTTATTAATTATAGGTATTGTAATTGTACTCTCTACCTTGATTGTGATATGCATAAAAAGATGTACACGGAAAGGTATAAATATTGATTTGATGCTTGTGAATCTTAAATAATTTAATGTTCTTCAGTTTTCTCCCCGAGGGAGTCATTTACCCAAGAAGGATCAACCCGATTCAGAAAAAGAGACAAAGCTCTTTTTTATGGCAGGAAAATGATACGTAAGGTGAAAAATATCTCTGGCCAGGTAAGAAATTCTGGCCAAGGCAAGAAACGTAAGATGGTTATGAAGTTTGCCAGAAGGATTTTGCAACTGAAAAAGGATACTGATCAAGAACAACTGAAGGTAAAAAGAAGTTATTTTTTATTTTAGAAAGCTATATGTAGCTTGTATCTAATAGGTTTTAGAACCACCAGCTGAGTATCTTCAAGAAGATATGTTAAGTGATGAACGTATGCCTCCTGATGCTTTATACATGCTGCAAAGCATTAGAGTTTTTGGTCATTTCGAGAAACCAGTTTTCCTGAAGCTCTGCAAGCACACAGAGATAGTAAACGTAAACGCTGGGGCTTACTTATTCAGAATAGGTTGGTAAAGTTCATTACTCTCGTGAAAGTGTCTTGTTGCGCATGTGGAATTGAATAAATGTCATCATGCATAAAATACAAAGTAAAAGTATATATTTTTACATAGTATAGGATTTATTATTTTAAATTTGCTCTATTCATTAATGCTATATACAATCATAGTATATTTTTGTATATTTTCTTCGAATAACTATCTACTAGATTGTTAACAAATTAATTTCATTTCTTAGGCGATCCAGATGAACATGTTTACATCGTTCAAAGTGGTAAACTAAATGTGTTTATAACAGGAAATGAGGGTACCAACACGTTAAAAATAGTGAAACCTGGAGAATCAGTAACATCTTTGCTTAGTTTTACGGATGTTTTGACAGTAAGTTAACTTATATGCAATAAGGTAATGGCTAAGTAAAGTAAATTTTTAGGGACATCCGAAGCCTTATAAAACTGTATCTGCTAAAGCAATGGAAGACTCCACTGTGGTCAAATTACCTATGGCTGCTTTTCAGGAGGTGTTTCAAGAGTATCCCGATATTTTTATAAGGGTGATGCAAGTTATTATGGTCAGGTTGCAGAGGGTCACTTTCACAGCATTACATCAGTACTTAGGACTTAGTGCTGAATTGGTTCAACAGGTAAGTTGCCATTTTTTCAAATCAATTTGATTTTGACAATAGATTTTAAACCCTTTATTTCGTCATGTATTTATAGTTATCGTTATTCCGAGCATATGCACTACTAAAACAGCAACTCCTTAATTGTATTAACATGTTGACGGACACTGACGTCATATCACGTCATTGTCCTTCGCTCCAGCAGGGCAATTAAAAATATTGAGATGTGCTGAAATTGACACCATGATTAAAATCATTATTAGTATACATAAAGAAATGCAACATATAGCTTTAAAATCAGAATTTTCTGAAGAATTAGATATATTGGAAAAACAGTCTGCGTCATATAACGTCATGTCCCAGTAGAAGCATCTTAGCTACAGTAGGACACTGACGTCATATGCCGAATGTAAAAAAAAAAATAAAAACACTTGATTTTAGTATAAAAACTTTTAATAAATGAAATTACAACTACTTAATCATCATCACTACAATTTATAAACGGCGTATTCTGGATCCCCTATGGAATCATCTGTATTTTACAAGTCGTGCCCTTTTATCTGGTGGAATCTTCGTCCTCACTTTCAAGCTCTTTATACCAACGAAGTAGTTGCTTTTCTTGCTTCTCTTCCATTTCACACTTGAATAAATTATAGAATATGCACAGGAATCAGACAGAAACGCGCCAAACATGGTCCCTAGATCGCCTGACCAAATTCTTTCATCACCAACAAACTATTAGGAATTTTGTCATTATTTTTTTACCCAAGGTGCCTAGTGGGACACTTCATACCTTATTACATGTAAAATTTACGTGATATTCCGACAAGCGTATCTAGAGCGCACTAAGTTTTTGCGGCATATAATGTCAGTGTCCCTAGGGGCACTGTGGGCGATGCGGCTTATGCCAGCAGTGTCACGTTAGGCACATATCAATAAAAATGACTGTCTGCGAATGTGTTAATGATAACTTATACCGTTACCTATGGAGAAATAAGGCAAGGCATCTTCTAAAGTTATGGATATTTTTCCACCGAACAACACCATAAGTAGCAAATTTTAAAATGTCTTATAAGTGTTCTCATTATAGATATAAACTTTTGTTGGCAATTTTGATATAACGTTGTTATAAATGGGTACCCTACTATTAGTCAAGAGGTTGTCTGTTGGTCTGATTGTCTTTGTAGCATATGAGGTGTCTAAAACCTTGCACTTAATTATACCTTATATTGTAGAGATAAAATGTAGTGCAGTAGTTGGCATGCCGGTAAAAAAAAGCCTATTAGCTGTCAACTGTTAAATGTTATTTTTGTTAAGTGGTCTAAAACCTCTTCTTTTAATAGTTGTGGTAATCATTATCGTTAATAAAGGTAACCATAACGTTGCTTAAAATGAACGTTATTTTTGTTGGTTTATAACCTCTAATATAAGGTTAAAGCTTCTTTAGTTTTAAAAATATAATTTGTCAAACATTGCTGGAAACGTAAAAGAAAAGAATAAATAATATACATTTTTCAATATTTTTTTAAATTAGTGCAACATAGAAGAAAAAAAGAACTAAGTTTTTGGGTTCAGCTAAATGCTGCTTTGGAGCAATTATTGTGATATTTATTTTATTTTATCATTATTGTATGAAGTAAATATGTGGTATCATTTAGTTTAATATTCTGTTAAAATGCTTTTATAAAATAAATATTATGGAGTAGTAAAAAGTCAATACGAACGTTCAAAATCACGTCATGATGGAACTGTTATAAAAAGTTGCGTAATTACACATTAGCTGCAATAAGAAGAGAGAAAACTGCATATTTAAATCATTTACAAGGTTTACAAAATCAAAAATGCTTGTGGAAATACCTTAAAATCGCTAAATATCCGACAGAATTCGAAAACTGATTTACGATATGAAAAACCTACTAGATGATATTAACGGCTACTTTATTTCAGGTTTTGAAAATAATAACTCATGTGAGGAAACAATTAATTTTTATTATTCTAGGAAATATAATAATAGTGTGAGTTTTAATTTTAAAACGACTTCGACTGAAGAAATCAATAAAGTACTTTTTAATCTAAAATCAAATGCTTGTGGTTCTGGCAAAATTTTCCTAGTGATGCTAAAATACAATTTGCCAGTAATTAGTGAGTCTCTCACTCACAGTATGAATTGTTGCCTGGAACAAGAGTATTTCCCTGAACAATGGAAAGAGGTACTAGTTAGTCCTTTGCCAAAGGTTAATAATCCTCAAAATATATCTGACTTGCGTCCAGTAAGCATTTTAACTGTTCTATCAAAAATTGTTGGGAAAATTGTATATCAGCAATTAAATGTATTATGTCAAAGAACACAAAATTATTTATTCCTTTATGTCAGTCAGGTTTCTGAGAGGGCCATAGCGCAACATTTGCCTTAGAAAATGTGACCGACAATGTATTTAGAGTTCTAGATAACAAGCAAAATATGTATCACCAAATACTGTGTGAAAATATAAACATTTTATTAGATAATAGTAAGCTCGCAACAGCAGAGAGTTGAAAAATCTTTAATTTAAAACTCAGATTTATAACATATGTTAACAAATTTGTTCAAAAAACATATGTTTTGCTGAAAGTTCTTTATGTCAATATACATATAATTAATTATAAACTAAGAAAATCCTGTGTGAATTTTTAGTGTTGGTATGGTATTATTGTGTATTTTTTATGTATCGACAAAAGTAGAATAAATCTGTTACATAAAATTCAAAATATCTGTATTGGATGGCTTAATCTTGAAAATACCTACAAATATCACCTGCTGATGTTTGTTCATACAGTTCTCACTACTTCAGTACCGGATGTAAGTCAAAGAAGTAAATATAAGATTTGCTGATATTTTGATCATACCACAACATAGTACTGCCATTTTTCTTCGCTCTTTCTCCTACACCGCTATATCAAATTATAATCTGCTTGAAAATTATTTGAAACATTTTTCTATAAATACATTTTAGTGTAAAATTTAAAAAATTTTATTTAACCAACAGTGCACGTAATATGTGTAAACCATGTAAAATATATGTATTTATTTTCAATTGCTTATTTGTACAATTTGTTTTGTGTATGTAACTCGGCATCAATAATTATTCTTAGTCACGCTTTATAATGATTATTTTTGTTTTGTTAACTTCAAAGGATTCTATTAGTTTTATATACGTTTCTACTTAATACAGGTATCTTGTTCTCATCTTTTTAAGGGTATAAGTAGTGTAATAGCTGTTGAGCTAAACTTCGCCTGTTAGATTAAGAAGTTGTGTTTCTTTTTTCTAATAAAAACCATTTATTATTATTATACTCTTCGCAAATACAAAACGAAGAGTATATTGCATTCTATCTACACATTTCTAAAACCAATAATATTGCTCGTAGCGAAAATTTTCATATCACTGTATTGGTGATCGAATACTGAACAACTTTCAAAATGTCCGTCCGTTTGTCTGTCCGTTCGTCCGTCACGTCTCTTGTAATCACGAAGAAGAACGTAAGAACGAGAAATCCGATTGCATGGAACTTTGAGACAGTATTTAGACTGTTAGCTAGAGGAAGAACCCTTTTTTTTTAACAAAACCGATAAATAAATAAAACGTTATTAATATCTTAAATTAAAAAAAATGTATATGTTTGTAAATTATTATTATTATTATTATTATTATTATTATTATGTGCAGGGTCCAAAACAGAGAAATATATCAAGTTCCCCTATGAAGAAGAAAAAGGAGGAGGGCACTACTACTGGAACAGATAATGGCAATGCAGCATCACAACCGATACCCGTTCCTGGACATAAAAGGAGTAAGTCTTCGCTGGACTCAAAATCGTTTTCTCCCAACTATGCCACTCCTGATATGGTGGCCGATACAGAATTGAGTATGAGTCAAAATGTAAGTCAAGAATAATATTTATTCGAAAATAGTAAAATATTAACCATTATTTTTATCAAGAGAAATTTAATCATATGTTCGAAACACATTCAGACAATTATTCATACAATACCAGTCAAGGCCCCCTATTAAAAATTAAGAATCATAATACAACTTTATGTAAAAAATGTCCATATGCAAGTATTATATAATAAAATTCTCACCAGAAATTAAATCTGTAGATTTCCTAAATACATGTAATTTTTGTCCGAATGCTATTCTGCATAACTCACCAACTTACCAACATTATTTTTACAGTCCTCAATTAGTACCGCTTTGTATTATAAAACTAATCAAACTTAAAAGAAAAATGTATTGAGAATATCAACAATATAAAATACCAGAGATAAAAAGAAACATTTATAATCTCAACAAGAACATTCACATTTTGATACAACATTTTAAAACACACAAATGGCTACAAGTGTGTGAAAAAATTAATCAGGCACAGGGCAGGAATTTTTATCGAGAAGTGAATAAACTCACTAAATATAAAGCGAAACAAGGCATATCAACAATAGTGGAAAACAACCAGAAATATATCTTTGACGAGCAGAAAGTTGAAATTTTTTTGGAGCAGTTCAAGGAAAACATCTCTGAAGACGATCTTCCATATTTTGACCAAGAAAATTTCAATTACGTCAATGAGTGGTACGACTATTATTTTAAAAATACAGCTCTAGAAGAAAATATTTCAGTCGCAGAAAAAGAATATTATCAAATAATAGAAAAACGAAGAAACTCAGCTCCTGGTTACGACAACATCCATTGGTTGGTAATAAAGAACTAGATTATAACATGCATATATTTATACTAAAAATTTGTAACCACTGTATCGCACATCAATATTTCCCTAACATATGGAAAAAGGGCATGATAATAGTCATTCTGAAACCAAACGTAAATCACTCAAGAGTAAACAATTATCGACCAATTACTTTGCTTCCTGTATTAGGCAAACTTCTTGAGAAACTCCTTAACAATAAAATTTAGGCTTTAATGACAAACAAAATTCCGAGGCATCAGTTTGGTTTTAAACAAAAATGCTCCACGTTACACCCACTCACGATTTTAACATCAAATATGCAGTCAGCTAAACTAAATAATTATGAAACAGCTGCTTTGTTCCTGGACTTCAAAAAGGCGTTTGATAGTGTATGGCATAAAGGATTATTATGGAAACTGAAAAGACTCAACTTACCAGACACCATTATTTACATGGTGACAAGTTTCCTTGAGAACAGAAACTTAACAGTGAAAATAAACGATACCATGTCTCAAGAATGTACAGCTGAGCAAGGAGTCCCGTAGGGTAACTTTTATATAACACTTATTGTAACGACACGTTTACTAATTAGCCTGAACAACTGTCACATATTTTATAATATGCAGACGATACAGCCTTAATCTCACATAAACGTTCGATGGCAAAGGTGAGGAACAAACTTCAAATATTGCTGAACAATACTCTAGCATGGACAATCAAATGGGGACTTCAAATCAATCCGCTGAAATCGCAATTCAGTTTATTCAATGAGGCAATATCCACTAATTCTCCCTCTATCGAAATAAGTAATCACTAAATTCATCCAGTAACCGATGTCAGGTATTTGGGGGTTTATCAACATGCATTCTAAAATGGTAAAAAAGAGATGCACATCCCGAGAGAAACATTTCAGAGTATTAACATTCAAAAATAAGGGGATAAAAACCACAGCAGCTGCTAGAATATATAAAACAATTTGTAGGCCTATTTTAGAATATGGACATACATTATACATGAACAGCAGAAATCCAGCTAAAAAAAAATTAAAGACTGTTGAAACAACTGCAAAAATTAACACAACCCTGCTAATGCACTTTTATATGAATTGGTGCAGATATTGCCTATCGAGGATAGAATACAACATCTTAATGAAAAATTTGCACAGAGAAACTACAATATTGAAGTAATGTTACCTCTCATAATTGCTCGAAACAACAAAACACCCAGATTCGCATATCCGGAAAGATCAATTTTTGACCAGATGCTATTGATGTTGCAGGAGTACTGAAGCACTACGCCTCACATTCTCTTTTTTTACAATTTATGTAATCAACATTTTGTTTCCCACCATGTTTTCTTTACAAAATGGTAAATATAATATTATTATCTCCTTGGCTGAAGGACCTAGGTCAATGGCCTTTTCATTGTATTGTGTTACATTGTATATTAATGCAATCAATAAATAACTTTTATTATTATTATTATTATTTTGTCCGAAAAACTATTTGCTGCTAACGATTTCCATCCAATTGAAGGCTATCTGTAGTATGTAAGAGCGCCAATAGGACGGGCCAATATCTGTCAAATCCTTTCCCGTAATATTGTAAGAGTAGTGTGAAACCTCAAAAATTATCAAATCTATTGTTTAATACTAAAGATAAATCACCAATATTTAAGAAATTGGTAGTTTATAAGCTTATATGCTCAAAATGCCCTAGCTACTATATAGGCCAGACTGGAAGAAATTTTAAAACTGGATTTAAGGAGCATTCTCAACATTTCAACATAATAAAATGAACACCAACTTTTAGTAATAATTTTTTACAATTAGGACATGCTCTTCCACATAATAACTATTGAAGTATTACATATGGCACAATGCGGCCATAAACTAAATTCCCTAGCAGTAATGGAAATTTATAAACATAATAAATAAATGAAATAATTTAAACCTTCTTAATAGCCAACTAGAATGAGTGTTTTTTCCATTATTATACTCTTCGAAAATACAAAACGAAGAGCATTTGATCGGCGCATTTCTAAAACTGATATCACTTGTTTGATCTACTATAGCAGGTAGAATATTTAGGTACTTATGCTTTGTAATTGTAGTTCTAAGGTCATTTTGTTTTATAAAACGTAATAAAACTATGAAACTGCAGTCACACTTTTTTTAAAAATATAGTGACTTGTTTAACAAAGTAAAATATGGTATTGTTTCAAGAGCTAGTTAGTTCTAGTTGAGATGTAAATCACTATTATTTATACTGTAAGGACTGAATATTCATGGAAACTTCTTTAGTGCAACTAGACCTTCATATCCATATACTACATTCTTTTGATTTGCAACCTTGTTGAAACAAATTAATTATTAGTAAACCCCATCGTTTTTCAAATACATTTAACCCGTTTAATATATTAATAGAGTATTCCGCATAATATTGTTTAATTTGCAGACACCCGATTTGACCCTTCTCCAGAAGAAAAGACCGTCCAATCCCGATAATATAAGCGAAGACGATTTAATAGAAGTAGCAACTCAGGCATTTGTCAGAGAGTTAGGTCTCTCAGACTCCTCCTCCTTACAGGGAAAGGTAGAAATCAGGGAAGTAACAGCAGGCACATATTTGATGAAAGAAGACTCAAATAAGGTTAGTTGGAGAATATTAATTTTTTGTCATATTTTTTTTTATAATCGAAAGTTTGTCGATATAGTGAAATTGACTGTCGGAGCCCTGCGACTATAACTGTCATCATAGCTTCTGGTGGTAGCTATAGTTAACATACTTTTCGGGCTCGCCCCTTCCCCTCGCTAGTGGGTTAACTGGTCTCCCAGGATTGTCTGAATTGACAGCTTACTGACTGTTAGATAAGATACTCGGTCATTCACCCAAATATTGCATGCGTGCAGTGTTACTGTGCTCACCAATCTAATATCAGGTGTACCTCATTCTATCATATTTCAAATCCACAATGTATATTTTTAGAATGTTTTTGTTTCTGTTAACTCCTAGTATATGATGGGAATTATAGTTTACTTTCATATGATGTTACAGGAAAGGCGGAATGATGCTTCAGTTACTGAACGTACAGAGTTTGCAAAATATGTTACTTGTGTTTCGTGTTGTATGCTTGAATTAGAGCAATGATCAAACATCACACAGAAATATTTCAGTAGGGCTACTCCACTAATTTCAACGTCATGAATACAACATGTTATAATATATCATCTTTTTACTGGTTTTTCATGATTGTAAGGTTTCCATTATATTAAAACCAATGATGAATTCTGTATATAATGCCACTGCTAGCTACCCTTGTCACATCGTTGTTTTTGGCTCATGTAAATAGACAAAATCTCATAATTTCATAGTTGTGTTATGGTTATACGTTTATTTTTCCAAAGTCATGCAGTACCAGTATTATTATGGGTGATTTTACCAACTTGTATGTGTCTAAATAAGAACACTGCAGACTTTATACAGTGTGATCGGGAAAGAACGAAGGTCACAGAGGAGTACTTGTACTAGTTTAGGGAATACTGAAATAAAGATGGCCGCAACTTTATGATCAAACGCGTTGTTGGAGATTTTATGACATTTAAAACTTAATTTTGGATTATTTAACATCCACAATTATCCTTAATCAATTCATGTAGCGAATATTGTTTATTAAGATGGAGACGAGTTTATATTTTACGAATTGTCTTATGATGTACAGGATAGGTGTATGCAAAAAAGTTGGTGCTATCAGTTTAAATCTCTATGTATTAAATAACGACTTTAGCACAGACGTCACTGTATTTCCGAATATTACACACACACATATATTGTAATTATATGATTTTGAAAAGGAATGCATAATTATAAGAATAAGGTATTCAAAAGTTGAAGCTTACAAAGTGTTCCAACCTCAACATTTCCTAGTTGAAAATCTGGCTAATTTAATAAAAATTGGTGTCATTTCGTATTGCCACACTTACACAATTAATAACACAACCAAAACTTGGCGTTTTGTATAATACAATGTAAACAAAAGTGCTAATATAATAAAAAGTTCCATTAGTTTCCATTTAACGTCTTGGAAATTTGGGTTTGATATGTCCCTAAACTCTGACAGTGATAAATGTCTAAATTTTGTCGTTGCATGCCCACAACCTATATAAATCACTAAATCACTGTCGCCAACGTGCAAATGTTGAAAGTATGACAAAGTGCGAGTGGCACACAAAAAATCTTTAGGGAGCGGCACATTCAGTCTTTCTCGATCTCTCTGTATGACCCAATGAACACATTAGTTTTATAAATTTATAATTACATCTTTTGTGAAAAAACTTCACAATTATTTAGTAACATTATAAAACACATAAATTAACTCACAACCTTAATAAACCTCCTACGAAAACAATCAGTTACTTCAAGTGAGAAAAATTGTTCATTGGGATATCACCCATGGTAAGTGGGACGCATTCCAACGCATGTAACAGTGTATGTAACATGCTTTAATATGATTAAAGTTGGACTCAGTTGCCATCTGGTGCTTTTCCCAAAACTTTTGCTGCTTGTTACTAAAAATCATTCGGATTTCATTTGAATTTCCAAAAGATATTTCCATCACACTTCTTAAAAAATTAGGTAGAAGCATTTTTTACATCTTCTGTATTTATAAAGGACATTTCTCTAAGTGCAGTTCTGTAATTACTACTCCATTCTATGACATTATCATAAAAAAATTTAAACTTTTAGAAAAAACTCTGTGTGTTTGGTAAGTATGCTAGACTACAAATCCAACCTGGTGAAGAATTACTTAAGTAGCATAGTAATGCATGTGACCTTTTTTATTTTTGCTAGGAAAAAATAACCATGGAAGGAGTCTTCATCCTTGGTAAACTGAAAAAAGTTAGCATGTCGGAACAGGCAAAAAATATTTCTTTTGAAATATACCGATAAAACTAACTCAACATTATTTTTCAGGACGTTGCTCTTGTGTATGTGATATCAGGGGCCTTAATAGTGTCCCAAAAGCTCACCGAAGGTGATGAGGAGGCTCATATGTTGACAGCATATCCTGGAGAAATAGTGGGGGGTTTGGCTGTGCTAACGGGAGAGCCTAGTTTCTTCACTATACGTGCCAAACACTTTACGAGAATCGCTTTAATTTCAAAAAATACGTTTTATAGGTAAGTTATCAAAGTCTTGATGATCTTTGTCATAACATACTAAAAAAAATTACACGAAATGCTGTCTAGGATATATTTGTACCCCAGCTTAAGAGGGAGCAAGGCGGCAAATTAATCCTAACTTCTGCACCTAGATGGAGCTAGCGACTACTGTGGTTATCTAGTTTGTAGTTTGTACTTTCTTTGCACTGCGGTACACGTCACTAAACGTTAAGAAATGACCATTTTATTGCGTTTGTGTGGGCTCGAAATTAACATTTTGTTGGTGCAATTTACGATGTACCAAAAACGCCAATTTTGATCTTTCGATCGCGGTGTAATAAGGCCTTCCAGGTCGCGCATTCATTATTGAAGAATATTTTTTGCTAAAATTGTCTTATTATGGAGATCTCTTTTCACTTGGTGTGTTACCCTTTGTTCACCCCTGACCATGCCGCCTTGCTCCCTCTTAAAGTGATAGAATCTGACATATTTAAGGTGTCAGTTTAATTATATGAGCTCTAGATATAGAAAAGAAAAACAATTGGCAAAAAAGACTATATGTATTCATTCGAATGACCAGCAAAATAAAAAACTAAACTAACAGACAAAAAGAAAGTATGAAACTACTGACATTATCACATTTCCCAATACAGATTTGTTTTCTTTTGAACAGTGCTAACTATAAGTAAACATTTTTTAGTAGAGGTATAAACGTAACCTACACCTATTCTCATCCTTTAATTGGTGGTTTTGTAGCATTTTATGATTAAAGCAACTATAGTAATATTTAAAAATATTAGCTGGGAGTAAAGAAATGTATGAAGGTATAAAATCTCAAACAAAAAAAAGTCAGAAATTCTAATTCTGAGGTACGTTTGTATCCTGCCTGGTACAATGAAAATTAAAGGTAAATATATTTCTTTTAGTATGATGAAAGAAGAACCCAAGGTAGTATTATACATAGCACACATAGTAGTGAGGCAACTGTCACCGTTTGTGCGGCAGGTCGATTTTGCTCTAGATTGGCTCTTCATAGAGTCAGGGCGAGCAGTTTACAGGCAAGACGACGAAAGTGATTCTACGTATATTGTTCTCTCTGGTCGTCTACGTTCTGTAATAACTCATAAGGATGGTAAAAAGGAGCTTGTTGGTGAATATGGTAAAGGCGATTTAATCGGAGTGGTAGGTGGCATGAGATTTATTATGGTTTGCTCCTGGACTATTGGCCAGAGAGAAAGTTTTGAATTTATTTATTTTTTTTTTAATTGATAAAGTTTCTCCTTACTGGCTAATAATCCAGAAACATAATTCTAGACAAATAATGCATACAACAATTAAAGATATATTTATCTAAACAAAATTTGTAACTGAATATGTTTATGACAAATTTTAAAGTACTTACTTTTCTAGCAATTAATTTACATATTTTGCCTGACAAATTTATGACACATGATTGGTAAACAATTATTTTGAATCTAATTTTTTTACACTATCGTGAATTTCCTGTGGGAAGCTGAAATTTGGTCGCTGAAAATAGGATAGTTCTTTAATTTTATTTATAGACTAAAATCCCAGAGCCGCTAGACCTACGTCATTTTAGCAAAGCTAATATTTTGACAATAAATAATGCAATATGTAGTTGAGAACGTATGCATATTTGTTAGCTTGAAAGTTGGGCCCTTTTACAGATAACAGATACAAAAGGTACAAAAGAACCTGACTAACCTATGTTAAAGTATGATAGCTGGTTTTCATGTATGGTTGCCAAAATACTGTTAAAAACCAATATTAATTATTACCAGACACTTTCTGTGGGCCCTAACTTCCCCCAGACGCTTTAAAACTCGAAAATAACCCGACCTAACCTAACATAACTGTAGAATCATATCTACTACCAACTATGTAAAAAACGACACAAAACAAAAAATGTATTATGTTCAATTTATTATTGTCAAAATATTAGCTTTGCTAAAATGACATCGGTCTGGCGGCTCTGGGATCTTACTCTATTAGTCTAAGTTGTGATCCTATTAGTATTGCTTACCTGTTTATTGGTTTTTTACGAAGTCTATTGTTTGAGTCCATTTTAGAATATTTCACTTTTTTTCTAAAATGAAAGCCGCCGTTTATCAGGATGGGCTACTGTAAATGCCGATATAAATTTCAAATAATTTTGTGGAGAAGCCAAAACATTAAATATTTAAATTTTTATAACTAAATAAATACAACTGCTGGAAGGGTGCATGAGGTCTCTATGGAAAGACGCAAATTGACATTTTGTTGGCATCGTAATATTGAAGGATATATTTTGGTAATTCGTGAAATCGATTGTGTGACATTTTCGGCATTCTGCTATAATTCCTCAATGGTCCGAACACGAAATATTTCATATCATATTTGTTGCCTATCAACTGATGTGAAATGAAATTCTGTACAAAATGCAATTGTTTATGATTGACTGTACACTTGTTAAGTAAACATCTTCTGTTGAAGAAAATTGCATTTTTGTGTATCAAACAAACTATAAATCTGATGTAAAAACGTAGAACAGGAGCTGTTCTAAGATGGAGCCCCAGGGAACACCAGTGAATAGTGTAAATTCTGTCATAAATTTCAGCTACTAAGTTTAGTTACTCGATACCCTTGATTAAAAACTATCTACAGTTTTTAAACGATTCAAGTAAAACGTGTATACCATAGATTTCTAATTCTCAAAATTGATACATATATCTAGTTAATACTGTAACTCTATTATTTCATCTGTTAACACTAATGTGTCAGTCAAAGTAGTGAAGTTTTTGAGAAATCGTGATTAGCAAAATAATTTGGGCATTAAGGTTAATTGTTTGTAAAGAGTCTCATTTGTTACCTTTAGGGGTAAGCAGAGGAAGACAATATTTCTATAGTCTGACAATATTTTGTGTGGCCACAAAGCCCGGTTCTGCGTTAAAACATTTCAGTTACAAATTCTGTCTTTATTTAATGAATTCCTTCATTATGTTCACTGTATTAAAAGTGGCGACTTTTACTTCTTTCTAGGTGGAGATGGTGACACAAACCAAACGCAGCACCACAGTGATAGCCGTACGTGACTCGGAGCTCGCTAAGTTGCCAGAAGGCCTATTCAATGCAATTAAATTAAGGTTTCCCATAGTTGTAACTCGACTTATTAACTTATTAGGACATAGAATATTAGGTACTTGGAAGAAATCTGCAATAAACGTCCACACGCCTAGCAGTTCTGCCGTGGATAGCAGGCCGTCGCAAATAAATTTCTCGACGGTGGCTATCGTTGCTGCATCGGATGACGTGCCACTGACTGCATTTACTTATGAACTGTACCATTGTTTAAGTGCCATTGGTAAGTAAACAAGTGAATTATTATATTTTTTGCATGGTCAATGAAAATGATATAGAAGCATTACTTAACCTAAAATCCACAAATTCATCTGTTATTGATGGGTTCACACAAAAATTGTTGCTTGCCAGTACTTATATAATTAAATATCATTAACGTTTTTAATTAATAGTTTCATAAAATATGGTATGTCTCCTCGGGTCCTTAAATTGTTTTACCTCTTCATAAGGAAGGCAACTGTGATTTTATTGATAATTATCAACGAATATCACTCCTTGGTAATTTTTCTAAATTGATTGAACACTCTACTACAGTTTATTTACACCCATGTAGATGAAGGTAAATATGTTAACAACATATGGCTAATCTAACAACTGTGTTTGTTACTATAGATGTGAAGCTATTATCAGAAAAACTCTATAAAATTGGGATAAGAGATCATTATCTAAAATAAATTAAATCCGATATGAGTAACCTAAAAATGATCATGGAAGTTAACAACCAAAAGTCACAAGAAAGTAGCGTTAGACTGGGCATTCCTCAGGGGTCAGTACTCGGTCCACTGTTGTTTATGTTATAAATCAATGATTTACCTGAGCATGTCACGGAAGGCATAGTAACAATGTTTGCCGATGACATCACAATCTGTGCAACTGGTATTAATCCTGAGGATTTACTATCTAACATAAAAATAGTGTATGATCATTTAGATATGTATGGTGTCCAAGAAGTACACTTATCTTAAACAAAACTAAAACAAGAGACAAATATGAGATCTTTCAGCATTGCCTCAAATAAATACAATTTTAGGAGGTTAAATTTTAAGTTACCTAGATCAGTGAAAATTTAACTCGGAGTAAGCATATCGAGTATCTTTGCTCAAAATTAAACAGTGCATATATTACGTGATATTACGCAAAATCATGTTTAGTGTTAACGACTTCTAAACGTCTCGTTGGGTTATAGTCGTATGCCATTAAATATTATATCTTGGAGCAAGCGGGCTGATGTTAATAGAGTATTTATCTGTCTTAGATGGCTTATAACTATATAAATTTAACTTGCAACCAACAGAGTCCTGTAGAAATGCGTTCATGGAAAACAATTTGTTGACAGCTTCTTGTATATTTATTTTGAAGAGTTTTTTTTATATGTTAAAAAACAGATCAACCAATTATCAACACTAAATAACACACACAGATATAGTACACAAAATGGTAATAACTCGGAGATACCAAGTCATAAACATCCTATAAACATGAGCCGGATTACAATTTTGCTGTGATGCATTATAAGTTGCCCAATGATATTAGTCTTTTCACTGTGGGAAAGGAATAAAACCAAAAAAATGTTGTGCTTGCTGTGTGAACCGGATATTTATACGAGGCTGCGCCATTAATTACGAGAACCATACGATAACGCACTATATTATGTTCATAAGGTATCAACTTCAGATTAGTACAATAGTTTGAACCCTGCTGCTAGATGGCGGTAATCACGACCCTTAAGAGTGGGTGTGTACATGATTACTAAAAGACAATAAGTTGCCTGGTAAGAATCGGCAGCAAGTGCTGCGTCATGGGTAACCCTCGATGACAGCTGCGTGTAACAGTTTCTTCTTTTTTTTTGTACAATAAATTATAGGAAAAAGGTTTCAGATTGTTGGTTTACTTTTTGTCAATGAATAATTCTATACTAATTAAATAGATACCTAATACTTTAACGTAAAAATTCTTGAGGCTTTATGTGATGTATCTCTATCTGAATTACCAGAAAGCCTATTTATTTAGTAATCTTGGGACGTATCAACCAAGTTTAAACCAAAATCAGCTTAATCAAACATCAAAATTCAAGGTTACAATTGTTACGGCAAATGTAACCAAGTATTTAGATCTTTGATCAAGCTGTTTTAGGTTTAAACTTAGTCGATTCAATACGCCCTAAGTAAAGTAACCAGTGGCATTCAATTTATCAGTGTTATTCAGATTCCTGTAAAGAACAATGTTTAGAATGTTCAGTAACAAGTTAAGTGAGCAAGAAGTTTACGATTTATTAGTGAACAGTGATGCAGAAAAAGAGTTTAGATGCAAACTTCCCCGAAGACCAAATCGACAATTGGAATGTGTCTGATATAGAGGAAACTGTAGATGATATAAACATATGTATAATTTAAATGAAAATTAAGATAATGTAAGCAGAAGAAAAAATGTAATCAATGTGTAAAATACACCACAAGACAAAAAACTGGGAAATTCTGTAGTCCTTTGATGTCGCAGAAATAGTCTGGAAATAATGTAGGCTTGCGAAAAACGTACAAGCAAGCACAACATATTCGCATCCGCTCAGCGGTGTAGTCGGTGTTAAAAACTTTAATAAATCCTAACATGAAACCAAAGAATACATAATCTTGCTGATGCTTTTTTTAGAATTGTTAATAACTATCTATCTGTCTAAGGTGTTACATGTTCCCTTTTAGGATTAACCTTAAGACTGACCTCTGACGTAGTCCGGAAAACCCTCGGGGCGACCATAATGGATCCAAATAACGAGTACCGACTCTCTTCATGGCTAGCTCAACAGGAAGATCAGCACAAAATTTCGCTGTATCAATGTGATTTAACGGTTAGTACTTGGACGCAGCGCTGTATTAGGCAAGCCGACTGCATTCTGATTGTCGGTTTGGGTGGCAACCCCCCTTCGCTCGGGAAAGTAGAAAAGGAAATTGAGCGTCTGGCTATAAGGACGCAGAAGGAGTTGGTATTGTTGCATAAAGAAAACGGGAAGCCTCAAAATACCATCGCGTGGTTAAATATGAGAACGTGGGTGTCCTCGCACCACCATATATTATGCCCCAACAGGTTGTTTTCTAGGAAATCTCTCTATAGGATTGTAAGTAATCGTTTGACTCGCTAAGGTATAGAATTGTAAGACTGTGGTGTTTTTAGAATGAATTGTATTCCAAAGTGTGTTCAACGGACCCAAATATACATTCTGATTTTTCACGGATGGCCAGGTGGCTGATGGGTAAATCAGTGGGATTAGTTTTAGGAGGAGGTGGTGCAAGGGGTTCGGCTCATATAGGAATGATTAAGGCTATTCAGGTAATGATTTTGCTCGAATTTATTAGGGATCAATATTTTTTACACTGCTCACCCTAGAAATGTTCAATTTTGTGAAGACTTAATTTTTTCACAGATTGGCTAGATTGTATAATGAGAAAGGTTGACGAAGGGTCTTTAAATGTTCGAAACTTAAAAAATTTCGTTATCAGTATGAAATAAAATCTGCTAAAAAATTGGTATTGCTTGAGCTCTCAGCACCCTTTCTCATCCAAAACTAATTTAGGGGGGAGTTCTGGAATCTTTTGGTTCACCCCCTATAAATAAGGACAATCCTAGTATTTCCCAAGTAGCATTTTAAGATACATTTTCGGAAACGTTTCTAACAACTGTGCCTAGCTGTTCCCATGTACAAAATGGAAACCGTTTGCAACATGTTGCTTTACATTTTCGGCGCATACACAATTTCTTATGGTAGTGTTGTACATGTTTCTATTTTGGTGGCACTGCGCGTTTCTTTGCTAGGTTCGAAAATAAAGAAATACATGTTTCTAATTTGTAGCTCAGAGCTTTTTAAATAATTTCTCAAATATATCATTATTTTTATAACTAATGTTATTGGGAACGGAATGTATGTAATCAGTTTCGAAAAGTCTTATTATCTATTATAATAAAGAATAGGTGTGTGTTGTTTCAATATGGAGCAGTATAAAATAATATTGTAGGTACATGTTGAAAGTATGAAAATTATATCTAGTTTTTAGTGGATGTCTGGTCAGAATAAACTTATGCGACGAGAATTTTGTCGATTATTTTTGGGAAATACTTCGATATTTTAAATACGCCTTACAAATACTACCATTTATGATTTATATTTTTAATTAAAAAAAAAAAGGTTATGATTATTTTGATGTTAATAATTATGTGTCCAAACATCATATAATGTTTATTTTTTATAATTTATATCTACATTTAAGCTTTTGCATAAACAACATTTCCTCTCTAAAGCAAATTGTTCATAATGGCCGCCGAATTACAAGCGTCATTAAGCGAACACATTAAAACCAAAATGGTCACAGCAACAGTTCTCAATATGTTTCGGAAATTTAGATCATATTTTAAGAAACTATTTCTTCTGTGTTTCTAAATTGTTTCGCAAATGTTAGCAACATGTATATAAATCGGCCGGCGATTGGCACGCGTACTTTGAGGGCCTCTGTTTATTTCTTTTGTATATTTTTCATTTCAACTTTTTTACCTTCCTCAATATTTTCTATCCAAATGGGACACTCTGCTACTTTCGTTACTGATAACAACTACAAAATGTGTTAAATTGTTATACTTAATTTGTAAAAAAAAGTTCCCAGTTTCTGTTAATTATCTATTTTGTGCTGGATACAAGAATGAGTTTCAACCACTTTCAGTGGTGACACGAGAATCACAAGATTACGGTTATAAATAAGTTAACTGTTAGGAATGCTGTTGAATGAGGGGTAAGGATGGACACAATTAAACTTGTAGATAGCTTTCACACTTTTATTTTATTACAAATACAGTGTTGCCGATGATATTAGCTGTGATCATACGCCGACTGACATGAAAATATCCGAAAATGTCCAAGAATGTCTGATTTGGTGGTGCCCAAAAAGGTCCAACAGGGTGAGAAAATTATCCTCCACCTACCTAAATTATCCGCCAATCGGCAACACTGTACAAATAAGAACAAAGTAAACATGTAACCTCCACTTATGAACTTTACAATCATGTCATTTCTGTAACTAACTATTGCCAACTTCTAAATCCTAAGAACATTGTGTAACTAAATATTCCTAGATATTTTATTCAAAGTGACAGATGCTACAGTATGTTTTGAAATTGCTCCGAACAATTGTTCTAAAGAAAAGTTATATACTTAATGGTAGAAACAATTACTAAACTGTTGAGTAATATTGTTGTACTATATGTAAAAGTTAAATAATTGGTAACAATTTCAGAAAAATGTTGGAAATGTATGTAAACCATTGTATCTCACATATGTATCGAAATAGGTACAAAACTGTCTCCCACTACCAAATTTGTTTCGAAACTGTGTCTAAAAATGCTACTCGGGTTATATTTTATGGCAAAGAATAGTGGTAATTTCTATGTACTGATGGTTCGGGTCACTGGCACCTGAGACATTTGTGCCTTGAGGACATTTTCGCCTGGTTATATTTGAAGAAGTATCATCATAATATTATTTATCTTCAGACGTGCCCAAAAGGCAGTTCCATATTAGTCCTCACTATGTCTGACAATTTGTCTTTATTTAGGTGTCAAAAACTTCGAAAATATCTAAACGAAAAGTGCAGCATTAACATAGGTATTTCTACAAACACTTTTTTTCCCAATATTAATCTTCTGCACCTTCAGTGAATTAATTTTTAGCAGAAAAACAAGCAAAAATAAAATTCATACTTCAAACATAAAATTGAATTCTCAACAAAAAAATTGTTTTTTCAAAATTATACTTTTTGGATTTCTATACATTTGAGCAACATTATATTACTCAAAACCACTTAATAAACATATGTTTATGACATGTGGTCAAAAAAAAAAAGTAAAAAAGCAAGAAGTGTATAAAGAAAAAAAATTACTTAAGGTATTTGTAACAATTTATAACTTATTCTAATTTTTGTACATTTGCCAAAGTTTTTAACAATTTTTGGAGATGAGATTCTTGTGATTAGATTATATGCGCAAATGACCCACCCAATGTCAAAGGGTACTTCGTAAGGCGCAAATGTCCCAGGCACAAGTGTCCCCTATTTGTACCAATCACATCAAATTTTTTCCCCACCATATTTTTTCTTATTATCGGTTCTGTTCGTATGTTATGTAATTATTTATTGTAAGAATAACTCTGATAAGATACTAGCAAAAATACCCATGAGATCATCTTCGATAATTTTTTTATTTCAAGTTTCATAAAGATACATTTGATTTTTTAGAGAAGAAACAACTTAAATCTTAGTTAGTTTTTTACGTATACTGGTAATAGGAAAAATAGTCGAAAACTTGTCAATTACTGACTGAACATTGTTACAATGAATAGGTTCGCTTAACAAAATTTTTTATACATAGTAATATGAAGGATTTTTGAAACTTTTTTAATTTACAACATAGAACGAGTATCTTTCCCAATGAGCTATCTTGTAATAATTTAACAAGCAGTTTTGGACTTGATAAAGTAGATGTGTTTGCCAAATACTTTTCCTCTCCGGTAAAAAAGTCTAATGAGACCTTTATGACCCCACTTTTAATACCTTGAACATTTCAAATTGTTTTATTGGTATATCCGATATTTGTCAGAAATTGTCTAAGTGCATGGCCACGTCGGCACAGCGGCTAGCCTAGTCTGCATACAAAAGAAACTGTACTAATTGTCCATATTATTGTTCTGCTATTTCCTTCCACAATTTTATTAAAAACGCGGTATTGCCTGTGCTGAAGGCTGTGCAATGTGTGAGGCTCAAGTTGTTGATTTGGCCACTATCATTTAAAAGCATGTTTTTATTTAATTTTACTGTACAATGTGAGATGTGCAAGGGGTGCCAACATGGCCACTCTAATTTAAAATAATGGTTCTATTTAATTTTACTGTGCGATATGCGCTGTGCGGTGCGCCGACATGGCGATGCACTAACTTGGATATTAATAAAGGTCCTGGACCTGACAACATATCGCCAATCATCCTTAAGTACTGTAGTACAGAATTTTATTTATCGTATATAATAAACCAATTTATTGAGTTCATGTAAACGATGTGGTTTTACAATAGATTAAACTTATATCACAAAAAAAAAAAATTTACGACCAAGTAAGTTAAAAGCTTTTAAAAACAAACATTACATGCATGATATTACATTCAATTAAAATACTCACAATAGTCCGGCCGGGTCAACATTTGAGGCCGAAATTTTAGGTCTGCCCAATTTGTTTTTTAAATTGTCTTTTGGGGTCTATAGAAACAAGTCCAATTAACATGGACTTTTGGTAGATTTTGGAACATATATTTATATGCACTGTTATGCAAAAAAAGTGCATTTCGTGATTTTTTCTCTTCTTTCGTTGTGGTTTATACAGTTCAAAAGAGTTTGGATTTGTTGTTATTTAAACTTTACCATATCGTTCATTCATTTATAAGCATTTAGGAGCCCTTTAGGGCCCAAAATGCACGCATCAGTGCATTCTATAGATGCATAATAAATTAGCACTGGAAAAACGGTTTAACATTTAAAATTTCTTGGAAAAAATTTATGGTCGGGATTTTCGAGGTCACTGACTGGAAATTGGAAAATTCAAAATGGCTGACTCGAAATGGCGCAAATTTCAAACATGAAAATGCAATTTGACATTATTTTCTGTTTTAAATGGTAAGAAATTTAGCTTATTGAAATAACTATTAATATATGTTATATAATTTTATTAATAATTCAGTATATATTACATATATTAAAAAACAGTTGAAATAAACTGATATTTAATATTTTTTTAAATTAATAGTAAAGGGATTTAAAAAAAGGTGAAAATAAGAATTTGTATAAAATTATACACAAAATGCATTTTTTTCTAATGGTTATCAGTTAAAATCGAAAATAACGTCGAAAATCGCATTTTCAAGTTTAATATTTGCGCCAATTGAAGTCAGCCATTTTGAATATTCCAATTTTCACAACAAATTTATAATCAGCAACCTTAAAAACCCCCGACCATAAATTTTTTTCAAGGAATTTTAAACATTAAACCATTCTTTCCAGTGCTAATTTGTTATACATCTACAGAATGCACTTATGTATGCACTTTTGGGCCGTAAAGGGCTCCTAATTGCTTATAAATGACAATAAAGGGAACTTTAAATAATAATAGAACCTTATAACTTTGAAACCATCATAAAAGTGCATATAAATATATGTTCCATGACCTACCACATGTCTGCGTTAATTGGACTTACTTCTGTAGACTTCAAACAACCTAGAAAAAAAAATTGAAACTTTCGTTAAGACGAAAAAAACAGTAGTAAGCTACTGGTTTTTTTTTTTTTTTGTTGGCCTGGCCTGACTAAGATGTTTAATTGAGCATAGCTGATTTTCAATTACACCTTAGACACTATTCCTGACTAATACATTTCTGTTGATTAAATATTTTGCTCTTTATATTTTCAAAACTAAACTTAGAAGAACTTGAAAAGTAAATCTCTATATATTTATTAAATATTTCATAAGCTTTGTAGTCGAATGTTGCCTTAAATTTAAAAGTAGAATGTTTTGGTATAGTAAATTGATTTACAGAACGCAAATTTAAAGTGTGCGTATCACAGCGTTTGACGAGCAGATTGAATAAGTAAACTGGTAATCATATTTGCGGTATAAACATTGTGTATTAGAATAGCTAATCTTAGCTCAAACTTATGCTCAATTTTAAATATATTATGTACATTATAAATTGGTATAAATATGCTCTCTATAATTAATATTGGTGTATACCTTAAGCAAGAATTTTGGCAGGAATTTTAACTGTTTTTGAATCAAGGTAGGCTGTGGGAAAATATGTATATCCTGTCGGCATGGTTGACAATGATAATTCTATTTGTAGGAGGCCGGTATTCCCATAGACATGGTGGGCGGAGTCAGTATCGGTGCTCTTATGGGAGCACTTTGGTGTCAGGAGAGAAATATAACTACTGTCACACAAAAGGCTAGAGAATGGGCAAAGGTAAATATGTTTCTGTATTTTTACGTATTCTAGACCTATATCTTGTTTTCATTTATTATTATTAAAATGTCACGTTACACATCTATAATCTGATTATGCTATTCGCTGATTTAAATGCCACTATTTTGCCACTTTTGCAAGCAAAGTTATTATAAGGTACTCTTATTGTCAGAAAGGATCAAAGACGGTTTCTATCTATCAATTATAGCAGATGTTGGCGGTGACGCAGAAATCAAATGCATGGGCACATAGGTATTGCATATCTCTTATGATCAAGAGCGCAGTGACATACGGTTTAAGAAATAACGGGTGGGGCCTTAATTTGTGCCATGCTGCTTCTTCCTTTTTGGCGAGTACTGTAATTGACAGAAAGCAAAGGAAAAAAATAGGCTTTGTTTTATAATGAGGAATAATTGGGCAAATTTAAAAATGTCTGGCTATATATTTATTTTGACTGGGAGATAGAAATGATAATTAACTTAAAAAAGCTTTCTCCATTTAGAAACCTACTAGATTCAAAAACTAAAATAATGTTAACAGACACATTGGTCCTGTATCACTTTAAGTATACCGACGTAGTATATGGGCCATGTCTTAGTCAGGAAGATAAACATCGTCTTCAAAAAATGCAAAATCATACTGTTGGATTCATAACTGATGTCCCAATATTTCATCATATAACTATATCATATAACCCTTTTTAAATGATTTACAAATACTTAAACTTGAGGATCGCCGTTTACGTCACACAGTCATATTTGTTAACAATATTATACTTTATAAATCTCCTAAATGCTTATTTGCTAAAATTGATAGATGAAGCGATGTTCATTCAAGAGAATTAAAACAAACCAACACATCTCTCTTAATTCCTCAACACGATAGTGCTGCATTCCGCAAATCATTTACTGTTTTGGCTTCTTACTGCTATAATAACTTACCTGTTGAATTTCTCAGTATTAATCCTACTAAATTGAAACCTATTCTGAAGTCCTTGTTCCTAAATGCAACTTTCATTTCTAAATCACCAATTGTTTTAATGATTGCAGACTTACTACTATTTTAATCACATTTCTTGTATTAAATTAATTAATTGAATCTTATTAATTTGGCCCTATTATCTTTCTGTTTTAGGATTAAATTTAATATCGCTCTCTGTATCTCTAATTCTTTTGTGCAAATGTATTTAACATTTTTGACAATAAACTATTGTTATTATTATTATAATTTTTGCAGAAAATGACCCAGTGGTGGAGGCAAATTTTAGATTTGACGTACCCGATGACGTCTATGTTTAGTGGGCGCGATTTTAATCAAACCATCCGTGCTACGTTTGGAGACACTTACATCGAAGACCTTTGGCTACCTTACTTTACCATCACTACTGACATTACCGCATCATGTATGAGAATACATTCTCATGGTAAGTGTCAAATTAATGTTTAATATTGTCTTAATTATAATTAGGATGTTAGAAATCACTCATAGTGTGGAAATCTAATTATTAAATCATATCTGCACTGAAGTATAGCAATGTTTGCTGGAACTTGTAAACATTACAAAAAATGTGGCAAAGTTTCAGCAAATAGGACAAATTTGTTTGGCGTCATCTCTGTATCGGACCATGAACTTATCAAACTCCTGTCATAAATAACCTCTTTGAAATAAAACAACTTTTAAAATACCGCAGAGAACAGAAAAACAATTCCAGATTTTAAACTTTTAAACATGTAAATATCCACTGTTTTCAATTTTTTTTTATTTTTAATAAAAGAAGTTAAACTAGTAACAATTTACAAATGTAATTGATTTATTTACGCACTATGAGTGAAACCTAGATTTAAATACAAGTCTTCTATGTGCTTGCCATTTTCAGTTAGCTTTTGGTTTTCAGTTTGCCAAGTAATAATAGGCACACATTATATTTGTGATAGTATTTTGATTTTTTAGCTTAATCATTAATTTGCCTGTATGTGTTTTTGATGAATGTATCGATTGTGATTGGTTAACCTATGTGTTTGCACTGAAGATGTTAAAAATAAAAGATTCGTACTGAAGACATTCTACCCAAAAATTAAGTTAGTTTTGGTGCTTTACATAAAAAAATAGAAGTACGAATTCTGCAGAATTAATTAAATCTTGTATGACAGCTAGCAGCTGTCAGTTTCAAGTTGAAAATTGAAAGAAAAATTTAGGTATTCTTTAGGGAAGGGTTGTGGGGTATGTATGTAGATTTAGAAAACTCCATACGATACAAATAATATACACAGAATACGAAAATGAGCATCTTAATATAGGAAATCACAAAACATAGCGTAAAGTGCCGCTCCCTAGTGATGATGAGCGAATCAAACAGTTTCACTTCTAGCCCTTGTGAGTAGTCTTAGAGAAGCGAGCAGCTACTTCATTGTTTTTTGTGACTAATGAATACTTCACAGGACAATGCTGAAAGATATCTATATTTGTTGCGAATACAAATTATTCCTTCTGCTTGTGAACCCGACATTGGCTTCAATGAAGTCAGGTTTAATAAGCTGATTTCCCTGCCTCATGATTTCTTTCTGTAGAGTTATGAGAAGGAGCTGGTATATAGACATGGACGTCAAGGAACTCTTAGAAGCAGATCTTAGCAATTGTTCAAACAATAATCCCTGGAAAGCTCCAAGAAGTGAGACATGATAGGCTAGGCTGTGGGCCAAACACAAGTGACAAAAAAGAAACATAAAATGCGTCAGAAAGTTCCTTCTTTTAAATTGCTAGATACTATAATTGAGAACATGTACCTAGATCGGCTAATAAAAATTTCTTCTGCTTGTTTTGTTTAAGTCAAAAAAGGTTTGAAAAAGCTGTTTTTTTCGTGTACATTTTTTTCCTGAAATGATATAAAAATAAAAAAAATGTCGCAGATAAAAATTGTACATAATAATAGTATATTGTTTTATTAGTAGTAAAAGTAACACTTTTGTGATGAGTCTGTAGGATGAACGAAGTAAGTCCGGCAAGACGAGTCACAGCAAGTGGCTTTTAAACATGATATTTTTTTCTTCAAACATCGATTAGCTATAAAAAAAATTAAGATAAGAAATTTCGAATTTCACCACCAAAAACACCTTGTGTTAATATCGCCTGGCTGGCGTATTAAACAAAATACTCGTCGCCATGGATATGTTGTACTGTTGTAATTTTTCTGCCGCTCACAGCGTCGGAGAAAGCACATTTACCTCCGATGCTAATGGCAACGCACAGCCGTCTAAAATGTCAAACTTTAATATCATGAATTGAATTAAGAAATATCATGTTTTTCTGAGGTTTGAAGAAAATATTATTTATCGATCTGTTCAATCTCGATATCAAAATAATGAAATCTAACCTCGAAATTTAAAAAAAAATCAAGGACCACTTCTTTAAACTCAAAAATCTTTTCGAAACAACAAACGATGGATTTGAAAATTTAGGAATTAAAGCTAAAACTATTCTCAAGAAATTTTGAAATATTATTTTTTGTGCAACAGCTTCAAATGTAAAATGTTCTTAGACTCAAATTGTAGGTTTTTATCCTAATTGTCATGATCTGGGTATTCTAATTTCTGATACGGCTCATCAGAAATTTAATTTTAATTCGAATTATTATGCTAACTTTTGCTCAGTGCAAAGCATACTGCTGCGTCAAATTCATCAGTTATGGGCTAACCATAACTATGTATTCCACCCTCGGCCAGCTCTAGTCGATATAAATAACAAGAGCGGCACTTTACAGGCCTATAACAAGATCGTCACTTTCATTATGTGTGTATAGAATAACACGAAAACACTGAGAGGATACCTTAAACAATCCAAGCTATGTAATGTTTATTTTTAATACTGTTTTGCTATGACCTATGCAAATATTGCTTACAATTTTGTAAAATAAAGTTTCTTCATACATGTTTGTATTTTTACCACATATTTTAGAAAACACAGCTGAAAAGTATTTTAAAAATTGTAGGTTATAATGTACATATCCGCATACTAAAACTGCTAGAAGACCCCCAAGCTAACCTAGCATTAACACAGCACGTGATGATTTAATTTGTGACGACAATTTGAATGCTTTAAATGTTGCAAATATGTCATTGATAGAATTAACTGTGCAAGATATTTGGACTTTTACTAGGTGTGTGTACTTCTGGAATTTCTGTTATTGACATGAGACGTAGAACTTCGATAACTGTGCATGTGGCAGGGAAAGTTTTACATGATTTTGAGTAGTATTTTGGCATTAAGCTGAAAATTTAATTTATGTGCTATTTCCTGAATTGTACTCCACAGCTAACAAAGACAAAAGAAAGCTCGAACATTGGAAGAAAAGAAACATTGATGTTGCAAAAAATGTTATATTCTTTTTTGAAGAAGTTAACAGAGGATGTTTTATAGTGTTTTTTTTGTAGAACAAATGGTTTTTGAGTAAAATAGGATTTAGGAGTGTACAAACATATATTTTTAAATAACTTTTAAATATACAGGGTGTTTCACATAGCGGTGGCAAGCTAATACTAAATGGAACACCTAACATTTTTTATATATTCATTTATTTGACTCTTGATTCTAAATAAATTTACACTGTGATGATGCCATGTTATTCCACTTTTCCTGTAAAAAATGAATTTGCAGCAGTAAAGATATTTTTGTAAAGCTGAGACTAAGGCCAATGGCCTTTTGGGAAACCAATAAAGATTGTTACTACTACTTTTATGAATTTGACCATAATTTCATATTCAATGTTACTCGAGGCCATGTGCTAGTTTCCAGGTCTTTCAAGTTGAACCTAATTCTACAGGGTGTTCTCCATGATGCAAATTAACTCAGTTTTTTTCAAATTGAACAACCTGTGTGTTTTTACTTAAAATGTTTCAGCAATCACTACCTACATGCTGATTTCCATAACATTTTGGACTTGAATATTTCAAATATCTTTAAGAAAAAGTGGTCACTAAGATACGTACGTTCAGAAGTAATCTCTTAAAAAATTTATCCATTTTTGTATTTTATATCAAATTCATTTTTGACTGAATATTGTACACCATATTTTTATGAGTACCAAGGTTTTAACCTCGGGGAAAAAAACGGTTAAAATTTGGCACACGATGTTTTCAAAGGTTATCTATTTAAAAAACAAAAATATCCACATCTCTTTAGGAGAGGCTTCAATGAAACAATGGGCTTATTTAGTTAAATTTCATATTGCACTTTTTATTACAACTGTGCGAAGTAATCATCAAATAGTTATACTGAAAATTTGAAGTCGATCCGATAAGTGGTTCCAGAAATATAAAGCTTTAAAGTCAAATTCTTCATAAACTGATGCGTTCGAATAGCAAATCTTCAAGTCCTATCTTGCTGAATTCCGCGATCGTGGAAGTCGGTGTTAGTATTACCAGGTTGGATCTTTTACTATGTGCAAATCCGGCTCTTTAAAAGCAGATTCGTCTAATCTGCCAGAGGTGATGGAGTATGTTAATACAAATCATCAGTATATAAGTGCCACGATGAGAGTATTTACATGCGAAAGAAAAATAATTAAATTTGAAAAAGTATTGTTGCTTGTTGGGGTTCGTTTCCCTTAATTTCGGACCCTCTACAATGGCTAATAAACAGAATTTGTTCTACCTTGAGGCGGCGTGCTCACTATAGATGGTCTGGGAGGCGATGATGGTCGTTCTGAGGGATGTGAAGCCCCTCCAAGGGTGAATTTAAGCGATTTTAGAAAATTCACTTCTGTATTCCTTATTTTATCAAAAGCACCTATAACTTACTTACTTTTCCTCCTATGATGTTAAAATTTTGTAGGGAGATGACGGTCCATCTAAGGGATGATTTGAACAAGGGTGAACCACCCTAAGTTGAACTGGATGTCTGCTTGTTGACCCCAAGTAGGCTTAGCTACCGTCTACCTGGTGAAGCAAATGTAGTTGTTTTGCGGGGATTTCAGAAATGAAATACACTGTTTTAGTATAAAGAAGACAGTTTTACAAAAATTTTGTATAAATACTTTTTACAAGTCTTTCAGGTTACGAGAGTTTCGTATCAAAGCCTTATGTAAATTTAAGTTTTTACAGGTGCATTTATTGTTAAACACACAACACGAGAAAGTCCAGTGTGACTTTTCTTATTAATAATTTGTTGTTGTTTGACCCGATTTTGTAGAATTTTGATTAGTTATGTTGTCGAAAAAATATTCAGAGTGGAGTACTGCCCTGTCCGATTATCTGATCGCCACTCTCTCTCTCTATGGAGTAGAATTCTAGGGTTTTTATATCGGATCCTGAATAAAGGAGCATATTGAATTCTCTTTATTCCCTTTGATGGTGGATGGTCCTTTGAAAATTGTTTCTCGAACATTGTTTAGCTAGTTATATATTACAATACTTAAAAACAGAACGTTTTACTTTGGTATTTGCACAGAACTTTATACTACTGCGTTTACGTACTGTTAGGCATCTAGGCAAGCAGCTTCGTCTCTCGACATGATTAGAGAGCCTCTGACGTCACACAGTTATAACACGAAAGCCCCACATGTTGATGTTCTTGATTAATTTTAAGGACTATAGAGACTTAAAAAGATCTTTCGGAAACTGTAATAAAGAAAAGAAATGCTAAATGAGCCCATTGAATGTGAATTTTGAAAATTCCAATGTTCTTAAATATCTTAGGACATATTTATCAGACAAAAGATAAGTAAAATTTTATTTTAAAGAAGAGAATATTAAGAACAAGAATCGGTCATATGATTTTTTTTCATAGGATGAAAGTACTTTCGGACTCTTTGAATTTACTTTTGCGGAGGAAGCTAAAGAATGGGCTATTTCAGTAGACATTTTTTATAGTTTTAATTCACAGGGGAAAAGATATAAAAAATGTGAAATTTAATTCATGTTAGATTACATTCTCAACGCTATATATTTTGATGTAATCATAATAATCTTTGTTTATTAAGTTTAGAAAAGAGCGCATTTTTAAATTTATGAATTTTCACAGTATTGAAATGAATCATAGAATTTCTGCGTATTATGTTTCCCAGAAGACATAAACTTTAACATTTTAACCATAATATGGATGGAAAGAAAAATGAGTTTTATAATTTACCTGTACATATGTAGCTACATTGCAGACCTTTTAATCTACTGATATAGGTAAACAACCGTTCACATTGCCACCTCTCTTGTTCCAAATTTGAATATAAAACGGACACCTAGTAAAAGTCAAAATGTCTTGCAACGAAACTGACGGTAAGTTATCATAACCTCAAATGGAGTAAAATCAAGCATCCTTAAGCATAGTCAAAACACAATTGGTCCATTTATACAGTGAATTCCAGAGGTAAAAAAAAATACAAAGATATTTCACGCTTATATTTCAACCTTGTTTAGACCAAGCACCTATAGTTACTAAAAAATAACTTGCATTTGTACAAATCCTGGGTGCATTTGAATTTGTAATATCTTCCCCCTCCCTGTTATTAACAAGTTTGTGTGATTTAATATTAGACCAAGTGTCAGAAATTGTTTTAAGCCAAAATAAAGTAGAAGGTTGCTTTTTTTTATCATTAGAATTTATGATTCTGAACATGTGTACTTTATCCCAAACTTATCGTAGGTATAAAAAATGTCGGTATCTTTGTTCTTTACCGCCTATCGAAGGCGCCAACGTTTTTTATAGCCAGAATAAGTCTGAGATAAACTATACCTAGATCAGCGAATAAAAATGTGTTCTGCTTAATTTTTTACATCCAAAAAAATTTGTGAAAAAATAGGTTTTTTCGCGATAACCTTTCCTACAATAGATAGTAAAAAATGTTTTAAACAAAAGTTGTAGGCGAAATTATCTATCGCTCTGTTTAAATATGATGTTAAAATAATGAAATTTAACTTTAAAACTTCAAAGAAACCAAGGAAACTAATGTATATCTCTAAAAAAGACGTGATTGAGTTGAATATTTCTCATTTGATTATACGTTTATTAACGTTAATTCTACCTTTTCAAGAAAAAAGGACCTGTTATTTCAAAAAAATTTTGACAGAGATTTTAAATCGCCAATTTAGGCACTTATTCAAAATCATAAAATCTAGCGATAAAAGAAAACAGCAGCCTTGTATATATTTTTGTCTTTTTCGTTTCTGGCGCTTGGTCTATTCACCTTCAAATTGAGGTTATGTAAACTGCCTCGGTGGCCAAAGAAGTCTGTAAATAAGAGCATGTAGTTTAGCCTAGCTATTCCGTAGGCTCTCTATGGCGTTACATACGTGCGTCGATGTCACTATCTGGGTATATGCCGCCGCTGTGCGATCCCGTAGATGGACATCTTCTCTTGGACGGAGGTTACACTAACAACCTTCCAGGTAACTTGATTTTCTTATGTGTTTAACCCTCCCAGTCTCTCTCTTTCTATCTGTCTCTTGTTAGTGCATGTGACGTCATGATTTGTTGGCCGGAATATAATGGTAAGTAAGGTCATGGTGGCGATGGGCTGTTGGAGACAGGAAAGGTAACCAATCACAATTTTAAAGGTGTTGTGTGGGAGGAGAAGGAGATTATTTTATGTTCATTTTTAACGTTTCATTATCAAGAAATGTTAATAATATTATACTACTTGGTTTTTGCTTATAAAGATGCCTTTAGTTGTAATGGTTTAATTCAATGTTAGAGGTAGATGTGTGGATTCAAATGAGACTTGAATTTGGCAGGTCCACAATCTGCAGATATCTGTCTAAATGTAATATCGGATCAAATTGGCAGAGAATATGTAATGTAAAACTTATTATTATCTGTCGCTGAATCCCTAATATTAACAGGTTCAACTGCCCTTCCCAAGTAGAATACTAATATTAGTTTAATATTGTAAAAATTATGGCTCAAAAAACCAGTAATAAATGTAAACATTTAACTATATTGAATCAATGTTGGTTAAACTAAAGTTACTGGGAAACCTTTATAATATCGATATTGAAAAACCAAAATCGGCATTTTGGCACCATCTAAAATGCACAGGCTGAATCGTAAATTCGTGCCAAAAGACCTATCATTTCATTGAGGCTCATTTCAGATAGTATGCTATTATAGTCTAGAAGTATGAAACTGGTAATCTGTATGGCCACAGCATGAGCATTACGATGACGCGGCGCCAGAAAGTAACCGACTGTGTGTTCACAAACATGTGGCGGATGTTGAAAATTTTTGCATTCAACGCGATCTTGCTAAGGCATGAACTCAAAATATTGGTCTGCCTTTTCGAAAATGAAAAGTTTAATTTTTTTCTGTTCACGAATAGTCATCGTTAGTACTCCAACATAAAAGTTACACTTTTTTTAAGATTCATATCGATCTATCACCGCATGTACATGTATGTTTGCTAATTGTACTTGGCGACAGTATACACTATTCAGTTTAACATTAAAAGTAATTAGCTCGGGTAGTACGACATACTTTCATTGTTAATTTGGTAACTTTCTTATGCCGCGACGCCGAAATGCACCCGCTCCGGCTAGGCAGGCTACCAGTTTAATACCTCTAGACTATAATAGCATACTATCTGAGAAAATCAGCCTTAGGTTACAATGTTGCTTTCTGACGTCGCACAGTGGGGCAAAAAGCTACATTTGTGGACAAAAATTGCCTGCAGCTCAAACTTTGACCAAATTTAATACATTTTTTTTTAAATCGTGGGAATGTAGCTTCAACGCCTGACTGCTACAGTTTTGAAATTAATAAAACATAACCTAAAAAATCGAAAATAATACTAGACAATTTTTATAAAAAAAAGTTATTAAGATCAAATGAATCTATTATCGAAAAAAATGTTCCATAATAGAATAGCAAGGTAGTAAATGAAGAAAAATATTTCTTAAAACAATACATACGAGTATGTGTTACATAACCTAAGAAATTTTAATAAATCAATTTTATGGGCTGACATCGCCTATCAGCTTTATATTTAACCAAATTTCTTTTTTTTTAATGTTTGCAAATTTGCAATAGACCATTTTTGGTTGACTTCACGCTGGTGGCGTCGAGCTCACGCAACTCATTGTTTTGTTTCCTAGAGATGGGTATTATTTGTTATTTTTTAATAACAAGCTTAAACTGCCGCTGCTAGCAACTCATCTCTAATTAGGTGTTTTCACAAATTTTAAATTCACTTTCACTGTGAAGATAATGCTTTATTATAGTTAAAAACACTTTTGAGAAACAGTCGAATAATACCTTAAAATAAGCCATTTTAATTTTGTATTGAAATGTTTTCGCCAAAAACACTACATCAATTCACTACGCACTCATTACGCCATTAGTTATATTGTCAGTGTCATTTTGTGTTATAAACACGTTATTTTGCAGATAAATTTCCTAAGGTAGCTTTTACAAATCCCGTATTAGGTAGGTGTTACTTATTTAATCACATGTAAAACGTAAATAAAGTGAATAAAATGTGTTTAACAATTTTTAAACGCGATTTAAGAAACTAATATAACCGATGACGTCAATGTGTGTTTTGCGTACTCGTTCAATTACTAAAAGTTTGTTATTTATTTGTTGAAATTTTTATTTGATGAACGATAGAATGCTGTTTAAATATCAATAAGTGCTTTAGTATAACAGGTACTTCATTTTAATAATATCAAAAAAGCAAATTTGCATATAGTGAAAACACCTAATATTTACATTTGTATTCCTTTGTGGTTGGATGAGGTTTGTGTGCCCTCCAGACTGTGTCAAAATCAGGTGATCGAAAATGGTCAATGGACATCTGCTACAAATTTGATAACAGTAAAACATAATAGTGATGTCAAATACAGGTACATTTGAGTATTTATGATACCCGGTACTTTTCCAACGAGTACCCACTCCTTTGCACCCGGTACCCTTACTGGTATATATATTTATAACGTGCCATACTGATGCCGCCCTAGGGAATACGTTTGTAGGACCGATGGCGCTCAGGTGCTTTAAAAGGAAAGCCTTGCCCGGTTAAATACGGGATGCCTCTATTTTATTAAAAGAAAATGCTTAATGATATTTTCAATGCGCATGCGTACATGTCAAATTAAGGGAAACTTTTATTAATGGATCTATGAACCGAAGTTGCAATATCCTCTCTATTATCAATAATAAAGCACGAGCTCGCTTACTCCACGTACATATCCAAAGGTGTTACACGAAAATCGACCTTAACAAAGAGCGACTTTCTGTGGAACTTCCAAATATTTCATGTATTTCCCAGATGAGTATTTGTTCCTATGTCTTCTCTTTTTAATCATGTTTCGGAATGTTATTTTAATTTTGTTTATTTATTTCTGTTAGTACCTTTTGTTTATTTATTTTTACTTATTAGAACTATAAATTCATGTCCATTTTATTTTTTATGCTTGTGTTCATTTTATTATAACGAAGTCATTTTATATTTTGTTATCACCTAAAAGCTAAGAAAGAAACTATTAGATTAGGTTCGTTATTCAGTCAATACCATCAGTAACTTGGAAATATTTGTGCTAATCGAGTAGTCGGTAGCCAGCCGCCGGCATTACATACAATATTTAAAGTTCTCGGATACCCACACGCGCACACTCGTACTAATACCAATACCGATTTGGATTTACCTATACCATTGTTCCTATAGCTTCTCATTCATTAGTTCATTACTCATACTCATATTAAGATAATACCGAAGTAACGGGTACTTTTTATAATGACTACCCGGTAATAGGTACTTCGACCAGTAACGGGTATTTAGTATCGGGTAGGTAATATATTGACATCACTAAAACGTAACCTAAAAATCCAAAATGATAGAACATTTTTGTAAATATACCTTTTTGGTCATTATTATATTAAATTAGGTTTCGTTCAGCCAATTATGTTTTAAGGTTTTGAGGTTGTCATGCATACCTTTCTGCTCGTCCATAGTTAGATCCATTAAGTTTTCTTATGTTTAGAGCTTATCATGTATACCATTCTGCTCGTTCGTGATTTGACCCATTAAGTTATATTAGGTTTAGGGCTTGTATATACCTTTCTGTTTGTTCATGGCTTGATCCATTAGGTTATGGTAGATTTTTACAGCTTATCAGATGTACCTTTCTGCTCGTTTATATTTCAATTTATTTTTTAGGTAAGATGTATAAGATCAATTTGTATGTATTTTATTACGCAAAAGTATTTTTCTTCATTTGATACCATGTAATTCCATTATATTATATTTTTTGCTATAATAGGCTCATAGATTAAAAATTTTACAAAAATGTTCTACTCTTATTTTGGATTTTTATTGTTATCAAATTTGTAGCAGATGTCCTGCATTCATCCTAAACATGAAATAAAAAGAAATTCGGTTAAATAAAAAGCTGACAGGCAATGTTAGTCAATAAAATTGATTTATTAAAAATTTTTAGGTTATGTAACACATATTTGTATGTATTGTTGTCCGCAACGGTTCCCTTTTCATTTGCTACCTTGTTATTCCATTATAGAACATTTTTTGAGATAATAGATTCATTTGATCTTGATAATTTTTTATTATAAAAATTGTGTAGTATTATTTTTTATTTTTTAGGTTATGTTTTATATATTTCAAAATTGTAGCAGTCGGGCGTTGAAGCTATATTCCTTACGAGCATTTAAAATATATATATGTCAAATTTGATCAAAATTTGAGCTGGCAGGCGATTTTTGCCCCACTGTGTGCTGTAATGAGAAATGATATTGAAAAACTGTATCACATAATAAGTATTGTATTCTAATAAAAAGCAGTATTTAACATTATACCTTGATCTAATATTTAATGTTCAATTTGATGCCTATAAAAGTGATAAAACAATATCAACACATATTGATAAACATACATATGATACATAATATACATGTATACATATAAAACAGAAGTTATTGTAAGATTTGCCAGGAAAAATTATTCATTGATATATGGCATGTACACCACACCGGTACTAGTTTTTGGCTTCTGATGCCACTGCCGTCAATACAGATTAGGTAAATCATCATTATTGTCATACATATAATTTGTAAGGAGAACCATCATTACAACGAATTCGTCAATATGTGATAAATATGAGTTTTACTATATGTGAAATTTAATATTCATTATTATGAACCGGCATTAGATGTACAATATTGATGTTTAATATTTATATTTTTATTTTCTTAAATATGAGAACTTCTCATTGAAACATATCGAAAAATCCCAGAAAATCATAGTAGTATACTTAAACATTGATAGATAGATAGATAGATAGATTTATTCATGTTAAAAATTATAAAATTGTACACACGTCAAACAGAGTTACACTTACAAATAGATATAAAATAATACAATAGATTTAAAATTCATGTAAACATGGACGAAATTACAGTAAATGGGATAAAAAGCTACATAAAAATCATTAATAATAATAATAACAATAATAATGGTCTACTTGTGTTAAAATCACATATCTATATTTGTAATCTCGCATTCAATTTCTTGTAATGAGAAGAACGCGTTTTTTGTAAAAAAATCTTTAATTGTGGATCTGAACTTTGTTGGAAATAATCTATAAATTTTTGTCATAATGACTTACCAAGTGAAATTATAAACTGTAAAAACACAAACCAATTTAAAAAGCTATGTTACCAATATATACAGGTGAGGTGTGTTATGTTTATACTATTTATTTGTATTATCTTTAACTCTGGCTAATAATAAATATTATTATTATTATTAGAAAGTAAAGGTTTTGATGGTATATTTAGGAACAAAAATAGGATAATGCATAGTTCGAATCGAGTTACATGTAAATGGAAACCAATGTAAGCCTTATCTCTTTGTATATCTGTGAATGCACATAACCTCAGAATAACATGCATATAACCATTACAACGAAACGATATTTTAATTTTTATATTAGATCAAGTTAATCAACAGGTCAGTTGTGGAGGTATGTAAGGGCAAGTATGTCAATCGTGGGCATCTTCCCTCCCATCTGTGATCCTGTAGATGGCCATTTGCTTGCGGACGGTTGTTATGTTAATAACGTACCAGGTAATAGTTTTTAATTACATAGTTAATGTTCTATTTCAGAAATTAGACAATCTGAAACCTCAATGGTATGTATAAAAGTAATAAAAATAGTTTTATAATTATGTTCTATCTAAACACTAGTCAGATAATAATTATTTGTAATACTTTTACAAAATTCATCAAGTACGAAATGCTGTATACAATACTGGAAAAAAATATTGGATACTTATAGACATATAATTAGATGCATAATTATAAAGATATGTTTGTAAAATTGTACAAAATATTTTAAAATTTTGCAAATTCAAACATTTCATTATCTAATATGGAGAGCAAAATGAGGAGGAAGAAAACATATTTTTACTACTATTAAGAAAACAAAGGCTCAAAATTATAAGGAATATGGGTGCGAGGTATATTTGTACTACGCCATAAGATACTGAATTTTGACATATTTATGGGGTCAATGTCACTAAATGTGCCTATCATTATAGTAGGGGAGGCAGCATTGCTTCTTTGGTAATGTTTTCATACCTATTGATTTTTATTTCTAGTAATAGATTTGATATAGACAATAGGTGAAACAAGCGTCAGACGTCAGAGATGCTAAAACTTCAAATTTTCATTCGTTTATAACTATATAAATATATTGACTGGAAGATCGTACCATGTCTCTGTGGAAAAAGGAAGATTGGCATTTTACCGTCATCGTAAATTGTACCGGCGAAATCGGAAATTCAGCCCAGTCGGAGAGGCCGGTAGTACTGAATTTTTAGTAGTGTTTTCATAGCGATTGAATTTTATTGCTAGTAATAGATTTAATATAAAAATAAGTGAAACAATCATCATATGTCGCACTCTCGGTGGTGGTGGTTGTGGGCAAATGTTAAACTTGAAGAAGAGAAAATTCTGGAAGTCATTTCGTACCACGTCAAATTTTTAGACTGTAAATTTTTACATAATAATAATATTATTAGAAGAGAATAATAATCAGCTGTATTGTAAAGGGAGGATTATATTATGTCAGTTACTCATATAAACTTGTTTAAAAATATATGACTGTCATTTTACACTTGACAAAATTTATTCAGGTGGCTTTTAATATAACTAAGAGTGTGAAAACAAGAATCATCTAGGTTTATAGCGGAGGTATGACCGCCAGCTGAGGTAGTAAACATATTATGGCGTCATTGAATCTGAGCGTCGTTCAATATCCTTTATGGCCCAACTGATGATCTTTAGCCCTAAACACATTCAGCTGACTACAATTTTTTTATTATTTTAAAACTACTATATATTTCAATTTCGACCGGTATAATACCAATTTCATGCTAATTTTGTCGCTTTAACATGCTTCTTATACTACTTCCATAATATTTAATTGGCATTTTCAATTCCACTTGAGTACATGCAGTTTTCCTAATTAAATAACAAAAAGTCTGAACATAGTAGTAGATTTATAAATAAATGAAATCCACAATCTCTTTTTCATTTAATATATATTTTTTAATTTTACACATAAGAAGTAATGTAAGAAAAAAATATCAAAACAATCCCAGCTAGCTCACTGATGTCAATTTGCCGTCGTTTACTTGTCATAATTTACATCATAAGTCCCAATATAACGACGTTCAATGTATGTCTAAATGACGGTCTAATGTCACATCCTAATGACATCATATCCTGACGTCAAAATCACGTTCAATATGACCCTAATTTGACGAAAATGTCCCCAAACAAGAACCCTTTTCATGCGCCATTTTGACAATCAAGTTTTAATGCTGACGTCAATATAACAATTAATATGACCTTGATTTGATGAATACGGGCTTAAATAAAAAAAAAAATTCACTTAAGAATATTATTTAATCTTTCAGTTTTTATTAATTAGGAATGGTTTGAATATACATATATTATTATAAATTACGGAATTTTAAACACTTACCTTAAAGTCATCTGGCTGTGGGATTTGAACCGTCAGCCTCTCGCATGGCAGTCCAACACGCTTCCTCTGAGTTATTGTCCTTCATGCAAATTTTGCTTTAAAGAGTGTATTTATTACTTGCAGTTGAGTATCCAGTTTAAACATAATATTCCCTTTCAGCCTTAACGGTGTACAATTTGTGCATTAATAAAATCAAGTGCAATGGCAAATTTCTATAAAATACTTACATTGTGCAAATAGTGAATGTTGTTCAATTAAGCAAATGGGTATTATGTTCATAGGGGTGTTAAAAATTATTTAAAAATATTGTAAATGTTTTAAAAAGTGAGTTTTCATTCACTGTAGATGGCAGCACTCCTACTTTGCATTATGGTCAAAGATAAGAGTTAATTTTCTAATGTTTGCTATATTGGTGGTAGACTGCCATTTTAATAATCGTTTTTTGTTTAATTCGCCCTGCGCTTCTAAATACATATATAATATGTAATAGGTATGTTAAGGTTGAGGGAAATATCGGTCAGCGGTCAGCTACTGGTTGTTAGACCTATCTCCAATAAGGTGGCGATAAAGACATATATTGCAGTTGTGCTAGAGACGCAGTATAGTTTGAATTTAAATTTCATAAATACCTAATAAAGGTAGAATAAAAATTACATGCCATATATGCGGTAAAGATTTCACATGTAGCTGTGGTACCTACTTATACGATAGAGTAAGAACAAAGGAGTTATTGTGATTCAATCACGTATCTATTATAAAAGATGAAAATATTTAAAAAAATGATTTGACCGTTTACATGTATATATACAATACCCAAAACATAAATGTGACTCAAAAATTGTGTCATAACAACGTTCTGTCTACGATGTCTCTGCGACATTCTAAAATGTGATGTAACTTTGACGTCACTTTTAAATCCAGTGTATGACATCAGAAAATGAATAAAAAATGACGTCATAACAACGTTCTGTCTACGACGTCTCTGCGACGTTCTAAAATGTGATGTAACTTTGACGTCATTTTTAAATCCAGTACATAACGTCAGAAAATGACTCAAAAATGACGTCATAACAACGTTCTGTCACGGACGTCTCTGCGACATTTTAAAATGTGATGTATCTTTGACGAAATTTTTAAATCCAGTACATGACGTCCGACAGTGACTAAAAAATGACGTCATAATAACGTTCTGTCAATGGCGTCTCTGCGACTTACTAAAATATGTAGTAATTTTGAAGTCATTTATTTGGCAAATGACGTCATAGACCGATACTGACCTTAAAGTGACGTCTGATGACGGCAAATTGACATCAGTGTGCTGGCTGGGATAATAAATATGTTTCGGTATGGAATATGGTAAGGAAAAAAGAGAGCTTTCAACAGATTTAGGAGATCTCCAACCCATTTGTCGTGCACGTTTTTACATTCACTGACACTTAATTCCTGTACAACCTATTTATACTGTGGTCGCTAGTCGTCTTTGTATTCACAAATTAACTTAGGTTGGATCTGCAGAATTAGGTATAGACAGTTTAGTTTTGTCTAAATTTGTAAGTTTGTGAAATTTGACATTTCAGTCGATTTGCACCAGTTTAAAAAAAAGTAGCATACAGTTAATTCCTAGGATAATGTCCACAATTTGTGCTGACAAGAACAATACATAGAGTAGAATACTTGTAAATGTAGTTAGAATTCTGTTGTTTCGTTTAAGCCATTTAGGATGGGCATATTTTCAAGTAATTTACTATCCAAATAGGTGTTTTAAGGTCTTGCACGAAAAGCCAGCTCCTGTTTAGAGGGACCATCCAATTGACACTTTTAGAACCAACAATGCCGTGACTTATTTCAAGCTTTAAACTTATGATTTTTCAAGAACATTTATTGTGAATATAAACGACAAAAAATATATATGTGATAACAGTTTAGTCAACAATTTTATATGGAAAACTCGGCTTTCCCAAAAGGTTTAAAGCTGTGAATGATAAAATATAAATTCAACTATCGTAGTGAATATAAAAACGTGAACATACACATTTATTTATTTAAGAATGATGGAGAGTTTATACTAGACCAATAACCAAGCGAAAATATTTGTTTAGCTGACGTAATGCGTAGTCTGGGGGCAAATCACATCCTGGCTGTGGACGTAGGTTCAGTAGACGATCAAGATTTAACAAATTATGGCGACGATTTGTCCGGCTGGTGGTTGCTTTGGAAGAGGTGGAACCCCTTTACGGAGACCGTCAAAGTTCCTAATTTACCAGATATACAGTCTCGGTTAGCCTACGTTAGCTGCGTAAGACAATTAGAGGTAAGCGATGTATAGGCTTAGCTTACAAAGATTTTCCAGTTTACGTAATAGAATTATTTTTTACAATTGCAAAAGAAAGATTACAAAATATCCCTGGTATGATTGTGATGGTTTTGCACACAAAATGAGCGTAAAGAGTCTACTTGCTGACAACTATGAACCTTCTAGTTTATATTTGTACAACAGTAAACTTTTTCGTTTTCTGTGTTTTTACAGTTTACAGTTTTTATTTTTAATAATGCAGTAAGGAATTCCATAACTTATAATCATGCAAATTGTGAGAGGTTGAAGATAAACCAAAATCTCTCATCTTTAAATAATATGGTATAAAGAAGTGCCTTCAATTATGTGATAATTTTTTACATTTTTGTATAAATGTTGGCAACTGTAACTATCTAGGAACATAAAGTTCGATTTTTGGATATCGAATAATTTTGCCACGATATTTAGTCTCTGCTAAACAAGTTTCTTTGGGGATACAATACTTTGGCTTATATGCGATTAATTATTCGTAATAATAGATCACGGAAACAAGGTTGGAAAGTAGTTAATCAAAATGAAGTATTTCAATTCCCTTTCACTCCGTAGGAAGAAAGATGGGTATTTCTAAAGATGATCGTGATAAATATGAGATGCAAAAGACCATATTACTATTTAATCATTGTTTATTTTCGAATTTCGAATTAAAATCTTCAAATAGAAAACAAGAACTGTAATTGCAATAAATTCAGTACACTTACTTACGTGATCCTGAGGTTGTTTTTTCTTACACTAAAATACACCAACAAAGTTGTCATTATCGGAATACTATTAAAACAGTTTTGTCTGCAGAACATGCTTTTTTAATTTAGAAAAATTGACGATCCATCAAAAAACGTTATCCAAAGAACAGTTAAAATTTTTACCAAGAAATCAAGCCTACTTTAGAAATAATTTGAAATAAATTATGCAAATACCCTGATTATAATTATCGATCTTTGGAAACTGAAAGAGATATTTTATTAGAGTGCAGATTTAAATATAAAAAATTAATAACCATTTAATAATAATGGAATCACGCCGTATTGTGGAAATTTGAGAGAAATATTTGTGTAACATAAAAGAGTGCCGCGAATCAAATAGGATGGTAATATATCTTGACGAGACATGGTTTGATACACATGATACTGTTAATTACGGTTGGGTAAACACGACTTAAAATTGTACTTTAAATGAGCCATGTTCGAGGGGAAAACGTGTCATAGTTCTACATGTCGCAAGTGAAAATGGGTTCATAACTAATGCACTGTCAGCCAAAAATATAAGACAGTCTTCTGCTGACTATCATGAAGAAATGACCCCGGTTTTGTTTCAAAAATATTTTGCTGAACAGCTGTTATCTAATATTCCCCCCAAATTCAGTTATCTTTATAGATAATACTTACTTACTTAGAAATGTTAAAAAAAATACCAAATCATAATTCGAAAGAGGCCGATAAAATAAAGTTTATGAGATCTGAAGATATAAATATTCCTGAAAAAACTCCAGTAAAAAGAAATTTATTGAAAACTATCAAAGAAGATAATTTTAAAAACGAATATGTTGTAGCCCATATCTACGAAACACACGGCCATAGCCTGTTTCGTTTACCTCTATATTATTGCATATTTAATCCCATAGAATTGATTTAGGGCAGTATAAAACACGAATTGAAATTAAATCGGAATCCGATTTTATGAGCTGTAATTCTAGATAATATAAGAACCGTAATAGCTGATTTAGACAAAACCGACATGGAAAAAATCCGTGAATCACGTTATAAACAATGAAAAACAGTATCCCATTTTGCTACCGGTAGAGCCCATTATTATTCAGCTAGGGAATGATTCTAGCAGTGAGCTTACTGATGACTCCATTACCATCTGACCATTTTTTTTCGAAACTCTTGAAGAATTTCTTTTATTTTTATTTAAACTTCCTTAGTAGCTTTATTTTAATTGAGGTAAAATGACAACTTATTCTGTTTTGTTTAAGATACGACTGCGTTTTAATGAGAATTATGTTTTACTTATTTTTACCATTTTTAACAAGACTTAAATATTATAATTATTATGTTAAAATCACTGTTATCAGGTTTGTTTAGTTCATTCCAACGTCTTCCCATTCCCATCTTGGCAAAAACTACTCACACCGCCCGTTGGTTTTTGCTGGACAATGACATTTTCTATAATATCAAGTTTCTCTAGTTCCCTACATCAAGAGGCAATGCAATTTATATGTTCTGTAGAAAATGTCATTAACTAAGTGAGTAAAGTTTGTTGTTAGTTTATATAACAGTATATAGGTATATTATATTCCTTTATACAAACGAACATATAATAAATACCTACCTACCTATCATTTCTCCACTTTCAGTCTTAATTTATTAAGTTGCTTTACAAAGGATTGCCACGCTCTTGTATCGTTTTGAACTGACTGTGGATATGCTATACAAACCTGATACAGATTTTAGGAAGACAATTTAAAAAATGTACGTTCACTAAAATTACTCTTAATTATAACTTTTTATTTAGGAAGTTAAAAATAGCGATTACTGTGAGTACATCCGTCCACCCATCGACAAGTACAGAACGCTGCAGTTTGGCAGTTTTGATGAGATCAGAGAGGTGGGCTATCAGCATGGTAAGGCCTACTTTGAGGGTCAGAGGAGAGCTGGGACCCTGCCATATTTCAAAACTCCGTCGGAGATCCACAAGAGTACGTCCAGCATTCACACTTTGGGAGGGTACACTTTTACCGATTTAGCGCAGATGGTCTGCAAGGTTTCCAGGTATGTGCAAAGTTTTCTTCCAATACAATATCGCAGCTCTGCTTACTATGTATCTATCATAAGTTTGCATATTCCCGTAGACATGTACTTATGTACATATTCGCCCACACTGCACTGTACAAGATTATTGTCACATAAAAAAACCATGTATGGGATCTTAAAACGTAAATATTCCTCTTTAAAATGCCGTTGAGTTTGCTCAAATATCTTTTTTTTTGCCGAGATATCGAATTTTGAAAATTGTCTGTTCATATCATATCTTTCCCAATACCACAGGCCAATAAAGTTAGGCAAATTTTTTGTATCAAAAACACTACTATACTTTTCTGCACATTTTCGGTGCACTGAATCTGAATCCGGTCTCAGAATTGCTCTATCTCGTCAGGATTTTGAGATATCGTAACCTAAAAGTGCAAAAAATACTGGTTTTTTGACATATTTGAGGTTATGTTCGAGAATTTTTTTCTCAGGAAGCCATGTGTGGGATCTTTAAGTACAAGTGTTCACCTTTAAAATGCCGTTGAATTTGCCCAAAAATCTTTTTTTTCCCGCAGAAATATTCCAATTGAAATAATGACCATAAGGTTTCAGTACTAATTAAATGTATTGGGAAAGATATATGAACAGACAATGTTAAAAATTCGATATCTCAGCGAAAAAAAAGCTATTTGAGCATTTTAAAGAGAAAGATTTGTACTTTAAGATCCCATACATGGCTTTTCGAGAAGACAAAATTCGCAGAGCTACATAACCTCAAATATATAAAAAAAACGCCGTGGCTACGGGCACAATAACGTGCCGCGATTTTACAAATTTAGAGGCACGTTTATTATGTCATCATTGCGATACGTCATCCTATAACGTGTCGCGGCACCGCTAATTTTAGTTTTAAAGGAACGGGTTAAAATTTTCTTTTACAAAATATAAACATATAAATAATGATAATTATGGTTTTGCAGTGATGTAAAAGTATAAAATAGAAGTTTAAAATACGTATTCTTTGCATTGTATAATTCTTTTTGTTAATATTATACCTACTCTTTATATCTTTCAAGTTCAATGATTCAATATGAGCACATACATTCAGTAGAAGCAGAACAGTGAGAGCACCGCAACAGTCCGTAAAAATGCCTTAAAAATCAGAAAAAGTAAACACTACTTTGTCATTTTACTCAACCTACTCAAATTACTAAAGCAAAGAAACAGTCACATTCTAATTACATCCTAAATTCGAATAATAAGGTAAAAGCAACATGGGAATTGGTGAAAGACATCACAGGAAAAAATAAACAAGGTAACAATTTTGATATAGAGGATATACGCAAGGGTGATAACCAAAAAAGTAAAAAAGAAGTCTTAGATGATATAAACCATTACTACATTAATATATGTGATGATGTAAATAAGAATCTAAGTAACAATTTGAAGCATGTGTCTAAAAATAAACATTCAATGATTTTGTACGAAACGACGCCTGTTGAAATTTATAACATAATCCACTCCCTGAAAGATACAGCAGCTGTTGGAGTTGATGAGGTGCCAACAAAATTAATGAAATATTGTGCTGAAGAAATATGTCAACCCATGTCAGACATAATAAATATGTGTTTCTCTCTAGGTATATTTCCGGATGATTTAAAACGAACAGTTATCAAACCCATGTATAAAAAAGATAATAAGAACGACATCTCTAACTATCGACCTATAGCTCTAATTTCTATTGTAGCCAAAATATTGGAGAAAGCCCTACTGAACCGCATCATAAACTTCACAGAAAAATATAATATAATATCAGATATGCAAAGCGCGTACATAAAAGGACGGTCAACAGTTAGAGCAATATATATAGGAATTTGTGAAATTTTGGATGCAATTACAAGTAAGGATAAAGTTGCTGCTCTCTTTTTGGACTTATCAAAAGCTTTCGACAGTGTAGATCACAATAGTCTCCTAGAGAAATTAGAATTAATGGGTTTCCGAGGCAATATATACAATATCTTAAGTTCATATTTAAAAAATAGAAAGCAACGTATTACAGCGATAGATAATGGAAAGTACATTAATTCAGAATGGAAGGCAGTCAAAAAAGGTGTTCCTCAGGGGTCTATCTTAGGTCCGATCTTATTTCTTTTGTACATAAATGATTTACCAAATATTACCAAACATCTTGTAAATCTATTCGCTGATGACACTTCTCTGGTTATTAGAGCAGACACAAATGAGGAATTAGAAACTGAGATTTCAACATCAATTGACATTCTAAGTGACTGGTATTCAACAAATAATTTAAAACTCAATATGGATAAGACTTACCTGTTAAAATTTAGCCTTAGGAAGGAGCAACCACTGGTCGTAAATTACAATGATGAATTGTTGACGTCAACCGACTATACGAAATTTTTAGGAATTGTGATTGACTCCCAGTTAAGTTGGAAACATCATGTAGAGTATCTTGCTAAAAAAATTACTTCGTTTACATATGCGTTAAGAACTATATCAAGAACTATAAGTGAAGAAGCCGCCATAACCTCTTACTATGCCTATGTCAAGTCCAGAATAACTTATGGGATTATATTCTGGGGGAATTCTGTTGAAGCGGATAGAATCTTCAAACTACAGAAAGCCTGCCTACGAAGTATTTTCCATCTAAAAATGAGAGAAACATGCAGTGTGATCTTTAAAGAAAAACACATACTTACCCTCCCTTGTGTGTATATATTTGAGTGTGCCTATTATGTGAAATGTCATTATACACATTTTTTTAGTAAGTACAAAGTTGATCATATATACGACACACGTAATGATATATTACGTTTGCCAAAGACGACCTCCTCTAATGTACAAAGAAATGTTGAGTCTCAGCTAATAAAAATTTTTAATAATCTACCCAACAGTTATAAAGACTTACCCGTTCGTTAACTTCAAAAAAACACTCCACGACTTTTTAACTACTAAAGCATTTTATTCAATCACTGAGTTTTTAAATTATAAATTTTAGTACCTTTAGTTATGTAATATGTAGGTTTGTTCTTATTTTATAATGTTTTGTATTGTGATAAATGTTTGTACTGTACACTATTTGACTTGTTCTACACCTGTTTGGTATTTATTTTTTATAGAATAAAGACTATTATTATTATTATTATTATTATTATTATTATCTTAAAACTGGACATTTTTGCCTATGAAAAATAGAAATTTTAAACATTAATAAAATTAAACAAATATTCACTGACTATAAGTTTCTACAATTTTTTTCTGATCTTGAATTGTATTGCACCTACTTAATTCGTATTACACAGAAAGTATAATAAGTACCAGCTAAAATATTAAATATGGTTACTAAATATTATTAGATATATATATTAACAGGGGTGGGTACAGGATTTAATTAACTTTAACAAATTGTCAAAATGTCTTCAATGTCTTCAAGTAATATAGGTATAGGTATAATAAAAAATATAGCATCTATTCGTTTATGGTCTACAAAAATGGAGGCCTAAACAAATTTAAATAGGTAGGTATTTAATCTTGTTCTCACGTGCATTTAAATAAAATTTGCGGCACGCTACAGGATGACGTAGGCGCAGTGATGACGTAATAAACGTGCCTCCAAATTTCTGAAATCGCGTCACGTTAACGTGCCCGTAGCCACAGCGTAAAAAAAACGTGTTTTTTTGCACTTTTAGGTTAGGATATCTCAAAATCCTGATGTGATAGAGCAAGACTAAAAATAGATTTGAATCCAGCTTCAAAAAATACATAAGAAACGTATGGTCTGACCCCAGATCCAGACTTTTTTTTTTGTAAACCTGTGTTATTAGTACACCTCACACATAGTGCTTATAATATTGAACTGAGTGGTTTAATTTTTTAATCAAAGACCACATTCACCAAAAAGTTGACTATTTTGCATGCCAGGCTGTCTTCAAGACAATTGCTCTATAGGGATAGATAGCCTCGGAGGGATTTAGCACATAATAATACAAAATTAATGATCTCGGTTAGTTATATAGATATTATATTTTTCACCTGAATATTATTTGTTTATTATGCCTTGGATATGGTTACCATAAAAATGCTCATAATGAGTGGGCGTTATAGCCATAACGCCCTGTTATATGAGAAACAAAAAAATAATAAATGTTTCATATCCCTTATTGAATAATGGTTTGGATTTGACCGGCAATACATTTTCTATGGCTTTTCCCGCATTGTTTCGAATGTTTTGTGGTATTTCCATATTGATTTTCCTTTTATTTTGTTAAACGTATTATCTATGTACAAAGCAAAACAACATCAACAAACGTCAAAATATCAACCACTGTCATAGACTACTTGGTAAAAAGCGTAATAAGAAAAAGCTAGTAGTATTGAGCTAGATATGTTACTAAATTTGAAAGAACACAACATAGTGACAGATACAATTAATAAACGTCAAAGTATCGACAAATGTTAGACTACTAAAAAAATGTATTTAAAAAATGAAAAGTCCACTTTTCATTAACAAATATAGCGTTATTAGATTATAACACCCATCAGGCAACATGCATCCCTCGTGCTGCATCATGTTACCCTCCGGGCGTTATAATCTACATAACGCACTTGGTGCATAAATAACTATTACTTGTGATTTTTTACATGGTGAATTAGTCCATTACCAATTGGTCCAGTTCAGATGAATACTCTGTATGTTATGCTTACCTTGAAAAGATTGGTTTTGTAAATTTTAAAAAGATCAGTTCCTTTGACATTTAAATATACACACACCGGCAAATTTAAATGAGTGGAAAAAAATTGGCATATGTTTTCTATATAATCTCTTTTCCTAACAAAGGACACTGCACCAAATACATGGAAAAATGGATCTTGGTGAAATATTTTGTAAATTTAGGAAAAGATAGTTGCCCTTATCAAACTTTCAAATGGAACTTCGGTCTAAAAATCTTTCATGTCAGAATGCTTTCGTTTTTTTCCGAAGAAAAATCAGCAAATTTTGCACTTTTTTTTGTCTACTGCCTGAGCTAACATAAATGCCAGTTAAGCTCCGTTCCTTTAAATCTTTAAATTTGCCAATGAGTGTAATATGGGAAGCTTGGAGGAAGTTGAAATCCTTGATGATGAAGTTGCGAAACACTTGAATACCATATTTAACATGCGTTTGGCCAACCATATTGGCATGATCATTAGGGTGGATCGAAAATATTGTTTTTCGATATTGGTTTTCGGCCATTGTGGGAAATATGCTACATAGACACAAAATAATAACTGTTAAAAGATACAAAAGTTTTTAAAAATTATGAAATTTGCCTAAAATTCAACAGTATTTTTTAATAAATAAAAACAATAAAATAGGTTTAAATACTTTTATTATTACCCTAAAGGTTTGTACATGTAAGATACTTAGTGTAATATAAGTGTAAAACAAATAGTTGCACAGTATTTTTACATTTGTGCACAATTATTAGGCTCATTGGGGCAGTATTAAAAGTTAATATTTTTGGGTTTTTTTGTAATCTTCAGAAAGTGTACCTAATGGAGCAACTTTTAAACACTGGCTTATTTCCCTAAGAAAAAAAAAACAAAATTAGAAAAATAGTTCATTTTTCATGATTGTATTAAAACTTTAGGTACCTTGGGGCAATATTAAAAATAAACATTTTTTACTTTTTTTGTAATATTAAAAATTTGTACTAGATGAGCAACTTTTGCACACTGGTCTGTTTTTGTGAAAAAAAAATTATCCACCCTAATGATCATCTTCTGATGATGCCAACATAGTTTACGAAAGGCATGTCAAGTTAGTGTGCAAGTATTTGGTATTTATGGAAGCTATTCATAGGCAAATTTTGGGAATACAATTATAGCATCAGACCTTTTTCTCTTGACTGGATTAATCAAAACCAATAACTGACAAAACCGATGTTTTTTTTTTGTTCAGGCCTTATGAAGAGGAAGAGTCTACATCGAGTAGTTCGGATGATGACGACGATGATGGTAGAGGTGGTTATGCATCGGAACCTACTGTAGGTTTATCAGACGTAAGTAGATCATTTTGATTGTTTTTATGTTGCATGATTTCATTTCATTGATTTTTTATTTGCGTAGTACTCAAGGCAAGTCAGCTGGCATGGTTACGACACTTTACCCACACCTTAATTACTAATCTTAGCTTTATTTTGGTAAATTTTATTTCTTTTATAGGCAAGGTTAAAACTGCACTGATAATATAAGATTACTTTTTGCGAATATGAAAAATGCATTCATTCTTATTTTCATCCCCATTATGTTTTTAAAAAACGTTCCTTATCGATGTAACATGAAACTTGATTGCAAAAAACTCTTATTTAGGAACTCATAGACATGTAAAAAGAAGTCAGTCAAAATCTGCCCCTAGCTAATGGAGGAGCAAGGAGCAAAGGGTTAAAAAGGATTTTTTGCAAATATCTTAAAAACTACAAATTTTATCATATGTTGAAAATCGCTTCAAAACCATAGTTTTTTAAATTTATTGAATATTGTGAGATTTGGTCTTAAATTTGATTATTTTGGATCTGCCATCTTCTATTTTGATTTTTTAATTTACATTTTCAAACGATCATAACTTTTTTATGTTGATTTTTAAGCCACACACTTCATTACAGTAACTTATTCCTTTAGACAAAGTTGGTGGATTACGGTCACACAAGCTTCTTCTTATATTTCAGTGCAATTTTAGCAGCTTTTTTGTTTTTTATGTATGCATAGTTGGATATTTGTTGATTCTCCATGCTTTTGTATCGTTTAATGTGTTTTAATAATGATCTTTCTGAGATTTAGTTTGATATATCACTTACAGCAGAAAAACTGGCACCCGGCTATTAATAACTTCAAAATTTATCATACAGTCCAAAAGACCATGACACAAAAATTTGTCTGATAGAATTTATAAATTGAGGTAGAGAATATACTCGTAAACATCGAACCTAACTCGTTAGCACTGCTCCTAAGCTGGCTTTAAGCTTTAACAAAATAGCAAGTGTTATTCTAAAGAGTAAGTAACATAATGAACACACATGAACAAAGATTTGCCGAGCACTTAGGTCAAAGTATGGCGAGTGAACCTGAGAATCGTACAGAACATGTAATAAAATCGTAATATTTTGTGAAGCACCTTTTATACCATTTTATAGCTCAGAATTTAATTAAAAATAAGACTATCGGCAGAAAGGTGGAGCTTACTACTAGCTCTCACGGCGACCCACTCAATAACTTATGTAGAGTACCCATCACAAATATCAAAAAAGTTGATTTTGATTCGCTTGTGCCACGTTTTCATTTTCTCTAATTTGTCGGAACTTACACACACACGCACTTACACACAAAAGGGTTGATAGGGAGGAAAAATGCACAGGCAAATCTTACCTAACGTAAAGCAGGGAAGAGAACAACCCCTTGGGGTCGAACTTCAAACTTTTCTCCTGCGAACTTTTTTCGTATATACTTGATAATATTATTACAATCCTTCCTGTTATTGTCTCTAAATGAGAATCTTACCTGAAGTTTTCTGAAGCAAAATTTTATATTCTGGTATTTATCGACCTTGTCTCCAAATCAGTAAGGTGTAGGGAAGAATGAAAAATAATTTACTAGTTTATATTGTCTCCTGGTTTTTCTTTATTCGTATTTGTAACTTGAAAATCCAGCTGGAGGGATTGATAGAGAATTTCATAACGAACATTTAAAGAAAAAGCATCTTAAAATCTTTAATTTTACGAACACTGCAGTTTTGTCCCACTGTGCGTCCTTCGGATCTTCTTTATCTTTCTCCCGCAGTCAGTTATCTTCATACCTCTATAGCGCGCGATGGCCAGAACACGCAGTATAAGAGATGACTCCATTTAATTTTCTACAACTGTGCAATACAGAAAATGTTTAGACTTTCATTAAGATGTATAGACCCTGCTCAACAATTAAAAAGGGTTTTAGCTGTGTCGCTGTAACTCAGTCAAATAATTTTTTTAAACAACTAATAGTGCATTTATCAGATTTCTGCAAGTTAAAAAATTGCCGTTCTTGCTGGGTTGGTTTTTTAAAAATATTTTAAATACAATTCTATTAAAAAATGGACGAGATGCTATAAAAAAATTACATGATTTTTATTACTGATGGAAAATGCATTTCCACCTCAACTGCAACGCCCCAGAGCTTTACTTTACGTATCAAAGTTCCTTATTTTCCCTTAAACTAAACACATTGTTCGTTAATTTGTCCATGTTGAGATGACAAGCAGTTTTGGTCTCGGACTCCCGCACTACTATTCACCGTTCTTAAAAGTCTTCCACCGGTTCAACGTTTATGAGTAAATTTTCTGCTACAATTTACAGATTCTACGAAGGTATCGTGAGGTAAGTTTTGGTGTCATGGCCTCTTGGTCCAACGGGACTTTCAACTTACACATTACACCATTCTTCATGAATACACGTAGAGCGTGTCCTAAAAAGAACTACACAGACGAAATGGTAGAAAAGGCACGATTCATTGACAAAAAAGCCTCTACACTGTCAATGTTGGAATAGCTGTTTTTTTTTTCGGTGGGTCTTTGAATTTTTGCCTTGTTAGCTCAAAATTGGTATGAGGTATAATTTTGCCCCCAAAAACTGTAGTAAAATCGCAGGTACATCTCCGCTAGATCTCAGAAAGTGGTATCTCATATTGAACTAAAATATATAATTTTTACAGGATAAGAAACAAATGCATGTTAGAAGAGCTGGTGGATCTTTATCTCTGTCAGAGAACGAAATAGAATCCGACGTTGATTTTGACATTAATCAAAGTAAATTCGAGAAGAAAGTGAATCACTAGTGAGCATTATGATCATGTAGTAATGTGCCGGTTTAAATTAATTTATATTTGTGCCCCTTTTTTCCATTTTTTGTTACCAAGTTTGTGGTGGTATTCCTAGCAATTGTGTTTTATAACATAGGTCATATACTTAGTCATTTTATATTCAACTTTACCAAAAAAAGAAAAAAGATCTCTGTATATATTTTTTGTATAAGTAAAACAATTGAATCAAGTGTTGGTTTTATTAGCAAAGTTTAATATTTACAATATCATTGGTACAAAAATAAACATCTTATGTTACTGTTTAATACTTCAGTGTATATTAGGAGAGATGCTTTGTCTGAGACAGCTTATATTCTGGGGAAAACATATTGGAAGTTGGTGTTGGTTACAGGTAAATTAATGGGAAAGGGAAAATAGTCACTTTGGAAACTATATTTTCTTGCCTGCCAAGCTGACGTCATCTGGGCATGATTGCTCCACATGATGCCAGAGTGGTTGGCGAAATGTGTGTTAGATATAGTGACAGGGGCTTTCGTCTCTAAGATTTTTGATTTTCAAGAAAACTGAAAAAGATGTCTAGAATGATAAATATGAGTTTTAAAAATACAAACTATAGCTGCATTATTAGTTTAAAAATGCATTCGCAGCCCAATGTAAAAATAACTTGGTAAAACGCACATTTTTCTCTTAAAAATATAATTGGATATAATTAAAGCTATGTTCCTACAAATATATTTCAAAGTAAATAATACAATGAAAAAGTATAAAAAATATACGCTGTCTACACTCCCGTCGGACGGTTGGTAACGTCATTCTTAATGCGACTTCATGGCGGTCACGTTACTTTATAAAATTATAATCTTCAATCAGCTGTTCGAGCGGGAACTGTTAGTGTTTGGTGAAATATAAATAATATTGAACAGAGGAACAATGTTTTGTTTGCAAAATTTTGAGGTATGTAGATCAAGGTCGCTTGCTGCAAGTCAGCGTGCGCAAATGTTCCATGCCCTTCTTGGATACCAACTTCTCTCTTATATACTTTTAGCCCCTGATGGGAGCGTAAGTCGAGAAATTGAATTATTTTGTTATTTTGTGGTGTGGTCTGTGACGCTAATATACTGCCTGTGGCGCTGATAATTATTAACAATTAGAATGCAAAATAAAAATCAACGGAGTGGCTACAAGGACACCGTGGCGGGCAGCTATAATTATAATAATAATTTTTTAGCGGTCCGCCGCGGCAATTGGTTTCGTTAGATACTATTTATTCTGTGCTATAACGGTGTTCTCTACGCGGATCGCTGGCCTATGTGTAACGTTGTCGCGTTGTGGAGCAACAGGTCCCGGGTTCAAATACTGCCCACTGGACTTTTTAAAAAAAATATTTTCTAACAATTAATATCCTTTTTTAAAAGTGAATTATTTATTATTTGTTTGCTTATAGTAATGAAACATTTTCTTGAATGAATTACATTTTCATAAAATCTCATTCAGTTTCTTGGAAATGCTTAGCCTTTGAAACGTTTTTCGTCCTTATTGGAAAATGTCTTAGTTTTGCATGGAACATCGTTATGAGTGGCTTTAGGCTTTTCTGAAGAGTACCCAATATATAACGTTTCAAAGGCTAAGCATTTCCAAGAAACTGAATGAGATTTTATGAAAATGTAATTCATTTGAATGAAAAAATTTTTAAAGACAAGGTACGTAAATAAATTAATTTCAGGCCTTTGTTCTCATTTTTAACTGAATTTACATATCGTAGGGGATCATGTAGATACTAGTTTAGCCTGCTTAGCCGTAGGGGACTAGGTTGGATGCTAGTGTTAAAATGAGAATGGCAAATCAGAATTTTACTTGCTAGCATAACCAGAAGTCAGGTTATCGAAAGAATGCAAAGATTTCATTAATATTTTTATATATATATAGTTTTTCCTTTAGTTCTCATAGATAGCTTTTCTTTCCACTGTTTGCAAAATCCTATAAAGAAAATGTTTCATAATTAATATCCTTTTTCACAAATTCTGGTTGGATTTCACGACAGAACTAATGTTCTTTTTTATCATATAATAATTTATCTCTTTCATGTGATGGTAGTTGGGTCAGTTAGGTTGATTTTTATATTGCTAAATAATTGTTAATAAATTATCAGCACCGCAGGCAGCATTAGCGTCGCAGACAAAAACGGGGGGTGCGGGGGGTGTCCCCCCTTCTTGTTTTTCAGAAAATTGCATAAAATATTCCAATTTCTCTGTGCGGCGGTTCAATAAGTCGTGCAAAAGCGAATGCGCATGCGCGGCGGGCAGCTAAAAAATGATAGCTGCCCGCCGCGGCGTCCTTGTAGCAACTCCCAAAAATCAACCTAACCTAACCTAAAGAAATCACATGCAGGAATGAAATTATTGTAGGAAAACATTTATTTCTTCCGTCAAATGAAACCCGAATTTGTGACAAAATACACTAATCATTAGAAAGAAAAAAAAGAGTTACGTGGGTCTAGGAGTTGAACCAGGGTCCTCTCGAACCCTAAGCGAGAAGATTAGAAAAGGATTTTGAAGTAACTTTAGCAAAGCCGAATATGTCAAAAAGAAGGTCATTATTTGTAATTACCGTACAGGACCCCCAAACCCTAGTAGCACCAATATTGTACCAATATATAATCCATATAGGACCAATATTCATATATTGGTCCTATATGGATTATACAGGGTTCGGACCCGTATTGAAAACCTGGAGAACCTGGAAAATTCAGGGAATTTGAAAATCTTTAAAAAAAACCTGGAAATATCAGGGAATTTTATAAATTGAGTAAAAAATCAGGGAATTTTGCGTCTCGATATGGAAAACCATAGAGTTCTTAAGAATTTTCACTGATTCAATTCAATTTAAGGAATTATTTTATGTCGAATAAAAAATTACATTAGTAAAAAATATATGAATATTAATATTTTTGGTTATGGAAAACCTGGAAAATTCAGGGAATTTTTTCAGCTTCGCAAAGTCTGAACCCTGTTATATATTGGTCCAATATGTTGTGCTACTAGGGAAAGTAACCTAGATTTGTTTTTGGATGAAATGTATGCTCTCATGTGTGAGATCTATGAAAGAAATTGTTATTACATTATATGTGGCGATATAAATGTTAACTTCTTAGTAGAAACTAATGAATCAAAGAAAGTATTAATATGTTCATTGAATTCGACATAAAAAACCACATTAATAAACCTACAAAAATTACAAAAAGTTTCAATGTAAATTTTTCAAACATATCTGTTAACTCGGTTTATATTTTGGATACACACATATCGGATCATACATTTCAAGTTTGCATATTTATAGTACCAACAATTATTGGATAAACAGGAGAAAGTATTATACAGATGTGATTATTCAGATGCCAACTTAAAAAAGTCATTTCGGAACTTGCTGTTAAATGAGACATGGGTAGATACATATAAGTGCTATAATGATGCAAATGAAGCATTTGAAACTTTCTATACAACTTTTAAATTTCACTATGCCTTTCCTCTTAGAAACAATTGCATCATATACTCTGAAATGTCAAAGCTAGCTAGATCTACAAACAATGAAATAATAAAAACAACTGAAAATATCATATGAGTTAAAAAAAACACAAGGTAGAATACAATAATAACAGAATCGAAAATGCAAGTAATGTGAGCAGAGTGAGTGTGTGTTTTGGGTTTATTAACCAACTCGCTAGTCCCTTAATGTGAGCAGAGAAAGTCGGAGAATTATAAATGAGACAAAGAACTCAATAGTTAACAATTCAATACATGAAGTCACGATAAATATATTTCTGACAATAACATATTGTGTAATCGCTTTAATGATGTTTTTTTAGATATGAAAATAACAAAACCTGACTTTGCCAGGCTCAAATTGGCACCATTTTTTTTAACCTTTACATTCTTTTTATATTCGGCTACTGTTACGGAGGTAAATGATATAATTAAAAAAGTTACTCGCAAGCCGGCTGCAGGAATTGATGAAATTAATGGAAAGACATTAAAAGCAGTAAGTGATATAATTTGTACTCCATTATCACATATTGTACAGGGGTGTACCCCAACTCATTGAAAGAATCAAAATCTATACCAATTTACAAGCGTAAAGGATAGATATGATGCTAGTAACTACAGGAATGTGAGTTTGCAATCGCAGTTTGCAAAAGTAATTGATTATAGCTATAATGTGAGGTTGACGGAATTCATAGAACAGAAGAAGCTTATACCCAACTGCCAACATAGGTTCAGACAAAATAAACCCACTGGAACAGCTGTAAAATAACTATGTAATAATATATATACCTATCTTAATAACAGTTCCCGATAGCTCTTTATTTTGATTTAAGTAGAGCATTCGATACTGTTTATTACGATCTACTTTTAGAAAAACTGTATCGCAATGGTGTTCGAGATGTCACCTATGACTGGGCATCCTCTTATTTAAAAAATAGAACTCAGACTGTAGTTATAAACGATGTCAGATCACGCCCGGCGCTAGTTACAACAGGTGTACCGTAATGGTCAGTCCTGGCACCTTTATTTTTTCTAATATTTATGAGTGATATCGTGTTATCATGCATATCTGCAGATACCATGATTCTCTATGCTGATGATACGATCAAATCGTATCCAAAAAAGATCTTGCTAGCTCAGTAATGCTAACTTATGTACCTACAAATTATATCACTGGTGCATTAACAACGGATTGTTGCTTAATGGTGACAGAATATTTTATATGAAAGCTACAATTTCAGTCCATTAATAAAAATCAACAATAAATCAATGAAACGTTGATGATATAAAATTCTTAGGTGTAACTATTGATCGCAAACTAACGTGGGAAAAGCATATCGATTGTCTCATTTCCAAACTAAGTAGCATTTGCTTTGTTGTCAGACAGTTAAAAGAAACAGTTTCTACAGATGTTTTAAAAATCGCCTACTATGGTCTCGTACATTCAATACTTAAATATGGCCTAATATTTTGAGGAAATTCAGCTCACATGCATAAAGTATTTGTAACGCAGAAAAAGATAAGATGTATGGCGGCAGCAAGTTCACTAGAATCATGTAAACAAATATTTATCAACTTAGCTATCTTAACACTGCCATGTCTCTACATATATTTGGTCACTTTAGACATCAAAAGACACCGATCAGACTAGCTAAGAAATAATGATATACACAATTATCACGCGCATTAGAAATGATTTACGACTACCATTTTCACGATTAGCAAGACAATTGTCACGTTAGCAAGAATGCACCAGCATATTAAGGAATCATCCGTTATAATTGTGCTGTAAGAGTACTTGGTACTATAGAGAGCTATGGAACTTTCAAAGCAGTATTATTTCAACATTTGAAAGATAATGCATTTTATTCCATAGCGGACTTTTTAAATAGTTAGTTTTAATATTTATGTATTAGAATAGGTATTATTCAATAATTATTATTTTTTTATTCTCATCTTAAGATTCTAATGAAAATCTGATTTTAATTTCTGTTAAAGCATCACTTTTGTGATTTATAATATTGTATGAATGTGTCATAGTGTGAATGTATTGTTGTATTTATGTATGTATATGTATCACTGGACTAGTCTGATAAGTTTTATACCTGCAGTGTGTTAAACTTAAATTGATGAATAAACTTCTATTCTATTCTATTACGCATGAACCAACTATCCAGCTGTAGATCATCGCTATAGCACAGAATAAATAGTGTTTCTTCTTACAAACTTTTACAACCTGACGGGAGCGCAATCGGCAACCGTTCGACGGAAGTAGACAATCAAAAATATATACAATTTAAAAAAATAAAAAAACAATTTTTTTTTGACAACCAAAATCAATGAGCATCATTTTTTTTTCATGTAAACAGCTCAAGCTGATCACGCTCGATTGTCTCTATTAGAATCTTGGGAACGGAAAAACATGGAGATTGTGACTCTTAACACTTTCATTGCGGAAAGCGGATAAAACTGGGGAAAAAAGTTGTGACCACTATGTGTGAACCGAGGTTAGAGGCGCCATTAATTGCGAGAAATGAACAGTTACGCACTTTGTATTGTGTTTATAGGGTATCAAGATTTGGTTTTAGATTATTACAATAATTTGAACTCCACTGGTAGAGAGCGGTAATCATGACTGTTAACCCTTTCATTCCGGCATTGGTTTTTACATGTCGAGCTTACTGTGCGGCAACGTGGACGCTTGCAGATTCGTATGGCTCCCGTAACTAAATGTGAAACTTATGGGTGTATAAATGCTTTATTTAGCCATATAAATTCAAATAATTATTAATATAAAGATTTATTCTTTTAAAAAATATAACAAAACGTATACTTTCAATAAAAAAAAGCAAAATAAAACATTTAGAAATGTACTACAGTGTGGTAATGCTCAAAATTTGTGGGCGGTCTAAAGCAGTCAAGGCTCAGTGGAGTGTTTTAGTCTATCTTATCAACGGGTACGTCCGCTTCCAGCATTTAACCTATCCTCCGGCCTCGCGCAAATATCTGATTTCCATGCTGGGGGCATGAAATTTTTTTTCGAATTTATCCGGTTCCCGGAATTAAAGGGTTAAGTAGTGCCATGTGTCATTCAATTTATCAGTGTTATTCGATTTCCTGCAAAGAACAGTGTTTCAAATGTTCAGAAACAAACTAAGTGAGCAAGAATTTTACGATTTGTTAGTAGTCAATGATGGAGAAGAGTTTAGAGATTTCCTAGAAAATCAAATCGACAACTGGAACGTGTCTGATATAAAGGATACTCTAGATGATGTAGACGAGTTTATTTTGAATGAAAATGTAATCAACACAACAAAAACCAAAAAATTTCTGAGGACCTTTGATGTCACAGAAATGATCTGGCAATTATGTGGAGTTGCGGGAAACATATTAATTCCTATTTGGCACAGAGCCGGAAGCCTGTGAACATGCATGGAGTGTCCTCAGTTTCACAGCGGTATAGCAGGCTAAATCCAATGCCGCAATAATATAAGAGTTAAGTAAACAGAAGCGGTGACTGGATGCTGTATCTCATTCAGTTCTGTATTTCACCGAAGAACACAAATTCTACTCACTTAGTGCCCCATCAAGAGTAGGGTCAAGCACACTAAGGGCTGCACCAATTAAATGTATAGAACCTGTAATTAGTACATCACAACTACTGCCACCATCAAGGAAGTTGACCGCTTGAGAAACAGATGGATATATTCGTACTTCCTCCGTTTTTTCACCAGTGCCTTTTAAATCTAGCCATTTCTTCTTATATTCTTCACAATTTTTCAATTGGGTGTCCACGTTTTGTACAAAATCAGTTGTATCTACAAAGGGTATGAGCTTTTACAAAAAAGAAAATCAGTATGTACAGCGTGTCCCATTTTCCTTGGAATCGCTCCCAAAAATGGTTTGGTCAGATTTAGACCAAATTTTTTAACTCATGAGTAATAGGCAGTATTAAGTAGCAATGGTAATAGGCCACTGCAATATACCAGCAAAGCCTGTAATTTGTGCCATCTCTGAGACACTAGTAGTACATTTTCTAGAAGCTTATAGAAGAGGATCGATATATCTACATTGTTCTGGATTGCTGCACAAAGATAGTTCAAGACTTTACTATAAATATATGGAAGTTTGATGGAATGCTTCTAGATGCCTTTTGTAGAGTACATAAGCCAATGTAAACACGAGGAAAGGAAGTTTTTAATGAACTGAGGTTAGATAATTTGGAAGTAATACAAAGTCAACAGTAGAGTGTAAATATCAAGAAATAAACATTGTTAAAGGGTTATTTTAGTCAGTAAACCTACATTTTAGTTAACAAAAGTATTGTGAAGTTTTCAGTAAGTTATTCAATAAAGTGTATTGGTGTTTATCTCTTGTTATAATTTTTGGAACTCACAGATTTTTAAGGAAAGTTTCCTAAGTGGTGGAAACATGCGACAATACAGATCTTTGAAAAGTACATTTTTGTGGTAAATTAATTTTTATAAAACATAAAAGCTCGACCTACCATAATTTTTTTCGACGCGAAAAATGATGGAGACTTATTAGAAATTTTATTGTCAAATCTGAGTACATCACTGGATTCGCAAACTCCAACTTTCTATAGGGCCTGTTCCAAGCAAAATGGTACACACTGTAGATATATAATTAGAATTTTCCATTTGAAACATATACAGTAGACGCAGAAGTTCTTCGATCATAGGAAAGTTGAGCGCAATTTACACTTACCCAATCTCTCTATCGCAAATATCCAATGAGGTATCCAGTGTTGGCAGATCTACTTTATTCATACATAATGACGCCAAGTTTTGTAGAATGATAGAATCTAATTGATTAAAATAAAATAAAATTCATATTTTTATAATTTATATTAAACAATGAAATCACTATGTTTAGCTCATTTGCTTTTTTATCTTACCAAAACGTAACTAAGAGTTGGGTTTAAAAAAATATAAATTGTTTGCATGATAAATGAAATCACCTGGCAACACTGATGCAGTAATACCTTGAAGACTTGTTCTCTATTGAGCACGACAAGGACATCGAAACATCGACCGAGAGGGTTGTCACTGCCGCTGCCCATCTAGGAGACAGGGGGCGTAGGAGTTTAGTAATGCAGGAAAGGTAGAGTGGGATGCACGTCCCTTCGCGAAATATAATAAATTGCGAAAACAATTGGTTTTAAAAACATTGTAAATGTTGGTACTATTATGGAAAAATGTTATAATTTGGAAACTAAGAAAGTAATTCTCACACAAAACTAATTCTTAAAACCGGGTAAAACAAAACAACAATATTCTAAAAGTTTTTAAAAATGTATGGAGTTAAGGAAAACATTTATTACTTACACCTAACAAGTTTAATGTAATAAATGCTCAAATAGACTTCCCTGCCGAGCTGAGCAATATCCCAAACGATTATAAAATCCTTGGCGAACATTACCCAACATAACAGGGGTAACAGTTAAGCAGGCGTTTTCAATATTTAATTGAAGTTCCTGCAAATTGTTGGGCCTATTTTCCTGAAAACCATAAATTTTTAATTTTAAGTAGCCTCACAAGAGAAAGTCACAAGGCGCAAGATCTGGTGACCTAGCTGGTCATATGATATTACCATGCCCAGAAATAAGTCTATTCGGAAATGTTTCCTCCAAATACTGCCGAGCGATAACTCTATTATGGGGAGGGCAACCATCTTGTTGGAATCAAATTTCGTTAAACCTAACACCTACCAGTTCCTGAATCCTAGGGACAATTTGCTGTTGAACCAAATCCAAATATTTTTGGCCATTTAAGATGCCATCGATATAAAATGGTCCAATAATATGTTCACCCAGTATACCTACCAAACATTTAGTTTTTGAGGATACTGAGTGTGAAGTTCGTAAAACTTATGTAAATTTTCTAGCGACCAATATCGTGTCCGAGTAGAATTATGTTTACCAATTAATGGAAAAGTTGATTCATCGGTAAAAACAATGTTTCTAAGAAAATGTTCATCCGCATTCGCCTTTTCCATTAATTGCTCCCAAAATTCCATTCTTCTGATATTGTCCGTTTCAAAAATTTCATGAGTTTTCCGAACCTTGTATGATTTGTACCCATTTTTTTTTTAAACCGACCTAACCGTTGATGGTGTAGATCCTACTTCAGCAGCAATTTGGGAAGTAGTAAATACCGGGTTGTTGGTTGCCAGTGCACAAATCATAATATCTCTTTCATCTTGGCAGTCATTGGGAGGAATCGATTTTTTATGTTGTTTATAATCAACACAACCATGTACTTCAAAATTGTGAATAATATTATGAATTGTGGATAATGCAGGTGAAGGTCGGCCGGGAAATGCACCATTAAATGCGTTTTTAATTTGACGCCTTGACTTTCCTTGATAGTACCACTTAACCATCTGAATTTTTCGGCCATTTCAAACATTTTTAAGAATTAATTTAACGACAAGGTCACTCTTTCAGTTCCCAAATAGTACTAGCTTGAGTACGAGTTTGATGTGATGTGAGATTGCGGCGAGTCGATTACTAGTTACGCATGCATATTCGTTGGAAGTTGTAAATTCGCCTGGTAGATCCTATGATCGAAGAACTTTTGCGTCTACTGTATATGAAGACCAAGGCCTATTTTACCAGTTTTTATTTGGATTTACCAACCTGCTGGATCTTTATCACTGCCCACATTGGGGGTAAAAATGACAATATCAAACTTGAGTTTACGTAATTCCTTAAAAAAAGCATCTGGATTTCTCTCTCCAGTGAGGTTAAATATTAATGCTTTCTTCCCATTAGAATTTACAGTTTTCTCTTTAAACCAGTTTGCACACACCGTCATACTCTCAATAGTATGTGCCCCATCTAAGAAAAACCTAAAAAATATATAATAAAAGAATGTTTTCAGATATTATAAATAAATTACCTCAAGTGTTTTAACTGTTTCACTTCGTATCTTCCTGGCCAGTGGGTTTCTTCTATTGATTCTTTCGCTAATTCAAGAGAAAACTCTTTTTTTAATTTGTTATTGTTATTGGCAGCATCTGTAATACCCATATAAGTATAAACATCAGAAAACTATTATAGTATAACTGATTTCTTATTAATGAAATAAAAAACACAGATGCGATAAACCTGCACACTCACTATCTTATTACACTAAGAATAATGACTTCCTCAGAGAAAATTTACTTTTATAACTGGTAATCAGACCTGACCCCTCAGGCTTAGGGTTAGGAGTACATTCAAAGTAATCGACATCTGTTAGAAATGAGCTTATACATCAAAAAGGACATGAACCTAGTAGTAGACTATTTTTGCTCCATCGTTATCTCTAACACAACCACACGTCAATACATCCTTTTTGTAACACGATCTATTTACTTTCTAAGTAGTCTCTGTAAATCTCTATCAACACCTACCTCTTTTAATGAAGGCTTCACTTATAGCTAACGCTAAACTCGCATTAGTCATTTGTACATGTAGAGGAATCCTGGAGTTATTTTTCGTCATGTAATGATTATTTCCAACTACATTCAGAGCACACTGAAAACAGGTAGACGTCATGTCGCCCCCACATTTCACAATCGTTCCTTACTTACGTGTTTTTCTCTACTACGTTCCAATAGAACTTTCATAGCCCTATCTGGCTGTTCTGCAGTGAAAGCAATGCTCCCTTCTTTCATAATGCCACTTTTATTCCACGCTATAGACTCGATAGAGTGTCCTAGTAAAGGGGTGTGGTCTAAATCCAAGGGAGTTATTCCAGCCACCACAGTATTCCTACAAATATATTTTTAGTAATTTAGAAAACACAGCAGTCAATTGTATATAAAGTGAACTATTAATAAAAGGCCATAATTCAAGTGTACATTTTTTGGGGCAAATTATTAGGATATAATCAAACATTCTTTGGTAAATTGTTGCTGTGGAAAAAGATACGTGGTGTCAAAGTTGAAGGGCATCTCATGAGTTATACCTAATGAAGAATATTTTCTATCTTTCTTTTCATGAAATGTGGCACTTTTGTCTAGAAAATTTCATGCAGGAGTAATTTCTACATATAAAAGGTACACCTAATAGAACTTGATAATTCCATCCATTTTCGAGAAAACGGCCGCAAAAGATTTCAAGAATTCTTTGAAAACAAACCCAATTTAAAAAGGGAAAATTGTATTTATTGAAAAAATTACACAACATAAGTAAAAACTAAATAGTGACAACTATGCAAACTAACTTACTTTCTTATGAACTATTTGCTCAGTTTAGAGTAAATTTTCGATATGGCCTCCATCTACTTCTGTATCTTTTTCCACAGCAACAAGTTAGTAAAGCATGTTTTGGTTATATCCTGATATTTTGGTCAAAAGCATGTACTCGTGAATTATGGCCTACTATTAACGGTCCACCCAGTCTATGTTAAATTGTTACCTTATAACATTGGTGCAGTCGTATTCTCCACCAATTCCAACTTCTACTATAGCGACATCTACTGAACGTTCAATAAATATGTGGAAGGCAAGAATTGTTAAATAGCGAAAGTACAAAGGCATGTCTGTAGGACTTGACTGCAAAAGAGTAGTCGAAATTAAATTTCTATAATTGATTTACCTTATATCTTTATATCTATTGTACACACTTGCAGAGCATCAAATGAACAGATAAACATACAACAAGGCACAAATGTGGAGAGGTACAGTACTGGTTTCAGTGGAGAGACCTCGATAGACGAAGTTAAGGCACCACTTAGATAGGTGACCGTATCTCATCTCGCCATCCTGGTTAAGTGGTGGAATCGCATTAGCTAAACTTTGCCAGGAGGTTAAAATAAATAAGGCAATTAAAAAAATAAAAAATGGCCAGATCTCGTAGTAAACAAAAATGATGAATACTTTATTTACCCATAATCTGATCAATTTGAATTATGCCACTGTTTTTCAAAAGAATGCCACCACTGTCTGTGTTAGAGGTTCAAATAGGCATTACTCTGCATTGCAATGTTTAATCCACAGGCTTATTACCTGGAGTCAATATGTTTGATTTGTCTAGTTTTAAGGTAAATTTACAGTAAAAAATGAGAAAACTTGAATTATCTGTAATTCAGATTATAATAGACAGCTAAACTTTTGAATTTCATTACTTAAAATAATACAGACTGTACTATTGATGAAATCATTTACATCAAATGTCAAATGAATTAGTAGATTATGTGTTAATTTGCGGGAGACAAAATTGCTAATAACATAATAATAATAATAATAATAATAATTTATTGGTCCGGTCGATCACAAATACATGATATAGGAGGATATGTCAAATGTAGGTACATAGAAATATAAGCAGTATATTATACGTAAATAAACTAAGTCAAACTATGTAGGTATCAAATTAAAATTATACAAATATGTATAAAACATGTATTAAATAACGGTTAAAGATACGAACACAAAAAAAGAATAGAGAAAAAAATATATAATCACAGACTTCTATCCTTATAGTATTCATTTAAAGAATAATAACACTTAAGTATTAATAATTTCTTAAGTTCTGATTTAAAATATTTTATTTGCATATTTTTATACCTAACAGGTAAATGATTATATGCTTTTATTGCCAGATATTTTGGACTTTGTTCGTATTTTGCTAATCTATGCATTGGTATTTCCAGTGTTGTGTTATTTCTTGTGTTATGAGTGATAATTATTGAGAGTATTCAAACTTAGTTCTGTTTTAGCATATATTAATAGATTCAATAGCAAAGTGTAGGGTAATGTTAATATTCCCAATTCCTTAAACACAGCCTGCAGCTATCGCGCTTATTTAATCCGACACCGACTCTGATACTATCGCTCGCAGTTCCCCAGGCAATTATGGCACACAAGATTATAGAATGAAACTGTGCATGATAGTACATAATCAAGACCGACCTGTCAACAACATCCCGCAACTGATTAATACAATAGCAAGCTGGAGCAATTCGCTTGCAAATGTTGTCAATGTGATAGACCATGAACTATTGTCAGGATAAGTGAGAATGATATTCTTGTCTCTTCGATCTTCTGTGTCGATTAAATTGCTTAATTAAAAAAAAAATCAAATATTAAAAAGAAAAAAATAATTTTGCTCCAGCTATCAAAGCCTATGATGGCCTTTTTAGTCCATATTTAATAAAAGTGTTTAATTTTTTTTTCTTATTTTATCTGTTTTAGTCACAATTATTCTGATATCAAACTTGAACTCAACAACCAATCCCGCAAGGTCGTACTATTTTCATGAAAAAATAGAATTTAATGTATCTCAAGGGGTGCCTCAGGGGTTAGTACTAGGGCATTTACTTGTTATATATACAAAAATGATAAGCTAAACGGTATACAAAGTGAATTAGTGACGGTGTTTGCTGACAATAGTACTATAACTGTGGTAGACCCGAATATTAACATTCTGCATAAAAAAGTGATGTTAGATAAGTTTTCTACTTGGTGTAAGTGCAATAATCTCATATTACACTATTCCAAAACAACCTGCATGAATTTTCATAATAGAAAACCCTGTATTCTACTAGTAGTTCTGACAAATTCAGCACCTTTCGTTCTCCTTCTCTTATTGTTATTATTATCATTGCAAATTTATAATCATAGTGTATTATCATACAGATGTCTGAGCAGTATTTCAGAGCTCAAAATGAACAGAAAGTGCCTGAAAATTTGATTACAAGATGTGACCCAAACTAAAATAAAAACAAAACGAATTAATAACTACGTAGAAAAATATAATAATAATAATAATAATTTATTCACGTCAATACCCAGTGGGTTTACATAAGTCAAAAAAATACAATCATTGTATATTACATCACATTGTATAACGAATAACTGTTTTTTTTAGTTATGTAAAAAAGCAGTGAAAAAAATTAACATAAATTATCAGACAAAAACTTGTCAAATGAGTAGTATGCTCCATTGAGTAGAATTTGTTTGACCCTAAATGATTTTTTTACCGGTAACTGCTTGATATCTCCTGGTAACTTATTTAAAAAATTTGGACCATAATAATTTATTGCATTCTGGATCTTAACTAATCTGGTGTATTCTAAACAGACTTGATCTCTGTACCTAGTACTTATTATGTTCATGTATTTCTCTGTGCAAAACATATTTGTTGATGTTTTGTTTAACTTACATGAGCGCTGCAAGAATATAATAACTAGGGACTGTTGGAATATTCAACTCTATAAATTTCTGCTTTACATTGTTCTCATAACATGCATCTGCAGTAAGAATATTCTGTATAGATGAGAGGAGTGTCCCTAAGTGAGTATATCTTAAGAAATAAAGAAAAATAAACTATTTTTATATTTTGAGAAAGTTCAGCCATTAAGTTTCTTATTAAACATACAACTTAAATAATTTACTACATAGGTAATTGACGTGTTGATCCCAGCGTAGATGTGGATCTATAATTACTCCTAGAATCTTGATATTCTGGGGATTGTCAAATTGATCTAAGCCCGGGTTGAAAAAAACATGGTTTATGTCTTTGACTCATGCAATGTATTTGCATTAAACCAGTCAGGAGCTCTAAACTGTGAGAGCTGCATATCCTGCAATAAATTGTTTTCATTGCTATTTATATTTATCATCAGTGGCGGCTCGTCAGGGGAGGCAGGGGAGGCTGAGCCTCCCCTTGGAAGAACCACCATATTTTCAAAAGTAATATCTTAAGAAATTTCTATTAGGTATATCTCAATTTTCAATATTTTTTATTGTTTATTATTCATTAATTAATTTTCAGTTTATATAAAACATTTTTGCATTTCCTTTCCACAAACATACCTATAACGTTACAGTCCGGATAGTCTTTGTATGCCTATTTCCCGGTCGGCCGGTCTTTTACTGAATGAACACTGCGGTTCGCTGGAGGCTAATACGAAATAGCTTCCAACTTTACCGCATTTACTTATAACATGAATGACCTTGAATTTCTTTGCGCTGTGTAAAATAGCAACACTTGGAATAGCCAAGTATGAGGCTAGCCTCATCTCAGTTCTTTATAGCGCATGTGCACAGGTCATTCAAGAGTCAGGTGATTCACAAAGAAAACGAACTGACGTCTGACAGTTGCTTTTAGCCAGTTAAAAACAACTTGACGTATAAATACATAAAACATTTGATACGCGGGCTAGAAATAAGTGCTCTAGGTGAAAATATTCCCAACAACATGTCTTGTTGTCCAGACGTGGTGGATTATTTGTTATTAAATGGATTTACTACTCTTATTTATGACGAAAAGGTAAGAATTTAAAAGAAATGCTAGGCCTACACCAGCAATGCTTTCGTTAGTTTTTAAAAGTGGTAAACAAAACGGAGGGTTTTGTGATAACAATTATAAAAAAGTCGAGTGGTTAACGGCATCAACAGTTAGAAATAACAAATTATATTGTTGGAGATGTTTATTATTTACTAATGACCAATCCTCAATTTGGGGCAGGGCCGGGTTTAATAATTTGCAAAATTTGTCGCGAGGTTTAGAAAGGCACGAAAAATCCCAGGAGCACATACATTTCATCTTGCATTAAATTCGAAATGTTTGGTAAACAAAATATTGTAAATTTCTTGGATTCTGCACATAAGAGAGAAATAGAAAATGTTAACGAAAAGGTCCGTGAGAATATGGAAATATTAAAGAGGTTAATAGATGCCGTTATATAGTTATCTTCACAAGAAAATTCTTTCCGAGGACATGACGAAAAACGAGAATCGTGCAATAAAGGAAATTTCAAAGAGCTGGTAGATTTTTTAAAAACTTATGACCCAAAATTAGAGAACTTTTTGAATAATGCCACCATTTTTTGAGACAATTCCGGTAAGCTTCTGTAGAATGATCATTTTCAGCACTTAAACGCATAAAAACATTTTTACTAGAAACAAAATGAGTCAAGACAGCCTTTCAAATGTATCGCTTATTTCAATAGAAAAACGTTTTTTGTCAGAATTGAGGAAACGCGATTTATTTTATGATGAAATAATCAACCATTTTGCTAGTTCCAAAAATCGCAGGTTACCACTCATTTATAAAAATATTCAGGCTTTAAAGCAGAGATTAATATAGGTAGTTGTTATTTTAGAAAAAATATTTATTTGTGTTATTTATTTTTTAGGAAATATTTTTTATAATTCTCCATAATATAGAGTTCCGCGGTTATATTTTTTTTATATAACTTCTTTCTCAAAACTATTTTAATTTCTATTAAAACTTATAATTTTACACGCCTGGCAGTGATAATGAATACAATTTTTTGTTTGTAGAAAAACACTTTAATTTTTTTACCAAAACTATTTTTATTTTTATTAAAAGTTATATAATTTAATTACAAGTGGGATAGTAGGACTCCTTTGGATACCGATACTCGAGTCGTAGAAACGAGAATTTCATGAGAATGATTTTTTCATCTCATCATATTTTCTATTTCCTTTTCATTCTATTCTTTTATTAGTTCTATTCTCTCAAGTTGTGTATCGGTATCCTGGCGAACAACCCACGGCAAAAAAATGTAACGCGCCGTTGTAATACCTCAGGGGTGGTGGGGAAATGTACAAATTGTAGTCATATTGCACATCAGTTGTCTTTCAGAATATCAAGCCTCCTCTGCAGACAATATCACGAGCTGCCACTGTTTATCATGGTGGTGTCATCACCGAACAATACTAGTGAACTATTATTTATATGATTAGGCAGATCATTCACATATATAATAAATAAAATAGATCTGTGATGAAATTTAGAAGAATTTCTTACTTCTTAGACCCAACGTATCATCATGCACAGTATTTTTACATTTACTCCAGACATCCTGTAATGTTCTTAACATTATGACATTTACAAAACTAGAAAAAACTGGTTTTATATATGTCGTAAAAGGGTTTCCCCAAGAAATAATAAATACTCTTATCTATAGACATTTGTGCTTGAATTCCCCAATTACTGTAAATGTTTATATGATATAGATGTGATAAATCATATCACTGTGTGTCAAGGGCATTTAGGCACATCAAGCCAAAATAATACGTACATACACTTTCTGTTTAATTTCTATGGAAGTATAAATAGAAATTATGACATACAGATATTAACACCCTTTAATGAATTATATCGTAATTTTGCTCTAATTAGAAATATATTAGTTGCGCAACTAAAATTTATATAGTCATCGTGCAATGTAAATACTTAATATTTGTATGTGTTCTATAGTTTATATCCATATGGTACTGTTGCTTTAGACTTACTATTTAAAATTTCCCATAAGACAAGAAAAAGTTCTTGAATGAATTATGTTGTTTTCGTACATAGAAGGTCCTTAAAAAAACAGGAGAGCATTGAAAAGAAGTCAGGCTATTTATACCCTTAAAACAATCCTCTTTAATAAAGTAGCCAACTTTAGAATTTTTTATTTAAATGTTCCAGCTGATATTCCATATTGACTACACTATGAGGTATCAGAATGTAGGTAATTGATTGTTGAAACATTTAAGTAAAAACATACTGGGTGTTCCATTTGAGAAAAAAATAACATTTTTAAATTGTCAGTTTAAAAATGTAAAAATCTGAATCATCTCTGAGAACAACCTGTAAAATTAGGTTCAACTTTGAGAGAGGCCTGGAAATTGGTACTGTCGTGAGCAAAAAAAAAATAGGACAAGTCTTATAATGTATTTTTTCTAAAATCTAGTTGTGTATATCTATCTTTAATTTTTGTGACATTGTCAGTTAGTTGTCAAAATTCATATTATATATTCAAATAGAGACAGATGTACATTAGAAAAAAATAGTTGGCCTATTTTTTTCTTTGCTCATGACAGAACATCGTCTATATTGAAGTTATGATATTATTAAACGCCACTTAGCTGGACGACTGGATGAAATACTGACCTACCCCTGTACGCGCAGACCTCCTGAATCCTAGACTAATATGTATCAAGCAAGTAGCAACTAGTTCAGGTCGTCAGTTTGTGATTTAATCAAGTTGATAGTGGGTGTTTTTTGTATTTTAGTGCTGTGAGTTTTTTTCAAAATACCATATATGTATAATAACGCGGAGTATATATGGACATGAGGTAAAATTGGATACGACGTTGTCAAAAGTGCATATTGGTCGGCACATAAAATTTCGAACAGTTATTGTTATTGTAACATCAGGTATGTACAAAATTTGTAATAATTTAAAGTAAATAAAAAATTGAAAGTAAACTTCTAACTTCAAAGATAAATTACGTTAGGTCAGATTCTTGTCGTTATCGATTTCTTTTATGTGAAGTTTTCGCATTTCACAATTATTCATTCAATATCAGCTGTTTTTCAATTTTTATTGCAGTCGACCAGAATAACAGTAGCGTAGAAGTGAAATTTTTAAATTTTTTTAAAGTGTTTCTTTTCATTTTTTCCTTGTGCTATTATATTTATCTGGATCCGTTGTATATCCACTTAAATTTTTCCAGATAAGTTCTGAATCACCCTGTATATGCCTGGATAGAGAATTAAGAGTCGTTCTCTATACAGGGTGAATTACCACAACATGCGGAAAATTTATAAATAAGTTGTCCACACCGAAAGAAGTTAAAAAAATGAAAAATATGAAAAAAAATTACCTTATTTTTTTGTAGAAATGCGTCGCCTATGAGTTTAACCAATCTGACATAACATGGTGCAACCATATCACTTCCCCTCCCCCTTTATCAGACTTGGGACTGACAGCGAAGCTGACGGGGTTAGAAGTGAGTTTTTGGATTTAATCACACAACAAATATAGCAAAAATTAAAATAATTTTTGTAGAACACAGCACACCAGAAAACTTAAAAGTAACGAAGAGTCAAAGAAAATGTTTGAATGTTTGACCATTAACACTCAATGCACTAGCTGTTCTAAGAGCAGATAATATTTTCGTGTATGCGATTACATTTGTCTCTTTGATCACGAATTAGATTAGAGGCATTGTCAATGGCTTGTTGTAAGTGCTCTAGGGAGTCTATTGACTTAGCTTACACCAAACTCTTCATGTAAACCCACAAAAAAAATCCATAGGGGTGATATCTGGCTCCCTGTTCTTTCATTTGGCACACGCCTGCTGGGAAATTTTCTCTCATATTCTCGTACAGCGGCTGCAAGATTTTCATTCACTGCACTATAAGTTAAAATTATATCGCAGTATTCATGCGATGTAAACGCTGGCATATTGACTGGTATCGATCTACGAATACAATTTTCAAAACATAAAAATCCAAACGGAAGCCGGAAAGAAACTGATTATACGTAAACAACTTCTGATCACTTGAAAAAAATTTTTGCATTTTTTTCTCACAAAGCATATTCTGATTTTGATTCTGACATGAAGTGACGCACGCGTAAACAATTGAAGGATTAAGGGTAGCCAAATTCTATGGCTCAGTAGCGTATCATTACAAGTTATAATGCAAAAAAATGTACTAAATTATTTTGGATCACTCAAATTTTGCAGGGGGTTTCCCACATAGAAAACTAGTACACCATTTCATTTTCAGCATGTTGTGGTAAATCACCCTGTATATACCACAGATCTGCCAAGCGTACTCCAGCACTGTAACATTCTCTTTTATGAAGACGATATACTGTCATTTGCTGCACTGGATACTAATATCTCTCTGCAACATCTAAATGAAAATTTAGATAGAATATCAAACTGGTCACGTTACCAAGTCATGATCCTCAACGCCAATAAAAGTTGTGTTATGTTCATGGGTAATCAACGAACTTTAACTAATTGTTTCAATGTTTTCCACATCTCTTCCGTGTCATTTTTATTTCATCAATTTTTTCTTTGTAATATGCCTTTTTCTGATTTCTTATTATGGTTACTACTCTAAAAAGACATAGAGGTAGGCATTCCTCGATTGTGGCTGAAGGCTACATCGAAAAATCGGTAAGCAGAAAGATTGAAACTTCTCGTAAACTGTTTAGTCATTCAAGAATATGAAACACAACATTAACGTCAGAAAACATTTTAATTGAGGAAAACCAAGAAATAAATTCTAATATAGTACCTTCGACTTCATCAACTACAATTCTACAAAATGAAGTACCTGTTAAAGAATGTATATTTACAATAACACGAATTGTAACATAAATATTTTATTTAGTAAAAATAGGAGGATAGGATAAAAAGATGTAGGTTTTTGTTCATTCATTAAAAGTAAAGTTTCTAAAAATGTAGATTTGTTTGCCTTATTTCTTGTTTTCAGGGAGGTATAATGAAGAATTCATTCATTACACATCCATAAATGCTTTTCCCGTGCTTGCATGACACGAGAATTTGTCACTCATGCACTGGAAAAGCCTATTTCCTACACTCCTCATGAAATATACTATTATCGATTTCAATAAAATTTGGAAAGTATAAATAGTATAAGTATCTTTGATTTAGAAGAAGGTATAGAGCCTTTCGTATCTTTCCTAGGAAGCCAGGGATGGACCACCCCTAATAGTTTTACCCCTAAATTTTGACAAAATAGTCTTTGAAACTTAAGTGACATTTCTAAATTCCTTGGCAATTTCTTAAAGAAAGATATTCTTGATTGACATTATTAAAGTGACCCGTTTTCGAGAAAAACTGATTTTACAAGAAACCATTTTCATTGCAACTTAGGGTACCTTCTAATCAATACACCCTGTATAACTGATATATCTTACCTTTTCCTTGTCCAACAAATCGTATACTCTCCAGAAGTGCAAAGCAAATTCAGTTTTTGAAATTGGTTTCCCATTAATTCGTATTCTTTCTCTAACATCCAACAAATGTGGGGAAGAGTAAAAACCAGTGTTATAACCATGATTTCGAAGAATACTTTCGCAATAAGCACAAGTTGTACCCTTTCCATTAGTACCAGCAACATGGATTACAGATAACTTGTCCAGCTTTTCTAGAGGCATACCTGCCCTTTGAAAAACAAAACAGGGATAATTAAAATGTATAAAAATATTAATAATTTATTTTACCTCTTTAGAAACTTTGTTACCTCCGCTATGTTGGTCTCTGCTTTCGGCCGACTAAGTGCATGTTTTAAATACTGTGAGTTTGTTTGTAAATTATTTAGGGCTTCTATAGCATCCTGGTACAAATCAAAAGATGAGATACAATAATATGAAAGAAATAACTTACCTGATAAGTTCTTCTTTCTGTAGAAAGCATAGTGTGTCTCAACACTGTAGAAGCACGAGATAGAGTTCTTTTAAAAATCAGAGAAAGTGGAGAAATCATGAAGTAGTAGGAGCATATCAACATAACCTCTAATTAGTATAATTATCCTTTATTTCTTTAGATAAACTAATGAGTAATGACACATATTTTACACATTTACATGTATGAGAAACATTAAACAACTTTTATTTAGAATCCGCTTTTTTATCAGCTTAAAAAAGCCAGCATACTTTTTAGGTTATGTTATAATAACATACTATGTAGAAATAACCTTAACCTTGGACCATAGATCATATCCTTGGACGGCTTGGACACCGTTTTCGGCAGAATTCAAAGATTATTGAACTCATTAATCTTTCCATACTGTAAGGAGTATTTTACGCCTATGAATATTAATTTTACAGAACATAAGAACATGAGTCTGGTTGATTTTTTAAGGTAAAAAGTTTTTGAAAAAAAAATAGTAGGGTAATTAAACTAAAGTTTATATTTCATTTTCACTGCCAGAAATTATATATTATATTTTAAAAATATTCACTTAAGTATTAGGTACTCAATTATTTTTATTAACCTTGTACTTTTTGTTGCCATTCAGTCCAGCTACCCTTATAATATTTTGCACTGAAAAAATCATAAGTTAAGGTACACACAATACAAAGTTTGTCTAATAGTTACGTACTTTTTGAATCCTAATTGTGTTGCAATATCCATAGCTTTGCAGGCTCTACCACCCATTTTACAAGAGAAAATTAGAGGAAAATCTAGAGATGGTTTAGGTTTACCATATTTCTTGTTAAACTCTTCGTTGCTCAGGACCTTCAACTCATTCTCCAAATGAGCCACTGAACCAATAAAATTAATATGTACAGTTTTATTTTTTGTAGATTTAGCAAGCAAACTTACAAGGTATATTGATACTTCCTCCAATTAGTCCGGTTTCAGCGATTTCTTTAGGTTCTCTTACATCTATAATTAGAACATCACCTTTATTTTCGAATTTTCTCATCTCATCAAAAGTTACTATTTTATCACTCATTTTTTTTGACGTACAACTAAAAAAATAAACAAACAAACTAACCTTAAAATCTTAAATTAAAATTGATGTTTGAAATTTTCCTCCAATTTATGCGATGCGCCATCTGTAAGTCAGGTTGGTTAATACACTTATTGCCACCTATAGTTATATTATTATAATCAGTGTTGCCGTTTTCAGTAGATTGCCTGCTAAATTAGTAAATTTTCAAGAAAAATATCTATAATAATTTGAGCAAGTAACCTAAGTAGCACCTACTGGAGTAACATCGAAATCAATCAAATGACTATAAAGAAAACTGCTGTAGTCTTTTAGGTAAGTTTAGTAATTCTCCGAAAGATGTCGTACTTCAATCTGTTATGTTAGGTAAGGCTAAAGCTTTTGTATTTAGGTATGAGTTTTTCGTTCAAAATGTTTTTATTCGCTTGTTATTTTACTACATGATTCATTTTACTTTGGTAAATATTAAGTGTTCATTACTGCTGTTATTTTTGTTTAACAGCAGTGCTGCTCTATCTAGCGGTAGTGATGTTAACTCACGGCAAACATTAACTTATAGGTGTCCCCTAAACCGGAATTGTCTTGAAACACTGCCGCCCGACGCCAGATGGCGGTAGATTTTTAGTAGAATCTAATTTTAGGTTAGTAGATTTTGGTAGTCTGTCAGTCTGTGACATGGTAGAAATTTTCTACCATGGTCTATGATCGAAATTATTCTGAATGTAAGTAGATTACGGTTAATACAAAACTGTCGTCAGAGGAAACACTAGAATATTTATATAACGTACGATTATTTTATGTCATTTTACAATTTTAACTTCATTTCTTACAATTTAAGAAATTTTTTTACACTATATTAACATTTTACGTTTATTTCTGTTGAAAGTTTTAATGCAACTAAATGCTGAACAAAAGTATTGCCTGCTTTCTGGTCTGTGTTATGTCACTATTGGTACAGTTTATCTAATTTATGGATGTTAGATATGAACTTTTCTCTAATGGCTGGTAGTGTGAAATATGATATTTTAAGAATTATCTTGCGGACTTGATGGAAAGATGTAAAAATATATTGTTGTTTAATAATATCCCCTTTTTAGGTAATTTAACAAGCCAAAGTATGTTTCACTTAAATTTTCTATATCAGTGCGCCTGTTTATATTGCGTTATGTTATATGTCTTTTAATTTGTAACATTTCATGTATTGTCCTGCTTTGATGACAATTCGGTTCCATTTGTAAAATTTTTGTATTGTCAAAGTTAAAGCTATGATTATTGTCTAAAGCGTGTTTGGTAAGAGCTGTCGAATTTTGATTTAGTGTTCTTATATTATATTTGTGTGTATATATTCGTTTATACGCACAAATATAATATAAGAACACTAAATCAAAATTCGACAGCTCTTACCAAACTTTTTTGACATTGTTTGACATTGACTGAATGAAAAAAACAGGTTATTTTACCTGTGTGTTACCTATACTCTATATATGTTTAAAAGTTCATTATTTTTTGTTTGCTTATATACTTGTAATGAAACATATTCTTTATAGGATTTTGCAAACAGCAGAAAAAAAAAACTATCTATGAGAAATAAAATAAAAGCTATTTGTAAAATTATTGATTTATGGTCTTTGCATTCTTTCGATAACCTGAATTCTGGTTATGCTAACAATTAAAATCCTAAAATCAATTTGTCTTTCTTTAGTTTCTACACAGGGGACTGTGTAGAAACTGAAATAGAGTTTCATTGAGTAAACAAAAGCAAATTCTCTATAAACTATTATGCACCTAAACTTTACAATAAACTTCCAAACCACCTGCTAATCAATATAAGGAGAGAATAAAAGCACACCTTAGGTACCAAAAGGACATTCTATTCTTTGAATGAAATGATAAATGATGATTTCCATGTTGATACAGCACCTATTTTTATACATTGTCAGCAAATTTTTAAATTGTAGTGTGTTCTATGTGTTTAGTATTGTTAGTATATATTTTCTATTTAAAGTTTTAATCACAATTTTTGTATTTCTAACCAATAATTTTACATATAAATATTAGCTAGGTAATGTCTCTGTTGTTGTTGACGAATGTAAACGATTTGTGTATTGACATGATCTTAATAAATAAATAAATAAAACTAGTGTTAGAATAAGAATTGTCCAATTAGAAACACAAATTGATTTTAGGATTTTAATTGTTAGCATAACCAGAATTTAGGTGATCGAAAGAATGCAAAGATTATAAATCAATAATTTTACAAATAGTTATTATTTAATAAGTTCTCATAGATATATAGTTTTTTTCCTGCCGTTTGCAAAATCATATAAAGAACATGTTTCATTACAAGTATAAGCAAATAAAAAATAATTTACTTTTAAAGCAATTTACAGTCTGCAAGAATTTTTTAGTATAACCCTTTAACACTGGTGACAAATATTGAATCATCATTTTTGTATTATTTTTTTGTCGTATTTTTCTTACTTTTTTTTTAAGCATATTTTGTTATTTTATAACTATTACATTTAGATAGATTTTATGTTGACTAGGTTATCAATATATTTTTTTGTTCGTAGCTTCCTGTACCTGCGAATAGGATTTTTCCTATAATTATTAAAAACCATTATTTTATTCTATTTTATTGTGACGTTTTTTTATATACATGTAATGCATGTCTACTTAAATAAAGATTAATATTAAAAAAAAAACATGCACTTTATTTTTACATTTTACAAATTATATGTCCATTCCAGGTTATCTCTTGGAAAGGCATAGACTTTCGAAATCCCTTCTTTCGTATTAACCATTGTATCTTTGCAGCCAACAATACAAAACACTTTTCCCGACTTACCCACCATTTCCTTCGATTTGCATTAACATTTTATAGATTTTTTAAACAATTTTAATTACGTAAACGTAAATGTAGACAAACGCATGAGTACAAACTAGTAGCTTCGGACTCCACCCTCATGGCGCTGCAGCCCGTCAAACAATTCATAATTATGTTACCGCCGACATCCATGCAATAACGGAACCTAAATGTACTGTAAACAGCAATTATAGATTTCTCATAGATTAAATATTTAAACCACGATGTAGGATTCTACCTTATGTAGAAAATGTAATAAACCCGGCTGGCAGAAGGATACTTGCAATATTGGAAATTATTACAAAGATTGACACTAACAGCACTGGCCAACCGAGCGCAAATCGTTTCATTGAAACAGATTTGAATTTAATTCCACTCCGGCTGTCCATAAAATCAGCACGCAGTTTAAAGCATTATATTCTGACCGCCCGTCCAGTAAGTATCGATTTGAGACCGCCAAGTATAGCCACGGTTAATCAATTTTTTACATTTAATAGATAAAATTATTCTATTGATATAAGTGTATAAAAGCGATAATTTAAAATAATTCCGTTTTCCAAATTGCTACGGCATATTTTATAGTAAATAAAAATTATTATTAAAGTAATAATTGCGCTCTGATAAGGGCCTGTTATATTCTCAAGATTTTGTCCAAATGACTATGTTCAAGAAATTTCTCTTAGGCCTGTACCTTGATAAAAGGAACATAGATGATATTTCGAGAGAATACCAGTAAAACTGTTTCCGTTCCTATTATTTTAACTTAGAGCGTTTTATTGAGTTAAAATAATATCCGTTATTTTGGCGGAGTGCTAGAAACTAATTTTCTGAGTATTTTATTTTAACTTTACCGTATACGAATTAAAATAAAATACGTTATTTTAAATAATTTGTGGAAAATGTTATGGTCCGGGGACTTACTACAAAAACCAGAAATAGTAAAAAAATAACTGTCTTAATATTTTGATACTTAGCATTTTTCGTATCAGCTCTGATAAAATACCACGTGGCCGACAGGGTCGACGCACATCCCCCTCGGGCGTCAATCCCCTCTCTAAACCGAATTCGTTTCGCAAGTTCTTTCTAGCCCAACCTGAATGAGTTATTCATTATTACCGTTTTGACCGATTCAACCTTGTGCACAATAACCATCCACCAGAAAAAGAACTTTAAAGAACTTGGCTGTGGGGTTTGAGGCACTTCGCAAACGCATCATGAAATGTTAGTGTATAACTTACGGTTAATTAGAAATGTAAATAATAAACAGCTAGCTGCTTTTGAAAGCTTAGAGATTGCAAAATAGTATGAATAGTGACAACCGGCTTAACTCGAATAGTGAGCTTTATTGGTTGTTAGGTGATGGTTCGTTGAACCATGATAGAGTTTAGGTAGGGATGACAGGCTTGATTGAATAGGGATCTTGCCTATAATTTAAAAATTAAAATAATACAAAAAAACATAGCATAATGCTGTAACAAAACGTGTACTTTAAAAAAAAATTAGATTTCTAATTCCACGCGAGCAGTATGAGGGATCTAAACAGCGATAAAATTGAAGTGGCCCGGAACGAGTTGTGACGTTACACCCTATAATATTCGGTAGTCGTGGTGACGGGAAGCAACACAATCAGATGTTTACCGATGTTATTAGACGGTGATTGATTTTTGTTTCCATTTTAAATATTATACACTTCAAATTGACGGCGATGCTTGTATTTACGGCTGAATGAACTATGAAACCAAGCAGCCGAGTGCTGGGATCTCCGTCGTCGCTTGTATATTGTAGGGTGTGACGTTACGACTTGTTGGAAACGGTTCGTTCGCGCGCAAAACTTTAATAATCTATAACAAATTTATTATTGGGAATTAAGGCGTCATATTTTGCATATCTTATTTCTTAATATAGTAGAACATTTTGATGCAGTAAAAAAAAGTTAAAGTTCCCTATTCACTCAATCATGTCATTACTTTAGTTTAAATACACACATTTTTACTTATATGTTATTTTTAATCTTCTCCCGATGATGTCGACATGGTTGGCAAAACACCTGTCGACAGTCAATATTCAAGCAGTGTTCAAGTGTCTTGGTTTTTGTGGAAACTACTTGGATGTGAAATAACATATTTCTTTTATTTGTCACAGTATTTGTTGGTTTCTGCTTACGCCTTAAATGGCATGTCTTCCAAACTAGCTGCTTGCTTCTAACACTTGACTATCTCGAATGTAAGTCAATTAAGCAAAATAAAAAAAATAAAGCAGGATCAATGTAGTTCAAGATTGACAACTACCTGCAAAGTATTTAGCCAATTAGAAATAAAAAACCTATATAAGAAAAAAAATTAATAAATGCCAATTTTATTCAAATAATAATTATGTACACTCGGGCACATTATAGTACAGACATAACAATTAAGTATATATAAAAAAAATTACTAGTATCTTGTTATTACAAAAAAATAAATAGCTATATACAGGCATAATAAACAAAAACAAGTAGAAATTAAGTAACCAACAAATATATATGTAATGGTACCTGGGATTACAAAATTCCTTTTTGATGGGTTATAATAATTTATTTTTAACTCTTAAAGCACATACATTAATATCGATAAAATCATCAAAAATAGTCTCTGTACGTCTTTATCAACTTTTTTACAGTCCATTTTATTTTCATAATATTTTACTCAACAGTTCTTGTTATTTCACTTCTTTCATTGTTAGTAGAGCTGCAGACACTTAGTTGCCCCATAAGATGATCCCCTCGCCTTTAAATTTTTTACTGATTACATTTTATGACACAGTTTTAAATTTTTCAGCTGTAATAAATTACTTTATTTTAATTATAAATATACTATCATTAGCTAGATTAAAATTCATTTATCGCAGTGGTGTTGAAGTTAAAGAAGTCATACTAGTAAGAGACGTATTTGAAACAGAGTAATTCAATTTTTCTAATTCCTCATCTACTTGGTTATTTCGCAGCTCTTGGGTCGTATATAAAAATTTATTCCAGTCATCGTGTCTTGGATGGGCAAAACTCTGTAAGAAACAAAATAAATATAGATATATGCCGGAACATACTATAGTTTATCTCAGTTTAAAATGCAGTACTTTTAAAGATTGAGAACGTGTGTCCTTGTCTTTGATTGGTACATTTGCAGGCCAAGTTTACGCAGGGAAAATTAGTAAGTCCGAATGGATTTAGTGTATTTATTCTTACTGCAATAAAATAAGATCAATTATGCTGTAATTTAAATTGAATTCAATGTATTTATATAAGTTAAAAATATTCCAAATGTTCGCCAAATGCGAAATGAAAGTAAATTTAAACCGTTAATTTTTATATTGTGTACCAATGACCTTGAGATGGCCTCGATGGGGATTCCACTTACTTAGGAAACCCCATATTCCTGTGTAAGTTGTTTTCAGCTCATAACCTAAACAATTGCATTCAAATCTGAGATATACTATAGTGCGTTAGGATCAGAGTTAGTATTTCAGTTCATTTGGTAATATTTTAAAGTATATTTGTGATGTTCGTCCATATCTAAATCAACCTGTGAATAAATTTGCAACAGATTGTTGGAAACATCATGTAACGAAAGAAGTTATCTTAGATGTCCTTAAAGTGAACTACAGCCAATATTCCGTGGAATAGAGCGAACAATCCACTGTTAGGGAATTGCTGTAAAATAGGGTGTGCATTTTTTTTTTCGAAAAATGTAAAATACTCATGGTATACAGGGTAGTGTGTCGGACCTCGGTATCTCGAGTTTTAGGGTAGCTGTAAATTTAAAAAAATATATAATTTAATAAAAATAATAAAAAAGTAAACTGGATAAAAAAGTTTATAATTAGAAATTATTTTCGAACATACAGGGCAAGCCAAGACGAAATTACAGGACCAAGTGCCTTTTTTTTTAAATGGTATGCTATGTATATCAGTACATTTTTTGAAGCTCCTTTCTAGGCTCTATTCATTCCTATATTAGCATTGAATAGCTCCCAACCACTTGGATGTAATGAATTTTTTTGTTGAAATAATGCAATCTACAGATAGATATTAAAAAAATTACCACAATCACAATTATGGGTTTTAAGAAAAACTACTTATGTGAATACCAGTTACGGGACATCTAATTAATGTTTTTGAATCATTTTTATTTCCTAAAACTGTACAGGGTGGCCAAAAATTATTTTTCAATTAATTAAAAACTTTTTAAATATTCTCAATTTTTTCAAATGGAACGCCCTGTATATGTTTTAACGATGTGATGTAGAAATGAAAAACGAACATTTTTTGTACTTCCCTATGGCCCATTGCAACCAATTTCGTTTTATTGGGCAATAATTATAAAATTCAAAAACAAACTTAAAAAAAGATGTTTCCTTAAATAACTCAGTAGAAAAAATTATAATAAATGTTCCACATGTTGCCCATTTTGATTGACACATATCTCTATGCGCTTTTGAAATGAGGTACCCACTGTACCTAAAACTGCCCAGTGTGATAGATCTAAAGGCAGTTATTATTATTTCCTTCATATTTTGTACCATTGTTGGTGTGTCTCTATAAACAATTTCCTTCATGTATCCCCATAAAAAGAAATCCATTTTGGTAAGATCTGGGGATCTAGCAGGTGGGTTAGTGGGTCCATTTCTCCCAATCCATTGATGAGGGTAGTTATTATTTTAGTGGTCCCTAACTGCATTTAAATAATGTGGTAAAGCACCATCTTGCTGAAACCACATCCTATTTCGAATTCTTTCAGGGAGATTTACCAATAATTGTGGCAGATAGTTTTCCAAAATATGAAGATAAATAGCCCAAGTTAATGTACCATCAAAGAAATGTGGCCCTATTACATGTTCTCCAATAATTCCTCCCCAAACGTTTATAGACCATCTGTGTTGGTTATCAACTTGCATAAAAAAGTGAGGATTTTCCAAAGCATAATAATGGAAACTGTGCCTATTAATAAATCCATTTTTATGAAAAGTTGTCTCATCAGTGAATAAAACATTAATGAAGAAGTTGACATCATCTTGCATTTTACCTCTGGCCCAATTACAAAATTATAGGCGCTTTTGAAAATCGTCATCAGATAATTCCTGGTGCATTTGAATATGATATGCATGCAACTTATTTGTTTTTAAGATTCGACCCACAGACTGTCTACTTATTCCTACTAATGAGCTCACTTCTCTTTGACTAACATGGGGATTCTCAACCGCTGCCAGCACCACATAAAACTCATTTTCTTCGTTCACAACACGTTTTATTCTTTCACTTTTTTTTATATTAGACATTTTCAGTTTCCAGACATTTATCGAGAAGGTTTTGGAAGCTGCTAACATCAGGAATCCTTCTTTCAGGATAACGTTGGTGATAAATTCTATTGGCAAGTAAACAATTTCTATCTCACTCGCTCAAAACATAAGTCATGTCTACAAGTCCCGCTTTATTAAAATTCATATTGTAAAATTTCAAATGTTTTAAATTCAATACAAATTGTAACTAATGACCGATAAGTGTGATAAATGCTCCATTGTACACGACAATTTATACCAAACTGAGGTTATATCGCTTGTCGAATGAAAATGGCAAAAAAATGTACCAAAAAAACATTTCAGTAAAGGACCTGTTAAAAATACTATTTACTCATTTTAATGGATTGGAAGAAATGGTCCCACTAAATGGCCTCATTTCAAAATTGCAAAACGTGTGTCAATCAAAATGAGCAACACTTCAAACACATATTATAAATTTTTCTAATGAATTGTTTGAAGGAACCTCGTTTTTTAAATTTATTCTTGAATGTGACACTTATTTATTTATAAAACGAAAATGGTTGTAATTAGCTATAACGAAGTACTTACAAAAAATGTTCGTTTTACATTTCTACATCACATTACACGAAAAATATACAGGGCGTTACATTTTAAAAAATTGAGAAAACTCAATTTAAAAAGTTCTTAATTGAAATATAATTTTTGGCCACTCTCTACAGTTTTAGGAAATGAAAATGATTCAAAAACATTAATTAGATGTCTCATAACTGGTATTCACATAAGTTTTTCTTAAAACCCATAATTGTGACTGTGGTAATTTTTTTAACATGCATCTGCAGATTGCATTATTTCAACAAAAAAATTTATTACATCCAAGTGGTTGGGAGATATTCAATGCCAATATGTTCGCTCTAAAATGGAATATTCCTCTGTAATATGGAATCCTAGAACTCTCTTCCACACTGAAGTATTGGAAAAAATACAAAAAATATTTGTTAGGTCGCTACATCTGAGACGATATGGAGCTTGGCCCTTTTTAGTATCATACCATAGCCAACTAATGATTTTAATATAACCGCGTTAAGCAAGCCTCGCAAAATGGCTCAAATTTTGTTTATATTTAATATCTTACAATGTAATATTACTGTACCTGATATACTGTCTGCAATAAATTTTAATGTACCGGATGTTCGTCTCAGGCGTAGGGACAATCTCTTTAAAATTTGCAACCTGAAATCACCACTGGAAAATTCTTTGTCAGTCGTGAATAACCTTATAGGACGATTTGACATTGATATTTTTAATATTAGCAAGAGTAAACTACTTTCCTATCTGTGATACTATTTTGTGAAAAACCTTTTATGTCTCTTCGTGAGCTTGCTTAGGAAGCTCTATTTATTGTTTTTAGTTCTATAATTTGTGTTACTAACCAGCCTGTCTATTACTGTGTATATGTAAATGGATTTTTTGTATCTGTATATATGCAGTATAAATAAATAAATAAATAAATAAATATAGGAATGAATAGAGCCTAGAAAGAGGCTTCAAAAAATGTACCGATATACATAGCATTCCATTTAAAAAAAAGCACTTGTAATTTCATCTTGGCTCGCCCTGCATGTTTGAAAATAATTTCCAGTTATAGACTTTTTTATCTAGTTTACTTGCAATTTTTAAAAAAAAATGTAGCTATCGTAGAACTCGAGATATCGAGGTACGACGCACTACTGCCCCACCCTGTATATGCACACACCCTATACACTGACAAATATGGTAAAAAATCTGTCAGAAACATGTGATATAGAAGATGACGTCACCAGGATCGTTACCCAATAAGACCGCGTTTTCGAAATCATTTAAATATTTGAATTTTAGGTCGATTTGTTTATTAAATATTTATTTCATTCTGATGATATAATTAATGTGAATGCATTCGGGCTTTTATATTTATGTATGTATTATGTATTACCTCATATTTATACATCATATGAAGTGAACTTTTATATAGTGCACACACCCTATTGACTGCTGATGACGATAAAGATCAATTATATATATTATATGCATGCGATCTTGTATTTGTCGACAACTCTAACTCGTTCACTTTTATTATTGTCTGCTGGTTAGAATATCACATTATTGTATTAACCTACTGGTCATCTGAACTACTTTTGTCTACATTACTTACTTCTGCAACGTCGTATACCCAAATTTTGCCTTGGTTATCCCCGACCGTTACGTGGAGACCTGATGGGGTCCAAGACACTTTATTCAATGCTGGGTTGCCCTCTACCGTTATACTAGCAGCTGGTACCTCAGTATCTTGATTTAAATTCCATAAATCTAGCCTGCCATTTCCGTCGACCGCAGCAAACAGAGCGGGATGAGTGGGAGACCATTTGACGTCCAAAACGTAGTCCCCATTATCTTCGAATGAGTATATTGGTTTGGCATCCTTAAATAAATAACAACATTATAAGCCCCTGTTATATAACCTCACCTTTACCTTCAAACTCCACAATTTTATAGTCCAGTCAATCGATGAAGTTAAAAACATATGGGAAAAGTCGATTCCTCCTTGTACGCCATTTACACTAATTCCTGTCACAGGACCCTGATGGCCATCGTAAGTATCGGTAATGCCTGCTTTCGCACCGTGTCGACAGGCTGAGTATGCAGCTCCCTCCTCACTACCAACAACGAAATTGTTAACATCGGAATGTGGAAAATCTAGGCACGTTGTTGCTACGGGTTTCGACTGCATACGATGCAGGTCGAGGATTTCCTGGGGCTGTCCCAGCATATCTAACGACCAGGAGCAGAGACGTCCGTCAGTCGATATACTTATAAGGTTATGTGCGTTCTGAGTACCCACCACACTCATGCAGTATACTGGGTGCTGCAAGAAAATATAAACAAATCAAATCAATGATGTCATTATTTATTTTTTTTTAAATCCAGAATACATATAAAAACTTCATGAATTAAGACGAGAAGTGAAACTGCTGATTAAGCGTGACTTGTATCAACCGAGATTAAACCAAAATCAGCTTGGTTAAAGAGCAAAATCCATGGATTTTAATCTCTGATGCCAGTGATTATATATAATATTCTCCAGCTCTGAGTTTAGAGAATTGTCAAAAAATGTCCCGAACAACAAATATCCAGTATTACTAAAGATTTCTCTTCTATTAAGTCACCATAAAATGTTGAAAATGTACCAAAAAAGTACTTTTCTACCAAGTGTGCTCTGCTGAACATGAACATAAACTGGAACTTGCCGCGCGTCGGAAATCGTCGTATCTCAAATCGGCTCCAGCCAGTGCGGGCGAACGTCAACTGGACATATTGCATCCGTATCTGTATTCTACTGGCCCAGTCTGTATGGTTTTTTTTTCTATAGCATATGTACAGGGTGTCTCGCCGGAAACTGAATCGATCGATATTGGGAAAAGCATTTAACAAAAAGTTTTGAAAATTTTAGGAGACTAAAGTCAGCGTGGCCAATCCAACCAAAACAATTACAATCATGTGGTGCTTCCAGTTATATGGGAAGTCAAGGAAGTTGGTATTGCTTCCTTATTTTACATGGAACACCCCATATATTTTTGAGTCGAATCATGTAGCTCACCCTATATCTAAACCCAGCAGTTTCGGAGATATTTGACATTTTATAAAAAATTTAACAGGTGCAACGGTTTGCAATAACCGTTATAACTTTCTTCATGTAGGAGATCTTAATTTACTCTTCGGCACGAAGAAAGAACACAAGATGAGCTAGTCTCTACAATAAAAATAAATTCCATAATTGTTCTATTTTTCACGTTACATTTTGTCAAATTCAAGTCTCAGAAACTTTTTTATTTCAAATGTAACACAGTATTTTTTTACATCATATTATGTAAAATTCCCTTCTCTTCCCTTCCCTCTTTCCTAATATAGGCATTGTAGGGGTTAAAATTACAACTTTTTGAAATATTGACAATTTTCTGAAATGCTGAAGAATTTTTAATAAAAACTTCCATCAACTTAGCCATGATTAGAGACAATCAATAATGTCAGTCATTCTCTTATGTTACCAGCATGTTTAAATTACACCCACGAAGACTTATTAGATTTGTTTATTATTTATGGAGAATGTGATAAAGTAATATCAAGAATATATAACACATTTGCTACTCGATACCCATAAGAACAGAAACCATCACCATACACTGTAAAACGCATATTGGATAATTTTAGAATATTTGGCTTTGTCAAGGCAGGAATTCTAAGGAGGGAAGCCTTAAACATATTAGCTAAAGAAGAAATATTTTTAAGTTATTTAAATTTTCCTCAAAAAATTATAAAGTTGCCACTCTATCGTTTCTGATGGCACAGTAAACTACTAATGTTCTTGAATATTTTGCTCCTTGAATACATGGGGATTTGAGTTACTCCAGTAATGGGAATTGTGTCGATTAAATAGCCCACTTTTGGTAAATTTAGCATCATCTATGCCTATATAATATTTCCCAAAAAATAATTTTCACCTTCATGTCTTATTAAAATAAATTCACATAAATTTTCTCTCGCCAGGAAATCTGTTTCTTTTAATTGTCGAACAGGGCCGTCCCTAGTTCCTTAAGCGCCCTCGTGTGAAATTTTGAACGTCGCCCATTTTTCTGGTCAAGTCAGGTTGGAGTAGGTTTATCAGAACATAAACTTTGCGTTACGATTCCTACTACAATTTTTGTATGCGTCAATGCTGTCGTCGGCTCTCTAGTACGCCCTGTTAGGGAACCGCCAGCTGTTCTGTATACACTTCCTTTTTATTATATTAGGCTCGCAGCGACCCTGGGGTAAGGGGTATGGTCTCTATTTCAAAAAGTTGTAACTTTAACCACCACAATGCTGATATTAGAAGAAAGAGAATTTAACTTTACATAATTTGATGTAAAAAAATACAGGGTGTTCCATTTCAAATAAAAGTTTTTGAGGTTTGAATTTGACAAAATGTAATGTGAAAAATAGAACACTTGATATACTATTATGAAATTAACTTTTATTGTACACACTAGCTCATCTTGTATTCTTCCTACGTGCCAAAGAGCAAATGAGGATCCCCGACACAAAGAAAGTTATAATGGTTATTGCAAACCGTTGCACCTGTCAACTTTTTTATAGTAGTAGTAGTAGTATACAGCTTTATTGGAAATTCCAATTGGCTATCGACCGAGGTCTTCCAGCTTTTTTATAAAATGTCAATTATCTCCGAAACTGCTGGATTTAGGTATAGGGTGTGCTACATGTTTCACCTCGGTATAACCGGAAGTATAGTATTTACTAACTCAATTGGAACAGCACGGAACTAGAGGATCTTACGGGGTATTGTCAATATATCACTTCACATTGAATCAGAGAGCACAGAATTTTACAGATTTAAATCCACCAATCCTCATCTACAGTCCACGTGGACTAGATCTGGATGTCAAATAGAAATACAGGTGGGATTGGATGCTTAGCGAATCTGATTTATCAACACCAACCTTGTTCAGAGTTTTTGCATGCTATAATATATAAAACAAAAAATACGTATGAACTATTTGTATCGTATGATCTGTACGAGGCAGTGCGGTACAGCCGGGCAGCGTTATAAATTACTTAATTCTAGTGAATATTTGAACAAATTATTAGTTTTATTACTGTGTTTGAGTGATTTTTTGCAATTAATTGTTTAAAATGGCATTTTGAAGACCTTTCGATAGTAGTGACAACGAAACGGACGATTTTGATACAGAGCTTATACAAGCGGAATTTGAAAATAAAGACTTAAATGTTCAAACTCGAAGGGTTACTTTAAATATTTATTCATGTTTAAAAGGCGACAATATTGATTCTTCATATAGTCAAATTGTGAAGAGGATTTGTGAATTAACCAAATTTAGCTGTGCTACAATTTATAGGGTTATTAGAGCCGGGGATGTAGTTGATCATTCTATTAAACAGAAAAGAGTTGGAAAAAAGCTTAAAAAACTTGATAACGCGTCCAAAGATGTCATTCGTCGATTTGTGTATGACTTTTACAATTAACAGAAAGTGGCCACATTGGAAATCATTAGGGATAAGTTATGTGACTATCCAGATTATAACTATAAATCATTAGATACTTTGCGAAAGGTTTTGCTCTATTGCAGTTTTAGGTACAAAAAAATTGGACAAACGAATGGTAGTTATGGAATCAGCAAGCATTGTTGAGCATCAACACAAGTACCTGCGTAAAATAAAAGAATACCGAGATGCAGATAGAGACATAATTTATCTTGACAAAACATGGTTTGACACCCATGATGTAGTTCAATGCGGTTGGGTAGATAACACCAAAAAGTGTAATTTAAGTGCTACATGCTCTAGGGAAAAAAAATTATAATTCTACATGCTGGAAGTAAAAAAGGTTTTATTCCAAATGCGCTGTTGTTGAAAAAATGTTTGAAGCACACGATCATACTATTTTACGTCTGCCTCCATATTATTGCATTTTCAACCCCATTGAAATGGTGTGGGCTGATGTAAAAACAAGACTACGTCAATTTAATCAATCCCCACAATTAAGTGAGTCTGTCTTAAAGCCGCTTTACAGCCTGCAATTTTCTTGCTAGCAAGATGTTGCAAAGGCAATTTCTTGCAGGTAGTATTTCTTGGCGGTAAGTTTTACAGCTGGCAATTTATGTAATTGCAATAATATTGCGCAAGATTTGCCAACTTTGCAGAAATAAATTGTACTGTCAAATAAAGTAAACAATAACATTAACCTAACTTATTCTGCATGTTTTAAATCGCCGAGAATATTCTAGTCATATACCTATTAACTATATACTGGTAACACGCTATAAGCCACTATGTACGGAATTGGGGCCAGAGAAGGAGATAGTTTTCCATCTCTAGGGCGAACTTGAGACCCAACGCGCACGCTCCGACAACACAAGTGCGCTTTTGTAATAGGTCAGTGGCCAATTTCTCCGATTAGATTGTGACCATTTGCCTTCTATATTCAGTTGAACGGTCACAATCTCGCGTCACTAAGGCATGCGCACCATACCCAGAGTACTCCTAAAGGATAGAGAGACAGGCTTTCCTTGGCGTCAAGTTACAAACGAAACTCTTAGTATATAGTTAATATGTATATGATTCTAGTGCTTCTAGGAACTTTCTGTCTGTATTGGTAACATTGAAATCACTAAATAATCCACCAGACTTGCACCAAAGTTGCAAGAAAAATCGAGCAGAACCGATTATCTGCAAGATCTTGAAATGTGCAAGTAACTTGCCAAACATGATCAGCTGGCTCTCAAATGCAGATTGTAAAGCGGCTTTTAAAGAATATAAAGATAATAGTAGATGAAATAAGCGATATATGGAGGAAATGTGTGTCTCGTGTGATAAAAAAGGAAAATGAATATTCTATATTACCACCTATCAATCCAATTATTATTAATGTAAATACCGATTCAAGTTCTGAAAACTCGGATAGTGACGAATGAAATATTGTTTATTTAAAGTTCATAGACAAAGCTTTTCTGAAATTTGTTATTTAACGTCGACCTATTTCCGCTACTGAGACAAATTACTGATGCCAGGAAACGAGTTACCCTTTAAAATTTTTCCGAGTCTTTCCTTTATAGAATAGTAGAAATTTCCTACTTGCTCAACATCATGATACTGCAAAGTTCATAGTATCATGGCCTAACATTTAATAAACAAGACAGTCGCTGCTTTACACCCCTTCGGAAGGCTTATATATCATCTATGCAACTCCCGCCTAAGATTACATAACTTTGCCACTGGAAGACAGAACGAGAGGTAGGTCACTAGGCAATAGACGTAGCCTTAATATATCATTTATGTGACTTAACAAATGTGATAAACATATTTTTTCATTAACCACTTCTATTGAATAAAGGTATTATAGAAATCCCTTTCTTTAACAATTAAAAAATAATTATTTAGTATTTAAAGCATTTTTACGTTTCTACTGCCACCTATGTCCCATAAAGGAGATGCCGACTTTACTTCAAGTTTTCGCTTTTATGCTGTCCCAATTGAGATCATATATACTATACCACATATTTGTAATTATTATGGATGGATTGGCCACAGTGACTTTAGCAACTCCCAAAATTTTTCGTTACATACTTTTCCCAATATCGATGGATTCAACTCCCAGTGAGACACCTTGTATATTTATATTTGTACCTAACTGGACACACTAAGTAGACCTTGTATGACCTTGAATGCGGTATAAATAAATAAATAAAACAAGAAATCTTACTGTATGTGCTGAAGCTGATAACGGCGTTCGTTGTATAGGCGTCCTCTTCTGGACACGATTATCCCACAACACTATTTGTCCGGAATATGTCCCGCCCAGTATCAAATTGGGATGAAACCTAGCGAACGTAGTCGATAACACAGCACTTTGACAATGAAAAATATACTCGGGAGTGGTTTTCTTGAATTTCGTGTTCCAAACGAGGACGACTCCGTCTGGATCGTTGGGCGATTCTTCATTATTGTTGTAAGAGGCCAGCAGCAACTCGGGAAATTGTGGCGACCAATCTAGTGAAGTGACAGTGCGGTTTCTTGACCACCGCTCATCGAAGAAGTGTCTGTTCAGTGATATCCGTTGATGAGATTTCTCATCCCTAAAATTGAAAAAAAAAACGGTTAGAACAAATACAGTTCTAGTAATTCAACCAAATTGGATTAAAAATTGTCCAATCTGAATAAAAATCTCGTTCTTCGGACATTTTGTGTAAAATGCTGAAAACATGCTTTATATAAAGATTTTGCTGGATGAAAATTTGTATTCAAACTAAACCTAATTTGGCTGGAATATAGACCAACTCATTACAATCGTATCAAGTTACATTGAATTTTATATACTCACAGTCCTTCTTCTCCCAGGCACCCAGTGTAATCCGTATAAATATCCACACTTTCGCAAAGAGCCCTTTCCATAACTCTCCCAGCTCTGTCCATAAAGTGTTGAAAGTCTTCCGAAAGTATTATCATTTGCTTTTCTTCTTCACTTAATTCCCTTACTATTTGAAATAAATACAATAGTTTAATAATGTCTTATGAGGAACAGTAATTACGAAACAGCAGTGTGTTACTCTATCTTTGTTTCCTTGTATGTGCTTTGTATAATTAAGTTTAGAACTCACCTTCCTTTACTTCCTCCTTTTTTTGTTCCTGCTCCACAGCAGTTATGGCCGGTTGAACCTCCTTCACTTGTGGTAGACCGTGGGGTAGAATGCCAGGGGGCAGCTTGCTTCCATATCCACTGAGATGCGGAAGACTCCCCTCTTCATCCTCACCTTGTCCATCGTCATACGTCAAAACTGTGGTGAATAAGGGGTACGCTCTATGCGTCACTCACTCAATCGCACATATTCTCACAAAAAGGCATTCACAGCAAATAGAAACGAATTTGAATTAAGGCAGACACAATCCGTTTCTTTATTATCATTTAAAATGGACGTTTTCAAAACATCAGAAAGTAAAATGTTAAACCGTATTGATTTAAGAAAACTAAAGAAATTTGAGTCCAAAAAATTTAAATTAAAGTTCCCCTTACATTATTTGATCTGATGTACTCTTAAAATTTTGACATAATGGACGTTCTGAAAAATATTCTCCCTTGCAAACAAAGCCTCTTTACAATTCATTTAGATTTTTCAATTAGGAAAAGTAGTGTAAAAACAGATTGTGTCAAAATCTTACAAAAAGTAGTCATATCAATTCTTAGTTCGTATATGTGTTAAAATTATAAAAGGAGAAGAAAGTATGTCAAAAATTCCACGATAAAGTTTTTAGTTTTTGTTAAATTCTGGATAAATTTGTTGGGAAACATTTTATTATTTTTGAAAATTAATCGGTTCATACATACAGATTTATTTTCAAACAGCAAAGTTGAACTCAATGCCTGACAATTACGTTTTAGTTTCCCCTAATTACAATCAGAACTTTCTTTTTATGCGTTGAACGAAAGTTTTTAAAAATAACTATAATGTATTCCATATACATGGACTGCACTGATTTGCAAGACTCCATTCCTAACGAATCACCCTGTATATAAATGTTCAGAAGTGATTGAGATTATAAATGCAAAAATCAGATTATAATAAGTAGGTACATGACATGGCAGATTTACCAATAATCACAGAGGACAGAATTATGTAGACTTTGTCTAAGCAAAAATAATCCTGAAACATAATCCGTAAACTTCTGTTGACACAAAATTAAACGAACACATGGAGACTGGAGAATGTCGGATTAAGGTTTTGCGAGATAAGACACTTATCGGAAATTTTTCTTTGCTCAAACATTGTACATTTATACTCATAGTTCCAGAAATATTGCACAAAAAAATGTTTCCCAACCTAGGGAAGGTTTATTAATGCGAGGGTATCCTAGGGTTAAAGTCTATGCCTATGTGTATGCTTTAACCATAGAATAACTTTAACCTCACATTGATAAATGGGCCCTTAGGAACCTATGAAAGACTTGAAATAATATATTTGTTACAAACTGTGGGATGATTTAAAACTTTATCAGAATTTGTTCACCTTCCAATATTTGACAAAAATTACCGGAACAGGAGAAAACTAGTATTTGAATAGTAATATTTTATTAGATAAAATAGCCTATTGATACAGGGTGAGTCACTAGTGGGTGGGCGGTCAATATCTCTTCAACCGTTTGAAATTTGAAAAAAATGTCTCAAAAATTGTAGCAGATCAGAAGGTGGCATATTTTAAAACTACTTTTAAATCTGCATGGTCACATAGTGGTGACAACTAAATAAATGAACACCCATCATTTCTTACAAGTATGTATATTTGGCTCTTAATTCTCTATTCATTGAAATATCATCAAAGAACACTGTGGCGTTGCCACATTTTTCGACTTGGATATCTGAAAATCCGTCTAAAAAAGATGACTGTGTGAGGTATCAGAGTGTAGGCAATTGATCGTTGAAACAGTTAAAGTACAAACATACAGGGTGCTCTATAAGAAAAAATTGAGTAGTGACAGTTTAAAATGTAAAAAATTTAAACCATCGTGGACGACACCCTGTAGAATAAGGTTTGACTATGAGAGGTCTGGAAATTAGTACAAGGGTTTGACTAACATTCACAAGATGATGCACAGTGGGGCAAATAGCTCATTTTTTGAGCAACAGACAATTCCCAGGCCTGGAATTAATGAAACTTAAAAATTATCTTTTTAAACAATTTGTTATAAAATTGCCTTTAATTTTATCGAGCCGAATTTCGAAATTTCAAAATTCAAGGGGGCTAATTCAATATGGCAATTAAAATTTCATCAAAATCATAAAAATTATAAAAAATTGTTATTTGGAGTTTTTTTGATCCCCAAATTTTGCGATCCCAAAAACCAAGATGGTCGATCCAATATGGCGGCCATAATATATATATATATTTTTAAATGAGATGTACATGCGCAAATTGTTACTTACAGGCTTTAGGGGTTGATGATCATGAATCTGAAGTCTAAATTACGTAATATCGAAATCCCAGATGGCGGATTCAATATGGTGTCCATAAATTAAAAAAGAATGACAAATCAAGAAGGAAATTGTTAAAATTTGTTGCTCATTTTTGAGTCTTAATTCTCCTTCCTGGGATACATTGACCTTGAACTTACACTGCGGCGTTGCCACGTTATTCTACTTTTTCCAAAAAATAAAATACATTTGCCGTTAGTATATGAGCCAGTGTGCAATTACCTGACAAAGTAACAGCAAGAGACAAAATTAATCCAGTGCCTTAGAGAATGGCAGACAAGAAAAGTGATATGAGGATTTTTATTAGTGGTGTAAACTTAATTCATAAATGAAATTAATATTAAAAAAATTCAGCTTGAGATCACCCTGCATGTTTTAATATCTGCCCTGTACTCCCAATAACCAGGTCTGCCTGCCTTTGGACCTCCACTAACTGGGATGTTAAATCACTTTCTTTGTCTGCTACGCTCTAAGGACCAGAATTAATGACGTCTCTAGCTGTTACCAACGTGTCAGATATAGTTGGCTACATATTTGTAAGGCACATAAAATAGTCAAAGCTACCTACCGAGCTAATAAAAAGGGAGACCGAGGCATGCTGAATTTTTCTACAGATCATTAAATAACACAGGCCTACAAAAAAAATGGTTTTTTTTTGGTGCCTAGGATTTTAGAACTGATTTAGCTATATTTGAGGCGCTGAATTTAAATATGAAATCAGTTCTTCTCTATCTGCTCTACTTTTTTAGATCAGTATTTTGTTATCATGCAGTTCTGCATGAAATGTACAGTTCTAACTCCATTAGGCTTGGTGATCAGGATAAAACCTGGGCACCCCATTAGGTCTATAAAACTTGTACAGAACAATTACGACAGTGGACTACCGGGAAAAGAAAATGTCTGAAATTTGGAGTACCGATGGTTTGGAGAGAACCCAAAAACCATTTCGATGATTGTTATTTCTGCATAGTAAATATTGTTGGAATCAATCGAAACAACCGTAGCAAGTGGACTTATCCTGATTTAGCCTCTGCAAGATGCCCGATCCCTCACTCAGAGGAAGTGCCGATCCCAACGTTTCACCATACCGTAGCTCTGTGAAGACGAGTATTGTCCCTCTGATCACCTTTCTGATACAAATGGAGGTGACAGTGATTATGAGAGGATGTCATTAATTCCTCAACGTTTCAACCAGGATGAGTTAAATGATCTTGCCAGAGATCTCAATCTGTCAAAAGAAGCTTCTGAATTACTAGCTTCCAAGTTGAATGACAAAAATTTACTAGAACAAGGAACCAAAATTACCTTTTATCGTACAAGAAAAAAAGGATCTGCTACCCTTCTTCTCTCAAGAGGACAATTTTGTATTTTGTCACGAAATTAGAGGACTGCTAAAAGAAATGGGTCTTTCTGAATATTTACCAAATGATTGGCGCCTATTTATTGATAGTTCAAAGCGAAGTTTGAAATGTGTACTTCTGCACAATGGAAATAAATATGGTTAGATACACAGAGCCGTACTTTGAATGTATATGCCAATGTCGCGAAGGACGGGCAATAAGTCCACAAATGCATAAGATATTCCTATTAACCATAGGGAAGTACTTACAAAAAATGTTCGTTTTTCATTTCTACATCACATCGTTGAAAAATATACAGGACGTTCCATTTGAAAAAAATGTGAAAATTCAATTTAGAAAGTTCTTAATTGAAAAATAATTTTTGGCCACCCTGTACAGTTTTAGGAAATGAAAATGATTCAAAAACATTAATTAGATGTCTCGTAACTGGTATTCACATAAGTTTTTCTTAAAACCCATAATTGTGACTGGTGATTTTTTTAACATCCATCTGCAGATTGCATTATTTCAACAAAAAAATTCATTAGATCCAAGTGGTTGGGAGATATTCAATGCTAATATGGGAATGAATAGAGCCTAGAAAGAGGCTTCAAAAAATGTACTGATATACATAGCATTGCATTAAAAAAAAGGCACGTGGTCCTGTAATTTCGTCTTGGCTCGCCCTGTATGTTCGAAAATAATTTCCAGTTATAGACTTTTTTTATCTAGTATACTTGCAATTTTTTTTTAAACTTCTAGCTATCGTAGAATTCGAGATATCGAGGTCCGACGCATTATTGCCTCACCCTGTATATCACTGTTTATTGTCAAAATATTAGCTTTGCTAAAATGACGTAGGTCTGGCAGCTCTGGGATCTTACTCCATAAGATTGACCGTCGTTTCACTTTGAATGTTAGGCACGACCATGGTACTAATTTCCTCAAAGCCGAATCCAATTTTACAGGGTGTTCTCCACGATGATTCAAATTTTTACATTTTTAAACTGTCGAAACGCAATTTGAATCACCGCAGAGAACACCCGTAGAATTTAGTTCAATTGTGAGGTCTGGAAATTAGTACAGGGCCTTGGCTAACATTCAAAGTGAAACACAGCTGACCAATTTATGAAAATATATTTATACAGATATTATTCTTAACCACTGTAAATGCATTTTTTCCAATAAAGTTGTAACGTGGCAACGCCGCAGTACAAGTTCAATAATGACATATGCCTGCATAGAAAATCAAGAGTTAAATACAAATACGTATATAAAAAAAATTGCGTATTCCATTAAAAAAATTCAAGTATTCACTTGCCACCACTCTGTATATTTAAATATAATTTTAAAATATGTCACATTTGAACTCAAACAATTTTTATGTGAGATATTTTATCAAATTTCAAACAATTGAGATCATTGAGCGTCCGGGCACTATCAATTCTTTCTATTGTCGCTCATTAATAAAACCTTTTCATTTTATACATGAATATAATAAGAAAAAGCAATAACAGTATCTAATTTTCTCCTGATTGACGGCAGGTTTTTTTTTTTTTTTGACTACTTTAATGCAAGACTTAATTCTCCGATGCTACAAATATACAGTGACATACATTTTTAATATTATAAATAATTAATAGCTATAATTACTGCATATAAAGCACAGACGGAATGACAGATAAGATTTTAAAAGGAAAAAACAATGGAAAATCTTCAAGACCAGTTACAAATTAATATAATAAAAGATATCTAGCTAGAGGGAAAAATTAAGGGAACCCAGTGCCAGAATATCAGACATATTAGAAATTAATACCATGCTGTTGTTAAATGAAAAAATATTTACATTTTCCCCCTTTCCGCATTCGCTTGTTAGGAAAATTGTCTTAGGATTGGTGCACACGAAACATGCATATAATTTAAAAAAATGTAAGCCAAGATTAAAGGCGTCCAAATTACAGTGAGTCATAAAAATGTCGGTGCCTATTCGACTATATTTCCAAAAAAATAATTATACGTTGTAAGAGCTAATATTAAACGACTCAAATGTAGTGAGCTCTCACTACGAATGAAGTGTTCACGAATCCTCACTTTAACCACAAATGTATCAAGAACGAACTAGCGAAAAAAACTGAAACAAAAATATATTTTTTTACAATAAAAAAATGAGATTTTTTTCCCTAGACTACAATGATTTTTTCTGGAATATTTCTCGTATGGATGTATACTCCCAAACATATCTTTCATCACTTGTCAAATTAGAGAATAAAAAAAATTATTTGTTTACCACGGTGTAACCCCTTCAATCACTTTGGAGACAAAATATGTTGTAGAAAGACTCTTAAAGATAATATACAAAAAGGTTCGTAGTTCGCTTTAAATTAGAGTTTTGACACATGTATTTCGCCAAATCAATCGGTTGAGTCTATAAAAAGCTTATTTTTTCCGAAACTAATGAATAAAGGTTAAAATTTTCAGAGAATTCATTTTTAATATGTACAAAAAAGTCCCCAAAATTATGTCGAAAAAAATTAGGGGGTGGCCGACCCCTGAAATTTATTTAATTCATACCACAGAATGTGACCATATTTAATGAGGCTCTTGTCACATTAAATTTTAAGTGGTTACTTTTCAAAAATCTATTTTTATGTAAAATTTTGTAGCGATATGAAGGAAATTCTGTTCATAGTTTTTTCATTTTTTTTCCAACCACTTCGTTATTATTTACAGTTCAAGTTATTCAAATTTTAATGAGAAGTTGACTACTGATGCATAAACAGTAAACAGATATATATTTTTTCAATTTTCGCTCCTCCATTTTGACAATCAAAGTTAGAGTGAGAGTTCAATTCGTTTGAAAATGTTATCTGAGATTTTCCTCCAGTAACTGTTAGTGCAGGGATTTTACATCATAAAACCATAAAAATCAGTTCTGGGGGTACTGCGCAACCCCCCCAAAAAACCACACCTTCGGTGAAAAAAGCTTTATTTTTCTGATAACTCGTTAACCGTTGAAGATTTGCTCATCATAAAAAAGAAAGCTTGACTAATCGCCTAAAAAAACGTCCTCTTGTAATGTTCTTGCATATGCCATGGTTTTCGAGAAAATCGGTATTGAAAAAAATTGCAAAATTTGTATTTTTAATTCGCATGAATTTTCGTTTATTTGAAATTTTTGCGCGCGGCCTATTGAATTGAATTGCTCGAAAACCAAACATGCTAGGAAGAAAAATCAAAATGGGTTTTAAATGGGATATAAAATACTCTTTTGTGTTTCCATTTTTGATGACTATTGATATCTATTAGTATATAAAAATAACAATATAATATACTGAGTTACCTCTTGATTTCTTGCACTTTTAACTATTCACAGGCCCATAAAAACAACTGACTTTAATATAAGTTATAAATGCATTATCTCTTAGTTCAAAGTAGTAATTCAATGAAGAAAAAGTTAGGAATAAAAATATTCACATTTACAAATTTACCAGCATGTTTCCTAAAAGTAAAAAAAAGACCCAAACATCTTGAAAATTTAGCTCAAACATTTTTTTTTTTTGAGTTTATATAATAATATCATATAACTATTGTTTCCAATCATTTAATAGTTGAAAAATTGTATTAAAAAAATATCAAAAAATTGAATTGCAGCCTTATTTGGATTTTTTCTTGGCTAACTTTAACATGCTGCTAAAGTAAATGTGAATATTTTTATTCCTAACTTTTTCTGCATTCAAGTACTACCTTGAACTAAAAGATAATGAATTTATAAGTTATATTATAGTCAGATATTTTTTATGGGCCTGTGAACAGTTAGATGCACAAAAAATCAAGAAATAACTATATTACATTGTTATTTCTATATACTAATATAAATATCAATAGCCCTTAAAAATGGCAACACAAGAGAGTATTTTATATCCCCTTTAAAACCCAGTTTGATTTTTCTTCTTAGCTTGTTTGGTTTTCGAGCAATTTAATTTTTTCTATAGGCCGCGCGCAAAAAATTTCAAATAAACGAAAATTCGCGCGCATTAAAAATATAAATTTTGCAATTTTTGTCAATATCGATTTTCTCGAAAACCATGGCATATACAAGAAAATTACAAGAGGACTTTTTTTTGGGGGAATTAGTGAAGCTTTCTTTTTTTATGATGAGCAACTTTTTTATATCTTCAACGGTTAAGGAGTTATCAGTAAAATAAGGCTTTTTTCACCGAAGGGGCGGTTTTTTTTTTTGGGGGTTGCGCGGCACCCCCAGAACTGATTTTTGTGGTTTTGTGATGTTTAATTCTCGCACTAACAGTTACGAAAGGAAAATCTCAGATAACATTTTTTTGCGAGCTTCTGGTGTATTTTTTACTTTACCGACTGGATTATATTAGGATCGTCTACACAAAATTTAAAAGTGGAAAAAACATCAGTTTTATATCCTACATTTAAATACGTTTAAAAACTGACAATTTAATACACATTATATGCTTTTATCAAGGACGATATTGAAAATCTTATACAACAAAATTAACACATTTATCATGCATCGATGATGATAATAATAATTGTCAATATTCTAAATGTCATGTTAGTGCAAAGTTATTAATGCCATGATTTATGTGCTATTCCCAAAATGTGGTACATAAACAATTCTTGATCCGTCTACGCAAGATTAATTTCCTTGTATCAGTTAATTACTATTGATACTATTTTAGACAGTTCAAATCTACCTACTGCTCTGAAGAATTCTCTCAAAGCTCAAAATATTTTAAATTACGGTTTTCGAACTTTTTACAGAAATGCTCGTGACTCGAAAAGTGAAATAAAGTAGGAAAATATACAGGAGATTAAATTTGTAGTGTATAAAAAAACACATGGAGAGAGCATTAAACCAAATATTGTACTACACATAGGCGTGCCGTAGGGAAGAAATGACATATAATTTTGACTTACTGCATAATTTCGTTTTATCCCTTAAACCCAAGATATTACACTTTCTGAAATAGTTTTATTAGCAAGAGTATAGATTTCGTATGATTATTATGAAGTATATTGTAATCTATGGCACCTCTTTTTTTTTGGGGAATTGAAAACTAAATTAATCTTATAATTACAGCTGCTACTGAATATACTACTAATTATAAATTTGATGTATTTCTTTAAACCACTTAAAAACAACATTTTTAAGTAAATAAGTACAGAAAATTATGGCAAAAGTTGAGAACATTTCACCTTTTTTCCTCTAGTTGATGATCCAATTTACTCTTTCTGCATTTTTATCGCCTACAAATTTGCTCTTTTATATGTTTTTCATACCTTAATAATTTCCCGCTAAGGTTTCGACAAAATTACATCAATTTGATAAAATACTAATTTTGAGGCCGCCACTGATTATATACCTATAACACAAACGTAAATCCTGATGGAACTACTTTAAAACGTGCCAAAATCTAAGAAATTAACAAAGTAAACGTGGTAATTATACAGGAGAAAATCCCTTTTGTCCCCCTTACAGCACGCATGTAAGTAATTCAATTTTTTGAGTCAAAATAATTTTTTATGCTTTACAGATGTGCTTATTAATGAAGGTTGTTCAGAACTGTCCAAAAACCTAGAGTCCAAAATTTCAGCAATATTAAAAAATATTGAATTTTGTTTTTGAAGTCCAAAATTTCGACAAAATTTAAAAAAATACAAATCACTTGACAACTACCTGGCAGCTTACGTTTAATTTCAAAACAAAATTGTCATAGCACAAATTTCTAAAGAAAAAAAAACAATTAAAATTATATTTTCGGACTCGGACATTGTTTTAAACAAAATTTCAATTGTCATTAATATTGCTGAAATTTTGGACTCTAGGTTTTTGGACAATTCTGAACAACTTTCATTAATAAAGTTTTTCGATAAAAAATTGACTATGATTTCTTTATTTTCTCCATTTATTTTGGTACCGCAGGTGGTTTTGCATTTGTAAGACGCGAATGTTTTTTTGGCCACAAGTAGATCCTAATTTGTTCTAGCTTTTGGTAAAATTTGGCTCAAGTCGGATAAAAAATAAAAAAGTTATAAAGGTGTTTCCATTTTTAATTTGTGTAAATTTTGGTTGTCTAAGCAAAGGGTTTTTCACGCACCAAGTACTGTGAAACGCACTAGTTCGGGCGCGGGCAACCTTGCACCGCGCTTCATCCAATATCTCCACTTCACCTTTTTATGGAAAATCCGTGGCATTAGACGAAATTATTGTAGATACATTTTTTTCGTGTGAAAATGCATGCTTTTTCTAAAAATATTTTTTATTTTCCCATAGATCGACTCATGTTAAACATTTTGAAAAAGTACCGAAAAAAAAAGTATGCAAACTTTACGTGATGTTATTGCTTACCATCCAAAGAACTCATTTAAAAAAATCATCCGCCTCCGATTACTTTACAAGTAAATATCTCAGACAAAAACATACTGGATTACTTGATCCTGATACTATTAAGACAAACTCACTGTAATCTGGACACATTAGTAAATAAAGATATACACGTCACACAGCTCAACTAAAGTTAAAAAAAAATCTATTTTAAAAAAGCCAGCGTCGCAAAAAACGTCAAAGTGCAACGGTTATCAATTTAAAAAAAAATTGACGATATAGTAAAATAATAGCCTGAAGCGCAACCTACCTGTAAACTCATCCTCCCATTCTAAACCAGGGTTAAGATTGTACTCGTCTTGTAAGGGAAAGAACAATCAAATATTAGGGATAGATATTAGATAACATTAAAAAATTCTACACTTTTGATGGCTTAAATTTTTTTTGGCTAATTTTATTCTACCAGAAAAAATCTAGAAACAAATTGTTTCTTTGTAAACGCAACTAAGTAGAATTTTATGTAAAAAAATATTACGATCTGAGACAACTGGTCAAAAATATAGGCAAATGTTTATGTGAAAAATCACAAGAAAGATTTTGAATATTCAAAGTGCGGATATTGCCTGTATCAAAAAAGAGACCTAAATAGAAGTTGTTGGACATAGTGCAGATATACATGACCTTGACCTTTCTAGAATTTTGGTTTCATTGCTAGGACAATAAGAAAAATATATGCGTGTCCTTTCCATTTTCCAAGTTTGAAAAATTATCTTTAAAAATATAAAACTTTATTACTGTATTTACTGCCGTGGTAGCGCAGAATGCTAGAGCCTGTTGTGTGGAGAGCTTCCTTGATCATATAATGTACTACGTTCGATCCCCAGAGTGGGTTCGATTCCCACCGGTAACGTTAGTGAATAATAAAATGGTGTCTACATTTTTTAAAAGGGTAACCCACTTCTAATGCAGAATGTGTCTATGGTTTATGGACACTATGTGGTATATTTTTTGTTGGACGGGACCTCCCTACATTTTATGCAATTTTTCACTAAATGCATAAGCAGATTTCTTCATTAGAGGTAACTCCATTACATTTTTTTCATCATTTTTATAGCGTATTCACCTGGACATTTTCCACTAAAAGTTTATCAGGTCCCTTTCTCGGCAAATATGAATTTTCTTTATCAAACGTTTTTTTTTTTTAGATATACCAACAGAGAGACAGACTGACTGACGGAATTAAATTTATTATTAATTTTCGTCATCTACGTAACCTGAAATGTGAAAATCTAAACAAAAAGGAAAGTAATCTTTTAGGATTATAATTCCTATTGTCGGTAAGCCAGGGAAGTAAAAAGGCGGATGTTTCATGAGTTTGTTTTTGCGAAAGGACCCGGCACCAAATACATCTACGCTCTATTGCTTAAAATAGGAGAAACACAGAGAGGGTTGAAACTGATAGCACCTCCCCCACTGTTGAATTTTTCAATCTTCAGTGCCCAGTGCGTTTGTTCGTCATTATTTACAATGAAGAACGAAAAAAAATAATAAATGGAAGGGCGGAATTATCTAAATGTACCTAATCGGCAGGTCTCTTCGTGTTTGTCGTTTCTTTGTTACTACTTATGCACTGTTTTCATTTGCTTGTCAATTTTAATTGACCAAAAACGTTAGTAGGTGGGAGTGGCGCAATCAAAACGTCTTCAAAAAACGATTTTTTCTGGTTTATCAATTACTCGTTATAGGCCAGTCATTAAAGCAAAGAAGGTATGAAAAATTGCGAAAGTCTTTAATCTTTGAGACAATATTGTAGGAGGTGAAAAGATAATGAATCCGGTTTTGCACCCTTTTCCGCACCCCGGAACATTGCTTAATTAACAAAAAACGTTTATTTTCAATAACTTTTTGAAAAAAATTCCGATATTTATGCAAACCTTGAAGAACATTTTAATAATTATTACACATATTCTATTAAGTTTGCACCCTGCTACGATGACCGGAACATTGCAAATAGTTGTTTTTTACTTTATAATGAAATATTTCGTTGAAAACAATTGCGAAAGTTATGCAAATTATTGTTTATGTAACAGAGTAGGGTCACAAACCCGTTTCTAATTTTGCATAACTTTCTTTACTCCGGAAGATTTTTTTCACAATTTTCTTATCTGGCACGAACATGATTTTGGACGTATTAAACAATAAGTAGGGGTCTAAATAATTGCGAAAGTCTTAAAATCGGGTTGCAAATATTTGTAACACCAATAACTGATATAATCTGAATTTTCAACCTCGTAAATGTCCCGGAAGTTAGTTAATGAAATTACCTATTATCTAAATAATGAAGTTATGCTTGACTCAAACAAATTGGAAAATAGGTGCAAATGATGAAATTTTGTGTAGTTATAGTTTTTAATTGTAGAAATTGCGTAAAATTATTGCCAGAAGTCTAGGTCGGAGATTAAACGTTGCCCAAGTCGGTAAAGTTGTAAGAAAATGGTTCAAATTATTAAAATTTGACATTAGTCAAGGTGCAGTTCTGGCGATTTTGTTTTTATATTTAAAATGTCCCTATTATTCCGGGTTTTCCGGTTATTAACGTACCAGTCACATTATTGGAACAAAAAACAAATCCAATTCGCGAAACGTCCAAAAATGCAATTTTTCGTTCACTTCTGTCGTCTCGAATTTTCGATTTCGCCCATGCAGTTAACGATGTCGTGAAAGTGCCAATTTCGATCTTTCGATATCGACATTACGAAGCCTTCCTACTGATGCATTTATTTAGCTACGAACATTTAAAAATTTCATGTTTTGTTATTCCGACGAGACTAATTGAAATTTCAAGTTAACCCCGACCGTAGCCCATCGCGTTAAGCGACGACATACACAGCGGATTTCTCGGTTCGAATCCTGTACGGGTGTACTTTTTTAATTTGTTTTCAACTTTTTGGCTGATATTTCCCATCCTAAAATTACATGGCATTTATTTATTTCTTTCTACAGATAAAATATATAACTACACAAAATTTCAGAGCTGCACTCAAAGATTTTATTTTAATTATAAATTAACGCGGGATGTACTTCTGGCTGCAGAGCTATGTACTTTTCAGCTAGTAAGGAGGGGTTTTACAAAGCTTTCTTTTTATTTTTAGCCATCCTACATTTCAAACTTATTGCCTAGGTGTATATAAAGTGCACATATAAAACATATAACAAGATTACAGACTATTTTATTGATATATAAAAACAAGTACTGAGGGCCGCTTAACGCATATTAGTTAGTGCGTGGCTGGGCGGAACAAAAATTATCCTTTATGAACACGTAGAAAATAAAAGGAAAAACCTACTCAAAGCAAATGGGTCATTAGTTGACAAGACGGGGAATAATTTTTAGAGTTTTTTTTATATGTAAAAATATTTTTTTAGGGTGTTTTAGTGGGCATGGTATGGCGAGGAATGGCAGGATAGTGGGTTTTTGTATTTTCGTGTATTGAGTATGTGCGAGTGTATGTTATTGTCACCCTCTTTCAAGGAGATTTTATTTATTTAAATCATGTTCCGCATTAATAAATGGATTGCAATTTGATGTTAAGCTATATACCCATTTTTATGCTGATGAAATTTTAATAAAATTGCGAAATATCTTAGAAGGAAAGCGAAGATAGATAAATTATATTCCGGATATTTTGCGAGGTTGTGAATTCAGATTGTATCATTTATTTAACTCTAATTACCTATTATTACTTTATCATTTTATGGAAAAAATGAAGAGAAGTCTCTTTGAAATATGGTCAATCGAATCTGACAAAGAGAAAAAATAATAGGATGTACTTGCATGTCTTTAATCTCTGCTCCTTTTAGCTCTTTCACTAAGTCTATCAAACAATTTCCTTGGTCAACCAGGTGTTTTGGAAGTTGATGGTTGATTTAGGCGTGTCCTCTATCAACTTTTCCAGTTCACCAAATTTGATTTCCCCATCCAACCAGGAATCACTAGTTTTTAAAAACCTGACATCTTGTTCGTCATCTTTCAGAAATTTGATATCCAATTTTTAAAATTTTGTCCATTATTGCCTGTTCTAAAGTTCCTCCTCAATGTTGTACGTTAAGGACATGCAAGTACATCCTATTATTTTTTCCTCTTTGTCAGATTCCGTTGACCATACCTCAAAGAGACTTCTCCGTGGTATAGCATAAGTAATTAAAAAGTAATATCACGATCAAAGTAACAAATGGTAGTAGTTTTTTTTTTTTCATATGATAAAGTAATAATAGGTAATTATAGTTCAAAAAAGACAAAACTGAATCAAGATGAATAAAAATATGCAGCTACAAGAATTTGGAAATATTCAGAAAATTACATATCCCTAATATTACATACTCTCTACTTAGAGCAATATTAAATACAAGTTAATTTACAAAACGAACTGGGCACCCAAGATTGAAAAATTCAACAGTGAGGGAACTGCTATCAATTTCAACACCCTCTGTGTTTCTCCTATTTTAAGGAACGGGAAAAATAGGGGGGCCAACTTCACAGTCGACCTCGCGCCACTATGGACTTTTGAATCGCGAGCCATAATCTGTTGAATGCTTGTTCCCATCAAAATTCACCGAAACCCAAACCCCGATGTATTTGGTGCGAAGTCATTTGTTAATAGAAGTTTATTTAATTTGGTATTGTAATTTATACAGTTTCCCGGCATTAAAAATAAAAATGTCGAGCAATGAACTACATTGGAACGAAACAGTACACAGCAGAGCACCTGCAGAAATTGATTGCTTAAGGGCTGTTATTTGGTCCTTTATAGAAGGAAATGTGATGTTTCAAAATATCTAGTATTCTTCCAAACTGGGCAACACCTGAATGCACTGCTTTATTATTTAAGGGGAATAACTTGGTCCAAAACTGGGGGTGTTCTCCAGCACCCAATTTATCACAATCATTTTCCAATACAATAATACAAAATATCTATAGTCTGTTCAGTTTAAAAATTAAGTAATTCTGATAATGGTTTACAGTCACACGCGCCACAATCAGTATTTGATACAGTTACTGTTCATAGTGTTCAAGTCGACCATAGTTCGAAAAGGGCCGACTGCAGTGCGGCTTGCGTCGCGTTTTGACCAATGGGAAAATGAGAAATAGTTTCCTATGTAAACGAAACGATTTATTCTTAAAGTGAATGAAGCACCTATAGTTAAAATTTAACGACTAAAAAAAGTTTATTTAAAAATGTCACAACCAAACTAAATTTCCAACAAAATCAAGGTCACATAAATATGCGCAGTAAGAATTCAAACAACTTCCATTTAGGTCATTTTTGATATTGACAGTATCTACAAACTTGACAATCTCGCTTTCTTTTTATTCGTCCGATATTTTAATATTAGATTTTATAAAAAACTGTTTTAAAGTTTTTTAAATCATTAACAGCAATGTTTTAGAAACATTGGAAAATATACATGTATTATGTATGTCATTTTCGTTGATGTAAGAAGCAGTGAATGAAATTAAAACTATTGCAAACGTGCACATTATTGTCTCTGTATGATTTAATTCAGGCATTTTTTGAGGAAATAAATCAGTTATAGGTTTTTGAGCAGATATATCTAAATTCACATTAGTGATGATAACTGTAAGAACTTCCCATCTCTACGAAGCGAGTCGAAATTTTCAGACGAAATTTCGAAAATCGATTGTTTTGTAAGAAATATCTCGAAAACTAATGCACTTACAAGGTTTACTTACTTGAAAGAGGATCGATTTAATTAATAGTCTCAAAATCCATGGTATAAGACTACATATTTTGAAGAAAATGGCCGCAAACGTAATTTTTCGCAAATGTCTCAAAAACTATGGGAGTTATCAAAGTCTTCAAAAATAAAGCTTACATTATCTATATTTAATTTCATTTGTCATTTTTGTGGGATAAAAATTGTCAGATATTCTCCTCTCCCTAGTTATACTGGGTCGCCCAGCTCATAGGGACACTTTTTTTAAAGGAATGCATATTTTTAAACTTCGTGCAGTGGAATAAGATAAATTTTCCTATAATGTTATGTAAAGTGCAAAAACGACAGGCCTCCGGTTGCAATTTACATGAAAATCAGAATTTTAAACGAAATATAAATTTTTAAATGGTTTTTTAATTTTAAATTACTATATGATATGCACAGATACCAGAAAACAAAATTTGGATTGATAATTTCTTAAGATGAAACCATGCATGAAGTTCCACAGGGTTCGGTTCTGGGCCACTCTTTTCTGTACTAGGTATATATTAATGACATAAAAATGTTCTTAGTAATTATGTCATAAATCTCTTTGCCGATGATGCATCAAAAAATGTATATATTTTTGAATATGTTGCAGTTCTGCAAACTTTGGTAAATAATAGTAAACTAGAGAAGATATCTGGAATAAAATATGTGGGCATAATTTATGACATATATAATTTTAAAGTGCACGTTCACTGCATAATGAAAATTAGCAAAAAAAAACTTCGTTTCTAGGATCAGCAATATAACATCTGTAGGTATGTAAAATCTGTAAATAACAATTCAAAAGTATAATATCACCTCACTTTGAGTACTGTGAGACTATTTAATATTTTATTAGTAAGACTCGACATTGACATATTATCAAAACTACACAGTCCAATAATTATAAAAATTTTCATAACAAAAAATGTTATCTGACATTTTCCTTCAGTAACGGTTAGTGGAGAGATTATACATCACAAAACCACAAAAATCAGTTCTGGGGGTACCGCGCAATCCCCCCCAAAAAACCACCACGGTGAAAAAAGCCTTATATTATTGATAACTCGTTAACCGTTGAAGATATAAAAAAATGCTCGTCATAAAAAAGAAAGCTTGACTAATTTCCTAAAAAATGTGCTCTTGTATATGCCATGGTTTTCGAGAAAATCGATATTGAAAAAATGCAAATGCAAAATTTGTATTTTTAATGCGCACGAATTTTCGTTTATTTGAAATTTTTTGCACGCGGCCTATAGAAAAAATTGAAATGCTGGAAAACCACGCTAGGAAGAAAAATCAAATTGGGTTTTAAAGGGGATATGAAATACTCTTTTGTGTTTTCATTTTTGATGGCTATTGATATCTATTAGTATATAAAAATAACAATATTATATAGTTACCTCTTGATTTTTTGCACTTTTAACTATTCACAGGCCCATAAAAAATAACTAACTTTAATATAAGTTATAAATGCATCATCTTTCAGTAAACGATAGTACTTCAATGCAGAAAAAGTTAGGAATAAAAATATTCATATTTACAAATTTACCAGCATGTTGAAGTTAGCCAAATTTTGGCCAATTTTTTATTTCCTAAAAATAAAAAAAGAGCCAAACAACTTGAAAATTTAGCTCAAAATTTTTTTTTTTTTGAGTTTATATATCATATAACTATTCTTTCAAATATCATCAGAAAATTAAATATGCAGCCTTCTTTGTTTTTTTTTTTTGGCTAACTTTAACATGCTGCTAAATTTGTAATGTGAATATTTTTATTACTAACTTTTTCTGAACCTTGAACTAAAAGATAATGCATTTATAACTTATTTTATAGCCAGTTATTTTTTATAGGCCTGTGAATAGTTGGATGCACAAAAAATGAAGAGATAACTATAAATATTATATTATTATTTTTATATACTAATAAATATCAATAGCCCTCAAAAATGGCAACACAAGAGAGTATTTTATATCCCCTTTAAAACCCATTCTGATTTGCCGCGCGCAAAAAATTCAAATAAACGAAAATTCGCATGCATTAAAAATACAAATTTTGCAATTTTTGTCAGTATAGATTTTGTCGAAAACCGTGGCATAATATACAAGATAATTAATTACAAGAGGACTCTTTCTTGGGCAATTAGTCAAGCTTTCTTTTTTATATGTTCAACGGTTAAGGAGTTATCAGTAAAATAAGGCTTTTTTCACCGAAGGGGTGTTTTTTTTTGGGAGGTTTGCGCGGCACGCTCAGAACTAATTTTTGTAGTTTTGTGATGTTTAATTCTCGCACTAACAGTTACGGAAAGAAAATCGCAGATAACATTTTTTGCGAGCTTCTGGTGTATTCTTTTCTTTATCGACTGGACTAATTGCAAAGACGAGATTACATTTTTGAATAGGTATTGACTAACTGATCAGATGCTTTCGAATTTATGTCTATTGCAAAGACGAGATTATATTTTTGAATAGGTATTGACTAAATGTCAGATGCTTTCGAATATATGTCTGTGAAATAAAGAATTTGTTTCGATACCCTAGTACTCATTTTGAAAGTTAAAAGAATATTTCTTAAGTATTTAGTAGATCGCATACCTTACATAAGGGAAAGACATGATCATGAAACTAAACAAAGGGATGACTTTCATATACCATATAGGAGAAAAAAAATTACCCGAAATTATATTTATTATACTGGACTCAAATTGTTTAACACCCTTCCTAGTGCATAGCTTACATTAATTCGGACGATATTATTAATTACGTGAATTGTAATTTTAAATGATGTTTATTTCTGAACTATGTATATAAGCACATTATTAAAGTTATTGTTTCTATAGAGAAGTATTGTAAACAGTTTTAATTGCCTAATTGTTTTCATTCAATTATGACTATTTATCTTGAAATTTTTGTAAAAAAAATTAATGTTCTGATAAGCGATTTTTTGCAATAACTGTTTTCAATAATTTGGCCCTGAATAGGTTTTGTTTATTAAACCTATTTAATGAAGCAAAAAAAGTTGTTTTCAATAAATTCATCATGCGATCTAAATTAAACATTATTGCTTTGTCAAGTTTCACATTATTTTTGAAGACTAAGTCTCCAACTTATGATAACTTTTTAGTCCTAGTTCTTAGTGCACTTTTTCGAGACATAAAAAAAAGACTCGCAGCGATGGTTCGTAGATCCGAAATGATTATGCACTCAAAAACCCAGAAGTGATTTCATTTTTTTAAATAATTTTGGTCAGTTCTAGATCTACTCTGCCTGAATAGTTCAGTCAACGGGGGGCTTCACCTCTAACTTGAGTGCTAACGAATGGATTTTGATGAAATCTTGTGCAATTTGTTTGTACTGACGTTAATAAAAAAAATTGAAAAAAAGACGATGGGAAGGGACAGAAAACACCCATTTTATCACGGGTTCCGTAACTTGCAGATTTAGGTCAAAAATGAAAAAACAGACAACATATTTACCTATTTTGGCCCAAAACAAGATGTCTTTATTCTTGTGAATTTTTTTTTCGAGATATCGCCACTCGAAAATTCCTAAAAGTGGGTGAGGGGAAATTTAGAAGTTGAAAAGAAAATCTGAACAAAATCAGGTGAATGTATCGTTGAAACACAAGTGCGTTTTCGCGGAGTTTTTCCAGAAAAATATGAAAAACTACCCATTTCTTTGAAATTGTAGCGCTCTAAAAACATGTAATTTAAAAAAGACAAGACACAAAAAAAGGTTAGATGTCCACAATGTATGAGTCTGAATTTTTTCAAATTTTTAAATTACATACTTTTAAAGCGCTACAGTTTAAAAAATATTCATGTTTTTCCGGAAAACTCGGTGAAAACGCATTTTACAGAAAAGTTGCAAATAAAAAAATCTTGTAGTTCGATTATACATGCACCTGAATTTTTTCAAATTTTTTTCTTTCAACTTTTGCATTTCTCCTTTTAGGAATTTTCGAGTGACAATATCTGAAGAAAAACGTATTTTTCAAAAAAATTCACAAGAGTAAAAACATCTTATTTTGGACCAAAAAAGGTAAATATATTGTTCTTTTTCCATTTTTGACCTAATTCTACAAATGACAGGGTGTTTTCTACCCCGTCCGATCATTTTCTACCTAATCTTTTTTTCAACTTTTTTATTAAGGTCATTACAAACACACTGCACAAGGTTTCATCAAAATGCATTAATTAGCGCTCAAATTAGAGATTTTGGCCATTTTAGCGCTCCGTTGACTGTACCAGGAGCAATTGCAAAAAAATATGTACAAATTTTCGACCAGTATCGGTTAATACATTAATCACCATGCTGTTAGTTTATTAACGTTTAGTAGTTGCTTAGTCACAAGTAAGTAAAACCATCTGCAAACAACAAATCTACCCTAAAAAAACACAAAACCTGGTTTCATTTTACGTTCAACACCAAAAAAAAAGCATTTTTACAAAAAGCGGTTAGTACACGTGCGCCTTTTCCCCAGAAACAAACAGAAAACGTGTCCAAAAGCTCTATACATAGTGTGATCGATATTATCCCAAGTCGAGGAAGTAAATGAAACCATAGCACTGATTGACTCTTAAGTCGAAAGAGAGGAAAAATTCTCATAACGTACAACGTGAAGGAGATATGGATGTGGAATTTTGCTGGAAGCAAATAAAAAATAAATGTTTAACTTACCGTAATAATCAGTAGCGTGTGCTGGGAAAGGAGTAGAAAAAAATCGTGAATTAAAATCGATTGGAAATAAAACCAACTAAACTTTAAAAAAATTTCATCAGTAAATTATATGCGATTTTACGCGAATTATTGGAACAACTGTTTATAGCCCAGTTAAGCCAGTCCTCAGAAGATTTAAATAGTAAATATGCCCGAATCGCTATTTTTTTGCACGTTTGTGTATCTTGACCTCAGAAAGTGTCTATGGTCCAGTGTTTGGCGGTTTTTCTCTCAGAACTCTTTTGGATAAAACCGATTTGGACAGTAAGCAGGGCATGGCTCAAGTAACAAAAGTTATACAGACTGTCTATTTTCGAGGGCCACACCAAATATCTCGCTTAATATCTATTGTAGAAGAATAAAGTTTTAGAAACAGTTATCCCATTTTTTGTGAGCTATATTTCAGTAAAAAGAAATTTGAAATCCATAGCCTACTTTATGAGATATATTACAAAAACCTGAAAAATAGGAAAACCACAAACGGTTATAGCTTCCTTATTTGAGGAGATACGAAAAAAGTTAAAGGAATGAAAGTTGACGGCAAAGACAATAAGAATAATAACGTGTAACAATAAAATCGAAAAATGCAGTTGGCTTTGACATACGCTATTGTGCAAAAATGAAAAATACATATCTCAAAGTAGACCATGACGCCATTAATTCCGTTATTTTTTTCTCATTCCAACGATATAAAACATGTCACAGAAATTTTAACCGATAGTGTCAATATTTAATATTTTACGAATACCACAATTCATATAATTGAATCGTAACAATCAGCTGTGCCAACTGTCGCATAAAAAAAGACAGTGCAAGAAAAATATTGAAAAAAAACGGATTTCGATGCTACAAAATGAGGAAAGTTCAACATTTAAATGAGGGAAATAAGCCAAGGAGAGTAAGATTTTGTAGATGGTTATTAAATAAGAAAAGGAATGACGCGCTGATATGTAGCAAAATTCTTTGGTCGGACGAATCAAATTTTTCTAATAATGGATTTTTCAATAGAAATATGCATTATAAGTGGACACGAGAAAATACACATTGGTGCAGAGACTGCTTTCCAAGAAAGATTTTCTACGAATGTTTGGTTGGGTCTTTTAGGGACTAAAGTAGTTGGACCTTATTTTTATGATGGCAAATTAACCGCTCGTAGATATCTTAATATCCTGCAAAACGAATTTCAAGATTTTCTTTATGAATTAACAGTGGCAGAAAGATTAAATTATTCATATTTTCAACAAGATGGGGATCCACCCCACACTGCTGTAATATGTACAAATTATTTAAATCAAGTTATGAGAGATAGCTGGATAGGCACCTATGGACCCATTCTATGGCCAGCTCGATCACCCCTTGGATTTTTTCGTCTGGGGTTACATTAAAGACAAGGTATTTCAAACTGCCCCTGAAAATATTGAGGACATCAAAACCAGAATTCGAAACGCATGTGAGGCAATTACTCCTGAAATGCTCCAGAATGTAATGCGTGACGTGTCTCGTAGAGCACGTTTATGTGTCAGAATGCATGGTGCACAATTTGAGCATTTGTAGTTAGAAAAATAAATACACACAATTTTTTTTCAATATAGTAGTAGGTAGTACTGTTATACATAGTTTTTCGTTTTTTTCTTTGGATGTTCGTTTTGTACTTGTCTTTTTATTTATGAGATATTTATTGGTTTGTATTAAATTGTAATAAATAATTACGGAATTATAGTTATTATAAAGTGAATTTTTACTATTATGGCACAGCTGATTGTTACGATTCAATTATATGAATTGTGGTATTCGTAAAATATTAAATATTGACACTATCGGTTAAAATTTCTGTGACATGTTTTATATCGTTGGAATGAGAAAAAAATAACGGAATTAATGGCGTCATGGCCTACTTTGAGATATGTATTTTTCATTTTTGCACAATAGCGTATGTCAAAGAAAACTGAATTTTTCGATTTTTTTGTTACACGTTATTATTCTTATTGTCTTTGCCGTCAACTTTCATTCCTTTAACTTTTTTCGTATCTCCTCAAATAAGGAAGCTATAACCGTTTGTGGTTTTCCTATTTTTCAGGTTTTTGTAATATATCTCATAAAGTAGGCTATGGATTTCAAATTTCTTTTTACTGAAATATAGCTCACAAGAAATGGGATAACTGTTTCTAAAACTTTATTCTTCTACAATAGATATTAAGCGAGATATTTGGTGTGGCCCTCGTAAAATAGACAGTCTGTATAGTGCCGATATGCGCTCTTACCCTGGCAGGTTCAGATTTTACGAAGCTGAAAAAATTCCCTGAACTTTCCAGGTTCTCCACAACCAAAAATTTTAATTTCCATGTATTTTTTAGTGAAATAAAATAATTCCTTGAATTGAATTGAATCAGCGAAAAGTCTTAAGAATAGGGTCGTTTCCTTCAACAACATTTATAAAATATTATTATACCATCAAAAAATATACGAAATATGTATTTCATATATCATATTAAAGAAAGTCCTAATAATCACACGCAAGAATAAATTGGTTTTCAAAATAACAAGGCGGTAAATGATGACGTATGTAATGAGAATTAAATTTTAGGAAATTTTCATGTTTTCGTTTATCATGTTGGTGGTAGTGCTCGGTTGATTTGTTGTGTATTTGTTTACATTGTGTTGAATTTCCATTATATATTATAACCAAAAAATTTTTAATTTTATTTTCTATTTTAAAACATCTTCAACAGTATATTATTAATACAAATTCATTTACATACTTACTTTAGCTTACAGTGTACTTCATATTTTAATCAAGTTAAATAATACCAATAGTTTAAAGACAATTAATATGGCAATGACTCACGCCAATTCAAAATTTCGTAACTTAAATATTTAATTTCACTATGAAAATGAATTTGGAATGTAAAATAAAAAAATACGGGTCAAATCAAATTTTATAAATCACTTGAATACAAAATTTTTAAAAAATGTTCAACGACCCTATTCTATGATTTTTCCATATCGAGACGCAAAATTCCCTGATTTTTTATACAATTTATAAAATTCCCTGATATTTCCAGGTTTTTTGGAAGATTTTTTAATTCACACGGGTTTTCAAGTTCTCCAGGATACCACCCCTTCTCGGGGGTGGACATTTTTACACTCAAAATGACCGTAGAAATCGACGGGGGCTGAATTCTAAGCAAAAAATGTTTTTTCGATAAATCAATATTTTTTGAGTGATTTGCCATTGAAAAATGTTGATTTTCATCTTAAAAAATGCATGTTTTAGAGCGGCTTTTCGCGAATAACTCGAAAACTTTCCGTATTATCAAAAGAATCATCAGGAGCAAAAATGAACCTTATAAAATAACAAATCGATTGCTTTTATACTCTTCGCAAATACAAAACGAAGAGTATATTGCATTCGATCGGCACATTTCTAAAACCGGTAATATTGCTCGTAGAAAAAAAATTACGTATCACTGTGTTGGTGATCGAATTCTGAACAACTTTCAAAATGTCCGCCCGTCTGCATGACCGTCCGCCTGTCCGTCCGTCTGTATGTCCGTCCGTCTGTCTGTCCGCCCGTCACGTTTTTGTAAGCACGGTAACTTAAGAACGAAAAGTCCGATAGTATTGAAATGTGGAGAGTAAGTTAGTGTTAGCTAGAGGAAGATCCCTACTGTTTTTGAACAAAATCGATCAATAAATAGAAAAGTTATTAATTTTTGAAATAAAAATTTGTTTTGCAATTAAACAAAAAATATTTGAAACTAATATCATTTACAAAAAAAACTGCGAAGAGTATCCTATAGAATGTGCAACAATTATGTAACAAGTGTAGCAAATCGGCGAAGAGTATAATGGTTAGCTTGTTTTATTTCTGTAGACGCAATACGAACGGAGTTATGGCTCGTTGAAGGCGACTGTTGGTTCGCCAACAACTGAATTTGAACCTTTCAATGCCAAATGACGGAAAAATGTCGAATTTTTGGAGGAAAACTTGTCAGACCTTTTTAAAATATTTGTAAAGACCTTTAAAATGAACTTTAGTAATAGTCGTTAGCATACAAAGTTACAGAGTTATGACAGTTGTATCGTTTTTTCGGAGGAAACGTCAGCAATGAAACCAATGGCCTAACTTGAACCCCTCGCCTTTGAGACTTTTGAGTTTGAAGGCACTCAAATGCGAACTTAAATCGGTGATATCTCAATTAATTTTCATCCTAGAAAAATAAAAGAAACACAAATTTTTTTGTAAAAAAAACCTTAATTTTCGTACTCTATAAGAAATGTAGAAAAAGAACCTATTTTACTCAGTCATTGTTAATTATAAAATCGAGCAGTCCACTAATTTGTAAGCAAACTTAGGGTGTTCAATTACATCCTAAAAGGAAGCGATTGCAACAATAATAATCCCTCGCCATCTAGCCTATATCTTTTTAGTTAGAATCCATGATGGTTTATTTTCCTTAATGAAAGGTAGTATAGCTCTTGTGACTATGTAGGCCGTTTTGATTCTTTCCTTTTACTGTTTCCTTCATTTTCAGTTGATTCGTTAGATATGTTCATTCTGTTCGTCGTTCATGGTTCACAGGTTGTAGTCTCCTATTTTGTATTCTTCTCCACTGGCTGGACTCGTTTTAGTCAATTGGTCTCGGATCATTATTAGAGCCTATATTTGTTTTCTTTACGGATGCAATATTGTATACGATACTCCGCCTATGTTTGCTTTCTTTATTGGAAACATATTGTATTGGTAATAATATAGGGTATACATTTTGAAACATTATTTTAATAAAGCAAATATATAAAACATTCAAACTAAAGTATCTAGCCGCTGTGTGTCCTTTGTCCCCGCCAAATAAAGAGAAATTAACCGTTGAACTTCCAAATCAGTCGCTTCGGGAAATCACCTATCATTAATAAATTATGAAGTGAAATTGTATGCCAAAATCCCAACAAACATTTCTAGTAACATGCGGTGACCATTAGTTTTATAAAGGGTCTATAAGTGTAACAGATTTGTATAATCATGTTACGAAGTTTTATACTGTTACTAAAGTAGTTGCGGAGTTATATAGCGTGACTATTACTTACAGGTCTATAAGATGGTAACAGATATATTTCCGTTACTACATTATAAAACTTAAAGTGGTTGCTACCAAATAGTATATAATAAAGTTATATAAGGGTAACAATTACTACATTATATAACTATTAATTGGAAGAAAATAAAATACAGCAGCACATTTCACCGGAAAGTTTAAAAAAACTTTTCAATCCTCTTGAATTCAGTTCCAAAAAATTACACCTTTGAAATTTAAGAAACTGAAAAGAATGAAAGAACTGCAGGACTGGAAGTCAAACGTTCTGGTGGACAATATACAGAAAACGTTCCTTTTGGAAATGAAAAACAGAATAATATCACGGTTGATAATGTTGATAATGATACTGAGGAGGTCACAAGTAAGAAAAAGCGGCTTACTACTAAACAAGAAGAGGTTAATACTGTTGAACATTATGAAAACAGAACTAAGTGGTTTACTGAACTAGAAGATGATGATAAGTTTTCTCAGTTGCATGATTTGGAAACAGACAATGAGAAAAATGAAAAGATGCGTAACGAATTAAGGATGTGGGCAAATATGTTTAATATAAAGCAGAATGCTTTAAAAGCACTATGTAACATTTTTAATAAACGTTTGTCAAATGTTTTTCCGAGAGATCCTAGGACATTGCTGCAAACGCCTGTGATTGGTTGAAAATTAAATAACAATTGTTTCAGCCAATGACAGGTCAAATCACCATTATTTACACGAATTAATCGCAAAAAATTGTCTACTGATGGTGTTATAATATTACCAAGAGTTGCCTAATAAAGTTTAAAGATATGTAATATTTCAAACAGTTATTTATAACAAACCTTAAAGTTATATTACATTTCTTAAAATGCATTAACTGTTGATAATAAAACATCGGCCATAAGTTTGGCAGCCATCTTACGGCAATGAGTAATCATTATTTAAAATTAAAAAATGTGTATTAAAAACTCAAAATTTCGTAACAAATGAAGTGCAATTAGTCATAATTGCATGTACAAAACATATTTCTGTACAATTTTCTAAAAAAATGTGTCATTAAAATTGTCATATATTTTTTTTATTTAATTTTTTTTTTAATTGCTTAACATTTTAGAGGCCCACAGTTTTTTCCGAAGTATAAGGGTCATATTTTACAATAATAATTTATTCGCACCAACATTTGATCTTTGTGGATGTCAGAAGCCAATTTAAAAAGTAAATTTAGTAACACGCACCTTTATCAGTGCAAAATTTCCACTATACCCATGTAGGTACCTACATCATTTAATTTCATTACCACATTATTCTTTTGTCAGTTGGTATAGGATCTCTAGGAAAGAGATGATACATTATAAATGAGAGAGAGAGAGAAGTGTTAATAACAAGTTTTTTAGTGGTAACGAATATATTTCTATCACCAATATTTATGGAAAATGGTTATATAAAAAAAGTGATATAGCAGTTACTGATCTGTTTCTGTTACTTACTGTTCTGCAACCTTGAGGTGTATAGCGTGACTAAATATTGGTGCCTGTTACCTTTATATGATTCTCCATTTAAGCGTTATAAGCGGTTTATAGGAGTAACAGAACTATTCCCAGTTTTGCAATATATCACTTGAATGTATATAACTCGGTGTCGGTAATAGGACGGTTACTCTTATAAAACAAAAAATGTTTGTTGGGATTATATAATAGGCGACAAAATGAATGAAACATCAGCACTAGAATTTTTCAAATAGTTTTGAAACCATAGTCCTATCACCAATAAAACACGCGATGCCGAACGGATGGTCCCGAAAATTTTTTATAAATTGTCTGTCAGCATTTTTATGACAGCTGAAATTACTGCACTGAATATTGAGTTCATTTGGATTCATCATGAGGTGGTTACTAGTTCCTGGTAGCGTAATTTCAAAACATACTTATGCACAACGCCAGACCCACCCATCCAAACGCTCATTGGTTATTTCAAAATATACTTACGCTCGACGGGTTTCTGCAAAATGTACTTCGTTTCAAAATATTTCATAACGCACAACATTACCTGCCAAAATATACGCCAGCACAACGAGACCTTTCGAAGCATACATCGTTACAGCACAAAAAAATCGTCTTTGCATACCTTAAATAATTCATAATCCATAATCAGCTTTAAAGGAGGCTTTAACAAAAGTCAAATTATGGAACTGGCCGTAAAGCCAAATCTTATCAATTTATTGCAACTTTGTTATTGTTATAAAATTAAAGATTCTCCTAACAAGTTGGAAATAATTCGATCGAGACAAAAGTTACTTTTTTATTTTTAAGAGTAAAATACTTAATGTATTTTAGTATTTGGCCTATTATTTAAAATATTGGTAATAAGGGAGTGCTTTGGATCCACAATCTCGTCCTTTTGTCTAACAAATTGTCTCTTACGCGATTCTTGTTTTACTTGATTAGCGTCTGTATGATGGCAGTAATACATTTTTCTAAATACCATTCTTTCTAAACGAGTCCATGTATTTCGCAGAACCCATTGGCTTTTGGATACAGTATAAAATTTCTGGACCCACACATTACACTGGTTATTACAATTGTCTTCAGATCCTTGCAGTTTCAACCTCAAGTGTGCTTTATAATCGAATTCATCATTAAATTTTAATATTTCCACATTTCCTTATTTACCGACAACCATAGTTAAAAGAAGTTTTAATGTCTCCATAATTATTGGTAAAATTCACTAAAACAAATACAAGCGCTACTTTTCCACGCTGTCAAAAACTTTGCAATGTTTTTTTGGGAAATGTTTCGAAAAGTCTCGTTGTGCTGGCGTGTATTTTGGCAGATAATGTTGTGCGTTATGAAATGTGTTGAAACGAAGTACATTTTGCAGAAACCCGTCATACGTAAGTATATTTTAAAATAACCAATGAGTGTTTGGATGGGCGGGTCTGGCGTTGTACTGATGTATGTTTTGAAATTACGCTTCCTGGTATTGAGTACGTATCTTCTTTAGTTTTTGAGTTGCGAAAAAAAGAAATTTCAATTCTTGCGATTAAGCCATTGGTTTCATTGTTGATTTTTCCTCCGAAGAAACGAGTCAACCATTTTATTTTCATCATAACTCCGTAAGTTTTTATGCTAACGACTTCTACTAAAGCTCATTTTAAAGGTCCTTTTCAAGTACTTTAAAAAGTGTCTGACAAGTTTTCCCCCAAAAATTCGTCGTTTTTCCATTATTTAACGTTGAAAGGTTCGAATTCAGTTTTCGTCGAACTAAAACAATCATGTTTAACAAGTCTAACTTGGTTCGTATTGCATCCACAGAAAAAAAATCGATTTGTTATTAAAGCTTCATTTTTGCTCCTGATGATTTTTTTGATAAAACGTTCGAGTTATTCATGAAAAATCGCTTTAAAACAGGCATTTTTAGATGAAAAATCAACATTTTCACTCGTGAATAACTCGAAAAATATTGATTTATCGAAAAAACTCCATAAAACATTTTTTGCTTAGAATTTACTCTCCTATAGATTACTGTTACTTTGAGTGTACTAATTTCCACCCCCCCAGAAGGGGTGGCATCCACCCCCATGGCAAAAGCGCATATCGGCACTATACGACTATTGTTTCTTGAGCTATTCCTTACTTACAGTCCAAATTTCACGTCAATCGGTGTTATCCGAAAGAATTCTCAGGTAATAACCTATTTTTACCGTCAAACACTGGATTACTAGTTTTGCAGAAACGAGCTAATAGAGTTGTATAAGTTGTATATTTATGATTTACCACTTTAAATGATTTTAAATATTCAGTGTATCCTTAAATTAAATGCCCTTCTTGTTTGACCAATGTAGCAGCTAGGGCATTCTTCACACGATATTAAACTCCGGATTATGTTATTGTGTTTGTTTGGCATTGTAAAAGATATATTATGACATTTATTGGCTAGGTTTAAATTATCAGCAATATTGTGTGAAATATTGTCTGACAAAGGAGCCAGAATATGTTAAGAGGTTCAAACTGCTTTTTTCTTTAATTTTAGGGTAGAATTTACTCATTGTGTGTTTTTTACGACTACGTAATCTATTATATTTACTGAAAACTCATTGTTTGTTGCAATTTTTGTTCGTTTCCTTTTAGATAATTCAGGTTTTTTTTGGCAGGGGAATAGTAAAGGCTTTAGGTAGATCGGTGCGCAGCTATTTTATGGAAAAAAAATGGCTTGAAGCTGCCGGTGGTCCTTTTCGTCAATAAACTGAAGATGGTACATTATTCCACAAAATAAAAAAAAAATCAAATTCGAAACTGCTGTCGCGAATAGAAAAAAAGGTGTATTTTTATTGTTTCTAGTAACACGTGTTTTTTTATATTTTGATTTATTTTCTTCATAAAAGAAAGCAAGTAGGTATGTACATTTTTACGATATTTCGGGTAACTTTCGAGCTACAGAACGGATAATATCTTTTTGGTCGCTTTTCTATGTTCCTCCTATAAGTTCTTTTCTGCAAAACTAGATGCACTCTTTTGGTATCCATATGTATGTAAAAATGCAAACAATTTAGTCAAGTAGGGAAACTTGGAGGGAAATGATAAAGAAAGTTTTGGAACTTGGCAAAATATGTTCATTAATGTGTATTATTAAATATATTAAAAGGCCCCATGTCGATCTGTCACGCCCGAGCCACCATCTTGATTGAAAAAATGGTGCTCAAATTAAGTTTTTTGCTTATATCTCGCTAACCATTAACGGTATCGAAATTATGCACCATATGTGAAATTAAGCTTATAAAATTCCCTACAAAATACGTCATATACATTTTTTTCCGTATCTATTGTTATACTCCTCGAAAATACAAAAATAAAACTTTGATCGACACTTTTCTAAAATCGTAAATATCACTCACAGAGGAAAATGTTCATGTCACTGTATTAGTCATGCAAATCAGAATCACTGTCAACATGTCCGCCATCTGTCGGTTTGTCTGTCTGACCGTTCGTTCCTCTATCCGCCATATTTCTTGTAAGCACAATAACTTAAGAACGAAAAGTTCCATTTTATTACAACTTTAATGGTAAATCAGCGTTCGACAGAGGAAGAACTGCTTCATTTTTGAAAAAAATCAATCGGAAAATATGAGAGTTACGAACCATTTTACTTAAAAAAAAAAGCATGTAAAGAGTGCTGTAATAGTTGATAAGTTGATAACGTTGATATTTTACGTAATTGCTTGTGACTTTAATCATATTCTGATAATACCATCTTGATTGGCGAAACAGTCACTGGTATAATATGCAGTATTCTTGTGTTTATAGAATCTCAGCAACGATTATAATGCTCTTCGTGTATTTTTCTTTTATTAAAATGGTTCATAACTTTCATATTTATTGATCAAAATTGAAAGGGTTGTTTCTCTATCGAACACCGTTCAAACTTTAATAAAAATAGACTTCTTCTTAAGTTATTGTGGTTGCAAGAAATATGCCGGATGGGGCGACAGACGGACAAACTGACAGACGAACGGACATTTTTAAAGTTATTCAAAATTACATGCCCCATAATTACAATTATATGAACATTTCTCTGTGTGATTTTAGAAGCAGATCAAATTTTTGTTTTTGTATTTTCACAGAGTATAATGATAGATACGGAAAAAAATGTGTATGACATCTTTTGTAGGAAATTTTATAAGCTTTATTTTACATGTGCTGCATATTTTCGATAACACTAATGGTTAGAGAGATAAGCAAAAAACTTAATTTGAGCACCATTTTTTCCAGATGGCGGCTCGAGCGTGACGGATAGAGATGGGGACTTTTAGTATGTTTAATAATACACTTTATTGAACATCTTTTGCGAAGTTTCAAAACTTAATTATTTCCGTCAAACGTCGGTTCCTATTTGACGGGAGTAAAAATAGCAGCTGAAAACATTTTCCATTTAAGTCAATTTCTTCCGTCACAGGACTGGCCAAAATTTGAATCAGAAGTGAAACCTCTCACAAACACCAAACAACCTGAAATTTTATTTTATATTTCTTATAAAAATGAAAAAAACGAAAAACTTACGACCGAGGGCAAAATTGGTACGTAGTTAAAACAACTGTCAAGAAAGAAACCTGCTACACTTTTAGTGAAAGGGTGTACACCTTACAAAATTTATGAAAAAATAACAGAAGAAAATAAAATTTGGAATGTAACTGGCCGGAAAAAATATTTTTTATATCGCGAATAACTCGAAAAATATTGATGTATCGAAAGAACTTCATAGAATATTTTTTGCTTAGAATTCACCCCCCTATCGATTTCTGCGGTTATTTTGAATGTACTAATTTCCACCCCCCCCCCCCCGAGAAGGGGTAGCATTCACCCCTAAACAATAAAAATAACTATTTGCCCCACTTGGGATGTTTCTGATTTTGAATAATAATAAAGAACACACGTTTAAAAAAATATATATCAAAATCGGAGCTGCTCCTGAGGACTTCCGAAGATTGCCTGTTTTACGTATTCATTGACTCGACTACGGCGGACTTGAAAGTCCTTAACTTTTCTAGTCCACATTGTTTGAAACGTGAAAATCCAAGAAGTCTCGGAATGATTTTTTCACCATTACAAAACTTCCCTTCGGTAGGCGAGGGTATTTTCGGAGTTACTTGCAAAAAAGCCTTCTTAGATTTAAATGACTTTTTGGGATGGGGGTGAAGCTAGTGCCCCATCCACGTAAACTTTTATTTATTTCATTTATAGAACTTGAAGCTACACTCGCATATGAAATTTCACCTTGTTTGATTTTTGAGAGGGTCAAAACTTTTGAACACTGGGCTATAATGCTTCAGTATCGCAGAAAATTGAACTTCAGAGACCTTTCCTCCTGCTAATTATAATTCAAATTCAGCTAAAATATACAGTTCAATATCGTTGCTATCAGTGATACTAGATTCGACTTAATTATTCCTCGAACATTTCAATTTTTAAATAACTTCAAATGATTTAAAAAAGACAGAGCGTTAATTTGACCTGTTTCTTTGTTTGCTTGTATGAATTAGAAATCTCGAGAGATATCGAGATGAAACTTTTTGCAGGTTCCTCAGAGTATCATCTGAAGTATTTTTATCTCATATTAAATTCAAAATCGAATGGGAAAACACAGACACCTTCAGCAGATTTTGATTAATACCCTCAATACACTAAAACTGAACAGTTTATATAAAATCTTGCACTGGGTTGAAAAGAATCTGTATAGTAGGATGGGCCGAAAAACAACAAAGTTGTCAAAGCGAAATGCTATAATAAAAAGAAGTTGTGATTGGTAGAGAGAAGACGAGGATTTTTTTTTTAATCGGTTGGTATCATCCGTTCGTCCATGGCTCTCAAAAAAAATGAAAAATCGATAAAATCTACCAATTAGTCTGAATTTTTTTTAAGTGACTGAAAAAAGAACACTTACGAGGTCACTATAGCGGGGAAGGCGATTCCTATTAAAGGTAGAAAGCACTTTTTTTTTTAGAAATCTGTCAAATCTTCCGTTTGCGCATACGCTTTAAAAAACATATTTTTGGTAAAATATGGTTTTTATTGGTATATGTAAAGATGTTACATTTTCTCTGATAGTTATTTTTCCTGAATGGCTAGTTTGAATTTAGCTTTATTAGATAACTCTGACATTATGGATCTTGAGAGCAGTGTTAATCTGATGTAACAATCTTTATTCTCCGCACCACAGACCTTGCCTGATGTCTCGGTGACAAGCTTTACACATCGCTCCACAGCTTGTGTGCGACAGGGAAAGTTTCTTATGTTCCAATTTAAAAGCCACTTTACATTAATGCAATATTGCAGATGCCATGCAAATTTTCATTGCGCGCATGCGTACATTGAGCTATTTCGATCAGCTGATGGCAATATTTTTCATTGCATTGAATTAGCGCGTGTTCTAATTTGATTGCATTGCAGATGCAATATAGTTATTTTATTTGGGAATGTTTGGGTTGCCAACCACGCATTAAAGGAACTGAAGCAACAAACATACTATAACCTACTTTGTAATTATTTTGGGAAATACAAATGATTTTCTCTCTTTCTGTTTATAGTGATTCAGTGATTGTAAAGTAAATAAATAAACAATAAACATATTCATAAAAGTACTTCTTGTCGTCTGGTTGGTAGTCCTAAAGATTTCACAAAATATTGCAGTAGTGTAAAGTGCTTTGAAGATGCAAAAATTATCACGCAAAGTATTGCATGCCGTCCATTTCATTGCATTGCATAAATGTAAAGCCGCTTTAAGGCAGTCTTACAGTGTATTAGGGATAAAATAGTATCATCGTGAATATTGCCCAAATTAGGTGGAGAGAACAACTTACAGGAACTCCAGTCAATTAGGTATTTCAAAGTAGTTTTCAGCATTGAAGTTTAGTTTTTGAGGAGAAAATGACCAAATTGATTTTTCTTTAGTAGAACGTTGCCTTGACTTTATTGTTCGTCTCAACCCCAACTCCCTGATGCATTTTCTGTCATCCATGACCATTGAGTGGTTTTTAGGATGGGCAAAAAATGAATTGCGCTCGATTACAGGTTCTACTACTTGACGCAAGTTAGCAGGTAAGTATATTACCTTAAAAACATGCTTTGGTTTATCGGTAAAAGAATTATTCTACCTAATATCAAACCAAACAGGCATATATGAGCTCAAAATGAATAAAATGGTTTGTTTCAGTTCAAAACTGGGACTTTGTGTGGATATGTACAAACGAAGAACTCTGTTAGCAGCAGTTAATCATCTGGCATATGAAATTCACGTTTGATATTAAGAAGAGTAGTGCTTTTACCGATGGACCAAAGCATGTTTTCAAGGTAATACAAACTTCACGATAATTACCTGCTAACTAGCGTCAAGTAGTAGAACCTGTAATCGAGCGCAATTCATTTTTTGCGCATCCTGAAAACCTTCTCCTCTCAATTAGTACAGGCAAATTAGCCATTTGGGGTAACAAAAATTAATAAAAGGATCATCTTTGGGATTTAAGTAGGTAAAATATCCTGGAGAGTATTCTTTGCAATTCCAAGTTCCGGGAAAATTCAAAAAAAAATTGGAAAAACTCTTTGATTTTCGGTTTTTTTACTCCAGTGGCCAAAATAATGAAAATAGAGAAACAAGTTCCCAACAAAAGTTGTAGCTCGTCTCTTTCTCTACACACAGGTCTTCACACATATTTGTCTTACTTACGCCGTTTAGAAGATAAATCGAGTTTTCCACTTATAGTTTTAAGCCACTTCGAAATGCGCGAAAAATGAGAATTCTCCGGGAGTTTCGTACGACCGGGCTTATCGATCGATAATTCTTACTATTCAGAGCACCCAAAAAAATTAAAATAACATAAAATGTAGAGAAAAGTCCCAGCTTTAACACACAAAATTCATAAAAAATTTTATCATAGAGAAAAAGTCTCAGAAGATGGCTTAGTAAAGTTTGTACAGTTGATCCACAGATTTATTAATATCTTTGCCGGGAGTCGTTAGAAGGATAATTCATTTTGCTTATATATTCTTATATAATGATATATTAATCCAATTAACATTTTATTGCAATTACTTTTGTTGGAAAAATATGCTTTGCGATCAAAGTAGAGGGTATATTTCTCATCGAGCAATCACCTCCAAATTTTGGAGTTAAATTCGCTATATCTTAGTTAATAATAATAGCACAGTCTTAATTTTAGGATTATAAGCACAATAAAACAAATTCTTTCGAATGACTTTGGAGTTTTTTTAAATGCGTGCAGCACTTTTTGAATTTGTCTACATTATTCATACACGTTCTAGAAATGAACAATTATACAGTAAAACATATACAACTTATTTGTTTTCTAACATTCTTCTATGAAATTTTCACAAAATATAGATTAAAGTGAGTGGAATCGAATCCATGTAGTGAAAAAGCACCCATTGTTACGGGAGAAATAGGCAGGATGAAACTCAAAGATATAAATAAATCAACTGATAAAGTTTACTAAGCCATCTTCTAACACTTCTTTTCTCTATGATAAAAATTGGTATGCATTTTGTGATTAGTTCCACATTAAAGCTGAGACTTTTCTCTAGATTTTATGTTGTTTTCATCTTCTTAACTGCTCGGAATAGTAAGAATTATCGATCTATGTGTCCGGTCGTACGAAACAGAAAATTTTCATTTTCCGCGCATTTCGGAGCGGCTCTAAACTATAAGTGGAAAACTGGATTTATCTCCTGAAGGGCTTAAATAAGGCAAACATTTGTAAAAACCTTTTTTGTAGAGAAAGAGACGAGCTACAAATTTTGTTAAAAACTTTTTTCTGTATTTTCATTATTTTAGCCGCTAGAGCAAAAAAAAACGAAAATCAAAAAGTTTTTCCAAATTTTTTTAAATTTTCCCGAAACTTGGAAGTGCAAAGAATGCATCATTCCATTATACAGGTTTATTACCTACTTAAATCCCGAAGATAACCCTTTTAGTAATGTTTGCGAGGTTTTTACAACATTTTGCTTCATTGCCTGTACTAAATGGTCATGGATGGCAGAAAGCACATCGGGGAGCTTGGGTTGAGACGAATATTAAAGTCAAGGCAACGTTCTGCTAAAAAGAAATCAATTCGGTAAATTTTTCCTCGAAAACTAAACTTTGATGCTGAAAACTACTTTGAAACAATTGATTGGAGTTCCTTTAAGTTTTTCATTCCACTTATTTTGCGTAATATTGACGATGGTACTATTTTATCACTGATACACTGTGAGACTGCCCCAAATTGGAACATAAGAAGCTTTCCCTGCCACACACAAGCTGTGGAGTGATGTGTAAAGCTTGCCACCGAGGCATCAGGCAAGGTTTGTGGTGCGGAGAATAATAGAAATGGCTACATCAGGTCAACTCTGCTATCAAGATCAATAATGTCAGAGTTTTCTAATAAAGCTAAATTCAAACTAGCCATTCAGGAAAAATAATTATCAGAGAAAATGTAACCTATGTACATATACAAATAAAAACCATATTTCACCAAAAAAATATGTGGTTTCTTAAAGCGCATGCGCAAACGGAAGACGTTGACAGGCTTCTAAAACAAATTGAATGCTTTCTACCTTTAATAGAAATCGCTTTCCCCGCTATAGTGACCTCGTAAGTGTTCTTTCAGCCACCTAAAATTCGGACTAATTGGTAGATTTGATCGATTTTTCATTTTTCTGAGCCATGCGCGAACGAGAGATACCAACCGGTTAAAAAAAATTCCCTAGTCTTTTTTCTACCAAACACAACTTTTTTTCACGCAGACAACTTTGTTGTTTTTCGGCCCATCCTACGGTATAGCCTCCGCTTGATGAAGACTTGGCATATTCTGGAGGCGAAGGACAAAATCAAAAGCCATCAAATTTTTTTCTGAATTGACGGGACAATTTCAACAGTTTCTTTAAATTTGCTTTTCGATAATAAACACGTTAATAGCATTTTATTCAGTTTATTATTTTCTTTTGGGATCTTTCCAAAAGATTCAATTTTCAAATTGCTACCCCCCACATTGGTTATATTATCTTTAAACCTGAAGGAATCAACTATTCCTTTTGCAGCAAAATGTTTTCTATTCCATTGAAAAGGGATCTCAGAGGTATCTGGAGCAAGATGGTGAACACTTTTAGCCTATTTTTACCGAAAATAAATGTTAAGATTCAATAAAATCTTATTAATTCACGAATGTCGCTCATATTATACATATATCTCAAAGAGTTGTACGTCACCAAAATTTCAAATAGCTAACGTAAGAAAACCAGTGCTTTTATATCGAAAGACTCTGTACATGTTTCTTTGATCGGTGTCTAGATAAGTAAAACCTCTAAATCTTAATCTAATTGTCTTTTTTGCCAAGTCATGATAAGCACTTCACCTTTTAAGGTTGAATGCCTTGGATTTCGTTGTCTGTAGTATTAGCACAAAACGATATTAAACTGTCATATTTTATCTGATTAGATCCCCTAGACATATATTATTAATAGAAATGCTAAATCTAGAATTTGATGACTGAATAAATTTAGTTTGATATTAACGTAGCCAATTGATGAATAAATATTTGCTTTTGTATCTAAAACAAAGGAAAAACTTGAACACTACATCTAATACACTAATTTTTTATTGGGATTGTCCTCCAAATAAGGACAAAAATGAAGTAGAGATACAGGTTAAAGGTTACCTTTTAAGAAGCAACATATACTAATCCATACAGCTTCGTGGAAAGTCGATGAATGGTTATTTTTATTAGATCGTATCCTACGTGGAAATCAACAAAGAAACTGAAGTAAATATTTTGCTTGAGAAAATGTAACCTTGACTTATGTCATCCCTAGTTCAACAAATTCGATCGGGGCGATATAATAAAATCAAACCACTAAGATGGCAATGTCACATCGGGACTGTTTCTATTGAATTTTATAAAAAATCGAGGCTCCAAAGCCTGGATTTTAAAAATGTATTCAAAGACGTACGAGCAGTAACAAATAACACGATGAGTTGGCTCATGCATTTTCTGAGTACATTGTGCAACGATTGTAAAAACATTGCAAAGGTTTGGGACGTCACTTGTGCTAAAGGGAAATATTAACAAGTGGGTCAATTAAATTATAAACAAAAACAATAATTATAGTTAGTACAATATTTAGTGGGCCGTGCTAAGAATAGTTTTATGTTTTATGTAAATAACAATTTATTTTTTGCTATGACCACAATTTTCTGTATTCTGCTCTTGATTGGCCCAAAACCTATTTTCAGTATCTTAGAAAGGAACAAGGAAAGTATGATATATTATAAGAATAATAATAAAATCCTGAGGTGAACAATATTTTATAGCATAAAATGACAACGAAAATTTTATTACGACGTCAGCATTATAGTCCAGTCGATAAAGTAAAAAATACACCAGAAGCTCACAAAAAATGTTATCTGAGATTTTCCTTCCGTAACTGTTAATGCGAGGATTAAACATCCCAAATCCACAAAAATCAGTTCTGGGGGTGCCGCGCAACCCCCAAAAGAACCACCCCTTCGGTGAAAAAAGCCCTACTTATTTTACTGATAACTCGTTAACAGTTAAAGATATAAAAAAAATTGCTCATCATAAAAAAAAAGCTTGACTAATTGCCTAAAAAAAGTCCTGCTATATTTTCTTGTATATGCCATAGTTTTCGAGAAAATCGATATTGACAAAAATTGCAAAATTTGTATTTTTAATGCGCGCGAATTTTCGCTTATTTGAAATTTTTTGCGCTCGGCCTATAAAGCTAGGAAGAAAAATCAAAATGGGTTTTAAAGGGTATGTATATAAAACACTCTTGTGTTGCCATTTTTAAGGGCTACTTATATTTATTAGTATATAAAAATACAATATAATATAGTTATCTCTTGATTTTTTGTGCATCTAACTATTCACAGGGCCCATAAAAAATAACTAACTATAATGTAAGTTATAAATGCATTATCTTTTAGTTCAAGGTAGTAGTTCAATGCAGAAAAAGTTAGGAATAAAAATATTTATATTTACAAATTTAGCAGCATGTTAAAGTTAGTCTAAAAAAAATCCAAAAAAGGCTGTATATTCAATTTTTTGATATTTTTTTAATACAACTATTAAACGATTAGAAACAATAGTTATATGATATATAAACTGAAAAAAAAAATTTTTTTGAGATAAATTTTCAAAATGTTTGGGCCTTTTCTTTATTTTTAGGAAACAATAAAAAATTGGCCAAAATTTGGCTAACTTCAACATGCTGGTAAATTTTTAAATGTGAATATTTGTATTCCTAACTTTTTCTGCATTGAAGTACTACCTTGAACTAAAAGATAAGGCATTTATAATTTATATTAAAGTCAGTTATTTTTTATGGGCCTGTGAATAGTTAAAAATGCAAAAAATCAAGAGGTAACTATATTATATTGATATTTTTATATACTAACACTAACACAAAAGAGTATTTTATATCCCGTTTAAAACACATTTTGATTTTGCTTCCTAGCTTGTTTGATTTTCGAGCAATTCAATTTTTTTATATAGGCCGCGCGCAAAATATTTCAAATAAACGAAAATTCGTGCGCATTAAAAATAAAAAATTTGCAATTTTTTCAACATCGATTTTTTCGAAAACCATGGCATATACAAGAAAATTACAAGAGGACTTTTTTTTAGGCAATTAGTCACGCTTTCTTTTTTATGACGAGCAATTCTTTTGTATCTTCAACGGTTAACGAGTAATCAGTAAAATAAGGCTTTTTTCACCGAATGGGTGGTTTTGGTGGGGGGGCGGGTACCCCGAGAACTGATTTTTGTGGTTTTGTGATGTATAATCCCTCCACTAACAGTTACTGAAGGAAAATTTCAGAAAACATTTTTTGTTAAGGAAATCTTTATAATTATTGGACTATTAGGTTCTTCTACTATAAAATTTGATTTAAAATACAAAGCTAATATACGATTCAAATGTATTGACCCCTCACTTTAACCGCGAATATCTCAGAAACGGAGGAGCAGAAAAAATTGGAAAAATTATGTGTTCATTATGAGTCTATTCTAAATCAATCATTGAAATTTGAATAATGTTCATTGAACACTTTTGAAGTTATATTGAAAAATGTCATACTTTTCAAGGAAATTTTGAGCTTACCAGTTTTAAATCCATTATATCTTGGAAAATATGCATACTAGGTAAATAATATTTTAGACACCGATAAAGCATGGCATTTTTTGTACAAGAAAATTTTTTCATAATTTTTTATTTTTACTCATCAATGTTTTTAAAAAATGTTTGATAAAATAGTTAATTATATAAAATGTAAGCATTTTCAGAAAAAAGAATTGGTACATACTAAATATTAATTTGGTTATCAAGCGTAAAGGATAATATCATTGCAAGTTTGTAATAATATTATTACGTCTGATAACTACAAGTAAACCATTGTAGGATGGCCGATAGCCGCGCAGAGAGTGAAGAAATATCGTCGTTGTTGGATAGAGACAAGTTTCTTAACTATGAACGCAGTACAGTCGGGGGAGAAGATTCAGTAAAAGGTGCTGTCTATTCACCGAGAATCCCCTGGTATGCCACAGGTCAATTTTTATTTTCGAGTGAACAACAGTTCTTTGTTTTATATTTGAAATATTTGTAAATTATAACATTTAATTGATTTAGTTTCAAATAAACAATACAACATAGCAAACATACAAAATAAATACACATTAGATTAAACGTAATGAGACTACAATTATAAAGTTTGAGATAAATGCTTACAATGTATTTTTTATTTACCTCTGCTCTGTCCAACTTCCGAAGTAATCCAGCAAACAAAATTAAATTATATTACTAGTAGTCGTAATAATATAATGATTCTGATGATGACACTTCAACACGTGATACCCGGTGGCCAGCCGTGGTCACAAAAAAATGTCCCTTTTTATACTCTGTCTTTGTACACTATTTAAAATATAATTGTTATGCAATTAAAATAAAATATATTTTGCTATACATAACACAACTGATATAATAGATTTGTACATATACTTTTCCAAATGATATAATAGGAGCTCCAGCTGTAGATTCCTGCTCCATTCATTTTAAAACAAAACTTATAATTTCTTGACAAAGATTTATGTTAACTTTGCTTTCAAATACCATGATATTTTCTTATAAATATTGCTAGTGATGGTACACGTAACAATGTGTATAAGTAGATATTTCTAATAGGTACCTGTGCATTAAATATAAGTTATACACTACAAGAACTTTTCTCGAGACTGTACCACCGATGTTTACACGAGCAAGGAACATAAACAAGTGAGCTCCCGTAGAGGTGGGCGGGCTTCGACCACTGCGCATCCTAATCTCATCGGCCATTCTAGAATGGTCAACCTGTAAATTAATATTTGATTTATACTAATTATTTTTTCTGAAAATATTTACGTTTTATATAATTAACTATTTTATCATTTTTTTTTAAATACGTTGATGAATAATCTAATAAACATAACGTCTCGTTTTTGAGAATAACTGCAAAATTTTAAAATAAAAAATTATTAAAAAATTTCCTCGCACAAAATATGCCGTGCTTTATAGGTGTCTAAAATATTATTTACATAGTATGCATATTGTCCAAGATATAATGAATTTAAAACGGGTATGGTCAATATTTCCTTAAAAAGTAGTACATTTTTCAATATAACTTAGCAGAACTTCAAAAGTGTTCAATGGACATTATTCTAATGTCTGTAATTGATTTAGAATAGACTCATAATGAACACATAATTTTTTCAATTTTTTTCTGTTCCTCCGTTTCTGAGATATTCGCGTTTCTGAGATATTAAAATGAGGGATCAATACATTTGAATCGTATACTAGTACCTTTTTCCTGGCGGCTCTTACGCGCGAACGTATGGTATATCAGTATACAAGAAATATAAAACTATTCTTAGCAATTTTTACCACAAAACATTACATTATAACTTATTTGCCTGAACTACAGCAAAAAAAATCACGTATGTATATGTTAAAGAAAAAATACCGGTCAAAATTTTAAACAGATGTGCGTTTATTTGACGCCCATATAAACCATGTTTGCAATATTATTACGGAGATTTTGCACTGTATGTCTACATTTCATGGTCAGTATGAAATTTTATGTTGCATTTGCAAAATAAAACTAAATGAGCTGCATAAAAAAAAACGAAAGGAAACTACACAAAACAATAATTTCACCTATACCTACAAAAATTATTAAAACAAAAGGAATGCTGGTTTCCATTCAAATTAATAACAAGGCAACCACTAAAGAAGGGGATGTCTAGCAAGCTGTTTTACTGGAAGGATTTCTTGAGAAATGAGGTGCGGTGATGATTTATTGGTGGTTGAAGCAGTAAGAAATACTGAAAGAGGCTCATAGAATCGGTGCACGTTTATTATTTACATACTTACTTAGCGTGATAAAGATTTAGGATTGTACAATTTATAGTAATTAATACTGGGAAACTCAATATCTAGACTAGTGTGCACTTCAACAGAGAAACGCACACGCATTTCAGTAGAGAAATTAAACATGTAGGTTAGCCACCTCGACCACCGGAACTGAATCCAGTTGGTATTTATCAAATAGTTAAACAAAGCTAAGCGTATATGATTTTAGAGTTGAAATATATATACTTAAATAATACTGAAATTACGCATTATTCATTTGCTTATACATTGATTTATTGGTAAAAACTAACTTAGATATTTTGACATGTTCTTTGTTATCAAAATTGGTGCGTAAGCCAAATAATTTATTTCAGTTTACATACAGTGACTACCAAAAAGTTCGCTCAACATCAGATGCATTATGCAAATAGAAAATATTGTGGTCTGGGATTACAAAATCGCCTTGTCTATATGGGTTTACAACCAGAGATATTTAATAAAAATTGCGGGAAAACACGATGTTGAACATTCTTTTACTTAAAAAAAGCTTCCCACCACACGGATTTACTTAAAAAATTTTACTACACTTCTTGAAATGTTTAAAAGTTCCAGCAAAAAAAATGCTATGGTAAGACAATTTATTTTCGGTCAATTTAGACCCCTTAGTTTTATTCTACTATACCTCTTATTTTAAAAAAGTTCTCTTTACTTATATTTTATTATTTCCGTTTTAGTCACAGACAAACGTAAAGTTGAAGGAAAGCCTGTAATAAAAAAAGGAGTGGCAAATTACGATGCAAACAGCCTAAAAACTTAGCACTTCATAGGAAAATCCAGTGGCGCTATCGCTATTCAATTTTGGCCGGAGTCGCCGGTAATACAAACACAACCGCTTTCCTTCCCGTCTTTTTACTTATATGGTCGACTTTCTATAGATTTTATCCCACAACATTGTATTGTTGTCGATAGTAGAGGTATTTCAGAATCTTATGAACCGCGAGATGCGCAAAAGACAAAGTTTGTTCTGGGTTTATAACTGTATTTTGAAAACACTGACAGCTGCCTTGCTGTATACATAAACAAGAGCTCGGGATAAATTGTAAACAATGAATCTAATATTTTTGAGAAGTGTAACTGAGTCCACGAGCGGGATTTTGCCTCTGCGCATATGAAGGTCACAGCTCATGAGATTTTGAAACACCTCTACATATGTATGCAAAATTTCAAGGCAATACATCAATTGGAACTGGTTTAAAATTAACTTGCAAGATATGAACTAAAGTGACTGACGCTTGACTGATGTAACTTGAATAAATGTTTGTAAAAAAGTTTTTCATAATTCGAAACATCTATTTCCGTGTATGCCTGAGATAATTCAAATAAATTATAATTGTTTAAACAATTTGAAAAACATTAAAATACTACACACCAGAATCTGACCAATTATTAATAATTTGTGGAAATAGACGATAATAAACGTCAAAAATACGCATTCTTGGGACCATAAAAAGTGATCTTATAAGGGCTTAATCCCCAAAAGAATTACTAATTCTAAAAATATACGTAAATTCAATTATAATGGAACCTACTTTAGTACTATATGGGCACTGGCAGTGAAACAGATTCAGTCAAAATGAAATATTTAGTAGAGTGGTAGAATAGCTGCCTTTCTTCTAAGATCCAAGTATTAAAGCTAAGCATGTTTTATTTAAGCTTCCTGTCCGCACTATTAATATTATTTTGGTAGACACTGCAAGTACGTTTATTACATACCAACAGCTAGCGCATGTTTACGACTATACAGGGCGTCCCACCGTGAACTGGATCCATCGATATAGGGAAAAATATGCTACAAAATTTTTTGAAAGTTACTAAAGTTATAATGTGGCTAATTCAAACAAAATAAATACAAACATGTGGTACTTCCAGTTATACCGGAAGTCTATACCAACTTGCTTACTTTAAATGGAACAACCCATATGTTTTCGACTTTTCGAAATGACCATGAAATAACATGTAGCACACCCTATACCTAAACCCGGCAGTTTCGGATATTTTACATTTTATAAAAAAATTGACAGGTGCTACGGTTTGCAAGAACCGTAATAACTTTCTTCTTGTAGGATATCCCCGTTTGTTCTTTGGAACGTAGAAAGAACACAAGATGAGCTACGCTTTACAGTGAAAATGAATTCCATAATGGTGTACGAAGTGTTCCATTTTTCACGCTACATCTTGTCAAATTCAAACCTCAAAAACTTTTTAGTTCAAATGGAACACCCTGTATTTCTTCAAATCAACTTGTGTAAAATTACATTTTTATTCTAGTATAGGCATTGTAGGGGGTTACAGTTACAACTTGTTGAATTATTCGCGATTTTCTTAAATGTTCAAAAATTGTTAGCAAAAATTGCCATCATCTTGGCCATGATTAGACACAATCATCAATATCAGTCATTCTTTTACGTCAAAAAATGTCAATACGTTTAAATTGCACTGACGAAGACTTTCTAAATCCGTTTATTTATGGAGAATGTGATGTGATAAAGTAATATCAAGATCAAGGAACACATTTGCTACTCGATACCCACAAGAACAGAAATCATCACCAAATGCTGTAAAACATATTGGATAATTTTAGAAAATAAGTCTCTGTCAAGGTATGAATTCAAAGGAGGAAGCCTATTGTCGATGACGAAAACATAGAAGGATATTTTCAATGATGTCAATAAGGCAAGCTGCTCTGGAATAAGGATTATCCAAGAATTCAGTTCACATAATCTTGAAATAGGTTTAGAACAGTTCAACAATTAAAAGAAACGGATTTCTTAATGAGAGAAAATTTGTGTGAATTTGTTTTAAAAAGACATGAAGGTAATCATTTTGGACATATTATATGGATTGATGAGGCAAAATTTACCAACAATGAACTCTTCAATCGACACAATTTACATGACTGAAGTGACTCAAATCCTCATATGTTCAGGGAGCGAAATATTCAAGAACATTGGCAGTTTAATGTGCCATGACACAGGATAGAGTGGTGGCATTGAGAAAAATTTAAATAGTAAGTTGAAAAGATTTCTTCTTCAGCTAAAATGTCGCAAGGTTTCCTCCTCTGAACTTCTGCCTTGATAGAGCCAAATATTCTAAAATTATCCAATATGTGTTATACAGTGTCTGGTGATGGTGTCTGTTTTTGTGGGTATCGAGTAATAAATATGTTACATCTTCTTCATATTACTTTATCACATTCTCCACAAATAATAAACAAATTTAAAAAGTCTTCGTGGGTGTAATTTAAACCTGCTGACATTTTTTGACGTAAGAGAATGACTGACATTGATGATTGTGTCTAATCAAGTTGATGGCAATTTTTGCTAAAAATCCTTAAAGATTGAAGAAAATCGCGAATAATTCAAAAATTTGTAACTTTAACCCTTACAATGTATATACTACAAAAAGGATAATGTAATTTTAGACAACTTGATATAAAAAATACAGGGTGTTCCATTTGAATTAAAAAAGTTTTCGAGGATTGAATTGAAAGAAATTTAACGTGAAAAATGGAACACTTGGTATACTATTATGGAACTCATTTTCATCTTGTGTTCTTTCTACTTTCCAAAGAGCAAACGAAGATATCCTTCAAGAAGAAAGTTATAACGGTTCTTGCAAACCGTTGCAAGCATCAAATTATTTATAAAACGTCTGATATCTCAGAAACTGCTGGGTTTAGGTATAGAGTATGCTCATATTTTCGACTCAAAATTTTATGGTCACTTCGAAACGCCGAAGATATATAGGGTGTAAGCACGTGTAAGCAAGTTGCTATCGATTTCCGGTATAACCGGAAGTACCACATGCTTGTAATTATTTTAGTTGCATTGGCCACGCTGATTTTAGTATTTCCCAAAATTTTCAAAATTGTTTGAAATATACTTTTTCCTATATCGATCGATTCAGTTCCCGGTGAGACACCGGGAACTGTATGTAATAATTTTTTTGTACTACTTGTACAATAGTTCTATCAAAAACCAACTCCTTGGACCTTGTCTATATAAGTCTCGGAATTGAAAGAAAAATGGCGTAAGGCCCAATTTGAAGTTTTTTCATATCTCATAACCTTCTTGCACCAAAAAATTGAAATATCTCAACTAGAGTTGCGTTATATATATGCAAGAAACTTCTATAACGGCGAGAAGTTAAAAATGATGAAAAACACAAAAAACATATTTGATAACTCATTCAAAATCTTTTTAATGGACGACATGTTTGTATCCTACTTAAAAAAAAATTGGCTTGTAATATACCAAACCTTTTGGTAAGTAATGCTTACACATTATTAAGACAGAGATGTTTAAATTGAGTTAACCTATGTTCTAAACGCAAAACATTTTGGTACAGTCCAACACAATCTACGTCCCCTTGATGGGATAAAAAACATTTGCAATAAAACGAAAAATATGGTATACAGGGTGATTCACATAAAACTGCCCAGGCAGTTTCCATGGTAACGAAAACATATGTAAATTCTGTAAAAACCTGTTGTTATATATTCTTGGCGACTTTATTTTGTCTTTCTAATGTTTTGAGTTCGCTTCCGCGACACGGACAAGGCTCACTGTGTCGATATTTGATAGGACTACAAGTATATGCAAGAAAGATTGCCAGATACGGTCGAAAAACGCACCAGCTCTTGGTATATCAGTGTATAGAAGGAATGTTACTGTTAAATTAGTCTAATTAATTTCCCCAAGATTAATGATCATAAATAAGATTACATATTAACGATTTAGTGCCTTATTAGCAACTTGCAAAAATTAATAAGGTGCCGGTCCGATTACTACAGTGCATGTGTACGTGTATTACAACATCGATATAACGTATAATAAATCCAATCGTGCTCACTGTACCTTTTCTGGGCCTCCACCAGTCCTCCATGTAGCCTTTAAGCGGGGAAGAAGAACACGAAGATCCTTGTTAGCATTCACAATACAATAATTTGTCACTTATGTCTAACATTTAAACAACTAGATAAGGGATCGGGAGGTAAATGGCAGTTTTCTTAAATCGGATCAAATTTTGAAATAATTACAATCATACAGTCCACTTTCGATTGTTCAGTTTGCTGATAATTGTGCATGAGTACATGTTTATGCTTGAAATTGCATTTTCTATTGCTTATGCTGTACTTTACACTAGCCACACTTTCGTGTTAAGTATTCGGGTACCCTCTAGAATTAGAATTTATCAAAATAGTTTTTATTGTGAGATAAAGTGATTCAGATTATTAGATTCTTCAAAATGTCAGTATATTTTCCACGATGGTCACATTTTTATTTTTATTTTGGAATTACAGAAAATTTATGGACCAGAAAATCCATTTCTTGAGATTGCCTCAAAATAAAAATTATATTATTTCGTAGCCCCTAATCCATACATTATCTATTATCTATTAAAAATAAATAAGTTCCATGTATCCACTCCTTATTAAAGCGACTAGGGAACCACTAAAATTCACAAGAAAATGAAAACAACTTGTTTTTTTTTTTGGACCACCCTAATAATAATAACAATAACAAGTTAACCGTGCCGATTTACTGCACTTTTTATACAGGGTGTCTCTAAAAGGTGCGCAAAAATAACTACCACAAATTCCTGAGGCTAAAATATGACAATCTAACCCAACTTACCTCTGTCCAAAAGTGGATGATTTCGGTGATACAGGGTGTCCAAAATTCAATTTGGTTTTAGTTTTTCATAAATATATTCGGCAAGGGGGGTTTTGTGGGGTGACAAATTAAAATCTGCCCTCATTTCTACTGTACAATTTATAGGGCGGCACCTGCGGTACTTTGCATACATTTAGAACGAAATAACTTTTTTGAGCCACACTGTATTTAACTTTAAAATAAACATTCTTATTCTCCAACGTCTCTTATCTAAAAAAGGTATACCTGGTTAGATTTGAACAGCCGTTTTTGAGATATCTGGATTTAAAAAATTCATTTCGAGTATGGCCAGGTCTAAACTATTGTAATACAACTGAACACAATTTGAAGCGATGGCGTTGTAATAAGATAACTGTCATTAAAAACTGACGCTTTAAATTGCGAGTAGTACTGGAATATCGTGAAAGTGAATTAGCAAGCGCCGGTGAATTGTCGAACAATTTGCAAATTTATTTTCGTCATGGCCGTACAGTATACCAAAGAAGAGATGGTCGATATGTTATTGGTTTTTGGATATTGCCAAGGAAATTGTTCAAAATCTTGCAGAGTATACAGGGAACGATTTCCGAATCGCCGCTTACCAAACCGTAAAATATTCGCGGCAGTTGAAAGACGTATTCAGAATCAGAATCAGAATATGCTTTATTGTCCGAAAAATTACAAAAAATTTTTGTTGACAAAGCCAAACTTAAATACTAATAAAAGTTACAAACATTAAGAGCAAAGAAAAACAAAAAACAACAAACAGGATTACATTTATTTTATGTATAAAACAGTGATAAAAATGGGTCAATAAAATGTGTCCTGAAAGAATTCATTCAGTGAATAATAAGCCTTGCTAACCAATAATTTCTTAAGTTCTCTTCTAAATTTATTATTGCTTATAATTTGCCTCAAATTTAGAGGAGGATGATTGAACATTTTTCTGCTATTATAGAGAATTGAATTTTTTATCTGAGCCGATGATGGAATAGGAAATGTGATGTTATGAGTGAGCCGTGTGTAGCGAACCGAATCCCCGTTTATATCACGTCCAAACTTTTTATGCATGAGGCATGCAGTCTCAAAAATGAATATACACGAGAGCGTCATAATTCCATGCTTTAAAAACAGTGGTTTACACGAGTCTCTTACATTAGCCTTACACATGTACTTTAAAGCCCTTTTTGCAGCACAAAAATTTTATTAAATAAATATTGCGAGCAAGAACCCCAGAAACAAATACCATAACGTAAATTTGAGTCTATAAGGGCAAAGTATGCATTTCTTGCCGAGTCGAAGTTTAATTCATTTGCCACCTCTCTAATTGCATAACAATTAGTAGCTAATTTTTTACTTAATATTGAGATATGCTTTTCAAATTTTAACTTACTGTCGATATGTAGGCCTAAAAATCTACATTCAGCTTGGTTTTTTATAATTTTGTCGTCCAAGTATACCTCATTCAGGTCGCACTTAAATGTAATGACGTTAGTTTTAGATACGTTAAAAGATAATAAATTAGCATCACACCAATTTTTAATCATTTTTAAATCGCTACTCACGATCTCATGGAGTTCATCGATGTATTTACCATGCCAGAGTATCGTGGTATCATCCGCAAAAAAATTGAACTTTCCTTGAATATTAACAGAAGCCAAATCATTAAAATATATTAGAAATAGTAAAGGCCCAAGGACAGAACCTTCTAGTTGTTTTGACACTTTACCATTAAAAATAACTTTTTGATAGCGACCAGATAAATATGACTTGAACCAATCCAGTGTTATACCTCTAAACCCGTAGATTTGTAGTTTCCCCAACAATATCCTGTGATTTACGCAGTCAAATGCTTTAGCCAAATCACAGAATGCTGCTGCAGCCAACTCCCCATCATTAATCTGAAGATATAGTTTCTCTAAAAAGGCAAATATAGCATCGTTTGTACTTTTCGAGGCATGAAAACCAAACTGTTCTGCACAGAGGACCTTATTCCGATACAAAAAATCTAAAATTCTTTTCTTAACCAATTTCTCTATTATTTTTGATAACGTAGGAAGCAATGATACTGGCCTATAGTTGGAAGATGATTCATGGTCTCCACACTTAAATAGCGGAACAACTTCTGCAATTTTTAAACAAGACGGAAAGGTTCCTGTTTCGAAAGACGTATTAATAGCCTCTACCAAGATCTGTAAAATATTTTCTGGCAGTTTTAAGAATATTTTTAGAGAGATACAATCCCAACCGCTAGTATTCTTATTCCTAATGTCGTTCAATATTTCCCTAATTTCTTGGGTATCAGTAGGAGTCAGGAAAAAAGATTCAAGTACAGAAAGATTATTCAAGTACTTAAGAGGATCGCAATTTGGAGTAATTTTATCACTTAATTTTTTTGCTATAGAGCAATAAAAGTTATTAATTCCATCAGCGCTTAGATTACTATTTACCTTTTTGTTATTATTTTTTCCTCTAAGATCATTTACAATTTTCCACGTTTATTTTTGCTTGTTAGCTGACTGTGAAATTCTATTACTATAATAAATATTTTTAGCAGCTAGAATAGTTTTCCTGTAAATTTTTCGGTACCTATTAAAGTAAGTGAAACGGGTGTGTTTGCGCCTGTTTCTGCTGATTATGGTTGTGCACGTAAGGTAAGAACTCCAAAGGTTGAGGAAGAGATTCTAAATCGGATTGAAAAAAATCCAAAATTCTGCAGCAGACGATTGGGCTTAGAGCTAGGGGTAAGCAAAGATACTGCTGACATAACTACGATGGATTACTTTTCATGGGGAACTTTGAAATCCCTTGTGTATTCTAGGCTAGTAGATACAGAAGATGAATTAAGGAGACGTATTCAAACTGGAATTGATAGTTTGAGAAATTATGACGAAATGGTCCAGAGAGTTCAATTTAATTTTTTACGACGTATTAATCTTTGTACACACGAACATGGAGGTCATTTTGAACATTTGTTAAAAGCATTTCATTTTCATTAACTTTTTGTTGTTGATAAATCTCTTATTGGCTGTTTATACTCGAGAATAAAATTAATAGCACATCCACTTGTTTTTGTAATTTTTGGAATCAAAATTTAAATCCAAATATCTCAAAAACGGCTGCTCAAATCAACTCTTACCAGGTATACCTTTTTTAGGTAAAAGACGTTGGAGAATAAGAATGTTTATTTAAAAGTTAAATACCGTGTGACTCAAAAAAGTTATTTTGTTTTAAATGTATGCAAAGTACTGCAGGTGGCGCCCTCTAAACTGTACAATGAAAATGAGGGCAGATTTTAATTCGTCACCCCACAAAACAACAATTATTTAAAAAAATATTTATGAAAAACTAAAACTAAATTGAACCTTGGACACCCACCCTGTATCTAGAAATCATCCACGTTTGGATTGAGGTAAGTTGGGTTAGATTGTCATATTTTAGCCTCAGGAATTTGTGGTGGCATTTTTTCCGCACCTTTTAGAGACACCCTGTATAATTGTTGCACATTTTATAGGATACTCTTGGCAGTTTTTTTGCAAATAATATTAGTTTTTAAGACATTTTTAGCTTAATTACAAAACAAAACAAAATTTACGAAATTTTTTTTTATTTAAAAAATGTATAACTTTTTAATTTATTTATCGATATTGTTCAAAAACAATAGGGTTCGTCCTCTAGCTAACACCAACTTACCGTCCAAATTTCAATATAATCGGACTTTTCGTTCTTAAGTTGTCGTGCTTACAAGAAACGAGAGAGACGGACGGAGGGGCATTTTGTAAGTTATACAGAATTCGATCACCAACACAGTAATATGAATTTTTTTTCTCTACGAGCAATATTACCGGTTTTAGAAATGCACCGATCGAATGCAATATACTCTTCGTTTTGTATTTGCGAAGAGTATAATAATGACTTATTTAAATAGGTACCAGCTAATTCATATTAATATGTCTCACTTATTAGTTTTAAAAAATCTGATTTGGGAACCATTATGATCCAGAAAATATGGCCAATCAGTTTTTAAAGGGAATATCTCTCATATACGCCGCCCTTATAAAAGTAAACTATTAAAAAAAAATTCAAGTTGAATCTTAATACAGGGCACACGCAAAGATTGATCATAAACTTTAGTTTAGACTTATCTTTTCTAAATCCATTTTGAGCGTCGTTTAAAATATTATTCTCTGATATAAAGGTAGTAATATTATTGGTAGTAATAGGTGATGAAAAAAAATTTGGCAAAAGTATTTTAGACAAAAAATGAATATGAACTTATTTGTAGGAAATTTCATATAATTTGATATTGTAGATACACTCTCTCGCTAGAGGGTGTAGTTTTTAGAGTTATCCGAGAAAAACGTGAAAAGGGGACCTTTAAATGACCCCCCCCTCCCCTCACCATCGACTGGTCAGGACTTTTAGTATGTTGTTCAGGGCACTCCCCCCGACAACTGTACAAAAAATGGCGACTACACGAGTTATTTCTCCTATTCGGCCTTTTTTGGGCCTCGTTGACTGGCCTAAGAGATCGCTCTACGGTTTTTTACAAGTGAACTCAAACTCAAGACGGGTAGTGCTTAAGGTGGCCATTCCCTAGAAAGAGGCAACCGTTAGGGAAATATTTATTATTTTTGGCCATAACTTTTTTCCCTAGTACTTATATTTAAGAAAACTATGACAGTACCTAAGTGCAACCATAACAAGACTATTACTATGAATTTTCACTCAATAATTTCAGTGGTTTGCAAAATAGCTAGATTTAAATTTAAAAATTATGTTAATCTTCCTATTTCGTAGTTTTAAATCTAGCTATTTTGCAAACCACGGAAATTATTGAATGAAAATTCATAGTAATAGTCTTGTTATGGTTCTACTTAGGTACTCTTATAGTTTTTTAAATGTACGTACTAAGAAAAAAAAGTTATGGGCGAAAATAATAAATATTTCCCTATCGGATGTCTCTTTCTAGGGAATGGCCACCTTAATCCTTTCATGACGACAACATTATCGCCAGATACTCTGAAATGCATTCATATCAGCTGTGGACAAACGACGATTACAAAATGTGCCATACAAATTTATGCTATAAAAAGTGATTTAAATTGAAGGAACTCCATATTAAAATTACAATTGTTTCTGCAGAAAAAAACAATTCTCTTATGAGTTGTTTAACGTGTCTCGCTATTTATTTAAATTAGGAAGATAATTCAATTAATTTGCATTTAATTTATTATTTAAAAATTCAAGATCATATCTATTATTAATGAGCACATTCATCTCTCAACAATTCATTCAAGTGTGTCTTCTACAGTTGGCCTAGATAATGAATATTCATAAATAGAAACAATCGATTTAAAAAAACCACCATTTATTTATTCATTTTCAATAATTAAAATATACTCTGTGTCGATCTATATACTGAAAAGCCTGCGTATACTTTTTTTTGGGATTAGCGATAAAAATGAACACAGTCAATATTTAATGTTCACACAATTATTATTAGTCCTATATATTGTTTAACTTCGGTAGGAAGCAAAGTGCGGCCAGAGGTAAAAAAATACTCAAATCATATATACAAGGTGTCTAAATTAAAAATAGGAAGTTAACAGAGGGTGTATACATAAACCAGACAATTTTAATAAGTAATCTAATTAAAATAAGTACTCCAAATAAATAAACGTACAGATTCTCCTCTGATCAAGATGACAAGGTTGCCAGCTCGAGCCGCCATATTGAAAAAATGTCCGCAGATCTTTTACGAATTTTGCAGAATTTATGGAATATTAAAAATTATGTTTAAATAATTACATATTAATCTTTTTTTTACATTCCCGGGAGTACCTATACAGGGTGTTTCAAAAGTAAGCGTGAACCTTCTGGAGGCGTAATCCTCGGATAAAAATAAGACAAAAAGTTTCTATCAACATGGGTTCGGAAATACTTTCTAAAGAAGCTACGCCCCTTCGAATGGGGCACCCTGAAGACGGTTTTTCCGCAATATTTCCGAAACCGTTAACAATCAAAATACACACATTGTATAAACTTTTGACGCTGAACACGACTCTGAATTCAGAATTTAAAATTATTGGTCAGGGGCGTCACATACCGGGAAGGTTAAGGGCTAGAATAACCCCATTCTTTTACGTTTCAGTTTATTACGGTTATTAAATTACAAAATTTCAAAGTTTTCTACGTAAAAAAGATACTCTTACAGCCGGTTTTACAATCGCTAGTTAACTTCCAGTCAGAGTTAACTTTCAGGTTACTATAGAAATTGGGTTTTACAATAGCTGGTTATTTTCAAGGTGATGGTTATCTGGAAGTTAACTTTACTGGCAGATGAGGTGTGAGTAAACTGGAAGTTGGTAGTTTACCAGCAATTTATAACCTACAAAATAACTGTCACAAAATAATATTTTGATACTTCCTTCAAAAATGGACCTGTATGAAGTGAATGCATATAGCAGTAATGGGGAGCCAAGAAGACCAAAAATAATCCGGTAGACCCAACTTCTTTGAAGAATACGATGGAAGAGATTTTTTAAATCGATTCAGACTATTACCCAGAACAGTGGAAATTGTATTAGATGAAATAGAGGAATTAATTGCCCATGATGCAGTACTTAAAAAATAAAACACGTTTTTATTGTTAAAAGAAACGTTTCTGTTTCATAGAATGTAGAATAAATTATATAAAGATATTATTTATACAAAATTGCAAACATTAAATACTACATAGGTACTTACTTAATAAATAATAATAAACCACTAACTGATAAATTGCTTCTGATGTTTATATTTGTTAGTATGTGACGTGACTTTGACAAAAATTCATGCATTTTATGTATATTAATCATTTTTCTAGTACCAACATTATAAATTTTATTCACAACCTCTCGTTTACAAATCATGACTTAACTTTATATTGAAAAACTCAAGTGTCGGTAAAGTTGTAGTTAACCTGCAAGTAAGAGTCAACTAACATGAAAGTTAACTTGCGATTGTAAAACCGGCTGTTAGTTCATCTCGATAGAATGAACCGTTTTCGAGAAAATTGGATCTGAAAATAGATACAACATTCGATTTTACAAACGTCTGCTATTTGTCTTCAAGTAATTTGAACTTTTACTGACAATGTTTGTCAATGTGACATGTGATTTACTTTTGGTCCAGTGTTGGTGGACCTGTTTGTTAAAGTGTTTTCGTTTTATTTAACAAAAATAAGAAGGGTCTAACCTTTGTTGAATTAGTACGTATGCCTACCCATAAGTACCTAAGAGTAAAGAATTACTTAGTTTGAGTTAATTGGGAAACAAAAATGATTTATACCTACGAAGAACAGGCTGATATTCACATTATGTTTGCCAGAGCTTTTGGGAATTGAGAAGCAAAACGGTTGTATGAAGAGGTATTTCCTAATCGACGAGTACCACACCGTTCTGTTTTCGCCAGAGTGGATCGAAATGTAAGGGAATAAGGGTTAATCCTAAAATTTAAGTAGGAAAGTCATCACATCTGTGCGATCTGTGTGGTGTTATTAGTGATCTTGACCATGTTTTCTTTTCATGTTTCAAAAATAAAAACGCTACAGATATATGTATTAAAAATGTCTCATGTTGCAACACTATGGCTCCATTTAACTTAGTTAATCTCCTTTCTCTTGGCACTAAGCAAATTTATGAATTTATTATCGGATTTTTGGTAGAAAGTAAAATAAAGTTATAGGTTAGCTTTGCATTCCTCTTGTCTTACCTCTTGTTTATACCCTCCTTCACGTGGTCCTTCTTGTGATGTTGATTATAATTTAATGCCCTGACAGGCCCCAGGGCGAGAAGCGTGTGCCCCTGTAATTCCTCATTTTGTTCATCTCTCTCTACTCATTTTGTGTTAGGTTTTGTTTTAGTATTTCATATTATAAATTGCTCTTTGGTGACTGGCTGTATGGTCTATGACCCAAAGAAGAAAAAAAAAAGTAGGAAAGCGTCGCTTACTATTTACACTTAACTTTAGGTACTTTTCATGGACAAGAAGTTATTGGACGACCGAAAAATGCTAGAACGCTAGCCACAGAAGAACAGGTATTATTTCCAATGGAAAAAGATCCGTCTTTAAATAACCCCAAGAGGGCTTATCTCATTCAACAGTATGGAGAATTTTGCGCGGTATGTTATTGTACCCATATCATTTTTAACGAGTTCAGCCATTGGAGGAGTGAGATTTTCCTCTATGTACACAATTCTGTGATTGGTTTGAAGAACATGTTGCCGTTCACCATCTTGAAAAGAAAATTTTATTTACTGACGATGCCGGCTTTACTAGGAATGGAATTTTTAATTTTCACAACGATCACGAATAGGTAGCTATAGTACAAAGAGAACATCAGCAGCGGTTTAGCTTAAATGTGTGGGGTGGAATTATCGATGAGCATTTAATAGGGTCTGCATTTTTGCCACAACGCTTAAACGGATAAACTTACACCGATTTTTTACAAAATGAATTACCACAATTACTTGAAAACCTGCCACTTGACTTACGAGCACAAACGTGGTTTATGAACGACGGTGCCCCCCACATTTTAGTATTATAGACAGCATATACAAAATGTCTACGGAAACCGTTGGATAGGTCGTGGTGGTCCAGTGCCATAGCCACCACGATCTCCAGACTTAAATCAACTTGATTTTTATTTATGGGGTCACTTAATACAACTTGTTTATTCCCGGCCAATACCTAGTGTTTATATTCTGAGGTCACGGATACAGGAAGGATTTGAGACAATTAGAAACATTCCAAGAATTATACAAGACGTGCGTGGCAATCTAATAAAAAGGTTACGAGCTTGTCGTCATGCTAATGGCAGTAAATTTGAACACTGTAAATCGTACAAGACGTAGTTAGTAAATATTAAAATTAAAAGATTCAACAAAATAGAAATATTTTTTATTCGCTATTTAAAGAGCCATATCTCGATAGTAACGCATTCCCGGACCCACATTAATAAGAAATTTTCATCTTATTTTTATTGTAGGTATGCTGCATTAAAACATCCAATTGCCCGATCCCGGGGTTACCAAGCAAACAACCAGCTCGGTACCCTTACCCTAGCCTGTGCCGGCCTCTGACGCTAAGAAAGCGTCTCTGGCCGAACACAATCCTGAACTCTTACACAGTTCACACTTCCTTCCGACGAAATCGGAGCACATGATGCCAATTGGCACCCTGGGCTTCCGACTAGTCAACACCCCCCAAATCCCTTTCAAACTCCGAGAGGGCTCGGTAACAGCCGTTCCCTCCCACGACAGACGAAAGACGCTCCCGGGAGCCTATACATGCCAGCGAAGAGAGAAGACCAAGACAGAAGAGCGCCAGAAGAAACGACCCAGCTGGCAGGGTCCAGCCAGGACCAGGGGAGGTTTGCTAACATCGCCAATACCGTCCGCATTTGCGGGGGGGATAGGCGAAAAAGCAGGCCCACCCCTTACGAGGCCGGTCCAGGTCTACAGCGATGATTGGGGCAAAGAACTCAAGCTCGACCCCTAATCATCCGAGACCGTCATCATTAGTCAAGAATATTGGCGCTGCATTAAATCTCAGACCCTTACCTCGAACCTTGAACCGAGAATTATTGTAATAAATACTAACTAATAAATAAATTCAAGAATCATAAGTTTCAATTTTCAGAATCAATTTTCTCGCAAACGGTTCATTCTATCGAGATGAGCTAAGAGTACCTCTTTTACGTATAAAACTTTGAAATTTTATAATTTTGAACGAAAACCGTAATAAACTGAAACGTTAAAAATGGAGTTATTTTGGCCCTTAACCTTCCCGGTATGTGACGCTCCTGACTAAAATTTTTAAATTCTGAATTCAGAATCGAGTTCAGCGTCAAAAGATTATACAATGTATGTATTTTCGATATTTGATTGTTAACGGTATCGGAAATATTGCGAAAAAAACGTCTTCAGGGTGTCCCCTTCGAAGGGGCGTAGCTTCTTTAGAAAGCATTTCCGGACCCATGTTGATAGGAACTTTCTGTCTTATCTTTATTCGAGGATTACGCCCCAGAAGGTTTACGCTTACTTTTGAAACACCCTGTATAGGAAGAATCCTCATACCTATACTTGATCTACACATAGTTGCTCTCGAGACACCTTGTACAATATATTACTGTAATTTAGTCATGTGGAAGTAAATTTTCCTTCTGTTTCTTTGTATCTATTATTGTTTTTAAAATGATTATAATATATACTCCATCTTTGGACTTTCTTGCATCAAAGTTAGCCGTGATAATTTTCGGACGCCCAAATTGATTTAGATTTGGCAGTTGCTTCTTTATAACATAATAAATGACTTATTTCAATAATTCTGAATACATACTAAAATCCTCTTATATCTAAGTATGCGATATTCAGTTTGAAATGCGCATTATCTCACAAATTCCCCGAAGATGAACCTGCAATGAACAACTGTTTCTATCTAATATTGACATAATTTTCTTTCATAGTTTATAGGTCAAAATTATTATTTTGTAGGTATGTTTCCAAATAAATCGTGTACCTTTACAGAATAATCTATTCATCGTCCAGTAACTCAAGAGCTGAAAATTTTGCATATGAATTTTCCGATACAATAATTATAAAGATTTCCATAACAAAAAATGTTATCTGAGATTTTCCTTCAGTACCTGTTAGTGGAGGGATTATACATCACAAAACCACAAAAATCAGTTCTGAGGGTACCGCGCAACCCCCACAAAAACCACCTCTTGGGTGAAAAAAGCCTTATTTTACTGATAACTCGTTAACCGTTGAAGATATAAAAAAATTGCTCATGATAAAAAGGAATCTTGACTAATTGCCTAAAAAAAAGTCCTCTTGTAGTTTTCTTGTATATGCCATGGTTTTCGAGAAAATCAATATTGAAAAAAATTGCAAAATTTATATTTTATAGTTACCACTTGATTTTTTGCACTTTTAACTATTCACAGGCCCATAAAAACAAATGACTTTAATGTAAGTTATAAATACATTATCTTTTAGTTCAAGGTAGTAATTCAACACAGAATAAGTTAGGAATAAAAATATTCGCATTTACAAATTTACCAGTATGTTGAAGATAGCCTTTTGGCTAATTTTTTGTTATTCCCTAAAAATAAAAAAGGACCCAAACATCTTGAAAATTTAGCTCAAACAATTTCTTTTGAGTTTATATATCATATAACTATTGTTTCTAATCATTTAATAGTTAAAAAAATGTATTAAAAAATAGCATAAAAAAATTGAGCAGCCTTTTTTAAATTTTTTTTGGCAGCTTGCTAAAGTTATTAGCATACTGCTAAATTTGTAAATGTGAATATTTTTATTCCTAACTTTTTCTGAATTGAAATACTACCTTGAACTAAAAGATAATGCATTTATAACTTATATTATAGTCAGTTATTTTTTATGGGCCTGTGAATAGTTAGATGCACAAAAAATCAAGAGATAACTATTTTATATTGTTATTTTTATATACTAATAAATATCAATAGCCCTTAAAAGTTGCAACACAAGAGAGTATTTTATATTCTCTTTAAAACCTATTTTGATTTTTCTTCCTAGCTTGTTTGGTTTTCGAGCAATTCAATTTTCTCTATAGGCTGCGCGCAAAAAAATTCAAATAAACGAAAATTCGTGCGCATTAAAAATACAAATTTAGCAGTTTTTGTCAATACCGATTTTCTCTAAAACAATGGCATACACAAGAAAATTACAAGGAGACTTTCTTTTAGGCAATTAGTCTAGCTTTTTTTTATGACGAGCAATTTTTGTATATCTTCAACGGTTAACGACTTATCAGCAAAATAAGGCATTTCTCACCGAAGGGGTTGTTCTTTTTGAGGGGGTTGCGCGGCACCTCCAGAACTCATTTTTGTGGTTTTGTGATGTTTAATCCTCGCACTAAGAGTTACGGAAGGAAAATCTCAGATAACATTTGTTGCGAGCTTCTGGTGTATGTTTGCCCACAGATAACTTTAATGCAAATAGATCTTGAATGGAGTATACTGACAAATTTCTTTTGTATATTCAAAATCTATCAACCAAGAAATAAACAAAACAATTTTATAAATAGTGTTGGCACAAAGTCATTTGAATAATGTTCCTCTATATGTTAAAGCACTGCATAACTAATTTAAGGTGTTTTATTAAAAATAAAATGATACAAAATCGAGACAAAACAGGGCAGGTTCTTTTACATACAGAATTAATTAAATTATTAGAATCTATTAGAATCTCGGAAACAAGACGTGATAGAAATGGGGCAAAGATATCCCTTTTGTTTTTTAAATTTTGTTCAAATCGAGCATATTAGGTCGACTTAAACAGGTTGAAAAACATTAGTAAAAGCATTAGAGAAACAAGCCCAATTAAAAAAAAAAATGAAAGTAGGGGCAGATTCATGAGGCAAAAACTCAAAATTTTGCTTTTTTTAATAGAACTAAAGTATCAAAGTATATTCGAAAAACGGAAACGGTCCACGCCGGGAAATTATAAGGGATTATTGAAATGAGTTTTGGGGCGCACTATAGGACTGTCTGATTCAAGCTTCCTAGAATTTGAAATTTTAATTATTACATAATGCAGTAGCGCTAAAAGAGCGGCTGCATGCTAATTTTGACATTTGGTGGATAAACCCAAACAGTTCTCTAATTGGTGACCACCGAGATTTCCGGACTTGGTGCCACTTGATTTTGTTTTTCCTTTGGGACGTCCTTAAACCAAAAGTGTAAAAAAGACTGCACTCAGTAGAAGAACTCCGAACTTCCTCACATTACAACAATTTAATTGAAGATTGCTACTAACAATATTAGTTGTTCTGTTGTTTTTCACGTTTATCCATAATTTATTTGATTGTAATAAGTAAATTGACAACATAATACGATGCTTAATTTGACCGTATGAGGAGAAAAGGAATACCTTCAAAATGTTGGATTGATTGCATCACCAAGCCGTGCGTTTAACGGGCAGCCGCGACAGCTAGCGTGAGACTGTCGAACGTGTTATACAGCAAAGGGGGCCAACTAGAACATTACATAAATCGCAAAATGAAACGTTCTTTATGTATTTCTGTGTGGGATATTTTTTACCTAGCCAATTTTGTCCCAATATCTCTACCATTCACTGTTGCCAAGATCTAATGATGAACTTGACAAAAAGCACCAAATAGTCATACTCTGAACCTCATATTAGCTAATTACCATACCAATTTGACTCTAAATTTGTTTCCTCAAATATAAAACACTTGAATACAACACTCAAATAGTAACAATCGACGCGAATTTCGTCAAGAACGTTGACATCATTGGGATATGATTTTTTAAAAATCTGACCTCTGGCCAAAGCAAAGTAATTGCTATACGCTATTGAATATGTCTTTCAGTAAAGAAAAATTGCGTTAAAGGGTTAGTTTGACTCCTTAAGATGATAAAATCATAAAGTGCTACTAAATTCCGTGGTACGTTTTTGAGAGCCATCCGAAGAAGCCCATTTCTTAGTATTCTCAAAATAACTCAAAAACAATGCAAATTCGGAGATTTTTACAAGAATACTTTTTTGCAGAAAATTGAATTTCCCATCTAAATGCCGTGTTAATTTTTTTTTCCTATTTTTGGTATTACAGAGATAAAAATTGACGAAAATTCACCTCTTTTTTTCAGTAATTCGTCCATAACTGTCTTTTACGGAATCCTAGATATATATAAACGCTCAGAGAAAAAAAAGTGATTGAAAAGACAAAGAAATTGCTTTTTATTTCTGCTTCGTACGAGCAACGGTGATCGAGATATCGCCATTCAAAGTTGACCATTTTTTGCCATATTTTACCGCATTTGCTCTCATACATTTTTTAACGCTTGCTGATTTAGATTTTGATAATTTAGTTTATATAATTGATGGAGGTTACTTGCTTCATAAAATAAGTTGGAGTACAAATGAAATATTTGCTGATATTAACATAAAACATATAAATTATTTAAAGTCTTTATATGAGAAGTGTACCGTGGCTTTCGATGGATATTCTGACGGAATGGACAATATCGGCACTAAAAGTGTAAGAGAGATTACGCCGGACAAAACAATTTTGTCCCGGAATGCAAGTAAAAGATGATTTGAAACCTCTATAAAAGCCAGACAATTTTTTTGCCAACGAAAATAATTTAAAAAATGTATTGCTTATTTAATGGAAAAATTAAAAGCAGCTAATATCGGTTCGAAGCAGGCTGATGAAGATGCTGATGTACTTATTATTAACTGAAGAAAAGGCAACACAATCAGTCAATGTAGTTGTAGTTGGTCAAGATGTGAATCTTCTGATTATATTATCATCATTACCCGATAAATACAAAAATGTATTTTTATTGAAACCGAGTATTGGGTAAGTGCATGCAAAATTGTAGAGCCAGAGCAGCTTTCAATATCCACAGTATCAGAATTTCATCGGCTTCATACACGTATTTAGTTTAAAAGTGAATTATTTATTATTTGTTTGCTTATAGTATTAAAACATATTCTTTATAGGATTTTGCAAACAGCGGAGAAAAAACTACTAAAAGAAAAGTTATATGTAAACAAATATTAATGAAATCTTGGCATTCTTTCGATAACCTGACTTTTAGTTATGCTAGCAAATCAAAATCCTAAAATAAATTTGTCCAATTTCTTATTTGACATTCTCATTATAACACTAGCACCCAACATAGCCCCCCTACGGCGAAGCAGATTAAACTAGTATCTACATGACCCCCTACGGTATGAAGTGGCTTTGTGCCTTTCTGATGAGCTCAGAATAAGGGCGAAAAACGTTTCAAAGGCTAAGCATTTCCAAGAAACTGAATGAGAGATTTTATAAAAATGTAATCCATAGAATGAAATTTTTTTTAAGACAAAATATGTAAATAAATTCATTTTAGGCCTTTGCTCTCATTTCTAACTGAATCCTCATACCATAAGGGGTCATGTAGATACTAGTTTAATCTACTTAGCTATAGAGGACTATGTTGGATGCTAGTGTTATAATGAGATTGTCAAATAAGAAATTGGACAAATTTATTTTAGGATTTTGATTTGCTAGCATAACCAGAAGTCAGGTTATCGAAAGAATGCAAAGATTTCATTAATATTTTTTACATATAGTTTACTTTTAGTTCTCATAGTTAGTTTTTTCGCGCTGTTTGCAAAATCCCATAAAGAATATGTTTCACGTATTTAGTTGTTGTGATACCACATCCTCATTTTTTAATTGGAAAAAAAATTTTTTTACAAAAAACTTCACAAAGTTAGAAAAGTATGTGAAAGCTTTTTAACAGATAATGCAAAAGAGGAAGAAATCGGTGCTGCAAGTGAATCCATTTCAGCTTTACTATATGATTCAAGAGCTAACGAAAAGTGCCTAGCTAAATGTCGCTTACAATTATTTAAACGATTATCGAAGAATGCGATGCTTACACTATCACAGTTACCTCCAACAGCTGATATTGCTAGATTGCTTGGACATATTTACAGATCCAACAATGGAAGGAAAATATGTTAAATCTCCTCCAATGGGGTTGGACGAAATTAACGATGGATTGATGACAATTGCCATGCACCGCAATCTTTACTCGAGAAAGTATCATATAGCTGTCATAGAAATTGTGGTTGCAGAAAGTTTGGCATCAAATGCTCCATATTTTGCAAGAAATGCGAAGGAATTAATTGCGAAAATGCAAACGTGCCAGAACTGTCACAAGATGTCGATAAAGATATCAACAATGAAGTTGATACTGCCATCGAAAGAATTAATATTGAATTATAATGTTTTCCTGCAATATTTATTTATTTAAAAATCAGTTAATTTTAAATAATGCATAGAATTTAATTTTAATATTATAAGGCTCAAACACTTTTTCATAAAAAGGTAATATTTATTTTACAACGTTACAGAAACATTTGTATTATTGTTAAACTATCTTAAAATTGTTGTTGTATTGCACAAACATAAATTAATTTACTGAAAATTAAAAGAAAAAATGTATGATAGCAAATGCCGTAAAATATGGAAGAAAATGACTGAATGACGATATCTCGGTCACCGTTGGTCGTAACGAGCAGGAAAAAAAAGCAGTGTCTTTGTCCCTTTAATAACTTTACTACTAACTATACCTAGGATGCCGTAGAGAACAGTTAAGGGCAAATAAAAAAAAAAGTGAATTTTCGTCTACATTTAACTTTGTTTTTTGAGAAAAAATTTTAACAATGCATTTGGGTGGGAAATTTCACTTTCTACAAAAAATAATTCTTGTAAAAAGCTCAAAATTTTCATTGTTTTTGAGTTATTTTGAAAATACTAAAAAATGGGCTTCTTCAACAAAAACCCATTAACGTAATTGTTCCTTTCTACTCCGTAATTTTGGTAATATTCAATAGTCTATAACACTCCTCTTTATTATTTAATACCAGTTAACTGACTTAATGCCAACACAGTATTTATTGTTTTTAAACAGTTAAACATGTTTGGATTTTCCATTTTTTAACCTTTTTTAAACTTCACCGTTAATTCAGGGTGTTAAAAAAATAATCTAACAAACTACTATTCCATTATTTTTCCAACACCCTATATAACCTCATTTCTATGTAAAAAATATTAATATGTTGTGCTTTCGAAAATTATTAGTTGTTAATGAAAAGAAAATCTAGACTGGTAAAACTAAAAGCAAAAAACGCAATCGGGACAAACTACAAAATCTAAAAAAAGGCTTGAGAAATGAAATAAAAACTGTCTACAAGATACTCACAGGACTTTTTCCAATACCCAAAATAATCTTTAGCAGCATAAATAATACAAAGAAAAACATTGAACACATCAGTTTTTAAAACATTTATCAAGCGTGGGAACAGAAAAGCCACAAAGAAAGCCAAAACTACTTAAGAAATCCAAACACCAAAAAAAATTGCTTTTGTGATTAAAAATTAAAAAAATGCAAATAAAAGGAAAATTTGAGCCACCAATTTAAGACAATTAAATATTTTTTCTAATGAAGATGACATTTGTACGCAGTTAATTGTGTAAGTTTCCTTTCAAAATTTGAAGCAAACCAAATAAAAGCGAAAATAACTTTGAAACATTTATATTTCTCATGAGGCCATGCTCTAGCTGAAATCGCTGGGGAAATAATTGAAGGTATACGAAATTTTGTAGTTGTTCCATATAATCTATATAGGGTGTTAACTTTAAAATAGAACTTAAGTATTCACAAAATTCTTGAGTTTCCAAAACGTGATTTTTTAATACAGCCGTATCATGTTTTTCGCCTATATGAACTAAATTTACCCAAAACATACAAAAAAAAAAGCACGAGGGCATACTACCAAAGATTACAAATATTCAAAAGGTGTAGAAACTTGACCCATTACGCTCAAAAAATACATTTAAATCAGAATTTGTACCAGAGTAAAAACGAGATTTCTTATCGATGTAGGAGTATATATTTATGAGACTTTAGCTATTTAAAATATTATGATGTTCAATTTGATGTAAATATTATGCGATCTAAATTGACGAAGTTAAACTCGAAAAACAAAAAGATACAGAGATAGATGAATCTTTTATTGCTCACGAATAAATACAGTGGTGTGTTGAAGTCCGGAGAACACACTAAATAAGATAATTTTTAACATAAACATACAAAGAAAATTTGTTAAAAACGTGAATAGATTTAGTTTCATTTAAAAAAATGCTCCAGTCTCATATCAAAAACAGTACCACAATAAGCCCTTTCAATTTGTTGTATTTTTAAATATTAAATTTATTAACGGTTATCTCTCAATGAGACAGGCAGCTCATTGAAGAGTCTTAAGTCCTCACATATTTTTGCATGTTAATTTTAGGGTACGTTAAGGAATAATTAAAGTTTTCTAAATGATTTTTTATATGGACTAGATTGCGGCAATTTATTGCACTTGGTAGAATAAGAATTTGGTCAGCAATAAATAATGTTTTGCAGGTGTCAAATTGAGAAATACCTGACAATGCTCTAAGAACTCTCCTTTGCAAAATTGTTTTTTTTGCACATTTAAGAATTTTTCTAATTTATCTGATCATAGGTTATATTGCTATGAAACAATGTACCATGATATATTTTGATGGCAGCTTCCAAACTAACTCTGAATTTGAAGGCTTTTATTGCTTAGGCCGCTCTGGATAGGTTTTAAACATGTTGATATGTGCTAGCCAATTTAAATTACTGTTTGCATACAGACTTAAAAATTTTACAAATTCTGATTGTATTGATCTTCTATTGGTTTTGTTTTGGCCTTATTTGAGAATAATTTATTTGCAAAGAACCAATTTTCTGCCACTAAAATGATTCTGTCTGTACAGTTCTCAATGTTATAATCACTGTCATTATCCAATTTCATAGCTAGTATGGTGCATTAGTAAACAGGATATTCAAGAGATTATTTGATTTTGTAAAGTCACTGATATAAATTAAAAATAAAAGGGGTCCGAGAGCGGTACATTGCGGAACTCCGATTTTTTCTTGTACTAAATTCACCATTATGAAACCATAAAAATTATCTAAAAGTATTTGGTGTGAAACAAAATCAAATGCTTTCCAAACATCAACAAATATTGACAAAGAAAATCAATTTTCAACCTCCTCATTTATCCAGTTTATCAATTGTAGCACCACAACAGATGTTCCTGAATCCTAATTGTTAATCTATGAATATTTTTTTCCTTTCGAAGAGCTTTGTGATATTTAAAGTAATTCACTAAGCCTTAGAAGTTGCCATGCATTTTCTTAAACATGCTTGTTGAACGATTGTATATGCCAGAGGAGTTTGTGTTTTACAAAGAATTTATTATAAATACTTATTGCTATTATAATTAGTATTATTGGGCCAAATAACACTGAATGGTGTAACTCACGCCTTAAGAGAATTTGATTTTTTTAAATTACCCATTTAAATGACTAAATGCATAGTATTCCATTGAGTAATTTATATTATTTACGTTATCTATGTTTGTATATTCTTATACACAAGTATTGTTTAGATTGGCCTATATAATATGTGTTATTATAAGTCATTATAATATATTTTGAACACAATGTTTATTTAGTTTTCTGTAAATATTTTTAGTTTCGCTTTGTAAAAGAGCTTGTTTGTGACCTGTGTGGTTTAAAGTCTATTGTGCTGTGTTGTTAGTATCTACTTAATTTTTTCAAATAACCTGTTTGTCATGTATGCTTTTGAAATATTAATGATTATCTCATGATTCACTTCAGTACAGTATTTTGTTTTTTTTATCACTATTCGTGACAATATTTTGAGCATAAGTCTGTTTCTTATAGCTTTTAATTTTTTAAATATTATCTCAGGCCTGCATTTTGGATAATAAACTTTTACATGTGTGATTCATTAAATTATTAACAAACATTTTTGGCAGCAAACTTTGTTATTAAATTACTAACCATAATTTCTTTTATCTATAGGAAAGCAGATAATGCAATCGTCTAAGTACATATCTTTTGTACGATCAGTTTAAAATTCAGTATGTTCTTGAAACACTATCTAAAATTTGATTACAATAAAACAAAATTGACTTGGGAAATAAAACTTCACTAAACATTACTTAATATTAACAATGACAGGTAAATGATTATTATAAAAAAATTACATGCTTTATATTTCCTTATTCGAAAGTTTATTCTAGTAGACAATTCAGTTGAATTTGCGAAAAGCATCAAGAAGCTACACTTTCATTTAAATATACAAAACTACACGTAGCATAAAACGCATCGAAAGCTTGCTTTCAAAGACAAATTTTTTTTACGAACATGAATCTGTATTTGTTGGATTCTGTTCCAAACATTTCAACAGAAAAGTCTTAATGCAAAATATCAGAAAGTAGTTTCAACAGTTCTATTTTCAAGTAACACCCTATATACATACAAAAAAGAGAAATAGATACCTAATTAATTATTTAATTTCTACTAAGATTAATTTCTCTTTTTTCAATTTTAGTTCTACATTTTTCATAATGTGTCACAAAAATTAACTTACCGTCCCTGACATCATGTCCTGTGTTTGTCGTTTGCGTTTGCTTGGTGTACACAACGACTTCTTTTGGAGGAATATTAGTCGATTGGACGGCCACGACACTCAACTGCGGTACTTTTTTCCTAACTGCGATGACACTAAAAACAACACTTGCTTGTACCCTCTATTTTTATACAAAATTAATGGTTCGCATGCTTAAATAAAACAACTTACTTGTTAGGTAAACTATTAGGTTGTAGTGAGGTGTCGGGCGTATGGTTCCTACTATGTTCAGGGGTGAGAGAATTAGCACTAGAAATACTAGAAAGCACATCAGACATAGGGGCTACCCCAACTTCCCGAAGCAATTCGTCCAGTTCTTTCCTGTCCCCACCTCCACCCATGATGGTACGATTAGTAGCCTCTTCGACATCCTTGAGCTCTTTTTCACGTCGTCGACGGTCCTTTTCTTCGCGTAAAGCTTGTAACTTTGCTTTCTTACGTTCCAATTCTGCCCTTCTATCAGACATACTTGGTTTCGGTTTATCTAAAATTATATCCATGATTTTCAATGCACTTTTGGGACAAACTACGTGATTCACACGTAAAAAGAAAACAAATTAAATACTAGACATGCGTTTTGCATGGGTAGGGAAAAAATCAATGGTCTGGAGTTGCTTTTTAACCCCTATTGTGACAGACTTTCGGATGAGATTAGATCTGCGTAGGAAGGTCGAAATATCAAGCACGACACATTTCCACGGGCACGCTCTCATAATATAAACGTGATTTTTTTGAGAATTCAAAGGAAAAAATGCCAAATTTCAAGGAAATACCACATACCGTTATTCTCCGAGTTCATTCAAAAATGTACCTTACCTTTCTATTACTATTTGTAAAGGGTAAACGTAAAGCTATTGCACTTATTAAACGGGAGTGGATTATTGAGTACAAAACAGCCCGGCTTTTTAAGAAATATTTATTTTACAACGCCCGACAACCACAACACCATTTTTCATCCACTGATGACGTAATCGATTTGTCATTCGGGAAGATCCCCTTCTATTTTAAAAAGCAGCAAGTGCAAGTGATGAAAAACGATAACAATACAAGAATACGTTGAATATCAGTGGGAATAAAAACAATTCAAAAATTATAACAAAAAATGTCCCATATCATCCCTTCTTTCTTTTGTCTCAGAAAGCAAATTAGAAGACGAGCAGGGAAAATTCATGTTTTCAATTATTAATGTTGGTCACGGTCAAAGTCGTGACATTTGACAAGTGAAAATTTCGAGGTTAAGTCTAAGAAAATTTCGAATTTTTTGTCGAATCCTGGTCTGTGATTTAAAACATGAATAGGAATTTGTTATTTTCCATTTTCAATGTAGTTTTAAAAAGCTACTCATCTAAATTAGTAACAGTAAATAGTTACAGGACTATTCATAATTGTAAATAGTCTTATTTCGAACACGAATTACATAATTTTTAAACTACAATTTAATAAATGCTTTCTAGGTGTTCCTATTGTTAGAGGTACTTATTGCCATGTTAGAAGATGTGTTGCTGTTAGATTCTCTACTGACCAAAACGTTATAGCTACATATGAGGAAGTTAAAGAAGTCGGTGCTAATAAAAATAGAAAAGTTTTGTTAATAGATGTCAGGGAACCAGAAGAACTCACCGAAACTGGTGTTTTACCAGGAAGCATCAACATTCCTTGTAAACAGTTGTATAAATGTATACTATTTTACTTGAATGATTATAATTTTAGTGGGAGATCTAGAATGTGTTTTGAAAGATATGCCCGATAAAGAGTTCTTCAACAAATATGGCAAAAAGAAACCAAATAAAGATTTCCCGATTGTATTTTCTTGCAAATTAGGCAAAAGAAGTGCCGCTGCTCAAGCTATATCTCAACAGTTAGGCTATCGAAAGTAAGATGCCACAAATAAACATTTTTGAGAATTATTAATGTATCTCTTTTAGTGTAAAGAATTATTCGGGTGGTTGGATGGACTGGGAGGAGAGAAGCCAAAATAAGTAAGTTCATATTGGTATAATGTAAAAATTGTTAGCTATAAATATTTTTAAAAAAGTTTGTATTTTTAACCTATATATTTTTGTATCATTTATTCCCTAGTCCTTTAACTTTCATCCATATGCTTTTAAGATATTTAAATATTTCGTTATTCTGAAACATAAATATAAATTAGTTGAAATCCCAATGAAGAAATAAAATCTAATGGTATGCAAATGTTAAAAAAGTACCTGTGTCGGCAACCAGTATGTCAATAGTGTGCTAATCTGGTTGCAAACTAAGAGGCATTGTACGAAGTATATCCTTCATAATTATTATTAGTATTCCTCCAAAACAAAAATCTTTTGATTTATGTGCTTATATATGTACTTGTCATTATAAGCAATATAATTATGTGATTGATAGCAGTTATTATAAATACATTTGAAGTTAATTTTTTTTGGTAGTGTTTATTTAGTCATAGTCTGAATCATTGTGAAATTATTTTTGATATAAAATGGGAATGATAAATAATTATGTGAAACTGGTTATCATATTTATTTATGTGTAAGTAGTGTTACAGATTACTGCTTAATAATTTTGATAAATACATTAGCAACTTGCATAGTGCAAATATTACATAAAGTAATTAAGTATAATAATTTTCAGAATGAATGAAAATGTGATATGTCTTTCTGCATATTCAACACTTGAAAAAAATGCCACTGTTAATTATGAAGAATTAGTCGAGTTGAAGGACGATCCGAACTACCTACTTATTGATGTCCGTGAACCCTCTGAACTGGTAGAAGATGGTTTTATTCCCGGTGCAATTAATATACCATGTAAGTTTTATTTTTCATATTTGAAATATACACATTTAAATCTTATTTATTATATATTAAAACAGAATATTTTTTATATTTCCAAAGAAGAATATATTTAAAAGATTTAGAGGAATTTGCATTTTCAGTGAACAGCATAGAAGAAGTATTAACGAGAGTTGGTCCCAGTGAATTCAAAAATAAATATGGTAGAGACAAACCTGACAAAGATTCTAATATAATACTTTCGTGCAGATCTGGTAGACGTAGCGCAGATGCACAAGAGAGAGTTATCGCCCTGGGATATAAGAAGTAAGTATAGGAAGATTTTGCTAGAAAAATCCATTAAATTTAATTTATTTTAGTGTCATAAACTATTCTGGAGGTTGGCTGGACTGGAAAGAACATACTGTGGAGAATTAAAACAATACACCTACCTATATACATTTAAAATTTTTATTTGTACCTACTATACTTATGTATGTAGTATAATAATGTATGTATTTTTTGTAATATATGTATGTATACGCCAGCATACGGTATATATAATATTACTTGTTCATCAAATCATCAGAAATAAGTCTTTGATTGTAAACATCAGGCAATTAATATAATTTATTCCAATCATATTGTAGGTATAAACTATCAGTCCAAACTACTTCTATCGTAAATTATATGAGTCAAAATCAGAAAAAAGTAATGTATGTTGTTAACACATAAACATTGATAAAATGCGTCTTTTCGCCTTTTTACCTTTAAAAACTTTGGAACGGAAAGAAATTTTTACATTATAAAAAAATATTCCGAAAGTACAAGGCTTAAACTTCAAAACTCCGAAGAAATTATAAAATTACATCAATATAAATGTTACACCAATTTCAAAACTGGGAGTTTTTGGCGCAGCGTGCCATGCTCTTGTGCCTGCAGTAAATGTCTCTGATGGCAGGCAACTTATAAAGTATAATATATATATCATAGCATTCTATAACTTTGGAACTATTGATGTAATTTTTCTTAATCTTTTGGCATTTTGAAGCTGAAGTTTCCGATTATTTTTGTAGAATCTAAAAATGTCTTTCCATTCAAAAGTTGTTAAAAGTCAAAAAGACTAAAAATCGCAATTTTGAATGTTTAAACGTTAACAACTTTTAAACAATAAATCTCCGACATAACATATACAGTGTGTCTCACTTAAGAGTGTAACAGCGTAATAATTCTCTTGTTTTTCCCGATTTGAATCAAACTGATCATAAAAGATAGAGGTCTATTTGAGACCACAAAATCACTTTCCATCTTTAAAGGCAAGGCCATGTACGACACTAAATTGTTTGGAAAAAAATAAAAAAATCATAGCAGGTAGGCATTTCTTAATAAAAAATTTTGTTAACAAAACTTGTTCGAAATCATTCAAAAACCTTGAATACGAAGTTTAGTTAAATTTTGCAAGGCACGCATTAGAGCTGATGGAGGTTTGATAGAACATAATATTTAATTCTTTTGGTTGTATTTATTATTCATGTGTGTAAATCGGTCAAAAAAAATATATAGAAATAATTTTTATTTAAATGCCTCAAAAGCATTTTTTTCATCAAGACCTCATTTTTTTTAGAATCTAACTAAACTTCGGATTCAGGGTTTTTGAATTTAGTGTCATAGATGGCCTGTTGCTTGCATTTAAAGATGGAACGTGATTTGGTGGTCTTATATAGACCTTGGTGACCTCTGTCTTTTAAGATCAGTTTGATTCAAATCGGACAAAAAACAAAACAGTTATTACGTTGTTACACTCTTAAGTAAGACACACTGTATATATAAGACTTTTTTCTTGTATTAACCCATACTCGCTAGAAGTGTTTTGGAATCGAAAATTGCGTTATTTATGATTTGTTTATAAAACTGGGTTCCCATGGGACAATTTCGCTAAAAATTAAATTTAAACCAGGTTTTAAAAACTGCAGGTATTCATTTTTATACCCCAAGCAAACCGTTCGCCTAGAAAAGAAACCTTAAACCCATTAGACCTTAAATTATTCGATATGTTCATAGACGTTCCACGTAAAAGTAATGCATGTATAATTATAGTAGCTTATGATTTTACGAGTATTCATGCAACTCGCAGTGAAAACCCTAAATTTAGGGTTTTCACTGCAACAAACATTTTTGACATGCTGTATTTATGATTGCATAAACTCGAGCTGATTTAATTAACTTGTATCTCACCGCTAATACGATCCTTTGTCTGTAGATAGCATAAGCATAATTCAGGTGCGGGGGGCCAAAGGTAATAAATTAAATTAACTCTCGACTGGGTACTTTAGGTCGAAATTAAGATTGATAATACCTTTACCATTTTAGGTTGCGAAGTTACACAAAATATTTAAGGATATCTATAGGTATTACGTAATATTCTGAACAGATGTAAAATTTATTATAACAGTAAATTCTTATTTACATATTTGACAACATGAATTTGGACTCAATTAGTGTGACGTCACATAATTATGCAACCCCCATATACTAGTATCCTGACACACGGGTTGCCTGCCAAGCATACTGAAATGTGACCCTTAATGCATATGTTTATAAGGCGACAGTTTCGAGGATAGAAACTGAACTCTACATAGTTCCTTAATCTGTGCCTATAGAGTAGTTAGTAGCTGTAGATGGCGGAAGAAAAATTGGCAGTCATTCCATTCCTATGTATACAGGGTGTTGCATCATGAGAGGGACATAGCTTAATAGGAGGTAGAGAACATCAGTGGTAACCGGAACCTCCCATAGAAATGTCTCATTGGGCCGTCACTACGAAATTACAGGGTGTTAAATAATTTTTGGCCAAACCTGTTTTTTGTCATAACTTTGACAGGAAATGAAATAACGGATTCATATTTGGTACGGCTAATGTACAAACGAGCCCCAAGAGGTACATGTATAAAAAAAATATATCCAGGTCCGGACTCACTATAATTTATGTTTCTTCTTTGCATCAATAAAACATCACCCTGTATATATTTCTTTGAAATTTTGATACGATATTCGAAAAGAGCAAGAAAAAACAAACAAAATGGCCTATTTCATTTTTTTGTTACACCTTTGTGGTTATTTAAATACGTTGTTAAATGTGCAAGAAAATGGATTACAGAACCCTATTAAATGAGAGGCACGTGAAATAAATAGTTTTATAACTAAAATTTGCAAAAATTCTATTGAGCCTAGGTGGTCTGGGTGAATCCTAATTCCGGCACGTTTTAAAGGTCCATTTTGGTAAAAAACTGTGGTCCTAATAAGTAATCGGGTATGAAATAACAAAATTTTTAATCAATCACAGTAGGCTTGTTCAAAGTGACAGATAATAAAAAGAAATCTCCTAAACAGTTGAATAATTGTTTGTTAGTAATTTAATGTGTCAATAATCCGCATTTAGTTAGTGAAAACTTGTGAAAATATTTTAACTATGCCAGTAAAATTTACAAACGGGGAATATGCTGACATAATATTCATCTATGGTTTCTGTAATGGAAATGGTAGGTCGGCGGAAAGAGAATATCGGCTGCGTTTTCCTGGTCGTCGATGCCCTAATCATAAAACCTTTAGTACGGTGTTCCAGTATGCAAGACAACACGGAAAGTTTCCTACTTCTGCAGTTGTGGAGCGTGTTTTACAACAAGGTGTGCAGGAACAAAACAATATTATAAACGTAGTTCAAGAAAACCCAAATATGAGCACTAGACGAATCAGTTTGGCAACTGGTATTCCTCATTGGCGAGTATGGAGAACCCTAAAAAGAGAACGTTACCATCCATATCATATCCAGCAGGTACAGCGTCTTCAACAAGGCGACGATATCCCCCGCCTGGCATTTTGTCGTTGGTTGTCTAATCATCGCCCAGTCATTTACAGAACCTTATTTACGGATGAGGCACAATTTACAAGGGATGGAGTAAACAATTCACGAAATAATCATAAATGGGCACAGGAAAACCCACATATGCGGTACGCCAACGCCGTTCGCAACACAGGTTTTCTGTAAATGTTTGGGTCGGACTTGTGAATAGACATTTGATAGGGCCACATTTTTTTGAAGAAAGATTGAATGGTGAAATTTACTTTGATTTTCTTCAAGACATTTTACCGAATATGTTAGAAAATATCGGTATAAGAGGCATGTTGTTTCAGCATGATGGGGCCCCACCACATTTTAACCTTCAAGTAAGAGAACACTTAAACAATGTGTATCCTAATAGATGGATTGGACGCGGGGGTCCACATGAATGGCCACCAAGATCTCCTGATTGTAACCCTTGTGATTACTTTTTATAGGGCCACCTAAAAAACGAGGTTTATAGCATTGAAATTGAAAGTAGACAACATTTAATCCAGCGCATCGTTACAACCTGCGACGAAATACGGAATAATCCAGAAATGATACGTCGAGCAATTGGTGACCTTTCTAAACGCGCAAGAAAATGCACAGAATTTGGGGGAGGACATTTTGAAAATTTACTTTAGTGTCAATTACGTTTTATTTTTAAACACATTTAGTTATTGTTTTGTTATTTATTGTTAATTGAATGGAAAATATTTTTTTTATTTAGATTTTAGTTTGTTCTCTTCCAATTTTTATTAAGTATAAAATGTTGATGATTTTCTTGATCAAAGTAACTGGTTGCTTAGGCCTAAATGGTTTAAATTATCTGTCACTTTTATTCTTTGAACAAGCCTACTGTGATTGATTAAAAATTTTTTTATTTCATACCCGATTACTTATTAGGACCACAGTTTTTTACCAAAATGGACCTTTAAAACGTGCCGGAATTAGGATTCACCCAGACCACCTAGGCTCAATAGAATTTTTGCAAATTTTAGTTATAAAACTATTTATTTCACGTGCCGTACATTACAATTCGCAGCACTTATTCAACCAGAGGCCATCTTTTGGTCAAAAATTGCACTTTTGGCCAAAAAGGGACCAAAACTGGTGCTTTTCAAAAGGATAATGTTGGCACGTTCTCAAATTTGTAGTTTTCATACCAAAAAATTGTTGGCACTCTTAAAGACTACTGTCTCTAAGAGTGCCAACGTTTCTTTCTCAGTGTAAGCCACCAAACCACCCCCAAACATTCAAATACCGATTATTATGCTTAAAGAAGAAATGTTGGGATATATCGAAAGTTGAATACTAAGAGATACCAAGATACCCTATTCAACTAGCACCAAGCCCCAACGTGTTATACTCTGTTCCAAAATTGAATATTTTCTGAGGCGGCTAGCGCCAAAACGGGCAGGGGGGAAGGTCACTCACATTTGATAAAATACTCAGAAAAATATTTGCTAAAACATAACAGCAATGACAACATGTTATATCCCCGGTGGGGAGGGGTTAGGTTTTGTGATGTGTTATTAGTTAGGGAGTTGAAAAAAATATGTAGTGTGACAAAGGTTGAGGGAGGGGTCAAAAATGCGTGAATTTTGCGTGACGTAGGTACTTTGTGACTGCTAATCTGGTTTTGGGCACCTTCGCCATATTCTCGCACATTTCCGGAAAATGGACCTTTAAAACGTGCCGGAATTGCCAGACCACCTAGGCTCAATAGAATTTTTGCAAATTTTAGTTATAAAACTATTTATTTCACGTGCCTCTCATTTAATAGGGTTCTGTAATCCATTTTCTTGCACATTTAACAACGTATTTAAATAACCACGAAGGTGTAACAAAAAAATGAAATAGGCCATTTTGTTTGTTTTTTCTTGCTCTTTTCGAATATCGTATCGAAATTTAAAAAAAATATATACAGGGTGATGTTTTATTGATGCAAAGAAGAAACATACATTATAGTGAGTCCGGACCTGGATATATTTTTTTTTATACATGTACCTCTTGGGGCTCGTTTGTAGATTAGCCGTACCAAATATGAATCCGTTATTTCATTTCCTGTCAAAGTTATGACAAAAAACAAGTATGGCCAAAAATTATTTAACACCCTGTAATTTCGTAGTGAAGGCCCAATGAGACATTTCTATGGGAGGTTCCGGTTACCACTGATGTTCTCTACCTCCTATTAAGCTATGTCCCTCTCATGATGCAACACCCTGTATGTATCTTTGATCCGTGGCTATCATTATGTTTTCAAAAGTTGGCGCTATGATTATAACATAACCTCGAAGTTCGAATTTTATCACTTTAAAAAACTATCTTTGATTATTTTTATTTGTTGTCTTATTGGTAAGTTTTATACATATATTGTTATTATTGCCACAGTTTTCAATTTTTTACATGCAACAATCTTTGACATAGGGGTATATCAGAATCGGGTACTGATACAGGCATGATCAAGCACTAAAGTGTTTGATCATACCTATTTTATATCTGTAGTTAGAACTTCTTTAGTTCGTTTGACATTATTAATTAAAAATAAAGTCATAAAGCCTTTTAAAATTGACTATAATATGATAACCAAAGCAACCAAGCAGCTGTAAATACTAATGTCAGATCATTTTAGCAGAGCGGAAACAAATATAAATGTTGTATTAGACATCTTATAATATATAAGATGGATATTTCAAGTGATTCCAGTGACACGATTATATTGTCATCAAATATTGATGTCGACGAACCAAGTGATTCAGAAGTTGAGAATATATTAAAAAAGTATTCTAGTACTTCGACCAGTGGTGAATTTAAAGAAAGTACCAATTCACAAAATAATTTTCACAGTGCTGATAAGTTATTTGAGGAGTTTACTGATGTTACGTTACATAAAACAGGGAAAGATCGTGATGAAGATTGTATAAAAAAATCTACAAATCAAAGTAATGATTACAGCTGCGGCAAATATAATTATAGCGTAGAAGATTACTCTAGTGGCAATGCACACAAAGGTATGTATACATATATATCTTAATACAATCAACTTTTTGTTCATACTGTACCCGTATAACCAAGCGATATAGGTTTCCGTGGACTATATAGTATATAATCTATAAAGATTTCTCTCGATAAAGATTTCAACTATATAGTGTATTTATAGTACAACTAATATAAATATTTCCTCTACAGATATATTCTCTATTTGATCTGTAGAGCGACTATAAAGCATTATCTGTGTATATTTTCCCTGTATAGAATATATGATTTACATTTATAGCAGATATAAAGTATCATTATATTACCCATAAATCATTAATATAGGTCTTGTAAAGTTCTCTGATAATAACATTACTGTTATGGAAAATGTATAACAACTTTATTAAGTCTATATGTCATCTATAGATATTCTATACTAAATAGGTATCGAGTTTTTACATAATCGAGGCTGATATTTCCTCATTTATCGTGCATCTTGAGTAACATTAAATTATAGACGATATAATAACGCAACTGTATAGATACTGTTCCGTTTCAGATTTCATTTTAAAACTTGCCTTATCAGTATAGAACTGACGCACGTGACTGTTAAATGTGAGGTTATGCATTTTACGATTTGCTATTACTGCGTGCAAACCCATACAGCACAAGGACATCCTCAGAACATACTGGGGACAACTTCCCAGGACATATGGGATATCCTGGGAAGATCCCATTATCACCTTAGGATGTCCGTAGGATATCCAAATGGGACAGTTCAGACTTTGCTGATGACGTCCTCAGGACATCAGTACGGGTGTGTACAGGACATCATCAGCTCTTATATGGGCTATGCCTGGGCTTTACTATAAACAACCTGAGGACATTGATTGGACTTTATACAGGATATCCCCATGCATATTTCTAAAAACAGCAAAAAATACATATTATTTTATAAGATCATTACTTTTAAACTGAGCCAATAAGCGAAGACAAAGGAATACAAGTCTATATAATGGCAGAGGTAAAATGACTAATAAAAATGTGATACATATATGTACAACTCCATACACATATTTGTATCTATCGATTGGCTTATATCACTTTAAAAGTAAATCTACCAAACTAATAGAGATTATATATAGTCGAATGAAATAGGTCAACAAATCAAAATTTTAAGGTAAATACTTGAATTTTTGATATGTTACTTTGAAGTATTTGAACACGATTAATTAAAGAAAATTTTTTTTCAACCCCGAGAAGGGGCGAAAAAAAATATAACACGGGTTTTTTTCAAAATTACTCAAAATGTGTAAAAGATAGTAAAAAAAGTTTCAAATAAAAATTGTAAAAGCATGAAATATTACATAAAAATGATCTCTTACCTTTTTTGGTATTATTAAAATCAACAGAGTTTAGGGTGGTTAGAAGTTATAAGGGATGATATGTAAAACTTTAAAAAATCATGGCATGCTGAAAAGTTATAATGAATTTAAAAAACATTCTATTCACTCGGAGAAATATAAAGGATTACGTATCTGACAATAACATCTGCGGACAATAACCAACCACATTTTCCCTTTTTAGATAATATATAATGAATAGAACGATATAACATAGCAGCATTATATTTATGAAATACTTAACGTAATCTTATTTGTCGAAAGAACTTTAAAATTAACGTGGAAAAGACATCGACACCCGGCGGATTTCTTAGAACTTTCGACTTGTCACAAAAAGGAGGCTAATTCAAAACACAGTAAATGTATTAAAACCAAATTATAAATAACTGCTATTTAAATAAGATACACGTTTTTAATACATTTTTAATGAATTATTTGTACTGGAGGGGATTATCAAATAGAACAAATAAATGAGTTTTTAGAAGCAAATTTTACAAACCAATAAAAGACACTCTAAATAAATAGCCTTAAAATAATACCTATATATACTTTTCATTATTTTTGTTGTTGAAATCTACTAAATATTAATACCTATAGGACGACTCTAGGACTTGCTCAGGAAATTCTCACAGTAGATATTTTGTTAGGATATTACTAGGATATCCTGCCAGGATTTGTCTAGGATATCCCCATTTTGGGGTATTCTCAGGTTGTAAATATTTTATTGGGATATCCTAAGGACATCCTGAGGAGTGTTGTCCTCGATTGGGATATACGGGACCAAATGAGGATATCCCAGGGATGTCATGTGCTGTGTGGGTTGTGATAGTGTATTTAAATTTCAATAGCTTAATAATATTTACGTTTATATAGGTGAATGGGCCTTTCCCGCATGACTGAATTTTACTACTTCACTATAATCAAGCCATATAATAAACTGCAATATAATTTTATTTTAATTTAGTTTCTTCCAATTTTTTACGTTCTACCAAATATTTACATTACAAAATCAGTTTTATTTCAGGTAATTTGAAACGTAAGTTTTAAGGCGCCATGCGTGACGTCACACTGATTAGACCAATAAAAGTCGTATTCTTAATGAGGATCCTCTATTGCCAGATGTATGTCTTTTTACATGAACATCGTATTTCCGTTATCAATTGTCTACTTTGAATAGCGCATTTTTTCGTTACAACGTATTTTTCGTTTCTCTGACACTAAATAAAAGCAAAAATTGTATCAACTTTTGACTGTATGAGTTTCTAAAATCTATATATCAGATTTATATTCTCTATTTTTGTTCATTTGGTTCACATATGGTATAATGCCAGTTTCATTTGGCAACGCTGTACTGAAATGTTCAAACTTTATTCGATAACCTCACTTTCTATTGTTTACGTTCGATACGAAAATTAATTTTGCTCTCTTCTAATTATAAAATGCCGCTTAAAAAGGTTTGTTTTGTACCAGTGTGTCCAAATAATAGTGAAAATAGTACGAAGTTATTTTTGCGAGTTCCAACAAATTTGGAAATTCGAAAATTATGGTGGAAAGTTGCAAAAGTTCCAGGTATTGTTTATACCTAATGCTCCTGGATTTTTCTGTTGCGAAGATCATTTTAACGTATGTATATATTGTTCTTTCTTTTAGTGGACCTTTTACAAATCTGTCTTCACATTTACTCATATTTTTAAAAGAAATTAATACTATAACACCAAACAAGAAGTAAACACGCTGGGCTGCACTCTCGTGATTTATGACAGATATCTTCTTGGCACTGTCAATGGGCGTCATAAACGCACGTTCACAATTAAGCGTTACCACTTTGCAATATGAGATTCTATTGGTAGTTCCTCATAAATGTACTTCAGGCACCAATAGAATTGCAGGTTGTGGAAAGCAAGGCAGAGAAATGAGGTTCTTTTTGAATGCACCTTCATAGCTAATTCTGACGGCCGTTTAATCTCATACTGATTGGTGCAGTTTATGATGACGTTACATTGGCGCCCGAAAGCTATCGTTTCAAACTGCTGTTCATTTACGGAACATTTGTATTTTTTTTGTGGTATTTTATGCGCTCAGAAAAAAAATAAAAATTAATTTTTAGTAATATTTTGATAGGCTCTTTCCAATAACACAATAAAAAAAAATTGAGGGAAAGGCCCATTCTCTGATGAAGATTTAATTAACATTCCCCTTATTAAAAGGCTGAAGAAGGATGCTGATGATGACAGTATAAAAAAATCTACAAATCAACTGTATGACTGTAAAATTAATCGAAACAAATATAGTTTAGAAGACTGCTCAAATGATTCTGTTGAAAACATAAAAAGTGGTATGTAATTATTATTAAACATTCCATTTTACTCATAAAAATTTGGTCTATCTTACATTTTCAAAAGGCTTAAAGATTGGTCGATATATTAGCAATACTATTTTAATATAATTTTTCCATTTTTTTCATTGACTAAAATAAGAATGTAAAAATGTGCATAAGTTTGCAGAAGTAGTTTTAATTATTATTTTACCTTCGACAATTCTTAATATCACTTGTGATCAACTTTTCATCATCATTCGTTTTTTTTGTGCATTTTTGGACTCTCAAAAATATCTAAGTACTATTTCCTGTGGCTTATGCCTGTTTTCAATCCTATACTGGGCCGCACTCATCAATTTAATTATAGGTGGAAGTTGGCTGTATGTTCTTTAAAACTAATTTGAATTCATTGCTTAGTGTGGCCAAGATAATTACATTACAATTCTCCTAAAACTGTTTTAATGCATATTTTTTTTAAATTTAGTTTCTGAAAATGCAAACATCAGTACCGAATACTTAGACATGGACAGCGAGGAAATTCTTAGAGAATTGAATAAAAAGTATCTTCCATCAACCAGTAAGAGTGATAATCATCAAGCAGATTTAGTTGTCTTGTCCGATGATTCAGATACAAATTTACTAAGTTCCGATGACTTTCCTCAGCGCCTCGACACATTTTCTCACACTATCATAGGCAATTTAACAGGAAAAAGAAAAGCAGAAGAAGAAGGCATTAACGGATGCAGAAGGAATTCATCAGAAGATGAATCTGGAGCAGAACTAGCTAAGTTCTCACCTAAAACAGCGGCTAAGTTGAGAAAGCAACGAGACTTAGAGAAGAAGAAAAAGGATAGTGCCAGAGAAAAGGAGAGAAAGCAGGAGGAGGCTGCAAAGAAGAAGGCTATGAAAAATATGGAAAAAGAAAGAAAAAGAGAGGAGATGGAGAGGCAAAAGGCGATGAAAAATGCTGTAAGAGCCGTTGAACAAAGTACAAAGCCTGATGAATGCATAAAAGTAAGTGAATTTGTTTTTGTAGAATTTTATCAAGTAAAATTTTGAAAGTAATTCAGCAATTCATCATTTATTACACCATTGTATATACACCATCTAGAGTCTGTATCAGCCTTTATGGCGTGTGCACCACGAGAAGCGCACAGTCTAAGATGATTTGAAGCGTGAGACAAACAGTGTCGGATCAACCAGTCGAAACTCAGCGCACAGCTTTACTAATTGAATGGGCACAAACATTGGCCCGTTATTGAGTTTAACCGCATTAAAGAATGAAAGAGATAAACGTATGATTGTAGAAGTTTTATAAGTGGAAAGTCGTAGATTTAGAATAGCATCCCGCTTAATATATGTATGAGTGAGAATAAATATTGAAGCAAGGCATAGCTCGAGCCGGACACACGCCATAAAGGCTGAGACAGACTCTAATAATCTTTGTATAGTTCCTCTATTATCTTATTCATCATTTATGACTTACTAATGCAGTGTCATCTACAAACTCCAGAATATGCAAATTAGCATTAAAGTTATACTCCAATTCTGACAAAATGTCATGGCAGCAGACCTTGTGTAGTATGTGTATGTTAGAGGAGAGCTCTGTGGCACTACCTGTTGGGATGTGAAGTTTTGAGTGAATTTTCGATTCGCTTTAATTTTTAATTTGAGTGGTTTAAACAGTTTCTTAGTAAATTGCTAAGTAGCTGGGGTAGTTTAGACACACCAATAGGAGTGTAGTATATTTATTAAATAAACAATTCTAATTAAATATTAGTCTAGGTCTAAAAATGTTCATGGTAGCCATAATCATAATACGTGCAGGTAGTTTTGTGAAAGTACAGTTATTAACCCTTTCAGATCGGCGGTGCTATTTCATGTGTGATTCCTCAAAACAGCGGTTTTTTAACCTTTAGCAAACGCCAGCTTCCCATTTTTCACGCTAACTTGTGGTTTCCAATAGTTCAGAATTATTAATAATAATCAAACATGTATTTGTAAAATAAAAATTCAAAAATACTTGCAATAGCAGAAAACCGTACCACTCTTGAATAAGAACAATAACGCAAATTTGCACTCCCCGACAACAATGCTAGAAGATAGTACAGTTGAGAATTGTACAACCCCCCTGCTAAAATCGGTAAAAACCAAAGACATGTAAACACATATAGTGAGCTTCATAAGTAACGGATAAATGCATTATCTACGTAAGTTACAATTTGTGAGTAAAATCCTAAAACACGTCAATTTAATTCTAAAATGACATTTTTTGGGCATATGTAATTCTATACCTCCCCCGTCAATCCCCTTGGAGTGACAGCTATCCCTTTAAAATTTTTAAATGGAACAGGGGTGCGTGTGATAGCTCATTTGAAAGGGTTTTTAATTCTCTATCCGGCAATATAAAATTATTTGAATTTCTCTAAAATTTTTATTGAAAAATATTACATGTTTAATGTTGTAAGTGTAATGAAGTAAACAAAAGAACAAACAGTTTAAATCAAATGGTCTGGGCGCATGTTTATTTTTGATAATAATAGAGATACTGCTGAAATTCTCCTAAAACATTTTGTATCGTTTCTGACATGATTTGATTCATTTCTTGCCTTATTCTGTCTTTTAAATCATCGACGTTATTTGGTCTGTTGAAGTAGAATTAAGTAACCTTATAAAAATTACTCAAGCGGAGTCAAATCGGGAGAATGATCAGCCCACTAAATTTCACCGCGTCTACCGATCCACCTATTGGCAAAAACTTGATTGAGATAGGCTCTTACTTCCAATGCAAAATATGGTGTAGCTCCATCCTGCTGATACCAATTATTTCTCTATCAATTTCATTAGGATTGTCATCATCTGGGAAAAGTGCTAACTCTGGAATTAAGAAATTTTGCAAGAAATTCATGTAATTCATTCCATTTAATGTGCTATCAAAGAAATAGGGTAATAGTAATCTGAAAATTGCAGACCAAACGTCAGGGTGGTTACTTTTCTGGAAAACCGGGAAAAGTCAGGGAATTTGGGGGGTTGGCGGGGGTCGAGGAGGGGTCTCGACAATACCGTCTTGCTCAGCATCCTCGAAAACGGGGGGGTTTTTGCGGGTTTAGCTGAGAGAAGACGACCTATCTGCGTTTCACCCCTTTGGGGGATGGTTTGTGGCTGTTTGGGTGGTTGGCGGGGGTCGAGGTGTGATCTCGACATCACCATTGTGCTCAGCATCCTCAAAAACGGGGGTAACACATGTTTGGCTGGTATAAGATGGCAGATACGTGGTTTACCCCTTTCAAGGGTAGATTTTGGCCGTCTGGGGGGTGGGTGACCTCGAAGAGAGATTTAACCACCACCATTGTATTCAGCATCCTCAAAAACGGGGTGTGACATAGTCTCGTCAGAGAACAACCTGAAGTGTAGCTCACATTGGCGGGAAGTGTTGGCGCATCCAAGTTGGCGCACATAAAAATCGCCGTGTTTTTGGGAGTGTTTGTAACCTTGCCGGTGTTGGAATTGTTACTTAATTTTGATTTGTCCTTAGTGTGTATTAATGGGCTTGTTCCATGATATTCTTTTTATGTGGTTTTTATACTTTTTCATATAGTACTCGATATTCTCATTATACACTTAAAATTTCGTATTATTAACTTTTTCCGTTCTCGAGATATAAGGAGTTGAATTTAGTAATAGTTGCAAAAACCGAGCGCTCATTAGTGACGTCACTATACGCAAGTGACGTAAGAAAAATGGCTTTCTGGGACCTTTCAAATTTAACCTGAAAAGTCGAAAAACATGGAATTTTTAAACGCTAGTAACTAAATAAATATGTCGAGTGGAAGTTCGTTCTATGTGTCTACGGAAAGGAGAAGGTCGGCGATGAATTATAATCGTAAATTGCAGGGTCAAAATCGAAAATTCGTTCTGGCAGGAGCGAGAGAAAATTGTAATTTTTTGACATTTCACCAAATTGTACTCCCCTACTGTCAAGTAGTAAGCAAAACAAACAATGCTTCGAAAGCACTTATAATTATAACCAATCAGGAGTATCAAGTCTATTGAGATCGCCGAGTCTATGCGTATAGTGACGTAGCGCCTGGCCACGCCCCATTTTCTCGAGATGGAAATTTGTAGTAGTTTTTAAGTTACTAAACGTGCGAATAAGATTCTGATTTTTTGCAGATCCATTAATTTATACTTACACTTTCGATTTGTGAAATAAAAAAAAAATGCGGAACAAGCCCATTGTTTGTGTTTTAATAATGGAAAAACTTACGTTAAAAAGTGGTAGAGATGTGTGTTAGGCCAACTCAGTCAACTCCGTTTGTGTGAAGCCAGTCCTTAGAGAGCTCCCAATAAAATGGCTGAAGGTCACCTATTTTTGCCACATCTTTTTAATGTTATTTTATGAGAGTTACACTTCTGGTTGTTCTGTGGTCTCGTTAGGCTAGAAAAAATTTGTGTTTTTCGAGGTTCAATCCAATTCACAGAATGCACTATAAGTAATTAATTGTAATATAGATATTAATAGTTTACATATAAAAATAAATTGTTAATAAAATATGATGATAAATAAATGCAAAATACAAGTGCAAAAAATAAAATTGAGTAATGAGAATAATACTAATAGTGCAGTAAGAATTACTAGGAGTATATTTTATAGACACCCATATTGACATTCAAATCATCTAATAAAATAAATAGGCAGAATGAAATATGTATCAGTCTACGTAACAAATTATTTAGAACCATTTTTGATATAAATCTTCATTTCTAGCATATGATTGTAGAACTAGCTTTTGAAATAGCACAGAAGGACTACGGAGAAATTTTGAAAACTACACTAAGGAACAATGATATTTCTTTCAAATCTGTACCTCAAGCTTTACCAAACCTCGTATCTTGGTGCAGGAAAGTCCAGACGATAGAAAATATGGTAAGTATACTGTATAAATTAAAATGAAAGATAAAGTTAAGAACTGTGTTTTACAGATTTTGAAGAATACTGAAGTTAATGAAAAACATTTCCTTTTAATAATGGATAAATCGGAATTTCTGGCAAACATTCGGAAAGATTCGTTGACAGTCCACTTACAAACGGTGTTCAGTTTGACAAATTTTAAAATGTTAACCATAGCCATTTTGGGATTAGATAAGGTGACAGCAGACCAGGACCTTGCGGTGGTAGAGGCTCAGCTTCTGTTTAAATGTTATTTCCGCTTTTTAAAGGATCACATGGAATTGTCGACATTGATTCTAGAAGTAACAAAGGCTATCGCACAAATCCCTTATAAGTGAGTATTTGTGTTTAAGCAAATGTCTTCGACAGTAATTAATTGTGTGACCTTGATAGTTCAATGTGGTTATGATTGAAGTGGACAAAACTATTAGCTTATAAGAGAATAACTGTAACAACTTACAGCTGAAAATTTATTATGAAAACTGCTCCTTTTTATTTATTTTTTTTTGCTTGCACACTCACCTTCAAATTTAAAGGAACGGAGTTAAATTGGCATTTTTTTTCTACACAATTTGAAGGCCAAGACAGCCATGTATTTTTCACTACAACTTTTGCTTATTTTGCACATTTTTATCAAATTAGTCGATGCCAAACTTGATATCAATGTGTTGTTGTTGCATTTGAAACACTTATTTTCTCTACATTAAAGTCCGTTGTGCTTTCATAAGTTACTGTAAATTTGTTTTGTTTTTACCTACAATCATCACCTTGATTGTGAAGCAGTCTATAATGGGTAATTTAGCGTTGACTAATATTGCTAGGACTGCAGCAATGAATTGTCGATTCTACAAGTATGTTGTTGATATGTTTGGTAAATCGTCGATCTATGGTAATGTTGCACATTGGTGGGCAAACTGGAGAGTATGTGAGAAGACAAAGTCAAGGCAGAAAATGCTCAACTACAGCTATAGAAGAAACAAGAAACGAATTGATAGTGCAGTAAAATAAGGAATCAGCTTCGGAGTTCTTTGTAACACGGTGGACTTTTTTCCATTTTCTTCTAAATTGTATGGATAATATATGATTAAAAGTCCGCATCCTAAAAAGTGCTGCTCTAATAGTAATTAAACAGTATAGATGTAAAATTACGGTTCTTCACGAATAACTTCAAAATTTAATTTTATCGAGAAAACTGCTAATGCAACTTGAAAATTGTAAAAAAATCTTGATGTGCATTTCTTAAAGTAGAAGCAGGTTAGAAAAAAATTCTTTCAAGTTTGTACAGCTGAAGTATTGTCGTTTAGATATTGCAGATTTTCAAAAAACTTACTAAAAATAATATTTTGGCCTTTTGTTTCGCTTATATCTAATAATTGTTTTAGAGCTGTAACTGAGCTAATGAATCTTTAGTGTACAATATTGGAAATTTAATTAGTTTAAATAAAATTCTTTTTAGTGATTTTGTTCGATTTTATTATGATTAATACTTTCAGGGCGAAAAAAGAAGAGAAATACAAGCTTCAAACAGAGTACTTTAACGATTCCAATAAAGATACCGTCAGGGTGGACAAGAATGGCAACGGTTTGGGTCGTCTCTGGCAGCAAATGTTAACCATGTTCCCTCTTGCCCGTTTAGAAACCGCTGAAGCCATTACTGCTGTATATCCAACACCTGATTCCCTATTCAAGGTGGGCATCAAAATAAACTAACATAATTATTATGGTAAACATTTTATTTCTATAGGCATACGACGGCTGTCAGTCAAAGAAAGAGGAGCTGTTGCAGGACTTACCAATTCGTAGGGCTCTCGGACCTTGTATTTCGGTTAGGAGGATAGGCCCTGAGTTAAGTAGAAAGTGCTCCAATTTTTTCTGCTCAACCGAGAATATCACCTTATAATGTGATTGTTAATGAAGTGATATTTTACCATAATCTGTTTTTAGTAGTCACTTGTTAAAAAGAACCCAAACTTCGGACTAATTTTATAGCGACTTGGATTTTTCTTTATGCGAATTTGTTAATAATTTGATTATATATTTTTTTATTTTTATTTTTTACTTCCACCACTGTCAGTATTTATGCTTTTTATATTTCTTGTCTGTCTGAAATGGCTTGCATGTACACTGATTAGTCGAGGAAAACAAGCAGGAAAAAGGCCTGAACCCCAACATGAGACTCCGCCCCACCTGATCTTTATGTGTGATGGAGCAAAATGTTCCTAAAGATGTACACAACAAAGTCATGGGAACTGGTGCTTTTTCGATTTCCGGTCGTAAACTGGGACAGAAGTTCGCTATTTCCGGCCACCAACATTTTTTTTTAAGTTAAAAGGGAACCATTGGATTTTATATTTTGGACAATTATAAAAAAAATTTGACTCGACATTTTTTACCTAACCTCACCTTTCTTGAGATATAGGCATTTAAATATAAAAAAGCGTATATATTTTATTTTTAAATTCCTAAATTTCGAGATATGTGGGGTTAGGCAAATAATGTCAAGAGTAAAAAAATGCTTAGAATTGCTCAAAATATAAAGTCCACATGTTTTAATTCATAATAAATGATCAAGAATATTAGTTTTTGGAAAATAGGAAATTAAATACATTTTTTTTTTTAAACATTTGTATCTCAGGAAAGGTGAGGTTAGGTAAAAAATATCGAGTCAAAAAATACCGAGAATTGTCCAAAATATAAAGTCCACATGTTTTATTTCATAAACCACGCCCACAAATAATCGTAAATACTAGTTTTTGGAAAACTAAAAAGCTTAAATATGCATTTCTCTTTTTAAACGCTTATATCTCAAGAAGGGTGAGGTTAGGTTAAAAATGCCAAGAGTCAAAAAAATGCTTAGAATAGGGTCGTTGACCATTTTTTAAAAATTTCGTCAAGTGATTTATAAAATTTTATTTGACCCGTATTTTCTTATTTTACATTTCAAATTCATTTTAATAGTGAAATTAATTATTTAAGTTACGAAATTTTGAATTGGCGCCTATGGTGACATCAGATGTGAGAGCATGCGCAATTAACAAATAGAGGAATAATCGACGGGCGTCGTTCGTTTACTGTTATAGTATCGACGTGAGTCATTGCTATATCAATTGTCTTCAAACTGTTGTTATTGTCATTATTTAACTTGGATTAAAATATGAAGTACACTGTAAGCTAAAGTAAGTATGTAAATGATTTTCTATTAATAATGTACTGTTGCAGATGTGTTTTAAAATAGAAAATACAATTTTAAATTTTTAGGTTATAATTTACAAAGGAAGATCAACACAATGTAAACAACAAATACCCAACAAATCATCCGATGATCCGATCACTACCACCAACATGATCACCGAAAACATTTTCATGTTTTCGGTGATCATTCTCTAAAATTGAATTCTCATTACATACGTCATCATGTACCGCTTTGCTATTTTGAAAACCAATTTATGAAATGTATATTCAGTATACTTTTTGATGTTATAATAAGATTTTATAAATTTTGTTGAAGGAAACGACCCTATTGTTCAAAATATATGGTTTACATGTTTTAGTTCATAAAGCTCCCAAAATACTATTTCTTTGAAAATATAGCCTAAATACACTTTTTTTTTTTAAACGATTATATCTCGAGAAGAGTGATAAAAAATGTCAAGAGTAAGAAAGTGCTTAGAATTGTCTAGTCACATGTTTGCGCCCAAAATACTAGTTTTTTTTTAAACAAAGCCTAAATACAAACGATTGAACGTTTTTTTTAAAACACTTATATTTCGAGAAGGGTGAGGTTAGGTAAAAAATGTCAAGAGTCAAAAAATGCTTAGAACTGTCCAAAATATAGAATCCAATCCAGTTCTTTTTCGACTTAAAAAAAAATTGGTGACCGGAAATAGCGAACTTCTGTCCCAGTTTCCGACCGGAAATTGAAAATGCACCAGTTCCCATGACCCTGACTTTGTTCTATATATTTTTAGGGCCATTTTGCACCATCTCACATAAAAATCAGGTGGGGCGGAGTCTCATGTTGGGATTAAATGCTTCATTTCCTCGACTAGATGTAAGTGTTAATATAATTTGATGATATATTTCTTTAATATTTTTTTTTTTTACTTTTATCAGTGTCAGTGTTTTATGCTTTTTATTTTTCTTGTATGTCTGAATTAAATGGCATATACACTGACGTTTGTGTAGACAATTTCATGATATGTTTTTTTATTTTTTTTAAAATAATTTTTATAATAAAATTTTAAGTAAACAATTGCTATTTTATTACTTAGTTCACAGACATTTTGATTATGTTCCGAAACAGGTCCACAGTCATTTAACTTGTGATGTTTTCTACTAACCAACACTAATGAAACGTGTACAATGTGGGTGCATGTCGCGTTATTGGGAGTTCAGCAATATACAAATAAATTGGTAAGGTGGTATGATCAGGCCTGTAGTTAGAAACTGTTTTTAGGGGGGGCAAACCAATTTTCAGAGGGGGCTCGTGAGCCTAAATATTTTATTGTTATTTTCAATTATAAATAACTCCCGTAAAAAATAAAAAAATATATATCTAAATTTCTTAACAGACTCATTTTTTAATATAAAAAATGTATAATAATAATAATAATAAAGATTTTTTTTAACAGTCCAGGATAAGATGAAATTGTTCCCTGAAATGTACAAGACGCCAGCAAAAAGCTGTTTCTTTGTTATAAAAGTTTAATGAATAAATTTATAATTTTTTTCACACTATTGTTGAAATAAATAGTTTATCTTGAAATGAAACAGTAAAAGACTACAAAAAAAATCATGATACGATGAAATTGGGAAACAATTACACAAGTGTTTAAATCCCTTAATTTATTGTTTGAATTTGAAGATACAAGTCCAGTCCTGTGAGCTGCACGACTTAACGCCGAAGGTATACTAATCAGGAGCGGTCGGTCTCCTTTAGACTTTTTTGCGAGCTGACAGACTAACTTCTATGCATAAAGGAGATCTCAAACTATAAGTAAAAAAAAAGAGGTGTTATGAAATGTACTTTTATTAAAATCATTAATTAATAAAACAAAATATAGGCATTAATTAACAAAAATTGTCAGGCAGACAAATTGTAATAGATAGAAGAGATCTTAAACTTTATTTTAAAACAAAAATCTGTGTTATGTAGTATACTTTCAAGAAAAAAATTATGTGTTGGCAAATTTATTAACAAAAATTGTCAGTCAACAAATTGTGTAAATTTCAAGCAGGTGTTTTAAAAAGTAAAATTTTTTTTTCATCCAAATTGAAAAATTCATAAAAAATAACAACAAATTTTTAGTTGTCTGTCGGGCGTAACAAGATTTTTATATGTTTTGCAACCATTTTCGCATTTTCATTTTTAGGTGTTCAATGGGGTACCATTTTCGCAGTGGGAGCTTGGTCTATGTCCTCTCAACAATTATTTCCATTCACCAACTGTGGCTTGGGTGTACTAATTTTCTTTAGTCGTCGCAGGAGGGGCAAAAATTATTCCAGGACGGGCGTAGCCCGTCCTGGAAAAGATATTGTTTTAGTTGTCCTGTTGTGTATGCTAACAGTGGGTAGAATATGTGGCGAAGCAAATTTGTAATAAACAGGAGGCTGGGAAAGAAGATTAGCTTTGAGAGAAATCAACCACCGTTTAGATTGTTTATCAGCAAATATAATATAGTGTTGGAAGAAGGAATAAAATATTGATGTGTTAGCGCCCCCTAGGTGTGGATGGCATAATCAGACAGGTATGGTATTCATTAGCATGTTTCCACACCCAATCTGTAGTCATTGAGAAAACGTCTGATAGACTATCGACTATCACTTCAGAGATGTCACTGGGAGTACTTCTTTATAATTAAATCAAGGCTTGTCTAGAAGAATTCTAGATGGTTCCTGAGAGATGTGGGTTATTCAGGGAGACCTGAAATATTCCAGAGGAGAATATTCTAATAATCTTTGTTTAAGGTTATGTTATGTTAATCTAGTGAATGTTTTGTAAAATAGAAGTAAATAATATGGTGTTTGTGGTTATCTCGTGTTATAATTTTGGAACCCACGAATTAGGGGTGGTTCCTAGGGGGTGTAAACCTGTGACATATAAAATGTAACTACTTTTAGTAACAAGCAGGGGACGATACAGGCGAAACTAGGAATATAAACTTTGCTCTGATCTCTATATACAGTACAGATCTTTGCTCATAGTATGGGGTACAATCTGATATTGATAGGAAATAGCATCGTAAAGTTCAATCACACAATGGTTATCACTAGGGAGAAATAAATATATGAAGGTACTTCAAGAGCCAGCCAAATTTCCTGATTAAGCACTAGTAAATGTGTAAGATATGAGTCGAAAACTATCTAATATGTCCCAACTTTCAAGCACATTAGTTATTATTCAATTTCTGATATGAAGTTATTGAATGCCCTAGAATGATTTAACATGAGAGAATAATATTTGAAACCTGCTGTGAACAGTAGATGTATGTATAAGAGCATTTGATACAGTTACATTGAATCGAAAAATATTACTAGTCTGCCACTAAAACCCGAATTACTGTTGCTTATCACAATTATTATAAAATGAATAAATTTATTTATTTTCTCGAGCGTACCCTATATGCTCCCAAGCAAAGAATTTATCCCAAGATTTGCTCAAATATAATGTTTGCAATTCCCTATATGCTGCGCTGTATATCTGGTTGCATATAACAATATATTGTTTGAATCACAGATCAATAAAAAAATGTAGATGAATAATCTTATTATGAATCAATATTTATAACCTACTTAAGTTTGGGCTTAAGTCGAAGTAAAAAATACAGGGTCTCTTCGAAGGGCAAGTACGAATGGCACATCCCCTAGGACCCACTGTGAAAATCAAGAATCAAATAAACAAATAAGAACAACAGTAATAAATTGTGGGAAATTAAATGAAAATGGCCACAGAATAAATTACCAACCACCGTGCAAGCATTGTAAGAATGTCAATTGCACAATGCCAACAACTGCCATATATGTATATCAATTAAGAGATATTATATATTATCACCAAGGCTGAAGCTATCAAGTACGAACAAAGGTCCCAACGCAAAGGCTAGCTGCCGCTTCTGCATAGTTCCTATCTTCTGTGTAATTCTAAGACCCTTCCCTCTTTGTAACAGTTGTGAGACCAGCCTTACAGGACTGCTGGTTTGCAACCGTCTCCTACTTCTAAATTTGAAGATGGAAAATTACACCCTTTTAAAAATATATTCTGTTCATTAGTTTATCATGAGAGAACGAAGTTAAATGATACTACAGTTTTCTGACTTTCTTAATTATTTGGATGGTGTAATAAGAATAAGAATAACTTTGTTAACCATCCTTTTACAAGTATGACAGAGACAGTGAGCGTTCTTCTATTATTTCCTCTTCAACTTCCTTGGGTCAATCCTCGGTCTACTATTGTAGGGTCTACGATTCGTTTATCTGTCATTTCTGTTAAGACAAATAATGACGCAACCCCTTTAAAATTTTAAAAAATCTCTAATAAAAGTAAACATAACCTTCTCAGCATGAGGTGAATTTGGTGCTATTAATAATTTTCCAATTTTTAAAAATAATTACAGCTGCCTCATTTGTGTTCCTACATGTCTGTTACCGCCTTAAAATTAACATTAGTTACGTTATTTTTAGTAAAAATTTAGTGTAAAATCAAACCATAGCAGAATGAAGAACTTGGACGTATTCTTAACATTTTTAGCAGTAAGAATTGCTTCGGTATTTTTAGTACAAACCTTTTTTGTACCCGACGAATACTGGCAGTCTTTAGAGGTTGCCCACAATCTAGTTTTTAAATATGGTTATTTAACATGGGAGTGGACGAAAGGTATACGAAGCTATATTCCTCCCTTAGTAATCGCTGGACTGTATAAAATTTTACAAATTGTTGGACTGGACAGCGCTACAAATTTAGTAAGTTAAATTAAAATATTTTTACTTAAGAGATAAACTAATAACTATCTGTAATTTTAATATGAAATGCCTAATGTTTAGATATATGGCCCGCGATTCTTACAAGCTTTGTTAAGTGCATACTCAGATCTCTGCTTTTACCAATGGTCAGGAACTAGAAAATGGGCAGTTTTTTGTCTGGCCAGTTCATGGTTCTGGTTCTATACTGGGTCGAGAACTTTAATAAATAGTTTAGAATGTGCATTAACGACAATTGCTCTCTCAAAGTTTCCATGGCCTGGAAAAGGAATAGGTGAGGAATATTTATTGAACTTAAATTCTATACTATAAAACAGCATGTCGTATTTGGTTTGAGGTAAGACTTGTAGTTAATTTAATAAATTATTTAAGTAAAGTTTTGTGAATATTAAAACAGAATTAAACATATGAGAATGAAAACTGGTAAAAAATGTTTTAAGCCCGTCCGACTACGTTTCGTTTGTTATTATTTCTATTTTTTTAAAGTTTTGAATTAGACAAAATAAAATACATTTACAAATAAAAACACCAAATTAAAACGTTTGCTATTGATACTTAAGAAATTAATGGGGTTTCTATGCTATTTAAAATAATAATTCAACCAAATTTTTCGATAGGCTAACTGTAATTACTGACTATATTCATTAAAAATATGGGCACACGGCACTGGTGTTCTATTTTCTATATATTACTAATGGAATGTTAATTCCCTATCCTGGCAAAAATTCTTTTTGGACTTACACTGCAACGTTGTAATGTTATTCAACTTCTTTCGACAAAAAATACATTTTCAGCAGTTAATGGTAAAATCTGCAAAAAACGTATTTTCATAAATTTAACAACCGTTTCACTTTGAATGACTAAGTATTAGTTTCCAGGCTTTTCAAAGTCGAACCAAATTCTACAGGATGTTCTCCACGATAAGTTACATTTTTACTTAATTTCGTTTTTAGAGGATGATTCCAAGTTTATATGGATTGCAGCTTTGCTGTTCGTGATAAGGCCAACTTGTGCCACAATATGGATTCCTCTTTCTATATACCATTTAAGAATTTCCAAAAAGTCTGTTTTAAATGTGATAATAAGTAGATATGTACCAATTGGGTAAGTAGCTATTGTATATTTTCCCTATTTTGAGCAGTTTTATAAGCAAGAAACGCAATTGTTGAGGTTTTTCTTAAATATTTTAAAGAGTACAGAAGTTGGGTGAAAAACTAAGACTTAAAAATACTTACAAACATAGCTCTAGTGATTATATCCACCATTAAACCTTAATTTTTTATATGTATATATTGTTTTCATTTTATAATTATGGAAGAGAAAAAAAAAATGTAGTTTTTTTTGCTTCAAACTTATTTAAGATAGATACAGGCGTTAATTGATAGGTAACTGGATAAATGTAATGTAAACATTAATATTTAAATTAGAGTCCAAGGAGAAACTATGATGTGAGATATTTAACGAATGGTGTTCCACAAGGTTTAATCCTTGGGCCATTACTATTTTCAATCTATACTAGTCAGTTTCTTGAATTTATACAACACAGCCTATTCATATAATAATAATAATAATAATAATAATAATAAAGCATTTATTATTTACCCAATTTGATAAATTTAACAATATAAATTATACATGTTTACACAACAGGTAAATAAAAGGCGAGTAGTTCAGTTTACTGACAAGCCAGTAAACTGTTCTTCCACTATTGCCTATAAATAATGTCAGAGGTAGATAAATTAAATAAATATACTACTCATATCGAAACAATCATAAAAAAAAATTAAGAAAAAAAAACACATCAAAGTAGAATGAAAAGGAGGCAAACTAGAGCTGAAGGGGGGAGGAGAGTAGGAAATGAGAGGAAGAGAAAGAAAAGAAATTAGAAAAAAAAATGAAACAAAGAAAATTAAAGAAGGAACAAAGTTTAAAAACAGAGAAATTACGGGAAAAGGTAAGATTTTATTGTTACTGATTTCGCATTAAATATTTTTTAAATGTTTTTTTAAAACTTGCACACGAAAGAGTGAGTGCATTAAAGGGTAGAGTATTTATAGAAGCAGCAATGTTATAAGAGAATGACCTTTTGAATATTTCCTTACGGTGTTGTGGTATGGTGAGAATATTTCTTCGTCTAATATTAATGTTATGAATATCATTTCTAAAAGAGAGCTTGTTGAGAAGATAAGGTGGCGATCTAAACTTTAAAATTTTATGAAAAAAACAAGCCATGTGAAGTTTGCGGCGATTGTACATATTCAGCCATCCTGTAGTTTTCAATTTACGAGATATTCTTTGACGGCGTTGAATTCCAAAAATTAAGCGAAGACAAGCATTTTGTACTTTTTGTATGCGCCGGGTCTCGATGCTGTCAATACAGGGGCCATAAACCACGTCGCAATGATTAAAATGGGACAAAACTAGAGAATCACATAACATTTTTTTTACTTCCATGCTTAAAAATCGTCTCTGGGAATATATCATTTTTAGTGCAGCGTATGCTGATCTTAATTTACTCGTAATATGCTGTTTAAATCTCAATTTATAATCAATAATAAGACCAAGACTTTTAGAGCTGTTATTGAAGGCAATTGTATCATTTCCAATCTGTATATTAATTTCTCTCGACACAAATTCACGAGCATTGTCATTGCAAAATATTATAGCAGATGATTTACTAGGGTTAATTTTAAGTAGATGATCAGTAGAAACTGACACCAAATTCTTTATATCGCTGTTAATTAAATTCCTATATTCCTGTAGATCTTCAACATGAAATGAACAATAAAGCTGTGTATCATCAGCATATAAATGGTAATTGCAGTGTTGCAAGGATGTGTGAAAATTCGATGTAAAAATTGTAAACAATAACGGTCCAAGTATACTTCCTTGCGGTACACCTGAAACTACCGTTAGTGGTTGTGAAATATTATTATTAAGTACTGTTTGTTGAATTCTATCCGACAAGAATGACAAAATTAGACTGGAGGAATTTCGTTCAAAGCCACAAAAGTGTAGAATTGAAAAAAGTAATTGGTGATTTATCATATCAAAAGCTTTTGTATAATCTAATAATATTAATACACTTATTTTGTTATTGTCAGTAGCTCCAATGATGTCATCAGTTACGTCTGCAAGAGCCGTAGCACAAGAGAATCCAGATCTAAATCCCGACTGCTTTAATGGTAGAACATTGTTGAGATTCACAAATTCTCTAATTTGCAATTCTAAGATTTTTTCAAAAATCTTTGATAAGACCGGTAAAACACTAATGGACCTTAGGTGACTCAATTGGCTAGGTTGACTGATTTTAGGTAAAGGAAATATTAAAGCTATTTTCCAAGCTTTAGGAAAGTAGTGTGTATTTATACATACATTATATATGTGAGTTAAGAATGGAACTATATAAGGACAGCATAAATGTATTAAAGTTATATTTAATTTATCATATCCATAAGCTTTAGATTTTATGTTTTGAATGATTTTAATTACATCTATATCAGAAATAAGTTTAAAAGAAAATAAACCATCTATGCCTTCTTTAACATTGGTATTATAAAAATTTATTAACTCGTCTTTAGGTCTATCATTATTATTAGAGGAATTGATAAAAAAATCATTGATAGTGTCCACATTACTTAACTGTTCAGGTATATTAGCCTTTTGATTTTTAGCAATATTTAATTTTTTTAATTCACCCCATTTCTCTTTAATATTACAATTATTAAATTTATATCTTAAATAAGCCTTCTTTTCAGCCTTAATAGCTGCATTAGTTACATTTCTAAGTTGTTTATAGTACACCCAGTGGCCATTTTGCCCAGTTTGTTTGAATTTTGCCAAGGCTTTATCACGTAGTTTCTGCATAAATTTAATGTTATCTGTTAACCACGGAGCATATTTTCTTTTGGAGCATTTTATAGATTTGATAGGTGCATGCGTATTGAATAACTGCAAAATATTATCAGTAACAAATTCAATTTTATCGTCAATATTATTCATATAGAAAATATCATTCCAAGGTATGTTTTCTAAATCCATTTGAAAATGTTCAAAATTTATATGCTTTAAAGCTCTGTAATTAAATATTCTCTCCGGTTCTTCCATAACATTAAACGTTATAGTGCAGTGAACTAAGAAGTGATCGGATATTTGTGCATCGACTACCCCAACGTCACAAACACTTTCAAAATTTACCAGAATTAAATCTAGCAATGACATGGTTGTAAGTTAAAGATGCACAAGTTCTCCATTCAGTTAATAATGATTTAAAAATACTGTCATGTTTGTCATCATAACATTCTTTAGTATTAAATCTATTGAAATCAGCCGTACTTTTTCCAATATATCAATTAATGACATAGAAATTAGTATATCCGATTGCGCAAGAAATCTTGGTTTAACCTTAGACAGGTCCCTCAGGTTCCCAAGGCATGCTACCAAAAGTATTTGGAGGGCATATGCTGCAATTAGAGTATTATATCCTATAGGTCCTTAAATAGAGAAACAAAAGAATGTTATGTGAAACACTGGTTTTACCCCAGCTTACCTATGGTGTCCCAGTCTAAACACTCTGCTGAGACCACGATTCTTCCAATAAAATAGAGTATGTTTAGAGTTCTTCTAAACATTTTATATATGGTATCAGAAAGTATGATCATGTGTAATAAGGTAGCGGTATTAAAATGGCCCAACGTGAAATATTAGTATTAAGTATACGTTTTCTGTTTATATTAATAAATTATAATGACAAATATTCCTCTATATTTTTTTAATCAGAAATCTCTCTGAAGTTCATAACATTAATGTCAGAAGTAAAGAGCTACTGACCCCACCTCTCCATAAAATTAAATTTTTGGTATATGAATTGTATAACTCCATCCTCACTAATTTTTAAAAATTTAGTAACTTTAAAAAATGTATTGTTAAATTATTACTTGATAAACAGAATGTTGTTTAGTTACGATATGGGCTGAGGTCTGTAGTATGGTTCTAATATTTATATTTTCACTAATATGCTGATTTTTATATATTCTTTTCAATTTTTCTTTAACCTGTACAATGTACATGACATCATATTGTAAGAATACACATCGTCAATTATGTCTGCAATGCAAACAATATAACTCACTTGAAGTTATTAATAAAGGTAACAGAAATGTGTGGCCTATATTGGAACCCCCTGAGGGACTCCAGTAATTTTACTGAATACTGTTCAATGTACATCATAAGTGTAATATTTATGTTATTTTAACTCTTATTTTTCAGGTTATTGGTATTGTCCTTATCGATATTGTTAGATAGTTTGGCTCACGGATCTTTCATTGTTACGGTATATGAATTTGTCAAATTTAACTTATTTCAAGATGTGTCATCTTTCTACGGAGTACAGCCATGGCACTGGTACCTTTCCGTAGGTTTCCCGGCAATTTTAGGAATTCATTTCATACCCTTTATCGTATCTACCTTGGTTGTCCTTAAGAATAGACGTATACACCCTAATGAGTTGGCAATATTGGCAACCCTTGTGTTTGCCCTAGTAGTTTATAGGTGACTTTATGGAAATACATATTTAGAAAGCTTCTTAACAGTGTATTTTTCAGTTTATTGCCGCATAAGGAATTCCGATTCATACTACCCTTGCTGCCCCTGGTTCTATACATAGTGTCGAGGTTTCTGTCAGCCTGGAGCAGAAAGGCTAAGACGTAAGTTACTTCTTAGCTCAAAATTTTTGGTTATAGTATATTTCCTATGTAATTTACCACAAAATTAAGTCACTAAGTAAATTTTGTGCACCTAAGTGGTATTTTATATAATAAACAGCATAAAAAACGTTTACAGTGCTTTTTTCGATATAGTTTGTGCAAATAATTTAAAATCTTATAACTGTAGGGAAACAAATATGTGCAAACTTTCATTATATAGTAGACCCTCTGTACCTCATTCTTTTAACATAAAAGAAACTGGCTTTAAATAAGAGCAAAAATGTTGGGACGAGTGTCCCTTGCTTACATACGCCTGCTTGTTTACGACGCTGCACGCACCTCATGAGCGTGTTATTGTAGTAGTTATGTGCATGTAAGAAAGCGTCTTATTAATAGCAGTGTTTTAATTCCGTTTTTTTTTACTATTAGTGTTTTCTTGTAGTTTTCATCTGTGGGTTGTTGCTGCTATTATATTTATTGGCAACGCGATACCAGCATGGTACTTAGGAATGGTACATCAAAGAGGAACCCTGGATGTCATGCAGCCTCTGCGGGAAATATCCTTGAAAAATCCTGAGAACACCAATTTGCTGTTTTTAATGCCTTGTCATTCGACACCTTTCTACAGGTAATATAATTCTTTTCTGTATTATAGTTTCTTGACAAAGATTTACTCCTTTTTCAGTCATCTACATGTAAATGTAACAGCTAGATTTTTGACTTGCCTGCCAAATTTAAGTAAAGTTGATAATTACATCGATGAAGCAGATTTGTTTTATAAGGACCCCAATCGATGGCTGAGACAAAACTATCCACCTACTGGCATCTTACCTTCTCACATAATAAGTTTTAGCACTTTGGTGTCTTCTATAACTGATATATTGAGCAGGTAAGTGCCAAAATACTTTTTTACATTAGAGTAAAAATCGGAATAAACAAAGTATTTGACAAGTTTTGAAGTTCTGACGAAGTTGGGAACGCATTAGTTTATACAATTGGAATTGTAGAATATATTTTTTTCTGTTTTATTGGAAATATATTGGTCACATTGCAAAAATAAAAAATTGAAAAATTTTCCCATTAAAATTTTGAACAAATCTAGATATAGAATTTAATAGGTACATGCTTTTTTTTATTATTTAATATAACTTTCTCTAATAGTAATGTACAGTATGTCCACAATTAGAGTGAATAAAGAGGGTAAACTCTTATTTTTCATTTTACACGAAAAATTTATTCTTCATAAAAAGTTTTGTTCTTGTTCAAAATATGAATGCTACGGAATAAGTTAAAATGTCATGTTAAGGGTGTTCAGAAAATTTAAACAGTTAAAAATTATGTAATTTTACCAGCATGAACAACTGCAACTAAGAACGGTTAGGTATTTAAAATTAAAATTTATGTCAGAATTTCAATTTGTGGATAAATCTGCCTAATTCGACCTTTTCAAAAAATTCTCAAGTATCAAGTGTATCATGCGGTAAAAATTATGGGAAATTAAAAGTTATTTTCTTCTTTACAACATTAGTAAATAATACGGCTAATTATACTCGTAATTACATTAAACTACTTTTATTATTAACAGCATTGACGAAAATTTCTTAACAAAAGTAGGTATGGCGGCACTTGGGACAGACAGTTCAGACCGGAAGTTCAAGATGGCGGCGACCGGAAGTTCAAGATGGCGGCGACCGGAAGTTCAAAATGGCGGCGACAGGAAATTAAAGATGACGGGAAATTCAAACATGCAATCTGCATTACCGACCGGAAGTTCAAGATGGCGGCGACCGGAAGTTCAAGATGGCGGCGACAGGAAATTCAAGATGGCGGGAAATTCAAACATGTAATCTGCATTACCGACCGGAAGTTCAAGATGGCGGCGACCGGAAAATCAAGATGGCGATAAATTCAAACATGTAATCTGCATTACCGACCGGAAGTTCAAGATGGCGACGACCAGGAAGTTCAAGATGGCGTCGACCGGAAGTTCAAGATGGCGACAATCTACATTACCGAGGGGAGATTCAAGATGGCGGGGAAATTCAAATATGGAATCTACAGTACCGTCCAGAAATTCAAGTCCTCGCCTACTAATTTAGGCAGATAGCCAACCTCCTACTTTCGGCAATGGCCCGCCTTCTAATTCTGGCACCTGGCACAACCCTAATCTGGCAGTAGGCCCTCTCCCTAAGTTTTCGGCTGTTACCCGCATAGTTCAACAACGCCATCTAACAATCATTTCTTTAAACTCTGAATACTTATATCTTCTGATAGAGGGATCACATGATGCCATTTATTAACCTTATTAATTTTAATTCATTACTATTCGAAATATTTATATTTTCCTATACAGGCATGCGCATTATTATTATTATTATTATTATTATAATTCAGCGATGATATATAATATAATTTTCCTGTAATTATTTTCAATGAAAAAATCCAGCGGCCATCAGGATTCGAACCAACAAACTCTGGGTTGAAAGTACAACGTCTAATCGCATAAGCTATCGAGACATTGGCTTCAATATCTATAATGGTGTTATTTACTAAACCGCCTAGAGAACGACGTCACACATGCGCAGTAAAGCCCATCGTAATGAAATTTATTTAAATTCCTTAAAATGTAACAATAGGTCCATCTAGATCCGATGATCGAGTTAGATAATGCATACTCTCCTTCTAGACAAATATTTTAGTTTATTACGTTCAAAAGCAAATTTTTATTCTCAAATCAATGAAGCAAACATGGAATTTAACATATCCAGCAGAGCTTTCGCCGGTGCCGTATTTATAAAGAAATGTATCCACAGAAGCAAAATGTTAAAGTAAGACGAAAAACAAAATGGAAGAGTGTCTCAAAGCAATGCAAAACATACAAAAAAAAAAAAAAATCCATACATACTTCAACAAATTTATAAGTTTTATAGATTAAGAGGCACCACAGCCAAGACTCGACAATAAAATCACCAGCGAAAAAATGGGGAAGTACAGGAAAATAATTTAGTATATATTTTAGCTAGATAAAAAATTCAACTGTGTACAGGGACATCATTTCGATGATTACAATAAAAATCTTATTCACAATGGATACTAGTCTATGAGTCGAAGTAAGACATTAACGGAATCTAAGTATGAAATAATATTCCAGACAGGTTTATTGGTAATGGATACCCAGAACTTGAAAAAATTGTCTACCCAATGAAACCGAGCGCTATATTTATTGTATAGTGTTTTCTTATTAACATACCAATAAAAATTTATTCTGGGGTGTAAAAGTATTTCAGATTCAAAAATCATTTTATCTCTCACCTATAAATTGATAACATATTATAAAATTGTACTACTTCCCCAAGCCATATAATAAGCTACCACTTCGATAAATCAAATCATAACCTGCCATACACAAAAGGTATCATTCCACAACCGATTTCAGGAAACACACGGTATATTATTTAATTTTCAGACAAATAATATTACATAAGCTAAGACAAAGGTTAATTCTGTAGAACAATACAGGAACTTCCTAAAATATCGTGATGATAGAAAGTTTTACATTATAGTATAAAATTCTATAATTAATCAAAGACGTATACCTGCTATTCAAAGTTTTACAACAGTAGGGCACCTCTCGCTAATATATTATGCGTATGAATAAGCCCATTTTTTCAATTATAAACTAACGAGTTCGATAAACTTGAAAATAGTATTTTTATCTGGAGATGACATAATTACACTGTTGTTGAGTATAAAAATCACAAGCTTTAACAAGTCTGTATCGGGCGGTAACAGATTTCAAGGCGAGGATAACGCAAAACGTTAATAGAATAATAAATTCAAATACGTACATACATACATTCGAGACAACTGCATTGCACAACAATTTATAATATTTCAGCACCACCTAATCATTTCCAGGAACCAACTAGATGGCTACATGTACTCCTCTAAAAACGAAATAAATTAAATGTGTTTCGATTCACGTATAATTAAATGGAAATTTGTTTCAAACGAGACGAAGTACATAAAAATACATTGATTCATATGGAAAACACGCATAATTTAGCATAATGAAGGGGCCTCTTTAGGTTTAGAATCGAATCGGGTCTTATCGGGATTTACGATTGTTATAAATTCACGAACACAATGAAAGCTTGTTAGTCTGCTGATAGTCGTCTATCTTAATAGTTGTCCTTTGGTGGTGTTAACTAAACAGTTTATCGGTTATTCGCTTTTTTAATTTTTCTCTTTTACCTGTTTTACTGAAAAGGTAAGTTTAATACAAAATATGACATGTCGCATATCAAATTAAACAGCACAATCCATAGACTTGAACGTAGTATAATTTTAGATGTATTTTAGAGTTTGAAAATATTTTCTATTAGTGAAAATTAATTTAGCGTCAAGAATTATATTTTATTTATTCTTACTAGCTACTTATGTTATATAAATTTAAGTCCATGACGTATGGTTTTTTAAACATTTCTGTAATTTTCTGATTTTCTAAAAGTAGCCGTTGTTTCAGATTACATCTCACCCACACAGATCGTCCCTGTGATAATAACTTTTGGCTTTACATCGACGCTTGATCAATCTTTTGATAACAGTACACTAAGACGGTGTTGCCAGATCTATATCATTCCGGTAAAATGGAAAAATTCATTATCGTCAAAGACTTCGTCAAGAAAAATAAACGTTTTAATATTAAAGCGCACACTCTCGAGTTTAAGTTGAAAACTGTACCAGAAAATAAAGATCCTGTAGGCTGGATACGTGAAGCTATGAATCAGGTGATTCAAAAAGGAACAGAGGGTCTTCAGCCAGGTGATAAAGTGGGATTTTCATTTCGCTGTAAAGACTTTAAGAGAGGTGAAGGATGGGTTCGATTTCAGCCGGTGGAAAATGTGACATTCGACGATGTTTGGGATGTAATCTGCAATGTTTACCAATCTAACTCCTCAGGCCTTAACACAGAAACTTTCTGCTTAGGCGTCACCTCACTAAGAATGCCCGTTGGCAATGGAAGGGGCAAAAATTATAACTCATTCAAAGAAGAGTGCGCTAAGCGTCGAGGTATCATAGTTATTAACAATAAGGATAATATGTGTTTACCTCGAGCTCTAGTGGTAGCTATCGCTTATGTAACCAGGGATAAGGACCAAAGTAAAATACGTAGAGATGTCGGCAAGATACAAAGTCAAAGAGCTCTACAGCTATGTACTGATGCTAGTGTTGTTATACCATACATGGGGAGCGGTATCCCAGAACTACAGCGCTTCCAAGAGTTTCTGAAAACATATAAAATAGTGGTGTATAAATACGGCTCTAAGGGGCGTGACGTTATTTTCAAGGGTCACAGGGAGGGTCCCTCATTAAATCTGTTATATCATAATGGACACTATAACGTTATAACATCCCTCACAGCGTCCTTTGTATGTGATTACTTTTGTGAAGAGTGCCATGTGCCATACGATCATAAGAATAAACACAGGTGTGATGGATCGTGCCACGCATGTCAGCAGAGTCCAGCCTGTCCGCAGGCTTTAAAAATTACATGCCAGGACTGCAAACGATCGTTCAGAGGACAGGTATGTTACGATAACCATAAGAAGGCAGGGTCTATGGGAAAAAGTACCATATGTGAAAAAATAACCAGATGCGATGAGTGCTGCAAGACAGTACAAAGTGGAAGACAACATACTTGTGGGGAAATATACTGTAAAATATGCAACACCCACACCCCTCAAGATCACCTCTGCTTCATGCAACCGAACGAAGACAGCCCCAAAACTAAGGACATCCTCTACGTATTCTATGATTTGGAAACGAGACAGGAAAAAGTACTAGAAGATAGCTCTTTCAAACACGAGCCTAACCTTTGCGTATTCAAACAGTGTTGTGATGCTTGTATGGACACCGAAATGGAAATTTGTAACAAATGTGGTTCTAGATTACAAGTATTAAAGCATGGGCCTATTGAACGCTTTGTTGAATTTATTTTAAATCAAAGAAAAATTTTTAAGAACATTGTAGTTATAGCACACAATGGACAGGCGTTTGACCATCAATTTGTGTTAAATTATATACTGACTCAGACCGACTTAAAGCCCGAACCGATTATGCGTGGAACCAAAATCATTATGATGAAGGTGGGAAATGTTAAATTTCTGGATTCACTTAACTACTTCCCCATGCCACTCTCCAAACTACCAAAAGCGTTTGGTCTGGGAGACGAATTTAAAAAAGGTTACTTCCCCCACCTCTTCAACACCGAGGAAAATAAAAATTATATAGGTCCTCTACCAGCCGTAGAATTTTACGACCCCGATAACTTAAAAAAGGAGGAAAGAGACAAGTTTTTGGAGTGGTACGCGGAACATAAAAATGATGAATTCGATATGCAACGCGATTTGGTGGAATACTGTATTTCGGATGTAAATATTCTGACTCAGGCATGTTTGAAATTCCGACAACAGCTATTAAAAACCGGAAAAGTAAACCCATTCACCGAAAGCTGTACTATTGCCTCGGCTTGCAATAAAGTATATAGGCGCAATTTTCTAAAACCCAACACCATAGGTATTATTCCCAAAGGTGGGTACCGCTGGAGGGATAACCAAAGTAAAATAGCTATCCAATGGCTTGTTTGGGAAGAAAAACTTCGTCGTATTAATATAGAGCACGCTGCAAAACAGAAAGAAGCCAGAATTCACGGGGTCAATGTCGATGGTTACTGCTCCGACACCAATCAGATTTTTGAATTCCATGGATGTTATTATCATGGATGCCCGGTCTGTTTTAAAGACAACAGAGACGCCCCACTACATGAGGACCCGTCTACTACACTGAATTTTCGATATGAGGACACAATTGCTAAGTCAAATAGATTAAAAGACCTGGGCTACGAAGTTATTGAAATGTGGGAGTGTGCATTTAGAAGAATGTTAAGGGAAAATGATGAAATTACGTCATATACGGAAAAACACCCACTTATCATGTCTTCACCTCTCAATCCACGAGATTCTTTTTACGGAGGCAGAACAGGCAATACTTATGAATATTACAAGTGTGCCCCCGGGGAAACCATTAAATTTACTGATATTTGTAGCCTATATCCATGGGTATGCAAGTACGGTAAGTTCCCCATAGGTCACCCCACGGTTTATGTAGGGGACGACTGTCCTAGAAATTTTTCCCATATTGAGGGGGTAATAAAATGTAAAATATTACCACCAACAGATTTATACCATCCAGTATTACCAGTAAAGATGAATAATAAGCTCATCTTCGCCCTATGCCACAGTTGTGGAGAAAATATGGATCAAGGAGAATGTTCACACAACGATGATGAAAGGGCTTTAACGGGAACATGGATAACGGATGAGGTGACAAAGGCAATGGAGAGGGGATACAGAATTATGGAAATTTATGAGATTTGGGCTTATCAGGTGGATCAATTCGATAAGGTCAAGAAGATTGGTGGCTTGTTTACGGAGATGATGAACAAGTTCATCAAGATAAAGCAACAGGCTTCGGGCTGGCCGAGAAACTGTACTACACAGGAAACACGAGAAAATTATATAGAGCAGTTCCTCGAAAGGGAGGATATAGAGTTAGAGTTTGAAGAGATTGCCGAAAACCCCGGTCTAAGGTCACTGGCCAAGTTAATTTTAAACTCATTCTGGGGGAAGCTAGGGCAAAGGGAAAATCAATCTCAAACATGTTTTGTCAACGAACCTAGTCAGTTTTTCAGAATAATGACAAATCCATCAATACATGTAAATGCGGTCCTCGAAATTAATGAGGAAACACTCGTAGTTAATTGGGAGCATAGGGAAGAAGCCTTTGACCCTCTTTCAACAGTTAACGTTGTAATAGCTTCGTATGTTACCACACAGGCTCGTCTAAAATTATACTCTTACCTAGAGAGGTTAGGTAATAAAGTATTATATTATGACACCGATTCTGTAATTTATGTTTCTAAACCAGGAGAGTATGATGTTCCTACTGGTGAATTTATAGGCGACATGACTGATGAGTTAGAAAGTTATGGAATGGGGAGCTATATCACAGAGATTGTGTCAGGAGGGCCTAAAAATTATGCATATAAGGTATTCTCGACTAAGAACCAAAATGAAGAAATTGTTTGTAAAGTAAAAGGAATCTCTCTAAATTATGCTGCTTCCCAACTAATAAATTTTGATTCAATTAAGGATATGGTTCTAACAACTGCAGAGCCTGTTTATATTACAAGTAATCAAATTAGGAGAACCAGAGAACACGATGTGGTAACAAGAGAGGAAACAAAAATTTATAAAACAAACTCGACTAAAAGAAAGTTTTACGATGACTTCACCTCCGTGCCCTATGGATATAAAAAATTTAAACGCAGCTAATAAGTTCTTACTATCGCAACGTTTTCTTTAATAACAATAATATTGTCTATAAATCTGTATATTATTTATAATTGTAACCCCATATGTATGTATGTACTGATTACGAATGTTTTTCTTGTAATAAATTTATACCAATAATATAAATATACTTTCTGTGTACTTTTAATATGTAAAACCATGTTTTATTCAATAAAGACTTTTCATCTATTTTTGAGTTTTATTTTTCCTACCTTGAAGGTTAACTACCACGGTACTGTGTAAATATTGGGTACCGAAAGATAACCATTCATGAGACTGACATAATTTAAGAATTAAATATAGGCAATATTGCTGCAATGTTAAAAATATATCCATCGATATTACAGAGGTTAGGGGTCTTTAAGGCCTTGAAGGAAATGAAAAATATTTTTCATTATTTTCTGTTTATACTTTGCGAAAACATAGTTATGGTACCCCGTATTAAAGAACAGAAGTGTTAAGAATAATGAGAAACTATGCATATTAACGTCATAGATTCAGTATTAACTGATATTATTATTATTATTGCAGCTGATGATTTTAAATATTCTGTTAAATAATAAAAATATACGAGTTACTTTTAATTTTTGTCATATATCCACATCCATTTCATTATGTTATTAAAAACACTGGAAAAGTTTTCTCTGCTAATAAATAAACATTTCATTCACAAACACCATAGCTCTGAAAATATGATATATGCCAGATCTCAGGTTAGGTAGGTACTATTTTTACATAAAGATTATCGTGCACATTTTTATTCATTATTTGGTCAAAGTAGGATGAACTTTGCAATTTAGCACAGAATATTTCATAATTCTATGCTTATACACCGGTTTAAATGAAAATTCGTAAAATTGTTATCAGCTATAGGTGTTCAATTAGTATGAAATAGAGGGCATAGCTACTTATAATCAATAGAAACTCTGCAGATGGATAGTTTTATATAATCTACAATTTCAAGTTAGAGTAGATAATGCGAATAATTTAGTTTACCCAGAGCATACCATTTCTCTGTGTTTTACCGAATTATTGAATATATGTAATAAGAATACATAGTGATGAGATATTATAATTAACAACCTCTATAAACGCCTATTTTTTTTGTTCAAATTTAAAAATATACTGGCTATTGGGGACATATAAACAACGCCCTCTTACGGTAGTCTCCAAACTATTCACAAGTGAGGTGGATGAAACAAAAAATTCTTGAGGTTCACGAGGCCCTAAGAGAACTTTGTTACTTGATGTTATCTAATACAAACTGATTATAAGATACCAATCAACGAAATTTAAGTTAGTTTACATTTTTATTTATCAGATCAGATCGGCGGTCAACAATAGGATAGGAAGGATGGTAGAGGCTGCGACCATCCCATCCCTACTTTGAAAGGTGAATACCCGAGCTATGTGAATGGCACATAGGTCAATAACCTTAGTTTAATTTAACATGTTTTTCGCTAGAGTAGGTAGGATTTCGGGGGGCTATGTGACGCCATATATTAAATATGAGAGGTAAGGTTCGGGCCATTCACATAGCTCGGGTATTCATCTTTCAAAGTAGGGATGGGATGGTCGCAGCCTCTACCATCCTTCCTATCCTATTGTTGACCGCCCGATCTGATCTGATAAATAAAAATGTAAACTAACTTAAATTTCGTTGATTGGTATCTTATAATCAGTTTGTATTAGATAACATCAAGTAACAAAGTTCTCTTAGGGCCTCGTGAACCTCAAGAATTTTTTGTTTCATCCACCTCACTTGTGAATAGTTTGGAGACTACCGTAAGAGGGCGTTGTTTATATGTCCCCAATAGCCAGTATATTTTTAAATTTGAACAAAAAAAATAGGCGTTTATAGAGGTTGTTAATTATAATATCTCATCACTATGTATTCTTATTACATATATTCAATAATTCGGTAAAACACAGAGAAATGGTATGCTCTGGGTAAACTAAATTATTCGCATTATCTACTCTAACTTGAAATTGTAGATTATATAAAACTATCCATCTGCAGAGTTTCTATTGATTATAAGTAGCTATGCCCTCTATTTCATACTAATTGAACACCTATAGCTGATAACAATTTTACGAATTTTCATTTAAACCGGTGTATAAGCATAGAATTATGAAATATTCTGTGCTAAATTGCAAAGTTCATCCTACTTTGACCAAATAATGAATAAAAATGTGCACGATAATCTTTATGTAAAAATAGTACCTACCTAACCTGAGATCTGGCATATATCATATTTTCAGAGCTATGGTGTTTGTGAATGAAATGTTTATTTATTAGCAGAGAAAACTTTTCCAGTGTTTTTAATAACATAATGAAATGGATGTGGATATGACAAAAATTAAAAGTAACTCGTATATTTTTATTATTTAACAGAATATTTAAAATCATCAGCTGCAATAATAATAATAATAATATCAGTTAATACTGAATCTATGACGTTAATATGCATAGTTTCTCATTATTCTTAACACTTCTGTTCTTTAATACGGGGTACCATAACTATGTTTTCGCAAAGTATAAATAGAAAATAATGAAAAATATTTTTCATTTCCTTCAAGGCCTTAAAGACCCCTAACCTCTGTAATATCGATGGATATCTTTTTAACATTGCAGCAATATTGCCTATATTTAATTCTTAAATTATGTCAGTCTCATGAATGGTTATCTTTCGGTACCCAGTATTTACACAGTACCGTGGTAGTTAACCTTCAAGGTAGGAAAAATAAAACTCAAAAATAGATGAAAAGTCTTTATTGAATAAAACATGGTTTTACATATTAAAAGTACACAGAAAGTATATTTATATTATTGGTATAAATTTATTACAAGAAAAACATTCGTAATCAGTACATACATACATATGGGGTTACAATTATAAATAATATACAGATTTATAGACAATATTATTGTTATTAAAGAAAACGTTGCGATAGTAAGAACTTATTAGCTGCGTTTAAATTTTTTATATCCATAGGGCACGGAGGTGAAGTCATCGTAAAACTTTCTTTTAGTCGAGTTTGTTTTATAAATTTTTGTTTCCTCTCTTGTTACCACATCGTGTTCTCTGGTTCTCCTAATTTGATTACTTGTAATATAAACAGGCTCTGCAGTTGTTAGAACCATATCCTTAATTGAATCAAAATTTATTAGTTGGGAAGCAGCATAATTTAGAGAGATTCCTTTTACTTTACAAACAATTTCTTCATTTTGATTCTTAGTCGAGAATACCTTATATGCATAATTTTTAGGCCCTCCTGACACAAACTCTGTGATATAGCTCCCCATTCCGTAACTTTCTAACTCATCAGTCATGTCGCCTATAAATTCACCAGTAGGAACATCATACTCTCCTGGTTTAGAAACATAAATTACAGAATCGGTGTCATAATATAATACTCTATTACCTAACCTCTCTAGGTAAGAGTATAATTTTAGACGAGCCTGTGTGGTAACATACGAAGCTATTACAACGTTAACTGTTGAAAGAGGGTCAAAGGCTTCTTCCCTATGCTCCCAATTAACTACGAGTGTTTCCTCATTAATTTCGAGGACCGCATTTACATGTATTGATGGATTTGTCATTATTCTGAAAAACTGACTAGGTTCGTTGACAAAACATGTTTGAGATTGATTTTCCCTTTGCCCTAGCTTCCCCCAGAATGAGTTTAAAATTAACTTGGCCAGTGACCTTAGACCGGGGTTTTCGGCAATCTCTTCAAACTCTAACTCTATATCCTCCTTTCGAGGAACTGCTCTATATAATTTTCTCGTGTTTCCTGTGTAGTACAGTTTCTCGGCCAGCCCGAAGCCTGTTTCTTTATCTTGATGAACTTGTTCATCATCTCCGTAAACAAGCCACCAATCTTCTTGACCTTATCGAATTGATCCACCTGATAAGCCCAAATCTCATAAATTTCCATAATTCTGTATCCCCTCTCCATTGCCTTTGTCACCTCATCCGTTATCCATGTTCCCGTTAAAGCCCTTTCATCATCGTTGTGTGAACATTCTCCTTGATTCATATTTTCTCCACAACTGTGGCATAGGGCGAAGATGAGCTTATTATTCATCTTTACTGGTAATACTGGATGGTATAAATCTGTTGGTGGTAATATTTTACATTTTATTACCCCCTCAATATGGGAAAAATTTCTAGGACAGTCGTCCCCTACATAAACCGTGGGGTGACCTCTGGGGAACTTACCGTACTTGCATACCCATGGATATAGGCTACGAATATCAGTAAATTTAATGGTTTCCCCGGGGGCACACTTGTAATATTCATAAGTATTGCCTGTTCTGCCTCCGTAAAAAGAATCTCGTGGATTGAGAGGTGAAGACATGATAAGTGGGTGTTTTTCCGTATATGACGTAATTTCATCATTTTCCCTTAACATTCTTCTAAATGCACACTCCCACATTTCAATAACTTCGTAGCCCAGGTCTTTTAATCTATTTGACTTAGCAATTGTGTCCTCATATCGAAAATTCAGTGTAGTAGACGGGTCCTCATGTAGTGGGGCGTCTCTGTTGTCTTTAAAACAGACCGGGCATCCATGATAATAACATCCATGGAATTCAAAAATCTGATTGGTGTCGGAGCAGTAACCATCGACATTGACCCCGTGAATTCTGGCTTCTTTCTGTTTTGCAGCGTGCTCTATATTAATACGACGAAGTTTTTCTTCCCAAACAAGCCATTGGATAGCTATTTTACTTTGGTTATCCCTCCAGCGGTACCCACCTTTGGGAATAATACCTATGGTGTTGGGTTTTAGAAAATTGCGCCTATATACTTTATTGCAAGCCGAGGCAATAGTACAGCTTTCGGTGAATGGGTTTACGTTTCCGGTTTTTAATAGCTGTTGTCGGAATTTCAAACATGCCTGAGTCAGAATATTTACATCCGAAATACAGTATTCCACCAAATCGCGTTGCATATCGAATTCATCATTTTTATGTTCCGCGTACCACTCCAAAAACTTGTCTCTTTCCTTCTTTTTTGTTATCGGGGTCGTAAAATTCTACGGCTGGTAGAGGACCTATATAATTTTTATTTTCCTCGGTGTTGAAGAGGTGGGGGAAGTAACCTTTCTTAAATTCGTCTCCCAGACCAAACGCTTTTGGTAGTTTGGAGAGTGGCATGGGGAAGTAGTTAAGTGAATCCAGAAATTTAACATTTCCCACCTTCATCATAATGATTTTGGTTCCACGCATAATCGGTTCGGGCTTTAAGTCGGTCTGAGTCAGTATATAATTTAACACAAATTGATGGTCAAACGCCTGTCCATTGTGTGCTATAACTACAATGTTCTTAAAAATTTTTCTTTGATTTAAAATAAATTCAACAAAGCGTTCAATAGGCCCATGCTTTAATACTTGTAATCTAGAACCACATTTGTTACAAATTTCCATTTCGGTGTCCATACAAGCATCACAACACTGTTTGAATACGCAAAGGTTAGGCTCGTGTTTGAAAGAGCTATCTTCTAGTACTTTTTCCTGTCTCGTTTCCAAATCATAGAATACGTAGAGGATGTCCTTAGTTTTGGGGCTGTCTTCGTTCGGTTGCATGAAGCAGAGGTGATCTTGAGGGGTGTGGGTGTTGCATATTTTACAGTATATTTCCCCACAAGTATGTTGTCTTCCACTTTGTACTGTCTTGCAGCACTCATCGCATCTGGTTATTTTTTCACATACGGTACTTTTTCCCATAGACCCTGCCTTCTTATGGTTATCGTAACATACCTGTCCTCTGAACGATCGTTTGCAGTCCTGGCATGTAATTTTTAAAGCCTGCGGACAGGCTGGACTCTGCTGACATGCGTGGCACGATCCATCACACCTGTGTTTATTCTTATGATCGTATGGCACATGGCACTCTTCACAAAAGTAATCACATACAAAGGACGCTGTGAGGGATGTTATAACGTTATGGTGTCCATTATGATATAACAGATTTAATGAGGGACCCTCCCTGTGACCCTTGAAAATAACGTCACGCCCCTTAGAGCCGTATTTATACACCACTATTTTATATGTTTTCAGAAACTCTTGGAAGCGCTGTAGTTCTGGGATACCGCTCCCCATGTATGGTATAACAACACTAGCATCAGTACATAGCTGTAGAGCTCTTTGACTTTGTATCTTGCCGACATCTCTACGTATTTTACTTTGGTCCTTATCCCTGGTTACATAAGCGATAGCTACCACTAGAGCTCAAGGTAAACACATATTATCCTTATTGTTAATAACTATGATACCTCGACGCTTAGCGCACTCTTCTTTGAATGAGTTATAATTTTTGCCCCTTCCATTGCCAACGGGCATTCTTAGTGAGGTGACGCCTAAGCAGAAAGTTTCTGTGTTAAGGCCTGAGGAGTTAGATTGGTAAACATTGCAGATTACATCCCAAACATCGTCGAATGTCACATTTTCCACCGGCTGAAATCGAACCCATCCTTCACCTCTCTTAAAGTCTTTACAGCGAAATGAAAATCCCACTTTATCACCTGGCTGAAGACCCTCTGTTCCTTTTTGAATCACCTGATTCATAGCTTCACGTATCCAGCCTACAGGATCTTTATTTTCTGGTACAGTTTTCAACTTAAACTCGAGAGTGTGCGCTTTAATATTAAAACGTTTATTTTTCTTGACGAAGTCTTTGACGATAATGAATTTTTCCATTTTACCGGAATGATATAGATCTGGTAACACCGTCTTAGTGTACTGTTATCAAAAGATTGATCAAGCGTCGATGTAAAGCCAAAAGTTATTATCACAGGGACGATCTGTGTGGGTGAGATGTAATCTGAAACAACGGCTACTTTTAGAAAATCAGAAAATTACAGAAATGTTTAAAAAACCATACGTCATGGACTTAAATTTATATAACATAAGTAGCTAGTAAGAATAAATAAAATATAATTCTTGACGCTAAATTAATTTTCACTAATAGAAAATATTTTCAAACTCTAAAATACATCTAAAATTATACTACGTTCAAGTCTATGGATTGTGCTGTTTAATTTGATATGCGACATGTCATATTTTGTATTAAACTTACCTTTTCAGTAAAACAGGTAAAAGAGAAAAATTAAAAAAGCGAATAACCGATAAACTGTTTAGTTAACACCACCAAAGGACAACTATTAAGATAGACGACTATCAGCAGACTAACAAGCTTTCATTGTGTTCGTGAATTTATAACAATCGTAAATCCCGATAAGACCCGATTCGATTCTAAACCTAAAGAGGCCCCTTCATTATGCTAAATTATGCGTGTTTTCCATATGAATCAATGTATTTTTATGTACTTCGTCTCGTATGAAACAAATTTCCATTTAATTATACGTGAATCGAAACACATTTAATTTATTTCGTTTTTAGAGGAGTACATGTAGCCATCTAGTTGGTTCCTGGAAATGATTAGGTGGTGCTGAAATATTATAAATTGTTGTGCAATGCAGTTGTCTCGAATGTATGTATGTACGTATTTGAATTTATTATTCTATTAACGTTTTGCGTTATCCTCGCCTTGAAATCTGTTACCGCCCGATACAGACTTGTTAAAGCTTGTGATTTTTATACTCAACAACAGTGTAATTATGTCATCTCCAGATAAAAATACTATTTTCAAGTTTATCGAACTCGTTAGTTTATAATTGAAACAATGGGCTTATTCATACGCATAATATATTAGCGAGAGGTGCCATACTGTTGTAAAACTTTGAATAGCAGGTATACGTCTTTGATTAATTATAGAATTTTATACTATAATGTAAAACTTTCTATCATCACGATATTTTAGGAAGTTCCTGTATTGTTCTACAGAATTAACCTTTGTCTTAGCTTATGTAATATTATTTGTCTGAAAATTAAATAATATACCGTGTGTTTCCTGAAATCGGTTGTGGAATGATACCTTTTGTGTATGGCAGGTTATGATTTGATTTATCGAAGTGGTAGCTTATTATATGGCTTGGGGAAGTAGTACAATTTTATAATATGTTATCAATTTATAGGTGAGAGATAAAATGATTTTTGAATCTGAAATACTTTTACACCCCAGAATAAATTTTTATTGGTATGTTAATAAGAAAACACTATACAATAAATATAGCGCTCGGTTTCATTGGGTAGACAATTTTTTCAAGTTCTGGGTATCCATTACCAATAAACCTGTCTGGAATATTATTTCATACTTAGATTCCGTTAATGTCTTACTTCGACTCATAGACTAGTATCCATTGTGAATAAGATTTTTATTGTAATCATCGAAATGATGTCCCTGTACACAGCTGAATTTTTTATCTAGCTAAAATATATACTAAATTATTTTCCTGTACTTCCTCATTTTTTCGCTGGTGATTTTATTGTCGAGTCTTGGCTGTGGTGCCTCTTAATCTATAAAACTTATAAATTTGTTGAAGTATGTATGGATTTTTTTTTTTTTTTTTTATGTTTTGCATTGCTTTGAGACACTCTTCCATTTTGTTTTTCGTCTTACTTTAACATTTTGCTTCTGTGGATACATTTCTTTGTAAATACGGCACCGGCGAAAGCTCTGCTGGATATGTTAAATTCCATGTTTGCTTCATTGATTTGAGAATAAAAATTTGCTTTTGAACGTAATAAACTAAAATATTTGTCTAGAAGGAGAGTATGCATTATCTAACTCGATCATCGGATCTAGATGGACCTATTGTTACATTTTAAGGAATTTAAATAAATTTCATTACGATGGGCTTTACTGCGCATGTGTGACGTCGTTCTCTAGGCGGTTTAGTAAATAACACCATTATAGATATTGAAGCCAATGTCTCGATAGCTTATGCGATTAGACGTTGTACTTTCAACCCAGAGTTTGTTGGTTCGAATCCTGATGGCCGCTGGATTTTTTCATTGAAAATAATTACAGGAAAATTATATTATGTATCATCGCTGAATTATAATAATAATAATAATAATGCGCATGCCTGTATAGGAAAATATAAATATTTCGAATAGTAATGAATTAAAATTAATAAGGTTAATAAATGGCATCATGTGATCCCTCTAACAGAAGATATAAGTATTCACAGTTTAAAGAAATGATTGTTAGATGGCGCTGTTGGGCCGTTACAAATTGGACTATGCGGGTAACAGCCGAAAACTTAGGGAGAGGGCCTACTGCCAGATTAGGGTTGTGCCAGGTGCCAGAATTAGAAGGCGGGCCATTGCCGAAAGTAGGAGGTTGGCTATCTGCCTAAATTAGTAGGCGAGGACTTTAATTTCTGGACGGTACTGTAGATTCCATATTTGAATTTCCCCGCCATCTTGAATCTCCCCTCGGTAATGTAGATTCCATACTTGAACTTCCCGCCATCTTAAATTTCCGGTCTGTAATGTAGATTACATATTTGAATTTCCCGCCATCTTGAATATCCTGTTGTCGCCATCTTGAACTTCCGGTCGACGCCATCTTGAACTTCCTGGTCGTCGCCATCTTGAACTTCCGGTCGGTAATGCAGATTACATGTTTGAATTTATCGCCATCTTGATTTTCCGGTCGCCGCCATCTTGAACTTCCGGTCGGTAATGCAGATTACATGTTTGAATTTCCCGCCATCTTGAATTTCCTGTCGCCGCCATCTTGAACTTCCGGTCGCCGCCATCTTGAACTTCCGGTCTGAACTGTCTGTCCCAAGTGCCGCCATACCTACTAACAAAATTTTTCAAAAAGCAAATTAGGCAGATTTATTCACAAATTGGAATTCTAACATTAGTTCTAATTCCAAACAACTTTTCTTAATGACAGTTTTTCATATGGTCTAGGAGATAGATGTAGCTATCTCCTAGACGGAGAAGAAATGTTAGTATTGTTACGTGTTTTCGCCCGTTCAGGAAATACCCTCTATGAATCCGTGGGTTCTAAACAATTTTAACAAGGGGTAAATCACTAATTATTTAATAATTTACTGATTACACAAACTAACTTTTACAATGTTTATAACCTTACTTTCGCTATTAACTTCCCTTTAGTAAAAAACTTCTCCTGCGCCGATAATCGCGCCTTATATACTCTGAAATTGCCTTCTAGATCTCTCCAGAACACAATTAAGAATCTTCTCCCACCACATTCTAGAAAATTCTATCTCATTCTACAAGTTTTCAGTCACTATTAGGCATATGCGTATCAATCTCCAATTTCAAGGGAGTGTAATACACATAACAGTATATATCATATATGGGGCCTGGGATATAACATGTTGGCATTGCTGTTATGTTTTAGCAGATATTTTTCTGAGTATTTTATCTTATGTAAGTCAGACCCACCCCCCGCCCCTTTACCCCTTTTGACGCTAGCCGTGTCAGAAAATATTCAATTTTGGAACAGAGTATAAAACTTTTGGGCTTGGTGCTAGCTGAAGAGGGCGATCAAGATTTGATATATACTAACATTTTTTCTCCGTGCAATTGGCAGCAAGTAAATGTTGGCACCTTCTCAAACTTGTAGTTTTTGTACCAAAGAATAGTCTCTGTGAGTGCCAACATTTATTTCTCAATGTACCCCCCCCCCAAACCACCCCCAAACATTCAAATACCGATTATTATGCCAAAAAAAATACAAAATGATACATTTAGCTAAATGCCAAAAAGGGTTGGGAAAAAAATGTTAGCACTCACTGAGACTATTATTTATCTATGGCAATATTTTAGACAATTTATAGTTTTTTTGCCGTTTAAATGAAAATTTTGACTTGAAATCTTCTGAGGTTGTTAACATTTATAATGAGCACAGTTTTCTAAAATTCTATCTAAATTGACACATTATTATTAAAACTATATCAAACTTTTTTAAAAAGTTTAAAAAGTGTCTGTTGGGTTGCCACAGTATTTTGTCATTTTCGTTTTATTTTAATTTTTTTTTAAATTAACTACATATTTACTGGATGTCTTTTATATCTGGATGTATTCGAAATTTTATTGCAAACAATTTCAATTTTTTACTCTTGCAATACAACTAATATTTGCAAAAAGCTGGTATGGGATTTCAGTTACTTGAATATGTTCTAGATCTCGCCCATAGTCCAAAAAAACATAGTTCACGCCATATTTATAAGGCACATAAAAAACTCTGCCAAACTAAAATAAGGGGAGACCGGGGCTTGCTTTATTTCTCTACACTTGATTAAATAATAAATATAGTGTATTCCTTAAGAGATAACACATCATTACACGTATGTAAAGTATGTTCTGGCATCATTAAGATAAGAAATAAACTAAACATGCCTCTTTTAATTAGGATTTCTAACTCTTGTGATATAGTTACGCAGATCACTCCTAATTAGAACATTAGTGCAGTAGATATATACGCAAAAAATAAGTGATAGATGAAACTAATTCCCACAATGACCGGGTTTGAATTTTTTAGTTTATTGTTGTTATCTTTAACATACTAAAAGTCTAGAAAAGTATGCATTGTACAGAAAATGTTATTACTCCTTTGATATATTAAAACTATTGAAGATAAATTAAATGAAGACCTAATGGGGATGGACAAGTGGATGTCTTTTACTAGTTGGAAATCAAATTCGAATGAATCTAAGTGTATGTTCATAAATAGTGTTCGTAGTAATATAAACTAAAATTTAAATATTGATATGAGTGGAGACAGGTTAGAACAAGTTGGTGAAATCAAATATTTAGGTGTAATAGTGGATAATAAACTAAATTATGTAGAACACAATCGGGAATCTTCTCTCCCCATGTTCCAGAACAAGATAGAAATCTCTTTCTATAAATTTCTAGAACAGTCACTATTAGTCATGGGCGTATCAGTCTCCAGTTTCTAGGGGGTGTATGCATAACAATATTTTGGTGGCCGGTTCTTATGGCCTTTTTTATGTGCACTGAACAAATGGAAACAAGTATACAGTAATATTTCTTTTTCTACACGTATTTAATTATATGGCAATTATTAGCATTTTTTTTGGTGAAAAATCGTACCTATAATTCACTGTAGTGAATTCACTGTAGTGAATTATCTATTCATAGGCAAATCACAAATATAAATTGAAAAATCACTGTTTCGCTGATTCAATGATATTTTAAATTGACCGCGATCAATTATTGCTGCGGCTGACAATGACAGTGACAACCAAGTGCACCGCCATATTGTTTGTTTACGTTTTCCAGCGCATGCACTTATGAGTAGGTACCGATTAATTTATTTGTTTAATTGGTGTAGAAAAAGCATGGTATTACATTGGCGACTGACCATTATTCACTCAGATGATTTGCGCGACTCGCCTACGGCTTGTGGGCTCAAACATCATCTTCGTGAATATTGGTTAACATAATCGCTTATATAATAATATACTATCATTTGTGTACTGCACATTATAGTAAAAAATTCCCGCCCACCAACTTTTCTTTACTCCATTCTAATTCTCTTATTGCAATTTTTAAGGTATAAACAGACCCACCAAATTTACCATAGCAACCTGCTAACGTCAGCCAGGGTAGGAAAGTATGTTGTGATATATGAAAGGTTAAATTTTTAAAAATCAAGACTTCTGCATCGCAAGATTTTAATAGATAATTTATTCAATCGTTTGTTACAACTTGAGTTATTTCAAAATATTTATTCTGTTTTTAGCTTTAGCTATGCTCAAGTTTTTTGAATTTTTTAGTCAATTAAATTAGTTAGTTTGTAAAATATCCTCATAGTATCGTACCATTTCGTTTTGTTTTCATTTCCATATGTATATTGTGTGATAAGTTTTTGTTAACTATTTGTCTAAGATTTCACTGCCAAAAAGTTTTAATAAAATATTCATTAAATAACTGGTTGTATTATTTTAACTATACAGGGTGAGTGTGACATGCTTGACCAAGCACTAACAGAAAAACAGTAGATGGGTTTACACAAATTAACACTATACTTTGGTTTTCAATTTTTAATTTACGTTTTTCAGACATAAAGAACAATGTTAAAAAGTCATATTTTTTACTGATTTTGGGATGCTGAAACTGAATCTGTCACCTGTTTCGGCGAAAAATCTCAGGAACACATTAAAAAACAAACTTTATTTGGGGCTGACATTGGAATTAATTGATATTGCTACTAGAATTAGAACTACAAGATTGGGTGATTAGGGATTTCTTTTGCAATTAAAACCAATAAAAACTCTAGAAAGGTAAAATTCACCATCTAATTTGGTGGGGATGGGTGTAACAGTATTCAGAAGTAATCACATTATAATCTGATATTAGCCATTTAATGAGTTTTTTTTTTAATAAATAAATAACCGAATATTAGATGTGGTAATTTACACCGTTTATGGGTGGTGAGGGGGCAGGGAAGTGAGTAGAAAAAGAAGCAAACATTCAAAATTTTTGCTTCTAATGCCTATATATTTCACACTAGCCCACATGCTAGACAATCTACCGGTAGGTTGACTAGTCACTCCCTAACAATAAACTGTTTATGGCAAATTGGGTGATGGTATTAAACCTAAAATAAGAGTAAGTTGTACGTAAATATACAGGGTGTCCCAGAATTGAGTTCCCTATGATTCCTGAGTTCATACTGGGCCCGTATAACTCAAATTATCTTAGTCCAAAAATGTGTCCCTGAGGAAGTACATTCCCTAAAAGTGAGACAAAACATTTTTTACAATAATTTCCGTTATATTGAAGAAAAATGTTCAAATTATCATGGCACCTGTATCTCTATAAGTACTCTAACTTGATAACAACTAAATGTCACTTGTTTCTCAAACGCGACAGGTTTCGTGTTAGTCTTGAAAATACTACAGGGCGCATGATATAGGACCCATCTTACGAAAAACGTATCGAGAGCGACAAATCTGTCTAGGCCGCTGCGCCGGCCTTGTAACCGTACCGTTCACTCAACGCCATGCTATTAGGGATATCACGTTTCAATAACAATCCAAGCAGTATCCCGAAACTAAAATATAAACATAAACACTCCTAAATTTAATGGTCTCTTGTGATAAATGTTCGTCAAAATGAAAAAAAGAAATTAAAACATTTTATCTTTATGGTCTGATTTGACTGAAATTCGGTATGTGAGGATTATAATCCTCAATATTTACTCATGTAATATATTAGCATCAGGTTATGACCGAAAATATAGAAAAAAATTTCCCGATGCGTGGTTCGAACCAGCATTTCTTATTTGAGAATGAGGACTTGAGAATCAGGACTACGCCACCATGCCTGTTCAAGAACAGAAAATAAACTAGAAAGATTATTTCCTTATGTATCGCCAAAAAAAAATCAGAAAAAATGATAAAAATTTATAATTTTAACACGTTAGTCGCATAGAAATAAGTGAGGAGCAATCATAGAATCAAAAATATCTGCCAAAAGCAAAAGAAGATAAATAAAAAAGTAGCCCTGTGCGGGATTCGAATTCAGGAACCACTTCGCCGCTTAGCACGATGGGCTACTGCGGATAACAAGCTTAAAATTGACTGATCTTGTTGGAGAAGACAAAACTTCAAACACATCAATTTTCTCAAACGTTAAGAACTAAATAAATACGTCGAGTGGAGGATCGTGTGATATCTCTACAGAAAAATAAAGATTGGTATTTTGTCGGTGCTCTAAATTGCAATGGCAAAATCGGAAATTCGGCTCACACATCCGGCAGACTGATGAGAGGATATTCAGTGGATCATCGACAACCTATTGAGGCACATTATATCCATTTACGTGACGCTAGCTCTCGGTCTATTAGTTGTTAAGGGTAATAATGCCTATGTTATAATGTTAAAGTTTCTTATAAAATTGATACTTACAGATTTTTGCATGATTTTGGTCCAAGACTCGGCCATTTTGTAGCCACCATTTCATTTATTAATTTTTTCAAAGCAGAAATAGAATATATTCTTAAAGACAGCTAACATTATTTGGACCTGATCCTTGAGTATTTTTGTCCAGTTATACACAACTCAAGAAAAATAATTTCATAGCCTACCCCAATTCAATTAAAGATGCCACGGACTATATTTACCAAATAACACAAAATGTAGATAAAACAAATCTTTTATTACATCAACTTATAAAGTACAAAATATAATTCGTCTGTAATTAGTCATAATTATTTATAGGCTTGACGGACTAGTTTGCATAACGTCCTGCAAAAAGTACAAGGTCGCCGTGCTTTATGTAATAGAAAAATGGATGATCTGCATAGAAAGTAATTTCTCCTGGTAATAGTTTTATACTCCCTCCCCTGCTGCCTGGCACTGAAAGTAAAAGCAGTATAAATTAGTTGCAGTACATATTTATGTGCACAATTTTTGCTCAACTGTCAGAAAAGTTAAACTTGTTATTTTATTTTCGTTGACAAAGAACAAGATTTCAGATTTACGAAAATAATTCTAAACAAACAAATAATTGCACATATATAGATAAATTCTATAAATTGTATTTAAGATAAATTAAATTCTATTGTATCCCAAGCCATGAAAATTCTAGAGCCAAGGTTCAGCGGTCTATGTCAGCATTTGTAAACAATTTTGGGTTTAAACTTGGGGATATTGAAGTAACTATGTTAATAATCGTTTATTTAATAGGGCTGAGAGATGTGTCGTACAGCAAATGGAAATAAACAAGAATAATGTATGAGTTACAAGACATCCAAAGAAGAAAAGACAAGCTGAAGTGCCACAAGGACCTGTTTTAGAGCTTGTTTTTTTTCTTTCCAATACCATTGACTTGCCTGAAGTTCTTGGTTTGTACATAATAGTTTGCCGTATTGCCACTTAAGAGTTCTTAAGAACAGCCTTTTAATATTTACACTGAAATGATCTTCACAAACAAGTAATCCTCTAGTGTTTTCAGATATATCATTTTCATTTTGTCTCATATAGCTCGCAATCATATTTCCTTATTTTTAAGAAATTTAGCAGTTGTTCCCACTGGAATAAAGTTGTTTACGAGAGTAAACAGATGGGCTGACGTCACTACATATGTGGAGGATACATAGAGGAAGTTTTGACCGGAACTGGAAATTCTCAGTTCGGCGACTTTACAGCATTACATAGGAAAGAATCTCAATGCTACAACCCTCCATTAGCTTATACAGTGTGAACATAAAGAAATGCACAAAATTCATATCTTTCATTTATTTTTTTTAAATGGAAACAGACATTTTTGTTTACTGTTTTTGGTGGTATATTCCTTTAGCTTTCTGGTGATATGAAAAAAATTGATGTTATCTACGTCATTCTTTTGGAAAAAATATTTTGATTGATACCTTACATAAGTAATTGTGAGAAAAAAATCATCTCCATTGTTCAAATTGCGACCCTCCCACCATTTGGCATTGACCAAGACGGGTGTAGACACTTTGCACGCTGTTCTGAATCATCTCATGGGCAATTCGTCGCATCTCCAAGCCAATTCTCTCTTTCAATTCTTCTATGGTAGCCGGTCTGTTAAAATACACCCTTGACTTTAAGTAACCCCAAAGAAAAAAGTCTAAGGGGTTTAAATCCGGTGAACACGGGGGTCACTCAATCGGACCTCGACGACCTATCCACCTTCCAGTAAAAGTGTCTTCTAGAAACTGACGCACTGCTATCCCAAAATGAGGTGGGGCCCCGTCTTGCTGAAACGAGACGTTTTCAGCAGGAATATCTTTATCTTCATTGTTCGGAAACATAACTGCTAAGGCTGGCACTAACTCAACTCGCAAAAACTGTAAATATCTTGCGGCCGTAAGACTTTCTTAAAAAAAAGTCCTAATAAACGATCACCAATCATACCTGCCCACACGTTTACTTTGCCTCGTCGCTGTGTATGGGCTTCTTGAGTCCAATGAGGATTTTCGCGTGACCAATACCTACAGTTATGCCGATGTACAGTCCCCTTTAAAGAAAATGTAGCTTCACCAGAAAAAACAATGTTCTTTAAAAATTTTGGGTGTTCATCGCACAAGGTCATCAACTGTTCACAAAACTGTAAGCGCCGATCTGGATCGTCCTCATTAAATTCGTGGATGACTTTGTATGAATGGTATTTTCCTTTTTTCAATAGACGTACAACAGAAGTTTGACTCACGTTATGATTTAAAGCCAGCTGCCTTCTCGAAAGATGGTGGTTTTCCTCACTTTCTAGAAGAATATCTAATTTTGTTTCGTTGCTTAGACTAGGGCGACCAGATCGAGGGAGGTCAGCTACACTACCAGATTCATCATATCTAGCCACCAATCTACTTACGTGGCATTGCATTCACTAGTTTTACACTGTCTCAGAAGTGTCACAAAACTGAGGTTCCACACGTGCCAGGAATAAAAAGTTATCGATACTTTACACAAAAAGGCCTGTATCTCTCTGTTCTTAAGGTGATTGTTTTTTTATTATTTTCTTTGTTTTGTTTTTATGTCAAATGTTTTCATGGTAGTTAAAACAAAAATGTAGGCAACAAGATTTATCAGTCCATAAGAAAGTGGAACATTACTCGCGAATTTGCGAAAGGTAAGTTATTTTTACATAGAATGTCTTTTCCAAAAGAATGGCTCAGGTAATTTAATTTTTTTTATATCACCAGAAAGCTAAAGGAATATGCCACCAAAAACAGTAAACAAAAATGTCTGTTTCCATTAAAAAAAATGTATGATGGCGTCATAACTCAAAAACCAATGACGTGATAAATTTTGGTATAGTGACAAAATGTAGCATTTACAAAACTAAAATCGGCCTGTTCGAGGATTTTTTCGAAAAATGACACATACCAAAGATATCAATTTTGTGCGTTTCTTTATGATCACACTGTATACGATACATCTATGGCTGTAACAAGAAAATATGCACTTACCTGCTGTAGAGGCAGCAGCTTCGGTTCCTGTTTCACTTACATCAATAAATGCCTTTTGAAGTACGTCACTGATGACCAGATCTTTGTCAGTGGATGAGATGCCCGAAAAATCAGCATTAGCAAATGCTGCTTTAATACCCAACTAAAAACAAGTATATTTTTAATTTTATGGTATGATTGTTAGAAGGAGGAATCTTTGAAAAATTATCGACAATATGGCTAGTCAAGTAATCACATCCAAACCAAATAAACTTTGTCTAAATATTATTTGTGGCATTATCTTAATTTTTTTTTCCTTCTTCAATTCTTTGGGACTTCCTGCCACATGTATGTTTTCTTTCTAAGCGGTGCTAGGGGAATCTACAAAATATATCACAATTAACCAGTATGTTACTGGTAAAAAACCTCTACGCCTGTGACGTTTACGTCAAAGGATCAGTTAAAGGTTGGGTTTTATAAATAAACAACACAAATAAGTATAAAAACTTGAAATTAAATATTTCGTCGACGTTTCGGAAATCTAATCTGTTTCCTTTTTCAAGGCTTTTTTTTGAAAAATCTTTTTTGCTGTGTATGACAAATACCAGTAACATACTGGTTAATTGTGATATATTTTGTAGATTCCCCTAGCACCGCTTAGAAAGAAAACATACATGTGGCAGGAAGTCCCAAAGAATTGAAGAAGGAAAACAAATAAACTTTGTGGCCAGTATCTCTTACCGACGTTGTCGAGAAAAAAAATTATGAAATGTTTATAAACATTTAAGGAGATTGAGGCGTTGGACAAAAATAATAAAAAAATCTGAAATAATTTTTTTTTAATAGATTTTTATATGACAATTTTCTGTAAAAAATCTAAAATCATTAGGAAACTCATAAAGTTAAAAATTTAAAAAAACTTTTACATGTAGTCTTATGGAAAATATGTCAACCCAGCATGCAAGCGATACATTTTAACACAAATAACTAAATAAAACACACTACTATGTTTTCTACCACATAGTGGTAGAAAACATAGTAGTGTGTTTTATTTAGTAATTTGTGTCAAATGATTAACTGCCACAGAGTAACGGCCCCTTCAATTAATTTTTTGGTACTTACATTTTAATTTATAGCAAATAACCATATAATGTCAGCAGTTCCGAAAACTTACATAGTTACGTCTTACGCATATTTTAATATTGGTTCCAATTTAATTAGGAGACTTTTAATAAATAAAAAAAATTATTATGCATTTGTAAACTATCAAATTTCTCTTTTCGTTAATGATTTTTAACTGATTTTTCAATTATTTAATGATTTAATTTTAATTTTTACTGCTTATCATTTAAAAAAAAAATTATTTACTGAAACAAATTTGTAAAATACACAAGATATTTACATAAATTTGTTATTTTTTTTAATAAGTTTGGACAAAGCACCCAAAAGTTAGTTCATTAAGTAAAATAATTAAATCTACTTAAATAATTAATTAATAATAAAAAATGATTTATTTATGCCTTTATGACAATAATTATTGGCGTCATCGACTCACAACCTTTTGTAATAATTTATTATGAAAAAGTTCCGATTTGGAATTCGACTTACTTTTGGTTGGGACTGTAACGCCTCAACCTCCTTAATACAGCTATAGAGTGCTCAAACTGTTCAACACGGGGAGAAATCGTTTTGACTTTTGCACAGCTTGTGAAACAAGGTCTTATAGAAGCAGTTTTTAAAACAATTGTAACGTTTCAATGCAATATGTGTCCACGTAGAAATAATCGTGTTGCTGCCGTAGAACCAACCTGGTATAGTGATTTAAGGCTGCATCCTAGTTTAATACAAAAACCCCTCCGACATTCAATGCAGATATTTCAAAAATGTCTCTTGTGATTATTTGATATTCTCCAGAGCGCCAACACTACCAGTACATGGATAGAGGATTTAGGGTACAAATTGTTAACTTGATAATTACATTTCAAGAATTATAGAATAGCAGAACATTTAGCAGAGGTATAAACATTGTGTGAAATAAGTTGCATTATTGGCAGAATGAAACGCAGAACTTGGATATTTCAAATTAATAAATTGGGGAAAACGAACTACAATAAATGTATTTTTGAATAATAGTTTGTTTGAAATAAGCGTATAGGATTGTGACGTAGCTCACGAGCTGCATGTGGCGCCATCGCTCAGGTGACCATCGCACTTTTTGGATTAAATACAGATCGTATTTGTCTGTATTTTTGAATTAATTAAAAATATTTGCTGTGTAAGTTTCTGTCTTACTTTAGTATTGCCATGAGGTTTACTTTTAAATATTGCAATTATATCTAAGATTGATTAGCATGTTTTACTAATACAAACAACGCCATTAAAGAAACAAAGTTAATTGTTTTATTAATCTATTTATGTGAATCGTTTTTGTTATTTTAGATGTAGAATTTTTACAGGCTGCTCCAAAACATTATCTATATATATGTGCAGGCAGATTTAGTTTAAATAAACAGTACTTCTGGTATAAAACCCGATCGCGCTTGGAACAGCTGATTCCTAAAAACCAGCCCATAAATGTCTGGCTTGACCGCTAGGTGAGCCGCACTCGAGATACGTCACAAGCCTGTCATAATGCAACGTTGGAAAAGAAAATAAACTTTCCTCAACATTCGAGAACTGAAAAGTCACTTACTGTTCGCGGTTAGTAAATTGTCTTTTGCAATACCTGTCAAAGTCAAAGAAAAATAATAGACAATGAGGTAAAATTGAATTATTGGCATGAAACTATTAAAATAACATTTTTGCATTTTAATAAATTCCAACATAATAGAAAAACAATTAGTTGAAAATCAAGTTTCACCTGCAACGGTGGATGCTATATTTTTACAGATTTTTGAATAAAAACTGTTAAGATAGAATGTGTGCTGTATTTTTTAAATAAAATGCAATATGCCAATTAAAATACTCACATTCTGCAAAATTGGAATAAACCCGATTTCAGTTTCTATTTTAAATTTGGGTAATTCTACATCAACACTCTCCATTGTGAATCCTTGGGGCTCGAACAGTTCATCAATATGTTCCTCCAGATTAGCGAGTCCTTCTTTTTCATCAGGCAACACAATTACCATGCTGATATCAGAGCCTGAAACACAATCGTTTATAGCAATGATCTCAAAGGATCAACGATTCAGGGCAATAAAACAACTTTATTTTTCTCTATAATGTTTCGTTTACTAGGCGTGAACTTCCTCAGGGTTATAAACTGAAGCCTAATTACGACTATTTTAAACAGTCACTACCCTATAATTGGAATTGCATCATTAGATAATAAGCTATGTTAATATTTATCAGAGAGAGTGTCATTAATAAAAACTAAGTTTATCAATATAAACTTGGATATCAATTGCTTGAATAAACCGTAGTTGACATAAAACATTATAGTACATCTTCTAAAGTACAAAATTCATCAAAACTTGAACTAATTCGCTAACCAAAACATTTTTTTGTTTTCAACTAGTAGGTGAAGAGCATGTTAGTATGTAATAAAACAAAAAAAGTTTAATAATGGGGTAATGCCTATATGTACCCCACATCATTCTTTAGTTATATCTCGGCAAATATAAAAAAACATCGATTTAATATAGAACAAAATGGGAGAGGAGGATATTTTAGGAAAAAGGAATTTTTAGCACTTTTTGTAGGTGTAACGATTTTCGAGTTCATCACTTAGTCCTGGAGCTACCATATGAAAAAACGAGCTAGTCCTAACACGCGCTTTTTCACGGAAGACAGAACCATTTTATACTAGGTCATTTTTGCGAGGGACGAGGCATATAGACTGCAAAAAAAATGACCGGTCTGCACTTTTCCCTTGCTCTTTGTCAGTAGGTGCAGGTGAGGGGGGTGAACAAGACTTACTATGCTTGGGTGGTGGAAGCGCTCATGTAACCTGGTAAATTCAAACTGAAATTTCACATCAATGTTTTGTTGAGACTCTTTGTTTGAAAAGATTGAGAGGCTCTTACTTCCAATGCAAAATGTGGTGTAGTTCCGTCCCTCTGATACCAAATATTTCTATTAATCTTATTAGGGCTGTCAACGTGTGGGAAAAGTATTCTTAACTCAGGAACTAAGAAATTAAGTAATAAGTCCAAGTAACGCTCTAATGTGCTAACAAAGAAATATGATCTGATAATTTGAGAATCTATAATTACAGCCCAAACGTTCACCTCTTAAATGAGCTATCACATGCACCCTCATTTAATTTAAAAATATTAAAGGGGTAGTTGTCACTCCAAGAGGGTTGAAGGGGCAGGTATAAAATTATGCTCAAAAAATTTCCATTTTAGAATTCAAAGTTCACATGTTTTAGGATCTTCTCATAAATTGTAAATACGTAGCTAATGAATGTATCCATTACTTAGGGGCCGTCCACGAATAATGTCACGCTTTTTTTGCCAATTTTTGACCCCCCCCCTGTGTCACACATTGTTACGCTCGCCTGACCCTCCCCCACCCCTGCCTGTCACGTCACACTAACTTTTATGTAAATTATTAATATCAAGGAGGCTCTGATAATAAATAATCAAAATATTAGGCATAAAATTATGTTCTTGTATTGTCACAAATTGTCACAACTTTCAGAACCGTGACATCATTTATGGGCGGCCCCTTATGGACCTCACTGGATATTATCTTAAATACTATTAGTCCAATAAATCTGTCGAAAATATCGCTTTTTTTTGCAAAAATTATTAACAGCAAACCAAGGTATGTAAAATATCGGAAATTTTCCGTAGAATTCAATGAACTATTTTTAAAACAAATGACGAACTTGCGTCCTCTTCAAAATGGCGGCCAAAGTTTGCGAAAAACAGTTTTTTTGCGTTAAAAAAAAAGTTGGCGCTGCACAAAAAAAAGTTTAATAGCAGAGTTGTGTAACTTTTTAATGCGGATCGGCCCGGCCCAGTCCGATCTTAGAAAACTGCAAAATTATTTAGTTATTGCAAAAAAGACGTTAAAAATCGCATTTTTTTGAAATACCTGTATCTCCGTGAAGAAAAGATATTCTTTAACGATACTCAGTGAAAGCATAGTCCAAGATATATCGAATACAAACATTTTTACAGATTTGCAAAATATTACAAATTTCTTGCAGAAATCGATTTTTTCGAAAAAAAGACGATTTTTTCAATGTCCAATAGCTCATACAGGTCTTCATATTTTTATATCGGACCAGTCCGAAAAGTTTCTTCAACAGTTGCGCTAACCTGTGTAGTTATTGCACGTATAACGAAGCGATCCCTAATATGCGAAAAATCGGTCAAAAAATCGATAATTTTTTTTACCCCAAAAAACTTTGAATATTTTTGATATTTTAAATTATATTGGAACACCATTATTGCCAATGGATAGCTGGAATTTTTCTACAAATTTACAAAAAAAAAAAAAATTGCCCTCGGACTCTGGAGCCGAGATAATTTTTTTTTTTAAGAAATTCTTGTGGCGCCATTTTTTAAGGTAAAGGGCTGAAATTTGCAGTGGTTATTGTACAATACTTATATTTTCAATAAAAAATCTTCGCAACTTGATCGGCCGTTGCTGAACATTGCAAATTCAATGAAACTCGGAGCTCGATGCTGTGGCGTACGACTGTAGCTGCCGAAAACACGGCATAAAATGTTCAAATGTGTTTTCAACGTGTGACGATGAAATTGGCTCAAATATTGAGGAGAATAGAGTCGTCGCTGATGTTATCGACGAAGAAATAGACGAGCCAAATATCACAGAGACTGAGCTAGAAAGAGATGAATTTTCAAATGATGATAACGATAATGATGATTGTGATGACGATAATGCGGAAATAATATTACATGACGTTTACCGTGACAGTAGTAGTGGTAATGAAGACGAGTCTCCTATTAAAAAGCAAAAGAAAAAAAAATATTAATGCAACGTATTCTACAAAAACAATTCGAATACATAAATGAGATATAATAAAATTTTGATGTTTCTTTGGTAATGTAACAAATGTAATAAAGCGTAAAGGAATTAAAATTACTTGCCATACAATAGCACGATTTCGTAGATAGTTTGGGACGATATTTGACAAACCCCAAAATGTTATCAAGGCGGGCGATGTACTATTAGATTTTTTCAGCCATAGCTATGAAGTAATCTGTAGTAAATTTGCGAAGTCGGAAATATTTTATTACCAGTAAAATACCCCTCATCATAAACTGATAAAAATCCGTTACGACCGATGTCATCGTCAAATTGCTTTTTATTAGAAATGTAACAAACGCGCGGGTAATTAAATGAGGTGAATGTGTAAAATAATCAAATCATAAAAGGGGTAATTGATTACAAGAATTCCCCAAACTGCACATTAGGTAGGAACTAGTTGCTTTTTCCTTTTCTAAGTCCACTCGTAAAACAAATAGGTTTTTTAATAATAGGTATAATTACATAATTAGCTAGCTTAGATGTAGAATATTTTAAGTTGTTTAAATGGACGTGTTATACTGAAGGGAAGCCAATTTGGCCACAGTTACTAAAGAGAACGCCACTTGCCAGGCGAGTACTATGTCGGTACATAATTTCTACTATAGAGGACGCAACCTTCCGGATGACTTGATACCTCTAAAAAGAGGCGAACTTTCATTCATTGATCTAGATTGCTTTGGGGTGGATAAGGACCACTATCTAAAAATTGACAAGGATAATCCCGTCCGGAAAGAAAGACACTTTCCGATCAGCTATTGGTGGTGTAACATCGGCCTACTTTTATCGTGATAATTTTAGTATTCCCGAGTATAGGTATTTGCATTTTTGAGCTTCTGTTATAAAATTTAACTTCATGTCATCAGATTTCTCAAATTAAACGTTACCTCGTTCATATTGTCACTGACAACTGGCGTTTCTGCACTAGTTTATAAAGAAATAATTAACTTAATGCTAGTTAAGGCTATTGTATTTTTTGGCCCTTCTGTCAATCAGTTTGAATTTGAGTGTAAATGATTTTTTCCTTTAACAAAGTAATTTTTCTTGCTTAAGTTCGAGACTACGCACGGTCCAATTTCCTTATTTGTTTATCTTTTAAGTTGCATTTTATTTTGTTTTAATTTAAGTATTAATTATTGTTGTTCTATTTTCCAAACTGATTGTTCTTTTGTAACGTGTTCTTTTATCCGTTTTCAGCCCTTTACTTAAAAAAATGGCTCCACTAGAATTTCTTAAAAAAACTTATCTCGGCTTCAGAAGGCCGGAGAGCAATTATTTTTTTTGGAAATTTGTAGAAAAATGCCAGCTATCTATTGGCAATAACGACATTGCAATATAATTTAAAATCTCAAAAATATTCAATTATTTTTTTTTGGGGTAAAAAAAATTATCGATTTTTGACCGATTTTTCGCATATTAGGGATCGTTTCGTGATATGCGCAATAATTGCACAGGTTAGGGCAACTGTTAGAGAAACTTTTCGGACCGGTGCGGTATAGAAATATGATGGCCTGTATGAGCTATTGGACATTGAAAAAATCGCGTTTTTTTCGAAAAAATCGATTTTTGCAAGAAATTTGCAATATTTTGCAAATCTGTAAACATGTTCTTATTCGACATATCTTGGACTACGCTTTCACTAAGTTTCGTTAAAGAATATTTTCTCTTCACGGAGATACAGTTATTTCAAAAAAATGCGATTTTTAACGTCTTTTTTGCAATAACTAATTAATTTTGCAATTTTCGGAGATCGGACTAGGTGGGCTCGATCTGTATTAAAAAGTTACACAATTGTGCCGTTAAACTTTTTTTTGTGCGACGCCAACTTTTCTATTTCAACGCAAAAAACTGTTTTTCGCAAACTTTGGCCGCCATTTTGAAGAGGACGCAAGTTCGTCATTTGTTTTAAAAATAGTTCATTGAATTCTACGGAAAATTTCCGATTTTTTGCATACCTCGGTTTGCTGTTAATAATTTTTGTAGATAAAATCCCTCACTTACTGGACTATATGTCCATGAGTTAGTTGAATGCATGCTTTCACGGCCAGGCGCGGATTGGGAATTTTTTTCGGCCCGAGTTTGATTTCTTATATTGGCCCGCCAGTTGCGGAGCTATAATCTATGCTTCTTCAAATTGCGCCGCAGGAGAAAATTTTGAAAAATTTCAAGATCACGCGTTCTCCTGGCTCCTTAGAATTTCAGTGAAAAATCCATTTATACAAAAATGTAGACTTTCACAAGGATAATTTTCGGAATAAGGCGTTAGAGGGAGATCGGTTATCGGATAAAAGCGGACTAAACTAAACCATCAGCCTGCTAAAAGGTACATAAAAATGTAAGAACAAAAAAATGTATTGACATGTTAATAAACAGCTATAAACAGTTTCAAGAACCAGACAAAAACTAAAATACTCTTAATAGGAACGATGTAAAAACTAAATAAATTAGTACATTGGGTTGATTCTACGGTGGGTTCCTTGTGAAACATTCTTCAATAATTTAAATATACAGGAAATTATGCTTTTTAATGTAACAAAAAGTTTTATTAAAACTCTACACGTGTTTCGGCTTATTAGGCCTTTATCAAGAGTACAAGATATTACAATATCTTGTACTCTTGATAAAGGCCTAATAAGCCGAAACACGTGTAGAGTTTTAATAAAACTTTTTGAAACATTAAAAAGCATAATTTCCTGTATATTTAAAAAACAAATTAGATTCAAAACCAAATACTTATACCTAAATACCTAACTAAAATAATAATAAACTTTTAAGACTAGAACTTTTTTGAGCAATCTCATCCATGATTTCATCATTTTCTAATTTTACAAGAATGTCCTTTTCTATCGACATAAATAAAATGCTTCCACGTGTTCTTGCGATAAGCTGCCTATTTAAAATGTAGTTTAATTTGGAGAACCGGCCCACCGGAGTGATCGACCCACCGAGTTTTACTCGGTAACTCGCTGGCCCTATCCGGGCATGTTCATGGCCATTGAGCAGTGTAGTGGTTTCTTCTGGGTGTAGCCGTGGCCGTCGACTTTGACTTAACGTTTCGCTTTAGAATCCTTCTGAAGTAGCTGACAACATGCTCAGCGAAATGATTCAAATTCAAATTCGACGACCACGGTAACACCCGGAAGAAACCACTTCAAAGTTTGCTTAGTTGGTGAATTATTTTTGGGTCAAAACTAGACTATTGCAATCATTAATTAAAACTATTAGGCAAAAAGCCGATGTTTACAATTCAACAAGTAATGGAATATAAGGGAATTAAGTTAAATACTAGATGCAGGCTATGAGGCGATAGATTGAATCTTTCTTATGACACAATATGCCAAGTAAAATATTTAAATATCAATGTTGAATAAAAATTACTTTCAGATAATTTTGTAGTGGTAATTTTATTTCGAATGGTCTGTTATGTCCAACATGATAGTCTAAATCAAAATAACAATATTTGGCAGTTATGCTGTACGTAACGTGCATATTTCTTTTCTTTAATCCAGCGTTGATCATAGCATGGAGCCTGAAATGTAGTTTATATCTGTGATAAGTTTTTTTTGTTGAGGTCAGATAATTATTAATATTTTTTTAGTAATATAATGATTTCCTTTGTCTCTATTTTAGAGAACTTTTGCATTGTAGCGAATTTGTCTTTGCAGTTAATTATATTTTATAATTATATTTGTATTGATAATAATTTTCCGAAATTCAATTCTTATTATCCATATCATGAATAATTATTGCAGAGGTATTGACCTGAGAAACAATTTTTCTGTGCATACTGAGTTTTGCAAGTAGTCACACTGACGAGATGTAAACATCGAAACGCGAGTCTGTGAATATTTAAAGTTCGATATAACTGTTTTTCGCAAGTGTCTTTGTTTTAACTGTTTTCTTTTTTTTCTGAACAGGACATTATTAAAATAACATTATGGTGACAGTCATATTGTAATATTTATTAACCAATAGCATCATAAATGATGACATAAATAATACATATAAAGAAATATTACCCTCATATGGAAGTTCCACAAACTTTGCGGCAAGTTCTGGATTTTCGTAATAGTTCAACGCTGCGACTTGTTTCATCATGTCAACTTCAGCATAATCTTTTTCAGATTTGTAGAAATTCTTCTTAATTGTATCGTTAACGTCGAATTTCTGTTCCCATAATCCGCTGAAGTAGAGGGTGTTAACAAGAATCATTCTAGTGTTTGCATCCACTTTATCAGGGTTAATTAGATTTTCAATTTTGTGGTTAGTGTTTTCTTCCACCCAATCATTAATTGTTTTAGCAGCCTCGATGTTTTGAGCGAAATCGACATTGTCAACACCTGTAAAAGACATTTATTTTAATACGAGCACACTTAATAAAACGTTAATATCAACGTTTATTCTAAGAGCTGTTGAACGATTTAGATTAGGTGTTTGATAGAAGCTGAAACTTTGCTAAACGACATATCTCCATTACTTGAAGAATATATCGAAATCCTGACTGGCCGGTAGTAGTTGATAACATACCCTTGAATTGTGGAAATAGTGAAAAATTCTATTGCAAAAAACATGCAGTTTAAAGGTTCAAAATACATCAAATTTAATACTATCTTCAATATTGTTGGTAATCTTGGTCGGTTGTGAATTATAGACAGGTGATCCTAAATTTTATTAAATGAAGGGTAGTTGGGTGTTTAATAAATGCTGAAATTTATACACCATACTTTTCGTACTCTCAAAGTAATGTCTGTAAAAAGCCAGTACAATCGAATGGTTGTAAGTTATTTAAGAGGGTATTAATATTTAACATGTTTTTTGGAACTGTATGCTGCGTATGTTTTCCATTAGAATTTGAAATAATTCCAAAACTTGGGGGCGAGCTGTCAACCATGACCAGCGTACAATGTCCTCGATATCATTTTCAAGTAATATAAAAATGTCAAATCAAAAGTCAAATCGTTTCACAGTTCTTACCCTATTTTTTCCTTGCAATAATCTGAGAGTTTCTAGAATGCCAATAGGAAGCCCTTCGTTTCCCTTTTGTAAATCAAAATTTGTTAACACTTCCATGCATGAATGTAAAATCCTTATTACTGTTATAGTATTTTATTCTAACAAAAAAGAGTGTTCGTGGTTAAATGAAACATCAGAAATGACTTGTCTATTATTTAAATATATGGCGAAGTCGCCGGTGTAACCCGCATCGTGCGTATGTGTAACTTCTCGAACGTGACTTGAGTAATTAAATATTTAAATAAATAGAAACATTCGCACGTTCGACAGTATTATACAGGGGGCTTAAAAAATTCGTATCAGTGTTTCTCAAAATTATTGAATGTAAAGAAAATACAAATAAGTGAATATTTTCGTCAAAAAGGAATTGCTTTGGAAGAGCGAGATTTCTTTTAGCCAATTCTAGACATTCAATAAGGTCTGTAGACTAGTTTTCTATTTTGCCGCAAAGCTAAAGCCATGTTTTTAAAGCTTTTTGGATAAAACTTTCATTTCTTGTTTCTGCTTTGCATTTTATTGATTTATCACCGATTCTGTCGGTCGGATCGTAATGAATCAAAAACCAAATTATTCAGGACAAATACTTCAAAACTGTGTACGTTTCGACTGTATCGTACATTAAATAACCTCAAACAAAAATTAAAACCTTAATGCTCAACAATTTTTAGTTTTTTCTTAATTGATTTAGTTTATAGTTTGTATATTTGGATACATTGTTCGCAAGATACTTCTATGATCATCAAAAAGTTGGTAAATATTACATTAAAATTTGTTTTAAACAGCTAAAATATGCTCTTCAATTAAACATTTGACTAGATTATTTCCTTTTATTCCAGAGTATTTTTTAGTTGTTTAAAAATAATGTTGTCGTTTATTTGCCGTCACTATAAGTAGTAGCGTATATTTAATTATGAATAGACTTTTTGTGGAATTCACTTATTTTAACTTGTATTGAACAGATCACCTACTAATTAGGTGATTAGGTGATTTTACACAGAATCCTCCACTTTCAGGTAAATCAAGTTTACCTACCATTCGCTTGTGTTTGACTAGAGTCGTTGTTTATCGCGCTTTAAAGTGCACTTAATGTTTTCCAAATTACGCAGATAATTTAAAGTCACCTGAAGAACAGAAAACAAGAAACGTTTTCAAGGTAAATGTTGTACCCGACACCGTCAGTGATTTTCTGATACTTTGAAAGTAATATATTAACTGATAAAAATCCGGTCGCGTCATGTCAAGGAGCCAGTTCAAAATAATTACAAGATTCAATTGAGGCTTGAGGATCAAAATTTCTAAAATACACATTTTTCAGGATATTAGCACAAAAATAAGCACATTTGAAAATTACCCAAATTCTTTCAGAAAAGTGATTTTCAATTATATGTAGCAAATAAACTAAACCGTCAAAAGAAAAACCCTGCTGCAATAATATATTTACATATTTAAGGAACCTAATGTGGTTGTTTTGTGCCAATAAAAATCCTTTTTGAAGATAGTTATAACATTTTGTGTTTTTACTTCCATCGAAGTATTGTATTCGAGAAAAAATCACCGTCCGAGATTTCTTCGGATTTTCACGTTTCAGATCAGTTTTTCAATTCCGTCAGTCTGTCTGTCTGTCTGTTGGTGCATCAACTAAAAAACTACTTGACGGAGAAGTCAAATTTGGTACGTAGCTGACGCTACTGTCAGCGGAGAAATGGTTAAACTGTCACTGGAAAATATACAGGATGGACTGTCTAAAGGGAATAATGAAATTTTTTTTTTACTCAAATTTAAAATTTCCACGTTTCATGACATTCTAAGCCTATATTAGAAAAAAAAAATTATTAAATTTTTTTACCATTTTTGAAAAATTTTTTACCACTAGAATAAAAATTTTTTGAAAAAATCTATTTTTGATATTACTATAGAATTGATAGAAAACATTTTTTTCGCTCAAATTTAAAATTTCCACGTTTCATGACATTCTAAACCTATTCCAAAAACTTTTGAAAATAAAAAAAATCGGTAAAGGTATTTACACAGAACTTCCCTCGTTATTTGTGCATGGCGGTCACTCTAAAAAATTAATAATTATGAAATGACATTGAGAATAATAATCGGAATATAGTTATTGCTATTATTACAAAGAAAACTTGATAAGCTTTGGTCAAAAAAATATACAGATTGTTCATCCAACAGCAAAAGTTCAATACTAAATAGCAGGTGCCATATGGCAGGCTTGCGCAAATACCTTTACAAATGTCCACCATGACTGAATTATTTCTTGGGATGACCACCCTGTATATTTTTCAATCAAAGTATAATATGTGCATATGCCAGATATTTTTGCCGTCTGTTATATTTTCAATCCAACATTCACGTAATGGAGTGGAAGTATAGTGGTGGTTAAAAAATTTCAATTTTTTTTTAATTTTTCAAAAATGTTAGTAAAAATATTTTCCAATTGTTTTCTTCTAATATAGGTTTAAAATGTCAAACGTAGAAATTTTAAATTAGAGCAAAAATGAAAGTTTCCTTCTATTCTATAGTAGTGGTAAAAAAAACTTTAAAATTTAAAAATTGTATGTATTTTTTTAAATAGGTTTAGAATTCTATGAAACGTGAAAATTTTAAATTTGAGCAAAAAAAATGTTTCCATCTATTCTAGTGTTAAATTTTTTTCCAAATTTATAACAAAATGTTGCAAAAATTTTTTTTCCGATATTGGTTTGGAATATCATGAAACGTGGAAATTTTAAATTTGAGCAAAAAAAATTTTTCGTCTATTCTATAGTAGTGATAAATAGATTAAAAATGTTTTCAATTTTTTGTAAAATTTATTTCAAAAACATTTTTAACTTTGTTTGAATAGTTTTAGAATGCCATGGAAACGTGGATAGTTTAAATCTGAACAAAGAAAAACAAATCTATCTTCGTGGTAAAATTTTAAAAAAATAGTAAGTAAAAAAAAATCTAATTTTTCTTTTAAATCGATTTAGAACGCCATGAAACGTGGAAATTTTAAATTTGACGAAATAAAAAAAAAAATTCCAACTATTTTAGTGGTAAAAAAATTTTCAAAAATGTTGGTAAAAAAAATTATCAAAAAATTTTTGTTTGAAACAGGTTTAGAATGCCATGAAACGTGAAAATTTTAAATTTGAAGAAAGAAAAAAAAATTTTTCATCTGTTTTAGTAGCAAAAAATTTTTCAAAGGTGGTAAAAATAATTTTGAAAATTTTTTTTTTAATTAGGCTTAGAATGCCACGAACCGTGGAAAGTTTAAATTTGAAGAAAAAAAATTTTTTCAATTATTTTAGTAGTAAAAAATTTTTGAAGTGTTGGTTAAAAAAAATTTTCAAACATTTTTTTTCCCGAAATAGGATTAGCGTGTCACGAAACGTGGAAATTTTATATTTGAGCAAAAAAATTTTTTCAAAAATGTTTGAAAAAAATTTTCAAAAATTTTTTTTCCCGAAATAGGATTAGCGCGTCATGAAACGTGGAAATGTTAAATTTGAGCGAAAAAAAATTTTTTTCACTATTTATTCCGTTTAGACGGTCCACCCTGTATATTTTCCAGTGAAATTTCTACCATTTCTGCGCTGACAGTAGCGTCAACTATCCACCAAATTTGACTGCTCTCCGTCTAGTAATTTTTTAGTAAATGCACCAACAGACAGACAGACAGACAGACAGACAGACTGACGGAATTGAAAAACCTATATTTTCGTAATCTTCGTGATCTGAAACGTCAGAATCCGAAAAAATCTCGGAGGGTGATTTTTTCTCGAATACAATACTTCCCTTCGGTATGCGAGGGAAGTAAAAATAATAAAAAATTTGCAAATTTTTGCCCACTACAAAAGAGATGAGGGAAGAAATTTGTTTTTATTCAAATTTAAAATTTCCACGTTTTATGACAATCTAAACCTATTTCAAGAAAATGTTTTTAAAAGCGTCCATTTTTAAAGGGTAAATTTTCTTGTACTCAATATTAGAAATTCAATGTAAAAGAAAATCATGAAAATCCATTCATTATAACTGGGTTCCGCCACTTCTTACTTTTTGTGTCTAATTGCATTCGACTAAAATTCTGATAAAACCACGCTGTTTCCAAAAAAACCTCTTTTCCTTTCTCCAAAGGTTTAGTTGGCAACCGATATTGGTAGATTCTTTTTACATATTTGTGCGACCCTAAGCAATAGTTGGTCGTAGTAAAACGTCAAGTCGTATCAATTTCCGAGTCAGAATCTAAGTTAATTCCATAATTAATAGTTCAATTAAAAACAATAATTTACCTGAATTGTAAATCCTGGTAGCAACATCTTTGAACTCGTCCTCTAGTTCGACTCCTGCTCCTACATATATTTTATTAGCACTTAACAACTTAAGGTACTTCTCAAATTTCGTCAGATTTGGCAAGAAAGATTTGAACGCCTCGTGAATTTTCTCTTCGCTGCTAGGCAAAGCGAGACCGGCGATAAGTTCTGCGGAAGTCTGGCCTCTAGCACCCTCATTGGTGAGAGCTAGGATGGTCTCTGCAGAGAAGGGACTGGCGATGAAGCTTCCTTCTTTTTCCTTGATTATTTCCTTGAATTGAGAATTGGATTACGAAATTGTTTAAATCAATCAATTCTGTTACTAGATTCTATAAACATAACTTAAACATATAGTGTAGTCACTGAAGCCGGATGACTTCTAGAATATCTTTTGAAGGGTATGCAAATTAATGTTGAAAGACTCCTAATGTCGGATTCTTGTTTAAGGGTGGGTGGTTTTCACCCCTTCTAAAGACTGGACACAAAATAAAAAGTAACTAATATATGTGATAGATAACAAAAGTTTACAGAAAAGTCTTGATCTACGCATGGAAACCACCATTTCCCGCGTAGATTCAAAATTAAAAAAAAGATCAAGATCAAAAAACGCGTGTGAGAAATCCATGCGGTAGAAAATTTTTCTTCATGATTTTTTATGCTTCACCGCGACAAAATAGATGGGAAATGATGGCTGCCATGCATAGATCAGGCCCTTTTTTTTCAAAACCCGTCACATTATTAGAATAAAAAGTCTCGATCTATGCATGGAAACCATAATTTCCTATGTATTTTGACATACTGAGGCCGATAAAATCATAAAAAACTCTAGACGTAGATTTCTCACAAATCGCGTTTTAAGTGTGCTCCTATGGAGCTAAATTATCATGACAAGTTTCAAGTCGAAATGTTTGTCATAACACCTAAAAGGGAATTGCAAAGCCGAAAATTGAATCATTGATTGTTTAAGTGTTTCAAGTCGAACAACAACATTTTCTAAAATTACTTTTAAACATTTGTTTAGTTTTTTTTTAAACAAATGCACTTCACTTATCAATATTAGGGGGTACAATTTGTAAATAAGAGTGACGATGGTTCTTTAAGAGTTTTAAGAAGCAACATGGTTTCACAAGTTTGTTTAGTTGATCTTTTTCTCTGTTGCATCAACGGAGATATTGATTGCTAACAATTTTGTGGGACCACAGGTATAGTAATTATTTTATACTATATTCCTCGACAATGTATATTACAGTAATAAATGAAACACATAAGCTGCATATCTTACCCTGTACACATCGGAACTGAATTTGTGATTGCCTTCTATAAATTCATGCACAGCTTCATCTTCCAGGGGAGCGGATAATGTTGCACAAACTAAGGCTAGCAAAAATATTACGCACTTCATGTTGACGTCGAATCTAGGAGAAACGTATTAAAACAACTATTAGCATACAGTGTTCTGTGATACACACATATATATTTAAATGTAGCTCTATCTAATTTTATTTCTGGAGTATGTAGTTTTTCTTGTCATTTTTTGCTTTAAACTATTTTATTTATAGTAGTTTTTAGTCGGTGCTCTTGTAATTATTTTCTATGTGTATATTTTACTCCAAAAATTATTAAGTTTTTTAATTACTACTTATATTCGTAATAATGTAACAAATTTATACGAGGTGTTTCAGATTTTATTTGCAAAACTTTAGGAAGATATGCAGCAAACAAATTGAAGTTGCTACCACTAAAAAAGTTGTAATAGACTTCTATTACATTCCTTAATTAGATCTCAGTAAAGTCTTTGATATTTTTAATCACAATTCACTCTTACAAAATCATTTGAGATGTGTCTCTAGAGAGGTTCAGGCGTTTCTTGCATGCCAGGAATCACTATGCAAAAATAGGTAATATCAGATCTAGACAACTGAAACCCATAGTAGGCGAGACACAAGGGTGTGTCTCGGGACCACTACCTTACATAATGTGTGTTAACAATTTCAGTAGTGCAAATTTAATTTCTTTTGCTGATGATAATTCTCAGCTTATTACTGCCCAAAAAACTGTTGGTCCAGTCTTAAAGGCAAACGAGCAATTAGGAAGAGTTCACAATTGGTTTACTCAAAACAACCTTATCCGAAATAGTAGTAAATCTACATTTATTCATTTAAATGTTAGTAAAATTAATGTGATCAAGGCCTTTTAAGAGCTCTAAAGAAGAAAGTATTCAACGAGTTACATTCACAAAATATTTAGGTTTACACATGTGAAAACTGCACATGCAAACGAAGCTTATAAATAATAGCTCCAATTTGTTATTGTACCAGTCTATTCCGTCAGATGCTTAGTAAAGCAGCATTAACTACCTTATTATTATGCATATTTAGAATTAATTATAAGTTCTTCACTTGATGTGTTGAGAGTTTTTAAATCGCAGAAGAGAGTTGTCAGTTCACGGTAATTAGACCTTTTTTAGAGGATAAAATTTATATACAAATGACATTTCGGGGGTTAAAAGTGTGTCGAATTCGGTGACAGACGCGTGTTTCGTGGCTCTTACAAGATCTCGAGATAAAGCCGGATAAAGCGGCAACAAAACGTCGAAATTGTATTGAATTTAAGCATGGACAATTCTGCATTGATTGAGATAAATTAGTACGGGTCTGGCTATTTCATATAGTTGATATTTGATTAAATTATCTTGGTTGAATAAAGCAACATAAAATAGTGTATATAAACAACCCCAGAAAGTGTACTGCTTCACCGTAAAATCTATACCTGGATGAATCCGGTCCCTTCTTCAAGTGGGTGATATAAAATAAGCAACAGCCAGCCAGATGTGAATGAAACAGATACGTTTTTGTTTACTTTATTTTAATTTACTTTAGCTCATTAATGAAATTTATTTCCTTATTTATATTGAAAAATTAGAAATTAAAACGGAAAGGATATTTATTTATTGGTTTATTAATCCTTGTCACAGGACAGTTTATTAAATAACAGAAAAAAATATTAGGTAATGAAATAAAAAATTCCTGGAATTGGAAGGCGGCAGTTGAAAATAATTACTGTAAATTGAAACCGATTGTTTCAAAGAAACAACATACCTACAGGTGAGAAAACTATCCCTTCGGACCTTCTTTCTCATAATGCGCAAAAATATCGTTACTGCGAGATAGGGCCCTTCCCAGCAACTCCACCGTAAATAGATATTTACCTGTGGAACGGTTAATAAAAAAAAACAAAAAAATAAAAGCTGCCAGATTCAGAAACAAAAGAAACAGAAAATTTAAAAGAAGAAAAATAAGGAGATGACGATAGATGGAAACTTAAAAGAAGTATGGAAACTGAAAAGAAGCATCTCGAAAACACCTACACTTCCCATCGTGTATTCAGCAGCCGCTACGGTGGTATATAAAACATCCGAGATTTGGTTCCGGCACGTGGTTTGTCCGTCCGTTGGGCGACCAAGCTGCGTGTTGGAACAAACCTCCATGGATGTCCGGAATCGGCAGTAATGCCTACCTTACGCTGGCAAATCACTCAATCAATCAACCAATCAAATGACATTTCGTCCAGGAATAGTTTATATGAGTAGAAATAAGAACCCGAAAAGTTCTTACCCTATTCGTGGGAGGAACCACCCTATTTTTGCGAAAAACCACCCCCGGGCGGGACTTTACTAAGGTTTTTCGTCAATCTGAAGGAAAAAAGATATTGGAAGAAACATGTTCTCCATTAAATTCTACCTAAAAAATGTCATAAAGTTTATTGACCTTAGTTAAGTCTCGCCCAGGGGTAGTTTTTCGCGAAAAAAAGGGCGGTTCCACCTACAGATAGGGTAGGAACTTTTCGGGTTCTTATTTCTACTTCCATAAACTATTCTTGGACAAAATGTCATTTGCATATAAATGTTTTCTTCTATTTTCTGTTTTTTCGGTTAATTATCGCGAACTATGTGCATTGAACAGCATAAGTAACTAGATTATCCAGTTGTAGATACGTTTATTAACAATTTGAAATAATTACGCTACCCTTTTTATTTCTCCTTAGTCTATTGGTATATGCCTGTTTAAATAATAATGCCATTAATGCAAATCAATTATGTTACTCTTGAAATATTCGTACCCCGGATATTCGCGTTATGGACTAGCAATATATATGAACATCCCAAAGTGTCTAGCTATTAAAATATACAATAAACGACCCAGTACAAGTCTATTGACGAAAAAATATTTTAAACTACAAATAAAGTATTTATTGAAAACTAAAGCTTATTATGTTGAATATGTTGATAGTTTGTAACTTTTATATTATAGCTTTTTGAAAGTTTTATGTTAATTTATCCGATATTATGTATCCAATGTGAATATATATGTGATGTATATTTTATATTTGTTTATTTATTGAAGTTGCAATGTTATATTTTATCTAATGATTTATATACAATTTTGATATATCCTACCTCATGTTCTTTTGAATAAAAAAACTGTTGTTATTATTACTTATTAAAAACAAGCTCTTTTCATTCTAAAGTGAATTATTTATTATTTGTTTGCTGATAGTAATGAAACATATTCTTTATAGGATTTTGCGAACAGCGAAAAAAAAACTATCTATGAAAACTACAAAAAAAACTATATGTAAAAATATTAATGAAATTTTTGCATTCTTTCGATAACCTGACTTCTGGTTATGCTAGCAAATTAAAATCCTAAAATAAATTTGTCCAATTTCTTATTTAACATTCTCATTATAACACTAGCATCCAACATAGTCTCCTACGACTATGCAAGGTAAACTAGTATCTACATAACGCCCTACGGTACGAAGATTCAGTTAAAAATGAGAACAAAGGCCTAAAATGAATTTATTTACCTGCCTTGTTTTTAATTTTTTTTCATTCTAATGGATCACATTTTCATAAAATCTCTCATTCAGTTTCTTGGAAATGCTTAGCCTTTGAAACGTTTTTAGCCCTTATTCTGAGCTCATCAGAAAGGCACAAAGCCACTCATAACGATGTTTCATGCAAAACCAAGGCAATATCCATGAATAAGTATGAAATATTTATATTTGACATTGACTGATAAAAAACAACAGATCTTCACCTATCTATTAGCTAACTAGTGTTGGAGCCTATATACTCTATGCATGTTTAAAAGTGAATTATTTATTATTTGTTTGCTTATAGTAATGAAACATATTCTTTATAGGATTTTGCAAACAGCGGAAAAAACTATCTATGAGAACTAAAAGAAAAACTAGGAATTAGGATTTTAAGTTGCTAGCATAACTAGAAGTCAGGTTATCGAGAGAATGCAAAGATTTCACTAATATTTATACATATAGTTTTTCTTTTAGTTCTCATAGATAGTTTCTTTTCTGCTGTTTGCAAAATCCTATAAAAAACAAGCTCTTTGTTTAGTTTCTTTTAAATCAATACATATCATCAACAATAAATAGAAAAACTGCTATTCGTACTTATTTACAATACCTTGTACAAATGATTTAAACTACAAATAATTCACTAACCTTATTGGGATATCCAGAAGACTTGTTTCAATGCAGATCTGGTGGCAAAATTGAAGTTAATGTGTGGGATATCATTATACCTGTGAATACGTATTTTTTGTTGTCCCCCACTTTCAAATCTGGCAGCTTAGAAATATGATTTTCCTTTCCGTTAATTTGAGATATCGAATTTAGTTTTACTGAACTATGTGTAGTTTTTCTAGTTCTACAATTTAAAAACCATCATTTCAATGTCGACGAAAACTTAATAGTCTATTAGCTTAATTACTGGTCTTTGCTAGCCATAAATTTACATTCAAATAGCTAATTGTAGTTAAATGATATACATATACTGAATATTGATAATGTAGAAACATTGGGGGTCCAAAGCTATGGTTTTTTATCTTGTTAGTAACAACGAGAGAATTAGCAGTCCATTTGTCAAATTTCGAATATTTTCAACAGCCATTGCACAACTCGCCACGGTAGTATTACTTAAGGTGGCCATTCAATAATTAGTGTGACTTGCAAAATAGCTAGATTTAAAACTACGACACAGGAAAATTAACATAATTTTTAAATTTAAATTTAGCTATTTTGCCTGGAATTATTGAGTGAAAATTCATAGTAATAGTCTTGTCATGGTTTTACTTAGGTACTCTTATAGTTTTTATAAATATACGTACTATGAAAAAAAAGTTGTGGCCAAAAATAATAAATATTTTCCAATCGGATGTTTCTTTCTAGGGAATGGCAACCTTAAGCACCGAAGAGTGAACAGGGGTGCGGAAAATGATTATGATTGCTTACATACCGGGGTGGTGACAAATTTTAAATCCTACATCTAGCGAAGTCAATGAGTCATTTCAGTTCAGAAAACTTTCTAACCGATCTAAATCGAGTGAAACCTTTTTTATTATATTTTTTAGGCCAAAAATAGAAAGGTCTATATTATTAGAAGACCTGATTTTTGTTTTTACGATTGCGCTTAAGAAATATGTGTTTTTTAATGAAAAAAATGTGCAATTTGATTATATTTTTTGTTTTTCGTTTAATTTATTCTTATAACCCTCTCCTTACCCCCTCCAACCCCTAAATAAACTATATGGCATTTAAATACATATTTTGAATGCCATGCGGTAGATGCCCGTCAAGCAATCAAGTATTATCCATTTAAAACAACTTCCAATGGATTTGGACCCTCCAGAAGTTGATCAGGCCCAATAAGCGACCATTACGTAAGTGTCTCACAGCGAAAAATGGGCTTTTTTTGCTATGTATTTTTGATTTACACTCCATAGACGATTGGTACCTCGGGGCAAACTATCTGAAACTGATGAGCAATCAAGTACGAATGCCAGCCAACCAGTTTAGACTCCCTGAAGTTCGATTGGGCCCAATGCGACTACATTAAAATAAGCGCTATTTTTAAAAAATGGAAATTTTCGCTCAAAATTTTCATTACCCTTCCCTTTAGGAGCTACATATCTGAGTGAAAATAATTACGCATTTAAGTTCAAAGTATCCGAAACAACCCACAACTGATACTGCTTTACAACAACTCTTTGATTCCAATCAAGACTGAGAAACCACCAGCTCCAAAAAATTTGCTGCAAATCATTTTCTGTAGTTGTAAAGGTGACTGTAAGAGTTGATGTTGCGTAAATTTTGCGATGTTGCTCAGCAGCTTGCACAGGGTGCAGCGGTCAAACATGTTCAAACGTTGACCCATCCCTTTTAATCGCAGAGAATGTTGATATGGAAGGGGACGAAGTCGATAACGATAAAATCGAATAAACTTAATTAAGAAATGAGAATAATTTTTTTTATTTTAATTTTGTAATTGTTCTGTTTTTGAAATTCAATAAATTATTTTGCAATGTAAAATATGGTTACTTTTTTTTTCATTAGCCTCTTAAAAGATAAAGTTTACTTTTTTTCAGTTTTCGATCTTCAAATTCGTAATCAGCGACCCCGAAAACCTAAAAGTACTGAATTTGGTCTGAATACCTCGATTTTTACAACTATTATAATTTTATGTCCACTATATATCCGCCATATTGGATCCGATATCTTGAATTTTCAAGTTTCGTCAACAAATTCGCAATCAGCCACCCCAAAAACCCCCGAGTGCAGAATTTGGTCTGAACACCTTGATTTTTACCACCCTTATCATTTTAAGCCACCCCTTAATTAATATAAGTCCACCATATTCAATCCGCCATTTTGAAAAAATGATATTGACATCGGATTCACGTTCAGCGACCCCGAAAAACCCTTGAATACTTAATAGTTCCTTCAAATTAGAAGAAAAATCACTGATTTTTGAAATTTTTCCTACAGCTAAGCCACCCGTATAGAAAGTTGTCTTGGGGTTGTGTTAACATGTTTTTCACCAAGCGCATGAGAAAAAGGGTTTGTTTTTTAGATACATATATATGTTTTTTGGCCATTTTGGCAGTTTTTTGCGTTTTGCTGCAAAACTATGCAATTTTGGGAAAATATGACCGAAAAAATCAAAAAAATTTTTGTTGTATATTTGAAGTTTACAGCACGTCAGCTTTGTTATCACGTAATATTACGTACATATCTTAATACTTAATATTTTTTTCTAATTATTCAATATTGTCTGCGCTATGCTTTCTTATGGAGCGCCTTAATGAATTAACGCTTGCCTTGAAACGTATCAATTCACAAGTCCTTTAACTCATCATAACTCGAAGAGTGTTCGTTTTTCGAAAAATACCCCTGACGTAAACGTTGTACGCTTGTTATCGAGGATTTAGCTGGTTTTGTCAAATTTATAACAGGATTTACCGTTTGATTTGTGGGAATTTTTTTGTGGACCGTTGTCGAATCTCGCCGACCCGACCACGGACATGCGAGGAAGGTTCATAATTACCGAACGCCCCTGCTATACTCGTCCTTATGCTATTGAGCACGCATACAGTCGATTTTCGTCCAATAACTGTTTAATCGTTGCCTTCTGAGACCGTTGCCTTTCTAATTCTTTCTCTCAACCGTTGTACCTATATTATAGAGATATATTATCGAAGGTATTTAATACATAATTATTCATTTTTTCGTAGTATGATTAATAAATATAATATTTATAAAAAATGAAATACAGAAAATAATTTGATGTAATTTAGCAGGTATATCAATAGGACGATCCTATAGGACTTCGACCTAGAGCAGTATAGTTGCATCTGGTATTTTCAATACGATTAAGATACTTGCGAAAGATGCAAGATCTGTGAATTTTTTACTTGAAAAAGAAGAAGTTTGGACAAATATTGCAAGAGGAGAAAAGAGTTTAGGATCATGCGGGGGATATTATCATATTCTTTCGGAATTGTCCAATGTCCTTTGCAGAAAAGAGCATTGTGGAATTTTCAAGTGCATCAAAAAGAGCATTGGAAAACTTCCAAAAAAAATTGAAGATATTTCCCGAGTGCTTCCAAACTGTTTTTGCCTCTTGTAATTTTTGTCTAAAGTTCTTCTTTTTCGAGTAAAAGAATCGCAAAATTCTAAAATGTATTTTTAGCACTTTTAGGTTAAGTGTGATGGCGCAAAACGGACTACGGCATCGAGTTCAGCACGTCTAAAATCGTTGGGATACGTTAATGGAATCTCATTGGTCGGACATTTTTTTTGTTTGTAAACCGGTGTAATTTTTTCAAAGCAGAGGTAGAATATATTCTTAACGGAACTGATCCTTCACTATTTTTGTCCAGTTATACAAAACTCAAGAAAAATAATTTCAGTCTACCCCAGTTCAACTAAAGATGCAATGGACTATATTTACATGTCGACAAATAAAACAACATGTAGATAAAATAAATCTTTAATTACGTCAACTTACAAAGTACAAAATATAATTCGTCTGTAATTAGTCAAAAGTATTTATAGGCTTGATGGACTAGTTTGCGTAACGTCCGGCAAAAAGTACAAGGTCGCCGTGCTTTATGTAATAGAAAAATGGATGATCTGCATGGAAGGTAGTTTCTCCTGGTAATAGTTTTCCACTGGACGCCCTGTTAGTTATCACTGAAAGTAAAAGCAGTGTAAGTTAGTAATACTATACATTTAGTTACACAGTTTATGCTCAATTGTCGTTAAAAAGTTAGAACTTGTTACTTTATTTTCGTTAACAAAGGTAAAAATTATAGATTTACGAAAATAATTCAAAATAAACAAAACATTACAAATATATCGTTCTATAGATATTCTATAAATTTTATTTAAGTATTGTAAATATTGTAAATATTTTTGGGTTTAATCTTGGGGATATCGAAGTAATTATGTCAATAATCGCTTATTTAGTAGGGATGAGAGATGTGCCGTACAGCAAATGGCAACCAACAAGAATAATGTGTGAGTTACAAAACATCCAAAGAAGAAAAGACAAGCTGTAATGCCACAAGGATTTGTTCTAGACCTTGTTTATATTTCTTTCCTATACCAATGACTTGTCTTGGTCTTTACATAATAGTTTGCCATATTGCCACTTAAGAGTCCGTAAGAATAACCTTTGTAACATTGCCAGCAAATATTACGTATTATTTTGATATGAGAAGGGTAAAAACAACATTGCAAAGGTAAGTATATATATTGAAATAATCTTCACAAACAAATAATCCTCTAGTATTTTAGGACACATTATTTTCATTTCGTCTCCTAGCTCGCAATCATATGCCGTCCCTTCATTTATAAGAAACTTGACACCTGTTCCCACTGATAATAGAATAAAATTGTTTACGAGAGTAAAAAGATCGGCTGTCGTTACTTCATTTGTGTTGTGAAAAACCCTGACGTTAACCCCGTTTTTCTGCATATGTAAATGCATTGTTTCAGATTCAATTTTATGTCAACTACAACATATTTCAATGAGATTAATAATTAGATATTATGACAGAGAGAGAATCTACTATTATTGATATTAAAACTGGTGCCCATTTCTTATTATGAGATTATTATTAAAACAGCAGACCTCTCTTTTTATCACGCCAATGTCGTTGGAGGAATTGTTGAAGGATACATCCCCACTCTATCTGGAAATTCGCAGTTCAGCGACCTTGCAACATTATATAGAAAAGAATCTAAATGCTACAGCCCTCTGTTAACTTTTCCATCTATGGTTGTAACAAAAAATATGCACTTACCTGCTGTAGCGGCGGCAGCTTCGGTTCCTGATTCGGTAACATCAATAAATGCCTTTTGAAGTACATCACTGATGACCAGATCTTTGTCAGTGGATGAGATGCCCGAAAAATCAGCATTACCAAATGCTGCTTTAATACCCAACTGAAAACAAATATATTGTTAATTTTATGGTAAGATTGTTAGAAGGAGGAATCCTTGAAAAATTATCGTATTGATTTAATTCAAATATATAAGCAATATGACCAGTCAAGTAATCACATCAAAATTAAATCAATTTTTATTTGTCAACGACAATAGTTGTATATATGCCAGCAGTTAATATAGATTTGATACACGTATAGAGTGCTCAAACTACTCAACATTGGTTTGATTTTTGCACAACTTGTGAAACAAGGTCTTATTGAGCCATATTTTAAAACAATTGTAACGTTTCAGTGCAATATGTGCCCATGTAGAAATAATCGTGTCAAGGCATTTGCAGATACTTTAAAAATGCCTCTTGTGATTATTTGATATATTCCAGAGCACTACACTACCGGTACGGGTATAGAGGATTTGAGATAAAAATTGGTAATTATATTTCATGAATTATAGAATAAGGGAGAATTTAGCAGAGGTACAAACATTGTGTGAAATAAGTTGCACTATTGGCAAAATTAAATGCAGAACTTGGATATTTCGAATTAAAAATTGTGGAAAATTAACTACAATAAATGTATTCCTGAATAAGAGCTTGTTTGAATTAAGCGTTTAGGATTGTGACGTGGCTCACAAGCTGCATGCAGCGCCATCGCTCAGGTGAACTTCGCACTTTTGGGAATAAGAACAGATCGTATTTGTGTGCATTTTCGAACTAATTAAAAATATTTGCTGTGTAAGTTTTCTTACTTTAGCATTGCCATAAGGTTTACTTTTAAATATTGCAATTAGAAGTTTTCAGATTGATTTGCATGCTTTATTAATATAAATAAGGTCATTAAAAAAATATTTATTTTATTAATTATTTGTGTGAAACATTTTTCCTATTTTCCGATGTAGAATTTTACACACTGCTCCAAAATAATATCTATGTGCAGGCAGATTTAATTTAAATAAATACTGCTTTTTTGCAGTTCTTTGGGACTTCCTGCCACATGTATTTTTTTCCTTTTAAGCGATTCTCTACAAAAAAATAGTACACCATTGCGCTTGAAACAGCTGAGCATAGTAGAAAAACAGTTAGTTGAAAATCAAGTTTCACCTGCAACGGTGGATGTTCTATTTTTACAGATTTTTTAATAAAAACTATTAAGAATGAATGTGCACTGTACTTTTTTTAATAAAATGCAATGTTGTAAAGAAAACTTATGCCAGTTAAAATACTCACATTCTGCAAAATTGGAACAAACCCGATTTCAGTTTCTATTTTAAATTTAGGTAATTCTATATCAACTTTCTCCATTGTGAATCCTTGGGGCTCGAACAGTTCATTAATATGTTCCTCCAGTTTAGCGAGTCCTTCTTTTTCATCAGGCAATACAATAACCATGCTGATATCAGAGTCTGAAACAAAATCATTTACAACAATGAGAGAGAATCTATGATTCAGGACCATGAAATAACTTTATTTTTCTCTCAAATGGTTCCTCGGGGTTACAAAAATTAGGACTATTTTAAATAGTCACCACCATATAACTTGAATTGCACCGTTAGATAAGCTTATTTAATATTTACCTCAGAGAAAGTGTCATTAATGAAAACTAGGTTTATCAATATAAACTTGGATATTAATTGATAAATGAACCGTTTTTAATATAAGACATTACAGTACATTTCCCAAAGCACAAAATTCATCAAAACCTGAATTAATTGGCTAACCAATATATTTTTTTGGTTTCAACTAGTATGTAAAGGGTATGTTAGTATGTAATGAAATTAAAAAAATTGTCAGGATAGTGTAGTCGCTTTGTCCTAAAAATCTCTATATAATGAGGTAATATATATATATGCACGCCACACCATTTTTTAATTATATCTTAGAAAATGTAAGAAAACATCGATTTAATGTATAGAACAAAATAAGAGAGGAGGAAATTTTACGAGAAAATGATTTTCAGCACTTTTTTTAGGTGTAACAATTTTCGGGCCAAATTGTGTTATGGTGAGACATTCCAACCAAATGAGGAATATATCTTAAACGTATCTTTTCGAAAGCTAAGGTGCTATTTCCATCATGTTTTTGTGCCATCGAAAGAGTTAATGTGCAAAAAACAGTTTTATAACTTGATCAAAAGTGAGATGTTTTTGCCAAGGGTGTAAAATCGGAAGCAACAGTCAAATAAGGTTTTATTCCTTTAAAAATGTTTTTATGACTCTAAACTAATAGTATTACTCTTGCAAGCATTTTTTATTTAATGGTTTTGCCCTATTCACCTCTATATTCACGCCGGGTTTCAGTGCAAAAAATTTCAAAATAACCAAATTTATGGTCATAATTTGCTTAAATTAGACACTTACCGGATAAAAAATGTGTGCAAGGGTAATACTATCAGCTAACATTTTTAGAGGAATAAAACTAATTTTTGGCTATTGGTTTCGATTTTACACCCTTGACAATAAACACCTTGCTTTTAACCAAGTTGCAAAACCCTTTTATGCATATTAACTCTTTCGGTGACACAAAGACACGCTGGCAATAGCACTTTGGCTTTAGAAAAACCACGTTTCAGGCAAATTATTTTCGTTGAAAAGTCTCACCATTGCACCATTTGACCGAGAGCTGTTTTTTCGCGATTTTCGAAAGTTGGGCGAAGCCCCGAACCTGCAGACAGAAAATGCTATCATGGATATCTTTGAATTGTTCTCGATGTTTGGAAACATATATCACATTGCAAGCAAAAAGTCGCAACAAAACATCGATGTGAAATTTCAATTTGAATTTACCAGGCTACATGAACGCTTCCACCGCCCGAACATAATAATTGTTCATCCCCCTTCGCTGCACCTACTGACGAAAGTGCAAGCAAAAAGTCCAGATCGGTCATATTATGCGTTTAATAGGCTGTCAGTTAACATTTTATTTCGAAAAAAGTTGGTAAACAATTTTTTTTTGGTTGTGAAAAATGGTAGTTTTCAAATGGCTGCCAAAAGTTTGTCTGTAGTCACATTGACTTGAAATTTTGACTGTAGGTCAAGTACCCCCAGTGATCTTAAAACCAAATTTGGCGCACGTTACAACCTTTTGTTGCGGTCAGACAACCCTTTGAAGTGTAAGAAAATTTACCCTAAATTTTCTTAGACTTTACCTCAAGCTTTTATATTTGATAGCATAAAATGAGCTATTTAATTTTCTTCAATTTTGCAATTTCTCAATTTTTCAGCAATTATAAATAAAAAATTTGTAAAACATCGTAAAAAAACAAATTTAAATCAAAGGTTAAAGGGTAAGCTTTTTCATGGATTCTTGGGTTATTATTTTATTTTATCTAAAGTTTCTTATTTTGCCAGAAATTATGTCGAATATCATGAGTGAGAAATGGTTCCTAAAATTTCCTCATCTAATATTTTGTCCTATATGTTAAGTCGATAATTTATATTTACTGAGACATAATTAAAAAATGGCGTCGGGTGTATGAATTATTCCATTATTTTTAGAGGTTTTTAAGATTCTTTGTTCTACCTTGTTCCGGCAAACTTAGTATCATCATAATATTATTTATGAAATACTACATGAGTGCACAAAGTTTGCTTAGTAACATGCAAGCTTTCACGGCCATTGTCCAATGAAGTGGTTTTTTTCGGGTGTCGCCGTGATCGTCGACTTTGACTTAACGTTTCGGTTTAGAATACTTCTGAAGTAGCTAACAGCATGCTCAGCGACACGTTAAGTCAAATTCGACTACCACGGCAACAGCCGGAGGAAACCACTGTAAAACTTGCTTAGTTAGGCGAATTTATTTTGAGTCAAAACCTACAACATATGGACTAATAGACTATCACAATAATTCATCAAAAATATTAGGCAAAAGTCGATGTTTACCAATTCAACAAGTAACGCAGAAAGCTAATGTTCATAATTCAACAAGCAACGGAACATAAGGGAATTAAGTTAAATAATAGAGAGTTATTGCAAAACGAAAAGGGGCTGACTTTATTAAAAGAAACTTTAAATAAAGTATCCTGTTTTCCAATTTATCATCCATTTTTAAAGTGAGTTATTGCAACGGTGTCCTCCTCATACCTTATGTTGATACTTTATTTTGACAATTTTCCCTAACCTAAAAATTCCAAATTCGGCATTGCCGGTATTATCATCATCTGTTCGAGTTTAAAATGAATATGGAAGAACAATTAGAAGTAGCTATCCTAGCTGGTGTTAATGATGAAGAAATTGAAATGTTACTTCTACATAACATAATTGATATTTATATCGGTAATGAACAAATTAACGCCGTAGACCCCGTGAGCTTCGATTTAAATAATATGACTGACGATGAAATAGAAGTTAATTTTCGTTTTCAAAAATGGGATATAACACGATTGCGAAATTGCATTGTCCTCATATTTGAATCTCGCACGTTTTTTATCTTTTTCTTGTTGCCATTATCGCCAACAAAAGTAACAATTTCCTTAGGGATTTTTCGTCTGATGCAAGTTTCAACAAAAAGTTCCTAAATGTGTCAAAATTAAGGTGCTTTTAATAAAGGAAAGCCTTGCCCGTATTTAAGTTAAATACGGGATGCCTGTATTTTATTAAAAGAAAATGCTTAACGATGTTTTTAATGCGCATGCGTACATGTCAAATTAAAGGAAACTTTTATTAAAGGATCTGTAAACCGAAGTTGCAATAACTCTCTACTATATGTAGGCTATGGGGCGATAAAGTGAATATTTTTTATGAAGTAATCTGTCAAGTAAAATATTTAAATATCAATGTTGAACAAAAATTACTTTCAGAAAATTTTGTAGTAATGTGCATATTTTCTTTCTTTTAATCTAGCATTGATCGTGACATGTAGTCCGCAAAGTATTATATCTGTGATAAGTTTTTTTGTTGAGGTGAAATAATTACTAGTATTTTTTTAGTAATATAATTAGTTCCTTCGTTTCTATTTTAGAGAACTTTTACATTTTAGCGAATCTGCATTTGCATTTAATTATATTTTATAATTATACTTGTATTGATAATACCTTTTCGAAATTCAATTCTTATTATCCTGTTCGGGTGAATCACGAATAATTATTGCAGAGGTATTTACCTGAGAAATAATTCTTCAATGCATACTGAGCTTTGCAAGTAGTCACACAGACGAGATGTAAACATCGAAACGCGAGTCTGTGGATATTTAAAGTTCGATATACCTGTTAGTTTTCGTAAGTGTCTTTGTTTAACTGTTTTCTTTTTTGCTGAACAGGACATTATTAAAAGTAACATTATTGTGACAGTTATGTTGTAATATTTATCAACCAATAGCATCGTAAATGATGACATAAATAATGCATAGAAAGAAATATTACTCTCATATGGAAGTTCCACAAACTTTGCGGCCAGTTCTGGATTTTCGTAATAGTACAAGACTGCGACTTGTTTCATCATGTCAACTTCAGCATAATCTTTTTTCAGATTTGTAGAAGTTCTTCTTAATTGTATCGTTAACTTCGAATTGGTGTTCCCATTTCCCGCTGAAGTAAAGGGTGTTAACAAGAATCATTCTAGTGTTTCCATCCACTTTGTCCGGGTTTATTAGATTTTCAATTTTGTGGTTAGTGTTTTCTTCCACCCAGTCGTTAATTGTTTTGGCTGCTTCGATGTTTTGAGCGAAATCGACGTTGTCAACACCTGTAAAAGACATTTATTTTAATATGTGAAGGCAGCTCATTTAATAAAACGTCAGTATCAATATCAACGTTTACTCTAAGAGCTGTTGAATGACTTAGTTTAGGGTTTAGGTGTCTGATGAAAGCAGAAACTTTGTTACCTGAAGAATATATCGAAATCCTGGCTGACCGGCAGTAGTTGTTAACATACCCCAGAATTGTGAAAATAATAAAAAAATCTATTGCAAAAGTATGCAACAGAAAGGTTCAAATTTAATAGTATTTTAAATATTATTAGGCGTCTTGGGCGGTTGTGGATTATAGATAGATGATCCTAAATCGTACTAAATAAAGGGTAGTTTGAGTGTGTAGCAAATGTTGAAATTTATACATCATACTTTTCGTATGTATATATGTAAAAAGCCAGGACAATATAATGGTTGTAAGTTATTTAAGGGGGTGTTATATTTAATATATTTCTAGAACTTAATGCTGTGTATGTTTCTTCAATAGAATTTGTTGTATTTCTAAAACTTAGGGGTGAGCTACCAACCATTACCATCGTACAAAGTACTCGATATCTTTTTCAAGCAATATAGAAATATCGTTTTACAACATTTCAGCTTTTATCAAACGCCAAAGTCAAATCGTTTCACAGTTGTTATCGTATTGTTTTCCTCGAAATATGCTGAGGGTTTTCTAGAATATCAACAGAAAATCCTTCGTTTCCCTCTTGTAAACCAGAATTTGTCAACATCTCCATGCATGAATGGAAAGTAAAATCCTTATTAATGTATTATTTTAATCGAACAAGAAAAGTGTTCGTGGTTTAAACGTATCAGAAGTGACGTGTCTATTTATTCTAATATATGGCGAAGTCGCCGGTGTAATTTGGCATCGTGCGTCTGCGTAATTTCTCTAACTCCAGTAAATTGCGTAAAAGTTGAGAAACAGTACCGAAAAAATTCCTTCGGCTTTGTATTCCTTGAACCCTCAGGATCATTCGTCACCACTAACATCTTTGCGGACGGGACAAATGGGGAAGTTATGAGGGTTATAAGCTACAAAAATGCCCCAAAAATTAAGCCTTGAAAAAAAAACTTTAAGAATAAATATTTCGGCCTGGATATCTCTACTCGAAAGGTCGAATCCAATTTGAGAAATTCAATATGGCGGGGCGGAAATCCAGTTCCAGAAAAAATGAACACGGATATACTTGTCTTTAAAAATCTGTACTCGGGGGTTTTTTAGGTCGCTGATTACGAATCCGAGGTCTAATTTGGTAAATTCAAAATGGCGAACCGGAAGTAGAGCCAATTTCTCAGGAAAAACTCATATTATTTTCTTTTTTGGGCTGATAGTGGGAACTCGATGGTTTTCGTGGTCGGTGATAACGAATCCGATGTCCAATTAGGAGCAATTCAAAATGGTGGGCCGGAAGTAAAACCATTTTTTTAAGGAAAACCCAGTGTTTCTTTCGTGTTTAGGATGAAAATGGGTAGTCGGGGGTTTTCGAGGTCGTTGATTGCGGATTGTTTGTGCAAATATAAAATGCACATACTACGATGCGGTCTAAGCACCAATTTCCAAATTACGTTAAAACTGAAGGATAATAAACTGTAAATGCTGTTATTTAAAAAAAAATTACATTATCCGATATCTCTAAAGGAGAAACTGGAGGTAGATAATATACCGACAATAGGTGGAGGCATACTATTAACGAGGGAATTTTGAAAAAAAAAAGAGAGGTCCTGTAATTCTTAACTTTTTTCCTATTAATCCAGAAACATCAACATCATAAACTATTTCATAATTTTTTTTATTGTCAAGAAAAAAATGATTCTGGCAGAGAAATATTAATATTTTTTTCAGCTTATCATATCGAGTAATTGTATGAACATTTCTGTTTCAAAATCACAAAAATAGAAGAGAGACATGTCTTTCCTGAGAAATTGACCCTACTTCCTACTTGAATTTCTCCTAATTGGACATCGGATTCGTTATCAGGGACCACGAAAACCCTCGAATATAGATTTTCAATGCCAAAATATCCATTCTCCGGAAAATGGCCCAATTTTCGGTCCGCCAGTTTTGAATTTTCGCAAATTGGACCTCAGATTCATGATCAATGACCTCGAAAACCCCCGAGTAGAGATATTCAGGGCCGAAGTTTTAATTTTTGAAGTATTCTTTGCTAGGGCTTTATTTTTGCGGCATTTCTGGGACTTACAACCCCAATAACTTCTTCATTTTGTCCGTCCGTAAAGATGTTAGTGGTCACTAATGATCCTGAGGGTTCAAGGAACACAACGCAGAAGGAATTTTTAAATTCGGTGCTGTTTCCCAATTTTTACACATTTGGCACTTTTTCCGGCTTATTTACTTGGAGTGTTAACACGATTAATGCTAAGCAAATAAAAAAAAGGTTTCATGTTCGACAGCATTATACAGGGTGTCTCACCGGGAACTGAATCTATCGATATAGAGAAAATTACGTATCAGAAATTTTTGAAAATTTAGATCGTTACTAATGTCGATGTAGCCAATCTGACTAAAGCAATTGGAAGCATGGAGTACTTCCGGTTATACCGGAAGTCGATACCAACTTGCTTATTTTAAAATGGAACACCCTATATATTTCCAACTTTTCGAGATGACAATAAAATTCTGAGTTCAGGCATGTAGCACACCCTATATCTAAACCTAATAGTTTCGAAGATATTTGACATTTTATAAAAAAATTGACAGGTGCAACGGTTTGCAAGAACCGTTATAACTTTTTCTGTGTAGGAAATCCTCATTTGGTCTTTGGCACGGAGAAAGAACACAAGAAGAACTACGTTCTACAACTGAAATAAATTCAATAATATCATACCAAGTGTTCCGTTTTTCCCGTTACATTTGTCATCTTCAAACCGCGAAAAACTTGTTTAGATCAAATGGAACACTTTGTATTTTTTTACGCTTTAAGTTGTATAAAATTGAATTCCCTTTTTTCTGATATTAGCATTGAGGGGTTAAAGTTTTCAACTTTTTTAATTATTTGCGATTTTTATTAGAAATTCATGAATTGTTGTAATCATTTCATCAAAATAGCCAAGATTAGAAACAATTAGTCATTATCTTACGTCAAAAAATGCCAGCACGTTTAAATTACACCCCACGAAGACTTTTTTAAATTTGTTTATTATTTATGGAGAATGTGATAAGGTAATATCAAGAACTTGCAGCACATTTGCCTACTCGATATCCACAAAAACGGAAAATAACGCTAACACTGTAACATGCGTATTAATCGAATTGAAGATATGGCATGAACTAAAATAGCAGAGATAAGATCAATTTAAAACATGTTTCCATTTTAATTTAATAATTGCTCAAAATTCCGCCCTCGAACCTCGACACATTTTTTCGCACCTTCGGATTAGTTCCTCATGGGTAGCTCTTCTAAATAAATCCTGTGATATGTTTTGAAATGCATTTCTTACTCTCTGCATACAATCTTCAATGGTTGTTAATGGGCTCTTATAAACTTTATTTTTAATAGTTTCCCCAAATAAAATAATCCAGAACTGATAAGTCGGGGCGAGCGAGGAGGCCATAAGAAAGGTCCGTTATTTTCAATCCATTGATCATAAAAAGTTTTTTTGTAAATAATTATTAATTAAAATATGCGTTATGTGAGGGAGCACCGTCGTGCTGATAAAAAAATATTTCTATGTTCGGCGAGAGTAAATTTTCTAAATAGTCATTATTCAAATTTTGTAAGATATTCAAATATCTCTCACTTAAAAAAAAAAACAAAAATTTACCTGTACATATTAGCAGAGGAGAAAATGTAATTTATCGTTTAAATTTTCGCGATAAAATTGTAATGCCACCACTCTATCGTTTCTTATGGCACAGTAAAACATTGAACTGCCAACTTTCCTGAAAGTTTCGCTCTCTGAACATATGAGGATTTGAGTCACTCCAATAATACGAATTGTGTCTATTAAAAAGTCCATTTTTAGTAAATTTTGCTTCATCTGTCCATATAATATTTCCCAAATAAGAAATCGTCACCCTCAGACCTTATTAGAATAAACTCAAAAATTCTGTCTTCTTAGGAAATCTGTTTCTTTTAATCCTTGAACCATATGGAATCAGAACGGGTGAAACTCATGTTTTAATAAGATTCTGTGAATTGAAATCCTTGCATAGTCCCGATTCCAGAGCAGCTTGTCTTAATGACATCCTTGGAAAGGCATGAAAATATCCCAGAATGACTATTTCAATATTTTCGTCATCAACAATAGGCTTTCTTCTTTGCATTGTTGCCTTGACAGAGCCATAATTCTTAAAATTTTCTAGTATGCGTTTTACAGTATTTGGTGACGGTTTCCGTTTTTCTGGATATCGAGTAGCAAATGTGCTGCAAGTTCTTGATATTACCTTATCATTCTCCATAAATAATACACAAATTTAAAGGTCTTCGTGGGTGTAATTTAAACGTGCTGGCATTTTTTGACATAAGATAATGACTGATTGTTTCTAATCATGGCTATTTTGATGATATGATTACAACAATTCATGAATTTCTAATAAAATCGCAAATATTTCAAAAAGTTGAAAACTTTAACCCCTTATCAGAAAAAAGGGAATTCAAATTTACACAACTTGACGTAAAAAAATACAAGGTGTTCCATTTGACCTAAACAAGTTATCGCGGTTTGAAGTTGACAAAATGTAACGCGAAAAACGGAACACTTGGTATGATATTATTGAATTTATTGTGTTCTTTCTCCGTGCCAAAGAGCAAATGAGGATCTCCTACACAGAAATAGTTATAACGGTTCTTGCAAACCGTTGCACCTGTCAAATTTTTTATAAAATGAAAAATATCTTCGAAACTACTGGGTTTAGATATAGGGTGTGCTACATGCCTGAACTCAGAATTTCATTGTCATCTCGAAAAGTCGAAAATATATAGGATGTTCCATTTAAAATAAGCAAGTTGGTATCGACTTCCGGTATATCCGTAAGTACCCCATGCTTCTAATTATATTAGTTGGATTGGCCACATCGACATTAGTAACTACCTAAGTTTTCAAAAATTTCTAATGCGTGCTTTTCTCTATATCGATCGATTCAGTTGCCGGTGAGACACCCTGTATGGGATGCTTAAAAAATCGTGTTAGCATTTCCCAAAATAATTGGATGTAAAGAAAGTACAAATCCAAGCTCAAGGAGATAAAGAAGTGAAAATTTTGGTCATAAGGGAATTGTCTTGGGATAGTAATATTCTTTCAGCTAATTCCAGACAACCAAAAATTCCCGACCCAACCAAATTGGTAAAAAGAATCGAAGTTAATTCGATTCTTAATAGCATAATTAAAAATAAAAATTTACCTGAATTGTAAATCCTGGTAGCGACATCTTTGAACTCATCCTCTAGTTCGACTCCTGCTCCTACATATATTTTATTAGCACTCAACAATTTAAGGTTCTTCTCAGATTTCGTCAGTTTTGGCAAAAAGGATTTGAACGCCTCGTGAGTTTTCTCTTCGCTGCTAGGTAAAGCGAGACCGGCGATGAGTTCTGTGGAAGTCTGTCCTCTAGCACCCTCATTGGTGAGAGCTAGGATGGTTTCTGCAGAGAAGGGACTGGCGACGAAGCTTCCTTTTTCTTCTTTAATTATTTCCTTGAATTGAGAATTGGATTACGAAATTGTTTAAATAAGTTTATTCTGTTACTAGTTCTACAAGGTGGACCATTAATAATAGGTCACAGTGTAGGGGTAGATTATTTTGGCCAAAATATGAGGATATATCCAAACATGCTTTAGTAAAATGTTGCTGTGGAAAAAGATAAAGGGTGTCAAAATTCAAATTATTTTTTCGTTTTCTTGCAATAACTCAACAGCCTCTTGACTGATCTTCGTCAAATGTGCCAGAGGAACTTTTTTTATTCTAAGAAACAATAATTTATGTATTACATCACGTTAGATCATAGAGGGCGCCGCAGGACCTGTATCTGATGAATATATTTCATACTTTCTTGGACGAAACGTTGTGGCACTTCTGACCAGAAAATCTGATGAAGGCGTCATTTCCACGTATAAAAGGTACACTCGGTAGAACTTGATAACTCCAGCCGTTTTCGAGGAAATTGCCGTTAAACATTTAAATAATTTTTTGAGAAATTCAAATGTAATGAAACAAAGTTTATTTATTGAGAAGTGTTACGTTTTAGTTCTGTCATGTACGCCATTTAATCATTTTATTTTGTTCTTGTGTTCCTCGAGCTAATTTCTTTAACTTCTTTATTTAAAATGTCTCGACATAATATTTTCTTCTTTTCTTTTTTTTTCTTTTCTAATCTAATCTTTTTGAGAAAAAATCGCGTTTTAAGTATGTTAATATTAGCATTTATATCGCAATTTGTGAGAAATCTATGCGGTACAATTTTTTAAAAATGATTTTATAGGCTTCAGCGTGTCAAAATACGAGGGAAATAATGGGTTTCTATACATAGATCAAGACATTCTTTTATGAATTTGTCACAAGTTTAGAAAAAGTCTTGATCATGCATGGAGCCCATGTATTTTAACGCTCTGAAGCCTATAAAATCATTTAGAAAAAATTCTACCGCATAGACTTCTCACAAAGCGTGCTCCTATGGGGATAAATTATCATTCCAAGTTTTAAGTGGAAATGTTTATAATAACGCCTAACAACAATTGCAAAATAGAAACTTTAATGAGCAACATGCATGAATTTTAGAAATGCAATAATTTATTATTTTTTCGTTATACATGTTAATAAGTTGAGAAAGTAATGAAGAAAAAGTATAAAAAAAATGTGTAGCCTAAATAAACGACTTTGAAATTCAAAATTTTATGGGAACATATCCACGTGACTGAAAACACCACGCTATTGGTCTGACGTCATTCGGCATAATATCTAATGGTCGTCTATCTGCCAACGGGTTAAATCATAAATTTTTTTGTGTTTTGTAAATGTGTTGATATTTTCATAAAAGAAATCATTCATTTATTTATTTATTTTAATTATTAAGTGGTAAAAATGACGGACAGTGGGTTTTTACTTAGCCAGAGTGACAATTTGCCTGTTGTTGATGTGTTTATGATAAACTTTTTTGCTACTAATACTGATTTTATTAGTGCAGAAATTGGAGTACTAAAGCATCAAGGTATGTGTCATTCATTATTCTAAACATTAATTCAATTGTGCCTATTTTTATCCTTTTACTGTAGTTAAATATAACAAATTATTTGTGTACCTAACCTCAAAGTAGGTAAACAAGGCAATATTTTAAAGTTATATTAATTAATATTTTTCATCTTAGAATGCTTTACTTTTTTATATAATAAATACCTCCCGTCACTTACTAAGTACGTACTTTTAGGTAGGTAGGTACATTAATAGTAAAAATAACTGTTGACATACATAGGTATATATAAATATATAACTGGATAATATGTAGAACGTCGAGAAGTTACATTATTCCCACCGTTCTTATACATTTATACATGTTAATTCAAGGTTCCTATTAACAGAAGTTAGTAAACTTTTGTATTCCTATAAATAGGAAAGTGACCAAATTCACCATGATATGTAAACAAATTATCACAATAATATTAAGGTTAGGTACATATTTTCATAATATTATTATAAAATAATTAGTTTTAATGGGTAAATTTACATCAAAATGATCCTGGCAGCAATATAATCTTGACCGCGTCTCATAGCTCTGCATCATCTCTTCCTAACTTTATCGCGTCTAGGCACATTAAAAAATAACTTTTCTGGAGTTTTTATAGTAGTATTTGTACATTTGGGCACAATACAATATTTATAGCTACTTTTCTTTGTATTTTCCATAACACAACATAAATAATGTGTACACATTCGCAATCACAATACGTTTTCCGTCGGTGTGATGTGCCCGATGACGTCACACAGAAGTAGCGCGGAAACTTCTCCATTTAAACGTAGTTCAATTGACACCTGCAGTAAATAATTTTTTTAACGCTTAATTAGAACATAAAAACATAAAACAAAAATAAAATACTGGAAAAATAATGTTTTTTAGTGATCTATTCATCTCTGATGTTTAAAAAAATTATGCATTTTGCTCATTGTCGATTGTGTAAGTGCTTCAAGTCGAACAACAACATTTTCTAAAACAGTTTTTTAACATTTGTTCTTTAATTTTCTTTAAAAGTGGAGGTGGTTCTTTAAGAGTTGTAAGAAGCAACATGGTTCCACAAGCTTGCTTAGTTCATATTTTTATATTTGCAACAACGGAGACATTGATCGTTGACAAAGTTGTGGGACTACCGGTATTATTAGAATTCTTTAACATTGACTATATGCTCGATATTTATGTAACAGAAATAAAAGACATATAAGTTGCATATCTTACCCTGTACACATCGGAACTGAATTTGTGATTGCCTTCTATAAACTCGTGTACAGCTTCATCTTCCAGAGGAGCGGATAATGTTGCACAAACTAAGGTTAGTAAAAATATTACGCACTTCATGTTGACGTCGAATCTAGGAGAAATGTATTAAAACAACTATTAGCATATGTGTTTAAATGTAGCTCTAACTAACTTTATTTTTGGAGTCTGAGTTTTTCTTGTGGTTTTTTGCCTCAAATTATTTTATTTATAATAGTTTTTTATTTTTTTTCTATGTATGTATTATAGTCTACGAATTATTTAGTCTTCTAATGACTTCTTATATTCGTGATAGTGTGACATATTTATATAGGGTGTTTTAGATTTTATTTGCAAAATTTTGGGAGACATGCAGCATAAAAATTGTAGTTGATACCACTAGAAAAAGTTGTGATAAAATATTTACGCTACCCTCTTTATTCCTTCTGTTTAAATAATAATACCATCCTTCACAATGGCACAATACATGGATTGAGGTTTCATCTGCCTTTTGGCGGAATTTGCATGTTGCGTCCTCTACCAGACCATTAGACTCAGATGTCTATTAAGTTGGCAGTGCCGGTTAGAAGACCCATTACTATTCTAATGGCCTTTCTGTTTTGGCATAATAGATCCTAGCATTATATTAACAAGTATTTAGAAAGTTTTATTTTAATTTAATATATCTCCCTTATTATTCATTTTCGGAAACAAGTTTATATACCATTATTTTTAGATGAAGAAATATCAGGAGATTATTTTAGACCACCTTATATATTGAAGTTGCATTATTATATTTTATCTAATGATTCAAATACCATTTTGGCATATCCTACTATGGATGATCCTTTGAATAAAGAAATTGTTGTTATTATCACTTATTAGAAACAAGCTCTTGTGTTTAGTTTCTATTAAATCAATACATATCACCAACAAATAAAAATAAAAAAAACTGTTATACGTATTTACAATACCTTGGACAGATGGCTTAAACTACAAATAATTTACTAACCTTATTTGGATATCCAGAAGCCCTGTTTCAATGCAGATCTTCACTGGTGGAAAAATTGAAGTTAATGTATAGGGTTTCGTTATACCTGTGAATATATATTTTTTGTTCTCCCCACTTTCAAATCTGGCAGTTTAAAAATATGATTTTCCTTTTGTTAATTTGGGATATCGAATTTGTTTTTACTAAACTATATGTAGTATTTCTAGTCCCACAATTTAAAAACCATCATTTCAATGTCGATAAAACTTAATAGTCTATTAGCCTAATTACTTGTTATTACTAGTCATCGATTTACATTCAAATAGCTAATTGAGATTAAATGAAATACACATATATAAACTGACTACTGATAATGTAGAAATTGGGGGCTTATAGCTATGTTTTTTGATCCTGTTAAACCCGATTTTCTAATAATGAGAGAATTAGATGCTCATCTGTCAAATTTTAAATCTTACATAAGATTTTTTTAAATTAAAATTTCGCTTAAAAATTGCTTTTTAGTTAAATTCGCTTACTTACTGTGTACACAATTATTTTAAGCATTGTAATATGTTTGCCTTTAAATATAGTTCTTTAAAATTGTTATTATTCGTTATATTCCTAGGAACAAAAAATGGGGGCGGGGAGAATATCGTACGTAATATAGAGTGGGGTCCGCTAACATTCTTTCGCAAGCTTACATACATGGACGAGGGTAAGAAAAATGTCATTACGGCCTCTAATTCATAATCAAAATCTTGATTGTCCATTCACCGGATTCATCAATAATAAGCAACATTGAGGTTTTGTAAATAACATACTTTGGTTTAAAATGATTGCGCTACAAAATCAACAAATTTATTTGAATAATAGAGCTTTATCAACCGTTAGTTGACTTACACATTTTTTAATGTAACGCCCAGCGATGTAGTACTCGATGTGGTACAAGAAGGCTTTGAAATGCCTAAGTGGAGGTGGAGGCGGAGTACGAACAAAAGAATATCCAGCTAGGTGAACTGCAGAAAAAATTTAATTATAATGTTAGAAGAATAGCTATTTGTGCAACCACTTAGGAAAAGCGACTTTCTTCCATATTAAGCATAGGATTTTTGATCGAGGTGATAGGAACATTTTTCCCATTTGTTGCGTATATGATTTTTTTAATGATTTATTAGTCTGTTTTTTGGAGTCTGCATAAACGAAAATGTTCTTTGTATCGTACTTCAAAGGAAACATGCAAGTTTTCATACAGTCTGAACTAACAGAAATTAAAAAAGACCCTACCGCCAACTTTCAAATAAAAACAAAACAATTTTTATCAACAAACAATAGTTTATCTAATAGCTCCGAAAAATATAAATTAATTTGTATGGACCCTTGCGCACCAAGACTTTACGGGCTAATTAAAAACCATAAAGAGAATATTCTTATAAGACATATGTCAATAGTCCCACTTACAAGTTAGGAAATAAAGTAAACAAGATTTTCAAAAACATAACAAATTTTCAACCTAAATATACCAGAAAAAATTCTAAAACATTGTCAGATCGCGATATTGGTATCTTTCGATGTTTCAAACATGTTTTCAAATATTCCTGCCAAAGAATGTAAACCACTTATCTTAAATATTTTGGATAAATCTCACGTTAACACTATTCAGAAAAACGAATTAATGTTAGCCTTAGATCTATGTCTTACTCAAAATTATTGCCAATATAATAACAGATATTTTATCAAGATGCAGGTTTGGCAATGGGCTCCCCTTCGAGTTCTCTTTTAACAGATATCTTTATGTCTCATATAAAAGTAAAATATTGAAATCACAGTTAGGCAAAAATTATATAAAATTTTGGTACAGATATGTGGATGATGTAATAGCCTGCTTCACAGGGATACAAAGACAATAAATACATTCCTAAATTATATTAACCGTATCCATCCCAATATCAAATTTACAGTTGATGAAGAAAAAGATGGCAAAATAAACTTTCTGGACCTAACGTTAATACACAACAAGAATAAAATAAATTATGAATTTTTTCGGAAATCCACATTTACAGATACCACTATTCCAAATTCCTCATTCGGTCCCAATGCACATAAATTAGCAGCTTACAATTCAATGATACATAAGGCTTTGTCATTACCTCTCTCACAAGACACCTTAGAAAAAGTTTATAAATTGTCATGTTCTTCTATATAGGTCAAATTGGTCGATCCTTTATAAATAAAATAAAGGTTTAATTTAAATTTATTAGAATCTTTAGAAATTTTCAAATCAAATAAAACCCCAGGTAACTACTTACTTAATGACCAGTTGGATCTATGCAACACACCCCTTTTTAACATATTTAATTCATAATCCTTTAATCCCTTACATTTTGTTAATTTTACTTCTGATAATTTTAAATCCCCTACACCGTAGTAATAAAACTAGGTAAATAATGTAAATATAAATAGCATAGGTTTCCTCTTGTGTTCACTCATTTACTTGAGTCGCTTTGAAGATGATAGGTTGAAGTATCAAAACTATAGTAGCGTTAAATTACGATAAAATACAGTGGTAGAAACAAAATAAGTGTTCTAATAAATCATTATGATCGACTACCACAAAGTAACGGCTAAATCCATCAATTTTTTTTAGTATTAGAAAAATGATATTTTTTATTTTTATATGTGGCATATTGTCTAAATGTTATTTGTGGCATCATCTTAATTTTTTTCCTTCTTCAATTCTTTGGGACTTCCTACCACATGTGTGTTTTCTTTTTAAGCGGTGCTAGGGGAATCTACAAAATATATCACAATTAACCAGTATGTTACTGGTAAATAACCTCTACGTCTGTGACGTTTACGTCAAAGGATCAGTTAGAGGTTGTTTTTTTTTAAATAAACAACACAAATAAGTATAAAAACTTGAAATTAAATATTTCGCCGACGTTTCGAAAATCTAATCTGTTTCCTTTTTCAAGGCTTTTTTTGAAAAATCTGTTTTGCTGTGTATGATAAATATACAGCTCTAAGAATGTTTGTTATATTCAATATCCATAGATACTTACTATTTACATAGAACTGTTGATATAGTTAACAGTTTTTTTTTGGGGACGAGGTACGGTCACCGGTTTAATTTCCGACACTCGATCAGCGATGTTAAGGCGCGCTGGGAGAGTCCGGCATTTGGATGGGTGAACCAGTGTATCCGTCTATTAGTCGGTAGGCTATCGACTGAGACAGTTCCGGGCCATTAAGTCGCTTAGTAAGGTGGCGCCGATGGCACAGGGCAACTGTCTTCGCTGCAGAGAAGACCCCAAGGGCTATTGGCCCGCCAGAAAGGCGGTGAGATGGCCTGGGGTGCGTCAAAGTTGATAGCCGATGACCGTGGTTTGGAGTCCACGCAAAACTGTAGATCCCTACGAGCACAATGGGCCTTGAGGCCTGAGTGTTGTAGTAAAACAAATCTACTAATGTAATAATAGTTTTTTAGTTTTTGTACAATGTTAAGTTTGTGAATATCTTCTTTTAACATTGGCAACCAAGTTATACAGACATCTACGGAACAATTCGACACGCATCTATCCTCATTCAATAATATTATCGCGGATTCTTTAATTTTTTTTTTTGCTGTCTGCCTCTTTTGTTAAAATTTTTGCCGAGTCCCAGTTTATTCTATGTCCGTTCTCCCACGCGCGTTCGTAGATCTTGGACCTCCGAATTTCATTTTTTCAGATATAATTTTGATGTTCGCCCAATCTTACACTAAAAGGCCTGGATGACCCACCCACGTATTGTTTGTTGCACTCACACGGAATACTATAAATGCAGTTTTTTGAATTTTGCTCGTGGTTCTTCGGTTTCGTGTTTGTCAGAATAGATCTTAAAGTGTTGCTTGTTTGAAATACCGTCCTAATATCAAGTCTATCACCGATGCAGCGCAACTTTTTGGATAATCCGCATACATAAGGAATTAACGCTGTGTAACGTTTTTCAGGTTTTTGTCGTACTTGATTGTTATTTTCAATATTTATGATGGTTTTTTCGACAAAACCCCCGGGGTATTGGTTATTAATAAGAACTTCCTTTATAAACCGCTTCTCATTGTTTAGTATTTCATCATTAGAAGAAATGATTTTGGCCCTATCATATAAACATTTTACAACACCCGTTTTAACGTGCATCGACTGATTTGAGTTGAAATTTAAATATCTGTTGGTATGTGTTGGTTTTCTATAAACACCATTTGTACCATTTACTCTTTTAATTAAAACATCTAAAACTGGTAATTCATTTCTAGTTTCCTTTTCTAAAGTGAATTTAATAGAAGGTTCTTTATTATTTAAATGATCCAAAAAACTATCTAGTAACTCAATACCATGAGACCAGATTGCAAAGATATCATCTACGTATCTCCACCAGATAACCGGTTTGTATGAACAATTTTGAACGTGCGTAGTCTCAAAATCTTCCATAAATATATTGATTAAAATCGGTGACCAAATCCCAAATCGACCAAATAAAACAAAGTGTAGATAAAACAAAAATCTTTTATTACGTCAACTTACAAAGTACAAACATGTAATTAGTCAAAAGTTTTATAGGCTTGGTGACTAGTTTGTATAACGTCCTGCAAAAAGCACAAGGTCGCCGTGCTTTATGTAATAAAAAAATGGATGATCCGCATAGAAAGTAGTTTCTCCTGGTAATAGTTTTCCACCTACTATCCTGGAGGTTATTCCTGAAAGTCAAAGTAGTGTAAGTTAATCGCAGTACATATTTATTTACTTAATTTTTGCCCAACTGGCAGAAAAGTTAAGTCTTGTAATTTTATTCTCGTTAACAAAGAGCAAAATTACAGATTTACGAAAATATAATTCTAAACAAACAAAAAATGTACCATTTTATAGCTAAATTCTATACATTGTTTTAAAATCAATTATAGATTCGATTGTATATCAAACAATGAAAACTGTAGCCAAGGTACAGCGGTTAAGGTCAGCATTTGTAAATAATTTTTGGTTTAATCCTGGATCTATCAAGATAATTAAATTATATTAATTATTGTTGTTGTTTGAATGGACTGTAGTTTTCACTTATTTTTATTAATAAAATGTGTAAGCAAATTTTAATACATGTATTGCTTGAATTTACAATGTTATTATGATGTACTTATATTTCAGTAATTTTTATGAGCATTGGTTCTCCTCTGCTCTTACTTCAATACTTCAATATTCAATACTGTCACTATATTCATCAGTTCATCGCTCATCACATTTATCCCCTCCCTTTCCAGAGGCGGCACAGTTTTTATAGTACTTCACAAAAAGTGTCAATATTTCGAACATACACCCCCCCGTTGAAAGTTTTTTGCTTTCAACAACTAGTCTCTCACAGGTAATGGACATATTTTTGAAAATGAACGTTTGATGTCCCCACTATTGGTGTGAATAGTTGCTACTCTGCTAATATTATCTGGGCCAGGATGTAGTTGTACGACTCGTCCTAATATCCATTTTTGAGGTGGAGTGTTATTTTGTTTTATGATCACCATGGATCCTACTTCAAGTTTTCCCTGATTTTTCTTCCAGGAACTTAACTGTTGCAACTCTGAAACATACTCCTTTCGCCAGCGACTCCAGAAATCTTGTTGAATTTTGCATATGAGTTGAAATCGAGATAATCTCCCTATTTTTATGTCTCTCAAATCGGGTTCTGATATAGATGTCAACGGTCTCCCAATTAAAAAATGAGCCGGGGTTAGCGGGTTTAGATCATTAGGATCGGCTGACAATGGAAAAAGAGGTCTGGAATTCAATACTGCCTCAACCTGAACGAGCAACGTGTAAAATTCCTCAAAAGTAAGGTGAGCGTCACCTAAAACTCTTTTTAAATGGTGCTTACTCGATTTAACCCCCGCTTCCCATAAGCCGCCGAAATGTGGTGAATATGGAGGAATAAATTTCCACTCGATATTTTCATGCAATATACATTCAGTTAACTCATTTTCGTTTTGTTTCAGAAATGTTTTTAAATCTGAAGCTGCTGATACAAAATTTTTGCCATTGTCAGAGAAAATTTGTGTTGGCTTTCCTCTGCGAGATACAAACCGTTTTAAAGCTAAAATAAACGCCTATTTTGTGAGTTCTGTTACGAGTTCCAAATGAATCGCTTTGGTTGCAAAACACACGAAAAGACTGACATAACATTTGCTCAATTTAGCACCGCGACCTTTTTTGTTTTTCACCCAGAACGGCCCTGCATAGTCTACGCCCGTTACGTTAAATGGGGGTCCTGGTAGTAGGCGAGCCTCTGGTAATTGTCCCATAATGGGTTGTACAATTTGTGGTTTATACCGAAAGCATGTGACGCATTCTCTAGTTGTTTTCTTTGCTAAGTTACGCCCTGTGATAGGCCAGAATTTCTCTCTTAAAGATGCCAGCATAAGTTGAGGGCCCGCGTGTAATAATCTTAAATGTTCATTAGCAAAAATTAGCTTTGTTAGGTGATGTTTGGAACATAATAATATAGGATGTTTTTTATCATATAAAAATTTTGAATTCTGCATGCGTCCTCCTACGCGAATGACACCTTCGTCATCTAAAAAAGGGTTAAGCTTTAAAATTCGACTTTTGTTAGAAATTTCTTTTCCATTGCTTAAATTTTCGTGTTCAACTTGAAATGATTCTTTTTGAGCTACTCTAATTAGGTACTTAAAGGCATGATTAATTTCTGTTAATGAAAGGGGGCCATTTTGACGCTCCTCCCGTGGTTTCTGGCAATTATTTTTAAATCTAAGTAAAAATGCAGTTACGCGTTTGAGTTTATTAATATTAGAAAATCTTTTAAAATGTAAGTCACTGTCTTGTGTTGAAATGAAAACTTGTGTGCGAGTTTTTAATTCAGGTAAATTCTCCGATTTTGTACTTAAATTGGGCCAATTGGCTTGGTTTTTTGTTAGCCAAGAAGGGCCATGCCACCACAGCTTTAGATTTTTTAATTGACTTGGATTAACTCCTCTAGTTAAGAGATCCGCGGGATTTTCTTTACTACTAACGTGATTCCATGAGTGGGAAAATGAAAAATCTTGAATTTCGGCTACACGACTGCTCACGAAAGGTTTTAAGCTACTGGGAGGTGTTTTTAACCAGCCCAGCACGATTGTTGAGTCTGTCCAAAAAACGCATTGGTCCATATTTGTGTCCCACGAAGTTAAAATTCGCTTTGCAATTCGTATTAAAGTGAGTGCTCCACAAAGCTCTAACCGAGGCAACGTGATAGATTTTAGTGGTGCTACTTTCGATTTAGCACAAAGTAAATGTACTGAGACTTTTCCCAGATGATTTTCTGAACGTACAAAAATTGAGCTGCCGTATGCGGCTTCTGAAGAATCCGAAAATCCATGAAGTTGGATATTTGTTGCATTTTCGCATACAACATGCCGATTTATTTTAAGCCCTCTTAGGATGGGGAGCTGTTCCCGAAATTTCGACCAAGTTGTGTGTAAGTCTGCGGGTAGCGCTTCGTCCCATGATAACTTTTCTAACCACAATTTCTGTATGATAATTTTTGCTATTATTGTACATGGACTTAAAAGTCCTAATGGATCAAACACTTGTGCAATACTGGATAAAATAGTTCGCTTTGTAATTTTATGACTATGAAATTCATTAATGACGTAAGTTAAATTGTCTGTTTGGTAATGCCAAATAAGTCCTAAAGTTTTTGCGTTTTCATTAGCTCCGAAATCGACTATTTTTGCTAAGGAATCGTTGTGTTTTACGTGTTTTAGCACATCTGGATGATTAGAATAAAATTTTCTAAGCTTAAAACAACCGCTGTTCAGTACCTCAGTAACTTCTTTGCATATTTGCGCTGCTCCGTCAATCGAGTCTGCTCCTGTAAGTAAGTCGTCAACGTAGAAATCGCGTTCAATTATTTTTGCAATGTTCGGCTTGCTCTCTCTAATATCTAAACCTAACTGATATAAGCATCTAATGGCTAGATATGACGCGGCGGCCGTGCCATACGTGACCGTGTTTAATTCGTAAATGCTTAGTTCTTCGTTAGGATTTTCACGCCATAATATTCTTTGTAAAGATCTCTGTTCTGGATTTATTAAAACTTGGCGATACATTTTTGCTATGTCACCAGAGATGACGTATGTGTGTTTACGAAAACGTAATAAAATTGATAACAAGTCCTCCTGAATGGTTGGACCGACCATTTGTAGATCATTGAAAGAATAGCCCGAAGTTGTTACGGCTGATGCATCAAAAACTACACGTAGTTTCGTGGTTAACCTGTCCTCGCGTAATACACCTTGATGAGGCATAAAATAAGAAATTGTTGAATTATCAATATTTTGCACTTTGGTCATATGACCCAATTCCTTGTATTCCGACATAAATTGATTGTACTGATTTTTTAGTTCCGGGTTAGATTGTAATTTTGTTTCTAGAGACAGAAACCGTTTTTCCGCCTGTTTTCGTGATTCACCCAGTTTTTCCAAAGAATCTTTTAATGGTATCGAAACTATGAACCTGCCGTTTGTGTCACGTGTTGTATGTTTTATAAATTGAGCTTCACAAGCTATTTCTTCTTGTGATTGTGCTTTTGCTGGAAAACCTTCTTCGATTTCCCAAAACCGAGATAGTTGTTGCTGAATTTCAGAATTTTGAGAAAAATTACACTGAATTTTATTTGGTACCTGTACATTTATGGGACCTGAAATAATCCAGCCAAATTTGGTTTTTTGTAAAACTGGTTTGTCAACACCTAAACAAATTTGGCCTATACATAATAGGTTCCAAAACAAGTCTGCTCCTATGAGTAGATCTATCTTATCTGGTTTGTAAAACATTGGATCCGCCATTTTAATATTTTTCGGGATATCAAATTGTGTTATATCTGACTTTATATTAGGCAAATTTCCTGTGATATTTTGAAGTACAAGGCACGTGATGTTTGTAGTGAATGAATTGTTTTTTGAGCATATTGTAACTTCACATTTTTTGTCGATTTTAGAAGTTGCCTGATTTAAACCTGATACTGAAAAGTTTATCTTTGTTGTGTTTATTTTTAATTTTTCGCAAAGATTAGAAGTTATGAAACTAGACATAGATCCCGAGTCAAGAAGAGCTCTAATTGTGTGACTTTCACCATCTGCGTCTAAGACATCAATACACGCAGTGGATAACAAAACTTGCCGTATAGAACAACTAGATGACAAGGAGACATTTTGCGAATCATTTTCTAATTTTGTTTGACTTGCTACACCTACTGAGACTGTACCGTTGCTGTCATTGCTAGTCGTAGGAACGTTCGTTTTCGTTTGCTCAATGTGGAGCATTGTGTGGTGTTTAAGGTTGCACTTTTTGCAATTGCCTAAACGACAGACCTTGCTGTGATGTCCAAATCTCAAACAGTTTATACACAGTTTTATGTTTCGTACTTTGTTAATTCGTTCCTGTACCGGTAGTTTTAGAAAATCGTTACAATTGTAAATATAATGATCTTTTTTGCAAAACGCGCAATTGGGCGTGCCAGAAAAGAAACCCCTTGTATTTGTGTTTTGTTTGAAACTTTTCTTTTGCGATTGATTTTTAACCTCTAATGTTTCTAGCATGTCTGCGCGACCTTTTAGAAATGCCTTAAAGTTGTCTAGTGTGGGTACCTCATTATCTATTTTGTATTGCTCCCATTTACGGGCCGTGTTTTCGTCTAACTTAGTGCTTATTAAATAAATAATGAGAGTATCCCAATTATTCGTTGGTTGGTTTAATTGCTCTAATGCTCGTAAATGTTTAGATAAAGAGTCCAATAAATTACTGATCTTTTCTGATGATTCCTTTGTTAAGACCGGTAAATTGAATAGAGCTTTTACATGATTATGTACTAAGAGACGTTCGTTGTCAAATCTTTCTAATAAAGTGCTCCATGCTACGTTGTAGTAACGTTCTTTAAATTCTATTGATTTAATTATTTGCGATGCATTACCTTCCAAGGCTGCTCTGAGATAATGAAATCTTTGCATGTCGTTTATGCCAGTGTGTTCGTGTATCAGCGATTTAAATGTATCTCGAAATTCTAGCCAACTTTCATAATCCCCACTGAATTTTGGTAACTGTATCGTGGGTAATTTTATACCTTGAAGACATTCATTATTTGACCTAGAACTTACACTTCTATGTGAAGAAGTTCGTTCGACATTTTCATTAACGTTTGTGTAATCGTTCAAGAGTTTTTTAGCAAGTGCAACTTGTGTATAATAATTTTGTTCGAATGTATTTCTCTCGCGAAATTGTTCCTCCACATTCTCCGCAATGTTTTCAAGCTGGCTTTGTATTTCATCAAAATCCCCTAATAAACTTTCTTGAATTTTATTAAGACGCTCTTCTAATTGTATGATTTCTAATTCCGCCGGTATTTGTCCTTTTTCTAAATTGTCATTTATTATAGTAATAAAATTCGAAAATCCGGTTAATTTTGCTTTTTGGCTAGCTCTTTTTCTTATTAAAGATTGTAATTCTGATTGACTCATTGTGATTAAATTAAATCGTAAATATTAAATGCACTGAATAACTAAAGGCCCTTGTATGAATGAATAATATTGAACCCAATGCTGTGTAGAAAACGTTCTTAACAGACAAATCTTTGTCTTGGATAATGTACTAAATTTAAAAGATTTAATTTATTTTACACGCAAATAACCCGTACAAGTTTAAAACAGTATAGAAAAATGGATAGGTAATAAAAAGGAACCGACTCACCGATGCTCCGATGTTTTTTGCCGAGTTGCCCTGATGAATTACGACCTTGTTGACTGAACCTGTGCTGAATCCCGCGCTGTTTGTCAAAGACTGCGTTGGTCCACTTCAACTCGATCTGTGCGTTTGCTTGGTAACAACTATAATAGTGTCTTTGTTCTCAAATAATTTGATTTAAAGTTTTCACTGATTTTAATAATTCGGATCGAAGACCATAATTATGTTGTTGTTTGAATGGACTGTAGTTTTCACTTATTTCTATTAATAAAATGTGTAAGCAAATTTTAATACATGTATTGCTTGAATTTACAATGTTATTATGATGTACTTATATTTCAGTAATTTTTATGAGCATTGGTTCTCCTCTGCTCTTACTTCAATACTTCAATATTCAATACTGTCACTATATTCATCAGTTCATCGCTCATCACATTTATCCCCTCCCTTTCCAGAGGCGGCACAGTTTTTATAGTACTTCACAAAAAGTGTCAATATTTCGAACAATTATCGTCTATTTATAATAGGGCTGGAAGATGTGCCATACAGCACGTGAAAAACAACAAGAATAACGTGTGATTTACAAAACTTCCAAAGAAAAATATACAAGCTGTAGTATCACAAGGATCTGTTTTAGACCTTGTTTTTATTTTTTTCCTATACCAATGACTTGCCCGAAGTTCTAAGTTTTTATATAATAGTTTGCAGTATCGTCACTTATATTACATATTATAATAGTAAACAGATGGGCTGACGTCACTACTTATGTGACGTGTATAGTCATGACGTCAACCCCTTATTTCCGCATATGTAAACTCGCATTGTTCCAGATTCAGTTTTATGTCAAATGCTACATATTTCAATGAGATTAATATTTAAAATAACTATTACGACAAAGAGGAAATCTACTTTTATTGATATTAAAACTGGTGCTCATTTCTTATTATGGGATTACTGTTTTTAAGTTATTAAAACTAGACCCCTTTTATGTCACGCCTATGTCGTTAGAGGAAGTTTTGACCGGAACTGGAAATTCGCAGTTCAGTAACTTTACAACATTATATAGGAAATAATCTCAGTGTTAGAACCCTTATTAGTTTGTACATCTATGGATGTAACAAAAAAACAAGTACTTGCCTCCTGATGTAGCGGCGGCAGCTTCGGTTCCTAATTCGGTAACATCAATAAATGCCTTTTGAAGTACGTCACTGATGGCCAGATCTTTGTGAGTGGATGAGATGCCCGAGAAATCAGCATCAGCAAATGCTTCTTTAATACCCAACTAAAAACAAATATATTGTAAATTATATGATATGATTGTTAGAAGCAGGAATCTTTGAGAATTTATCGACAGTTTGTTTCATTGAAATATATGCAAGCAACATGGCAATCAAGTAATGACATCCAAACAACATTTCTTGCCGACGTTGTCGACAACTAAAATTATCAAATGTTTCTAAGTTGGTTGTTTGTCGACGTTAAATAATAGTCGTATATGGGTCAGCATATCTTTGTTAATAATTATTTCATATAACTATAAGTTGGTCAAACTGCTCAATATAGGGAGAAATCGTTTTGCCAAATACACAAGTCTTACTAATGGGTTTTTAAAACGTCTCCTCTCGGAATTTAAAATAAACTTGATATACTGGTTATGAGGGTAAAAAAATAAGGTAGTCACAGTCCATATGACCCCAATCCTCCTCCTCACTCCCACATGATTTAAAAAAAGGGTTATTTTGGTTTTTGTTTCTTTTCTCAGGCTGCGTTTACGCACAAATTCGGAAAAATCATGAAGGTAGTTGTCTATATTACCTATTAATGATACTTTTCCAGGGCCACTTAAGGTCACTAACACCATTAAAGAAATTCTAAAATGTTAAAAATGGAATTTTCGGTCAAAAAACGCATGAGTTAACCTCCCTGTTGAATTGAAAAACAGCTTAAAAATAGTTAAATTAGCCCCACAATTGTAAAGGAATTGTTTTAATGGTCATAACATTGCGAGTATTTATGCTAGGAATAAAAATCAAAAAAAGAATTGTACGTCTCAAACAAATTTATAAAAAGTGTTATTTGAGTTTTTTTGCTATCTTCAACTCCACTCTTGTAAAATTCAAAAAAATCAAAGAAAAAATTAAAAAGTGGATTATTAAGCATGGCGCACCAAACCAAACTATTTAAGATATATTCCAGAAGGTAGCATTCAATAGTTAGAACAAAGTGACAAAAAAAAAATCATGTTATACCTGCGTTTTTTGGCCAAAAATTCTATTTTTAACATTTTAGAATTTGTTTAATGGGGTTAGTGACTTCAAATCACCTTGAACAAAAATTCCATAAATAGGTAATATGGTTAACTACCTTCATGATTTTTTTTCCGAATTTTAGCATAAACACAGGCTGAGAAAAAAAATAAAAACCAAAATAACCCCTTTTTTATCCTGTGGGAGTGGAGAGAGAGGCTGGGCTCATATGAACAGTGACTACCATATTTTTATACCCCCATAAACAATATATCAAATTTATATTGTCTAAATGTTATTTGTGGCATTATATTATTTTTTTTCTTTCTTCAATTCTCTGGGACTTCCTGCCACATGTATCTTTTCTTTTTAAGCGGTGCTAGGGGAATCTACAAATTATATCACAATAACCAGTATGTTACTGATAAATAACCTACACCTGTGACGTTTACGTCAAAGGATCAGTTAGAGGTTGGCTTTTTTTAAATAAACATACACAGCAAAATATATTTTTCAAAAAAGCGTTGAAAAAGGAAACAGATTACATTTCCGAAACGTCGATATTTAATTTCTAGTTTTTATAATTATTTGTGTTGTTTATTTAAAAAAAAAACAACCTCTAACTGATCCTTATTAAAACCGAAATGAAAATAGAACATTAAAATAAAATAAATAACTCGAAAACTAAAATCAACTAATAATTATCGAAAAATAAATTATTCTTTTTAAATTACAAAACTAGAACATTGAAATAAAATTAAATAACCCTCAGAAACTAAAATCAAGTAATGATGAATGAAGTAAGGATTCAAAGAAACCACCTTCTTGTACCAAACAATAGCCAAACCGATTATGCACTGAACCTCTCATATCATTGAGTTGATTTGGAGTAATGCTTGCACAAAGTTGGATAAGTTTTTCCCGTAATTTAACTAAATTATTGGCTCGTTCAAACGCATGTTTGTACGCGGTTTCTTTTTAAAAGCCCCACAGAAAGAAATCATAGGGTGCTAGATCAGGTGACCTGGGGGGCCATTTTATCATTCCCCTCGTAGCTATTAAACGATTGGGAAATGTTCTTTCCAGAAAATTAATAACAGTTAAGGTATTGTGACTTGAGCAGCCGTCTTGTTGAAACCAAATGTCGTCAAAGTTGACAGGAAGATTTTGAACTGTAGGAATTATTTGGTTTTGTAGAAGCTCCAAATATTTATTGCTATTTAAATTGCCATCGATAAGCAGCGGGCCCATAATATGATTGTCTAAAATTCCCGTCCAAACTTTCAACTTTTGAGGATACTGGGTTCGCACAGCAACACTCAAATGTTTATTTTTCCGAGACCAATATCGTACTACGGATGGATTGTGTTTCCTATGTAATGAAAAGGATGATTCATCTGTAAACAATATATTCTTTAAGAAGTTTTCATTCTCATTCACTTTATTTATCATAATTTCACAAAATTATATCCGTTTGAAATTGTCCTCGGGAAATATTTCCTGCGTTGTTTAATCTTTAAAATAACTGTACCCATTTCATTTCAAAATATTGCTTACAGTTCTTTCCTTCATGTCAACTTCATCAGCAATTTGCCTGGTAGAACAAGGTTCACCAGTTTCAACAAGTGCATAGACATTAGTTTCGCGAATTTCACGTTCTTCGCTCATTTGTTGATGACGGGGTTCAAGTTGACAGCATTTTTTACAATAATTCACGACACACCCGAAATTCTCAAATTTTTTAATAATGCATTAAATTATGCTAGTTGAGGGGATTGGTCTGTCTTGATATGCCACAGTAAATAAATTTATTGTGTCTTCAGTGGAATGGCCCCCGAAATACCACTTTACAATTTGTACTTTTTCTGCAGTTATATAAACACACGGCATTTTAATAATGAAATTGAGATTAATTTATTTTATTCCCACACGTCTAAACAGCTACGCTATTAAAAGCAGAATGGCGCGCTATGCTCAACTCGACGCAGTCATTTGATGGCGCTATTGTTTTATACCAATGCCCTGAATTGTTCTACGAAAAGGCGTGGTTTATCTGCTCAGAAACAAGTTTACGCACCTTTAACTAAATTTGCTGAATCTGTATATGACTCTTGTGATAATTTGATATACTCCACACTGACAACGCTACCAAAGAACAGTGCATGTATAGAGGATTTAGGATAAAAATTGTTAATTTGATAATTATATTTCATGAATTATGAAATAACAGCAAATTTAGTAGAGATATAAACATTGTATAAAATAAGTTATTGCATTGCATTATTGGCATATCAAAATGTGTAACTTGAAGATTTCAAATCAATAAATGTCAAGTTTGACTTGCAACTGTCTGAAGTTCTATTTGCAGTTTTCTGAATAAGAACTGTTAAGAATGAATGTGTACCGTATCTTTTCTTATAAAATGCAAACTTGTGCCAATTAAAATACTCACGTTCTGCAAAATAGGAACAAACTCGATTTTAGTTTCTATTTTAAATTTAGGTAATTCTATATCGACTTTCTCCATTGTGAATGCTTGGGGCTCAAACAGTTCGTCAATATGTTCCTCCAGATTAGCGAGTCCTTCTTTTTCGTCAGGCAACACAATTACCATACTGATTTCAGAGCCTGGAACAAAATCATTTGTAACAGTGATTGGAAAGAACATCGATTCAGAACAATGAAACAACCTGATTCTTTCGCCTACGGTTCGTTTAAAAATTGAAGCTTAATTAGGAATATTTCAAATAGTAACCACCAATAACTAGGATTGCATCATCAGATAAGATAAGCTATGTTAACATTGAAGTTTTCGCAGTATTGTTGAAGTAAATAACACAGGTTTAAAAAAAAAGTTGTGAAATGACGATCTAGCAGGGTTGACAAAAATCATGATGTACAAGAAAATAAAAAATCACGATTAAAAAAAAAATTAAAAAAATCATGATTTTTTTAGCTTTCATTTGACATTAACGATGTATTTAATATTTATATTAACAAAGATAGTTTTTGTTTAAACTTACAAATGGAATAAATTGTGTATCTTGTATCTATAATTGTAAAATAAGCTAGAGCGTATATACACGAAAATTCCTGTCAGAACTTGAAAACTCGCCTGTCTTTATACCGCGGGGATGTTGCGAATTGCCATTTTTTGCTAATCTACCGCGTAGCAAGTGATAAAGCGAGTCTGAGTGATTATATTTATATCATTTAAATATTAAATAATTTTTTAACATGTCCTCTAATAGAAGCTGTAGAAAAAAAGATCCTATTTGGCAATATTTTATTGAAAAATCAAGGAAGCTTGATGGAAAAAGTGGTAGTTGAGCTACATATAAAGTGTAAAGTAGAAATGCAAGGGCTCGTGGACCGATTGAAAGTGCACTGGGAAAAATGTGCTTGGCGTAATGTAGAAAATATAAAAACAAATAATGAATGTCCCTCTACTTCAGGAACATTGTCCAATATAAGTATAGTGTTATTTTATTTATATTTATAACTTCTTAGTAAGATAAAATATTAAGAGAACCTTTTTTTAAATTTTCATATTTAACGTCGGTCTATTTCTGCGACTAAAGCCAATTATGCCAGAAGACGAGCTAGATTCAAATTTTTAAAATGATCTAGTGCATTATCTAGATTTCTAGTAACTTTCCATGGACAAAAATATGACTTCTTCGTTCACTCCTAGTTATAACAATAAAGTATAGTATCTATACCTATCTGTGTGTAGTTGGATGTAAAAAGAAACAACATAACAATCTTGTTTCTTATTACAGGTACAATTGAACACGTTACAACAAGATACAGAGGAAGATAGTGCCCCACAGCCGCTCTTATCTTCTACACCATTAAGTAAAAAAAGAAAAGTAGTGCCTAACTCCAGTTCTGGATCTTTATGATCTTTTGTCGTACGTACGACCAAGACTAATAAAGAAGAAATAGATAAACAAATTGCTAGAGCTCTTTATGCAACAAACAGCAGTTTCATGTGTATTGAACAACCTGAAGTAAAAAAGGCAATAACGACCTGGCTATGTACCACCATCTCGACATGATGTGTCCAACAGACTGATGTATAACGAGGCAAAAAGTAAATGTTTTAAAGATTTATCAGGAAGTTCAGTTTGTCTGTCACTGGATGGATGGTCCAACATACGCAATGAACCAATAATATGTGCAACTGTAACTACGGAAAATGGGTCTTCCTTTTTAGTAGACACAATAGACACATCTGGAAATCCACATACATCTGTATATTTAACAGAACTTGCAACAAACTAAACTAAAAATCTAAAGACTGACTATACCTGTACAGTAAGCAGTTTTGTGATGGATAATGCTGCCAATATGAGTGCTATGAGAAACCAAATTAAAGAGTCAACAGAACCAAATGTTATTACTTACGGTTATGCTCCACACATTTTAAACACGTTATGTGAGGACTTGGAAATTAGAGAAATTAAGGAACACGTTACGTTCATTGTGATATACTTCCGAAACAATAATATTGCCTCTGCGACATACGCAAAAGAAGGAGGAGAAAAGCTTACTTTACCTTCTGACATAAGATGGAACTCACTTTCCCAATGCTTAGAGGGTTTCGTTAAATCATGTCCCAAACTTTTTAAAATTAACGAGGAATATAAAAATGAAATTGACAGCATAGTAAGACAGAAAATTTCAAACATTTATTTAAAGAGAACTGCTGAAGATTACTTATCACTATTGAAACCGATATCTGTTAGTTGCACTTGATAGGCTTCGAAGAAACGATGCAATTTTCAGAGGTCGTAGAACAATTTGAAATAATTGAGTCGCATTTTGACGAAACTGAAATTACCCTAATGCAAATGCAAATATTTAGATACCAATACTACCAGTGTATCATCTCATACCATTTGCTAGCCTTCATTCTAGACCCTGCGAAAAAAAAAACATAAATTATCAGAAAGCGAAAAGAATCGTGCTTTAGAAGTCGCTAATGATTTATATCCCGAAAGTGGTTTACTTTACTGATTATTAAATTTCTGGCAAAATCTGAGCCTTTTGCCGATATTATGAAGAAGAAATTCTCAAGAACACAAAACCCTTGGACTGGTGGAAATATTGATATTATTGTCAAATTATTCCCGATTATCAATTATATTCTGCTCCAGCTAGTTCAGCCTCGGTTGATAGAATATTTTCAATATTTGGTTTGATCCATTCTAAGATTCGAAATCGTCCAGGGACCGAAAAAGCAGCTAAATTAGTTTTTCTGTATAAACTTTACAATAATTAACCTAATTTAAAGTTTTGTCATGGAGAAAATCATGTTTTGTTCTCTTTTAGAGTTGGTTCTGTTTAATTTGTTTACTTTATGTTTCTGTTTTTAAGTAGGCACCTAATTTATAATGTACATTTAAGAAGGTAAGTTTCGTTTTATATGTGTAACCTAACTGTTCTTTTCTTCATTTTATTTGAATTTTTTGTAATTTGTATCTAGCTTTTAAATAAACTGTACTTTTTATTTGAATCTTCTGAAATTTGATTTACTTAGATTATTGGCTTTACACAACTCGATTTAAATCATGATTTAAATTACGATTTCAATCAAATTAATTTAAATCGTCGCAACCCTGCGATATAGACCATGATTCCTTATATATTTTTAGATGCTGAAACCGATTTTTCAATTTAAAAAATTTTCTACCTCGTAGATTTCAAATAAATCCTGGTTTTTATTGTCAAGAACCGTATTTTTGCAATAGAAACCGGTATTTACTCGAAATATATGACTTAGTTTCATGTTGCTTCATTTCCTCGAATAACTAGCACCTGTACCATATTAACGTATCTTCAAAAATTATCAACCAATAATATGGTAAATGATGACACATAAAATATGCATACAAAGGAATATTACCCACATATGGAAGTTCCATAAACTTTGCGGCCAGTTCTGGACTTTCGTAATAGTTCATGACCTTTTTCAGATTTGTAGAAATTCTTCTTAATTGTATCGTTAACGTTGAATTTATGTACCCATAATCCGCTGAAGTAGAGGGCGTTAACAAGAATCATTCTAGTGTTTGTATTCACATTATCAGGGTCAACTAGGTTTTCAATTTTGTGGTTAGTGTTTTCTTCCACCCAATCGTTAATTGTTTTAGCAGCCTCAATGTTTTGAGTGAAATCGACATTGTCAATACCTGCAAAAGACATTTATTTTAATACGTGAAGACACCACATTTAATAAAACATCAATATCAACGTTTATTCTAAGAGCTGTTGAACAATTTGATGTAGGTGATAAAAGCTCAAACTTTGTAAAAGGACATTGTTCCATTACCTGAAAAATATATCGAAATCCTGGTTGGCCGGCAGTGGTTGTTAACATACCCCCGAATTGTGGAAATTTAAATTTGATAGTATTTTAAATAATATTAGGTATTTAGGTCGGTTGTGAATTATAGACAGGTGATAATAAATTGTACCAAATGATAAATGTAATAAATCCTGAAATTTATACACCGTACTTTTCCTACTATCAAAGTAATGTACGTAAAAAGCCACGATAATCTAATGGTTGTAAATTATTTAAGATGGTATCATATTTAACATGTTTTTGGAACTTTATGCTGTGTATGTTTTCCAATAGAATTTAATATATTTCTAAAACTTAGGGGTGGGCTCAGGCCCATCAGGGGGGTTCGGGGGTGTTTTCCCCTTGGCCCGGCAGTTTTGAGGGGGCCCAGGTTTCACCCGAAGTTAGAGAAGCATTTGCATTAGGCAAAAGAGAGAGGTATACTTTTTAATGATTAGTGTGATGTAAATAACGAGTTCCAAACGGCTTGTATTGTTTATAATGAGATATAAATATGAAATTGTATATTGAAAATTGCTGGGAGTCGTATGTTACTATCACCCCGGGCTTCTATTTTTCCTCGACGGTCCTGGGTGGGCTACCAACCATTACCAGCGTACAAAGTACTCCACATATTTTTCAAGCAAAATAGAAATATCGTTTTACAACATTTCAGCTTTTATGAAACACCTAAGTCAAATTGTTTCATAGTTCTTACCCTATTGTTTTCCTCGCAATATGCTGAGGGTTTTTAGAATGTCTATAGAAAAGCCTTTGTTTCCCTTTTGTAAACCAAAATTTGTCAACATCTCCATGCACGAATGGAAAATGAAATCCTTATTACCGTTATATTATGTTATTCGAACAAAAGAAAGTGTTCATGGTTATTTAAACTTGTCAGGAGTGACTTGTCTATTTCTTTTAATATATGGCGAAGTCGCCGGTGTAACGTGCATCGTGCGTCTATGTAATTTCTCGAACTTAACATAAGTAATTTCTAAAGAAATAAACAAAGTTATCGTGTTCGACAGCACTATAGAGGGTGTTTAAAAATTGTATCAGCATTTCTCCAAATAATTGGATGTAAAGACAAATCCAAGCTCAACAGTGGAGACTAATAAGTGAAAATGTTCGTCAAAATGGAATTGTCTTGGGATAATATTATTTTTAGCTTTTTTTAGACAGCCAATAGTCGATAGAAAAGCCTTCGTTTCCCTTTTGTAAACCAAAATTTGTCAACATCTCCACGCATGAATGGAAAATGAAATCCTTATTACCGTTATATTATGTTATTCGAACAAAAGAAAGTGTTCATGGTTATTTAAACTTATCAGGAGTGACTTGTCTATTTCTTTTAATATATGGCGAAGTCGCCGGTGTAACGTGCATCGTGCGTCTATGTAATTTCTCGAACTTAACACAATGATTTCTAAAGAAATAAACAAAGTTATCGTGTTCGACAGCACTATAGAGGGTGTTTAAAAATTGTATCAGCATTTCTCCAAATAATTGGATGTAAAGACAAATCCAAGCTCAACAGTGGAGACTAATAAGTGAAAATGTTCGTCAAAATGGAATTGTCTTGGGATAATATTATTCTTTTAGCTTTTTCTAGACAGCCAAAAATTCCCGGCCCAACCAAATTGATCAAAAAATCAAAGTTAATTCAATATCTAATAGTACAATTAAAAATAATAACTTACCTGAATTGTAAATCCTGGTGGCGACATCTTTGAACTCATCCTTTAGTTCGACTCCTTCTCCTACATATATTTTATTAGCACTCAACAACTTAAGGTGCTTCTTAGATTTCGTCAGCTTTGGCGAGAAGGATTTGAACGCCTCGTGAATTTTCTCATCGCTGCTAGGCAAAGCGAGACTGGCCATGAGTTCTGCGGAAGTCTGACCTCTAGCACCCTCATTGGTGAGAGCTAGGATGGTCTCTGCAGAGAAGGGACTGGCGATGAAGCTTCCTTCTTTTGCCTTGATTATTTCCTTGAATTAAGAATTGGATTAAGAAATTGAATAAATAAGTTCATTCTGTTAGCTTTATAAACGTAATTTAAACATGTAGCCAGATCACTTCTGTAATATCTTTTGAAGAGTACGTAAATTCATGTTGAAAACTCCTAATATCGGATTCTTATTTGGGGGTGGGTGGTTCTCATCCCTTCTAGAGACTGGACAAAAACTAAAATATAATGAGTGTATTTGATAGAAAACACAAGTTTACAAAAAAAGTCTTGATCTATGGCATGGGGGTCATTACTTTCCATGTGAATTTCTTAAAAATCGCGTTTTAAGTGTGTTAATATTAGTACATTTATACCGCAATTTGTGAAAGATCTATGCGTTAAAAATGTTTTAAAATTATTTTATAGGCTTCACCGCATCAAAATATATGGGAAAGATGGCTTCTATGCACAGATCAATAGGTTTTTTGTGAACCTGTCACAGGTTTAGAAAAAAAAGTCTCAATCTATACATCTATCTATTATTAAATCCTATGTAGGTCAGTCATTAAAGCAAAAAAGGTATGAAAAATTGTGAAAATCTTTGAGACAATATTGGAGGAGGTGAAAAAATAATGAGTCCGGGTTTTGCACACTTTTCCGCCTCCCGGAATATTGTTAAATTATAAAAACGTAAATTTGCAATAGCTTTCTGAATTTTTTTACTTCCCTCGCATACCGAAGGGAAGTATTGTATTCGAGAAAAAATCACCCTTCGAGATTTTTTCTGATTTTCACGTTTCAGATCATGTAGATTACGAAAATAAAGGTTTTTCTGTCTGTCTGTTGGTGCGTTAACTAAAAAACTACTTGACGGAGAACAGTTAAATTTGGTAGGTAGCCACGCTATTATCAGCGGAGAAATGGTTAAACTTTCACTGGAAAATATACAGGGTGGATCGTCTAAAGGGAATAAATAATGACAAAAAATTTTTTTCTCTCAAATCTAAAATTTTCACGTTTCACGACATTCTACACCTATTTCAGAAAAAAAAATTGATTTTTTTTTACCATCATTTTTGAAAAATTCCTTACAACTAAAATAGATGATTTTTTTTCTTTGTTCAAATTTAAAATGTCCACGTTTAATGGCATTCTAAACCATTTCAAAAAAAAAAAAATGAAATTTTTTTTGAAAAAATGTTTATAATCTTTTTCTATTACTAGAGAAGAAAAAAATGTTTTGCTTATATTTAAAATTTGCACGTTTCACCTATTCACATTCACCTATTTCACATTCTTAACCTATTTCGGAAAAAAAAATTTCTCTATCATTTTTAAAAAATGATTTACCTCTAGAATAGATGGAAAAAGTTTCATTGCTCAAATTTAAAAATTTCACGTTTCATAGCATTCTAAACCCATTTCAAAAACAAATTTTTGTGAGAAAATTTGTAATCTTTTCTTACCACTATTATAAAATAGATGAAACAAATTTTGAAAATTCTTTTAACCAACATTTTTGAAAATTTTTTTACCACTAAAATACATGGAAACAAATATTTTCTTTGTTAACATTTCAAATTTCTACGTTTCATGGCATTCTAAATTTAAAAGAAATTTTGAAATTTTTTTTGAAAAAATTTGTGTTTTACCACTACTATAGAATAGAATGAAAAATTTTTCATGCTCAAATTTAAAATTTCCACGTTTCATGATATTTTAAGCCTATTTTAAAAGAAAAAAGTTTTGAAATTCTTTTTACCAACATTTTTGAAAAATTTTTAAAAAAATTAAATTTTTTAACCACTAAGTACTAATACTTCCACTCCACTACGTGAATGTGGAATTGAAAATGTGATAGATGGTAATAATATTTGGCATATGCACCAATTATACTTTTATTGAAAAATGTACAGGGTGGTCATCCCAAGAAATAATTCAACCATGGGAGACATTTGTAAAGGTATTTGCGCAAACCTTCCATATTTGGCACCTGTTATTTAGTATTGAATTTTTGCTGTTGGATGAGCACTCTGTATATTATTTTGACCAAAAGTTATCAGGTTTCCTTTGAAGTAATAGTGATGACTATATTCCGATTATTATTCTCAATGTCATTTCGTAATTAATAATTTTCTTGTGACCGCCCTGCACAAATAAAGAGCAAAGTTCTGTGTAAAATGCAAAATTTGGAGATTTTAATAATTATTAGACATATTCTATCAAGCGTGAACCCTGATACGATGACCGAAACATTTCAAATAGTTGTTTTTTAACTTTGTAATGAAATATTTTGTGGAAAAAATTAGGAAAGTAATGCAACAGAATAGGGTGACAGACCCGCTTATAATTTTGCATAATTTTCGTTATTCCGGAAGATTTTTTTCACAATTACTTCCCTCACAGACTGAAGGAAAGTATTGTATTCGAGAAAAAATCACCCTCCGAGATTTTTTCGGATATTCACGTTTCAGATCATGTAGATTACGAAAATATATGTTTTCAATTCCATCAGTTTGTCTGTCTGTCTGTCTGTTGGTGCATTAACTAAAAAACTATTTGACGGAGAACATTTGGTAGGTAGCTGACGCTACTCTCAACGAAAAAATGGTTAAACTTACACTACAAAATATATAGGGTGGACCGTCTAAAGGGAATAAATAATGAAAAAAAAATGTTTTGCTCAGATTTAAAATGTCCACGTTTCACGACATTCTAAACCTGAAATATACTTTTTATAGGATTTTGCAAACAGCGGAAAAAAACTATCTATGAGAACTAAGAGGAAAAACTATATGTAAAAGATATTAATGAAATCTTTGCATTCTTTCGATAACCTGACTTCTGGTTATGCTAGCAAATCAAAAATCCTAAAATAAATTTGTCCAATTCCTTATTTATAATAATAATAATAATAATAATAATAATAATAATAATAATAATAATAATAATAATAATAATAATAATAAAGATATAATGAAAGATCTAGATCTAAAGAACTTTCATAAGCGAATTATCCAGAAAGCGGCATTGCTCGGAACAGCAAACATAATAAGAAAAGTTCTAGAACTTTGACCATCTCGTTGGTACATGAATGACAGTGCTTATGGCTCAATGAGCCCAGCACTGTTATTAAGAAGCTAAATTTAAAGAAGAAATAATAATAATAAGCATCAAGCATAACCTTTTAGAAGTAGCTCCGCCACCCTACTATAAATATTCACCACTTCCTGTGCTTGAATCAGCCGATACGTTGCTATACTGGGACAGGCCAATAACCACAGACCGCACAGTCGACCACAACAGGCCTGATATTATCCTTATAAAGAAAAAAGAGAAAGAGGCAGTCATTATAGACATTTCGGTGCCTCTCTCACACAACATCAGAAAGACCGAGATAGAAAAAGGCACCAAATATGAAAATTTGGCCTACGATCTGAAAAACCAGTGGAATCTCCAAAATATCGAAATTGTACCATTTGTGATATCTGCTGAAGGCCTTATGAGTGAAAACTTCACGAGGAACCTAAGTAACCTTGGACAATCAAAAACCATTACCATAGTGGGACAGCGTGCAGTGCTACTGCAAACCTGTCACATTGTTCGTAAGGTTCTAAGCTAAATGGGAGGAGCTGAACTGCTTTTCCATTTCGCGATATAACCGCTACCAGCTCAGACTGAGAAATGAAATGAAAATAATAATAATAAATCGTCTTTATTTTTGTATGTGAAATACAAAGAAAATGTATTTACAATATGTTAGAGATGTTGGGGGTGCTCGGCGAAGTTTAGCCAAAGGCTACTCTTACACTTAACCGACATTCTCATTATCACACTAGCATCCAACATAGTCCCCTACGGCTAAGCAGATTAAACTAGTATCTACATGACACCCTACGGTATGAAGATTCAGTTAAAAATGAGAACAAAGGCCTAAAATGAAATTTATTTACCTACCTTGTCTTAAAAAAATTTTCATTCTAATGGATTACATTTTCATAAAATCTCTCATTCAGTTTCTTGGAAATGCTTAGCCTTTGAAACGTTTTTCGCCCCTATTCTGAGCTCATCAGAAAGGCACAAAGCCACTCGTAACGTAGGGGGTCATGTAGATACTAGTTTAACCTGCATAGGCGTAAGGGACTATGGTGGATGATAAATCGCTAAATATCTTACCCTGTACACATCGGAGCTGAATTTGTGATTGCCTTCGATAAATTCTTGCACGGCTTCATCTTCCAGGGGAGCGGATAAGGTTGAGCAAATTAAGGCTAGTAAAAATATTACACACTTCATGTTGACATCGAATCTAGGAGAAATGTATTAAATGTATTAAAACAACTATATATTTAAATGTAGCTCTAACTAACTTTATTTCTGAGGTATGTAAATTATTATATTTACAGCAGTTTTTAATCGGTATTCTTTTAATTATTTTTATGTATGTATTTCGCTCTATAAATTATTGCGTTTTCTAATGACTACTTATATTCGTGATAATGTAACATAATTAGACAGGATGTTTCAGACTTTATTTGCAAAACTTTAGGAAGACATGCAGCATAAAAAATTTAAGTTGATACTACTAAAAAAATGTGACAAACTGTTATCATTGATTGATTGATTGATTGATTGATTTGCCAGCGTAAGGTGGGCATTGCTGCCAATTCCGGTGCATGGAGATTTGGTCCACCACGCAGCCCGATCGCCCATCGATCATCCCACCGTGTGCCGGAACAAACCCCCGGTGCTTTTTTATACCGCCGGACCAGCTGCATACGCTGGATTGGACATTGGACATGCTTGTTGTCAGCAGCGAGAGCCGCATGACGCATGGGGTAGGAGTATAGGATGGAGCGTGTAGGTGTTTGTGAGATGTTTCTTCTTGTTTTCCTTCTGTCTTCATCGGATGGAAAGTGTAGGCGTTTGTGAGATGCTTCTTTTAGGTTTTCGTGCTTCTTTTTACTTTCAGGTTTTTGTGATATGCTTCTTAGTTTCTGTCTGTGATCATCTTCTCTCCTATTCTACTTCTGAGTTTTCTGTTTCTTCTGTTTCTGAGTCTGGCAGTGTGTATATCCTTGATATTTCTTTATTGTATTCCATTTTTTGTTGTGCCAGCTTTTCCCAGTGTGTATAATCCTTTCCTAGCTTATTCATAATCCTCTCGATTGTTGTTATCCATGTGTAGCATGGCCTCCCTATTTTCAGTTTGTTGCTGTTCATTCGCAGCGCTTTCTTTAGTAGGTGTGTCGAGTCCCGTCTTTGGACGTGTCCAGAGTATTTCATTGCGTATGATTCTATTCTTTTGATTATTGTTCTTCCCTCTAGTAATGTTGACGTTTTCTGTCGTTTTTGTGGTTTTCCTGTTTTTGTTAGCAGTTGGATAATGTTCCTTTCAGCTCTTCTCAGGCTTCTTCTATTGGCCTTTGTCGTTGCTGCGTTTTTGACTCCATATATCATCGTAGGCATTATGATGGTCGTGTATATCTTTTTGGTTAGGCACCATGGTGGTTTGTTGTCCTCAATGAAGGGTAGTAAAGCTCTTGTGACTCTGTAAGCTGGTTTGATTCTTTCCCTTACTGTTTCCCTCCTTTTTAGTTGATTCGTTAGGTATGTTCCTAGGTATTTCATTCTATTCGTGGTTCTCAGGGTGTAGTCTCCTATTTTGTATTCTTCCCTACTTGTTGGACTTGTTTTTGTCAATGGGTCTCGGTCCATTATTAGGCTCTTCTTGAAGTTTATTTTCATTCCAGAGGAATCCAGATGTGGTGTCATGTTTCTTAGAAATTTAACGATGTCTCGGTGATGATGAGTATATCGTCGGCGTATGCAAGTACGATGGGGTGCTTTATCGTTCCATCGTTTCCATTGAAATTCTGATTCTCCTTTATTGTGCTTTCTATCACTTGGTCCAGGACTGTGGTGAATAGTCGGGGGGATAGGGGACATCCTTGTTTGACTCCTATATTCTTCATTTTTGATTCCGTCGTCTGTCCAAACCATTGTATCGCAGTGTTTTCGTGTAGGCATGCTTTTATTATTCTGTTTATTAAGTAGTGCGGTACTCCCCTGTTGAGCAAAGTGTTGACTATAGCCTCATGCCTTATGGTATCAAATGCCTTTTGGAGGTCAATTGAGACTATATATAGTTTTGTTCCTTCTTTCCACTTTTCTTAGAGGATCCGCCTGGTGGTGTACATATGGTCGTCTGTTGATCTACCCTTGATAAATGCCGTTTGATAATCTGGTAATTCGCCGATGTATTTTTCCATTTCTCTGAGGAGGAATTGTGCGTAGTATTTGTACCCTACACTGCAGAGTGTTATTCTTCTGTAATCGTCCACGTTTTGTGGTGATTTGGTTTTAGGGAGCGGTATCTATATGGTTGTGTTCCACTCCTCAGGCAGGGGTGTGGTTTCCGTCCATGCGTTGGTGATGATTTCTAGGGTTAGCTGTTTTATGTTGTCCGGTCCATAGTATACTAGTTCGTTATTTATTTTATCTATTCCCGTTGCCGTATTTCTTTTAGCTCTGGCCATTATTTCTAGTAGTTCGTCTTTTGACGGTGGCTTTCCCAGTGGCCAGTGGTCCATTTCTTGTATTGGTTCTATTTGACTTCTCTCCGCGTTTCCTTCTTCTAGTTTCCTGACCCAATGCTGCAGTGGTATGTATTTTCTTGGCTGCGTATTGTTGTTTCTCCTGTATGTTTTAAGGTGTCTAAAAGTTTGGTTTAATCTCTGTCCTGCTGGAGTGGATTCTATGTTTTCGAAGAATTCCCTGCATTTTTTCTGTTCGTGCCTCCTCCCTGCGTCTCTTTTTTCTTTCCCCGCTTCTATTATCTTTTTGTCTATGTTTGGTGTATATTGTTTTCCTGTGGCCTTTATTTTCTTTAGTTTTTCGTAATTTCTTTTCATGTCTTTTCTTGTTGGGCTCATAGGGGATTTGTTCCTTTTCAACGTTTTCCTCGCCGCTATTTTCATTTTTAAACCCATTGTTGACCAATTTAGTTCTTTCCCTGTTAACTGTTTTTCTATCTCCTCCTGGTATTTCTTTTTTATTTCTTCGTTCTGTAGCAGTGAGATGTTCCATGTGTCATTTGCTGTTTCGTTGTATCTTTTTTTTGTTTCTTGTTTCTTTATGACTAGTGTTCCATATAATATTTTGTGATCTGTTTTGACGTTTGTTGCTTGTTTTGCCTTAATGTTTTTGACCCTGTCCCTTATTTTTCTATCCACTAGGATATGGTCTATTTGAGAGTTGATGTTTCCTTTACTCCAGGTATTAAGGCAGGTTAGGTTCTTGCTCCATGTGTTTCTAACTGTTAGATCGAACAGATGTGCCAAGTTTTTTAGCGAGCTTCCATTATCGTTTGTCCATGTGTGAAGTAAGGTTTTTCCTATGATATTCTTGTCTTCATGTGTTTGGTCGTCCTTTCCTATATGCGCGTTGAAGTCTCCTAGTATTATTATGTTCATTTTTCTATTCCTATTTCTTCTAGTATCTTGGGTGATCTGTCTGAATACTCCTCCTGCCCGTTTGTCGGAGGGCACATGTACTCCTAATATGCATATGTTTTCCTATCCAATTTGTAAGTCTGCCATGGTTATGTTTTCATTTACTTTTCTTGTCTTTATCTGGATAGGGATGTTCCGTCTTATTGGCCATGCGACTCCTCTGCTGGTTTTTTCTTTGTCCCCTCCACTTAGATGCCATTTGTAGTTTTGAGTAACTGCAGTTCCGTCTATCATGTGTGTCTCTTGTATGCATGCAACGTGTATGTGTTCCATCATAAGAGCCTCATCGATTTTTTCTCTTTTCTCTCTCGTTATGCAGCCTCTGACATTCCATGTCGCCAGGATGATGTCATCGTGTTGTAATTCTTGACTGTTGGCTTCCTCTGTTCTTTGTGATATTTGGTACATGTTTATGTGCGTTGCTTCCTCTAATTCTGGGCGGGGTGTTATTGCCCCAGTTCGAGCGTATGTTTCTTCTGGTTGTTCTGCTTCATGTTTTTCTTGTGCAATAATCGTAGTGATTTCTTTCGTTTCCGTGCTTCCTATATACTATCTGTAGTGGTGTGTTATCTCTTCCCTGTTGGTTAGTCATTCTAAAATTAGATCTTAGTAAAGCTTTTGATCTTGTTAATCACAATGTATTACTGCAAACATTAGAAAGCTATGGTATTTAAGATGGGTCTCTAGAATGGTTTAGGTGATTCTTGCATGACAGGACACACTATGCACAGATATATCAACTCTAGACAACTGAAACCTAAAGTTGGCGTACCACAAGGGTCTGTCTCGGGACCACTACGTTACATAATATGTGTTAGCAGTTTCAGTAGAGCAGATTCAATTTCATTTTGTTGATATCCTAAATAATAATAAATCCACATTTGTTCATTTTAATATTAGTAAAATAAATGCTGCTCATGACCTATTAAAAACCTTAATGAGGAACGTATTCAACGAGTTACATTCACAAAATGTTTAGGTTTACACATGTGAAAACTGTACACGTAAATGAATATAGCCCAAAGTATACGATATGTCTGTGGCTGATAGTACTATTGTGAGCAAAAAAATAGGACAAGTCTTATAACGTATTTTTTTTTAAATCTAGTTGTGGACATTTAACTTTAATTTTTGTGACATTGTCAGTTAGTTGTCAAAATTCATTGCAAGTGTGCCAGAACTAATATGCCCAATATAAGCGATTTAACTAAAGTTGGAGTTATTGCTAAAGCAGAAGATGGATGGTCAGTGAAAAAAATTACACTGCGTTATAATATTAACAAAAATTCTGTTTAACATTTTAAGAAAGTAGAGCATGAACGGTACGATTAGTAGATATCCTGGATCAGGGCGACGAAGGATATCAACTCAACAGCAAGATTTGCAATTAGTAAATAAATTAGTAGGAAATCCCTTTCACTCAGTAATTCAAGCTGCTGAAGAAATGAATTTTCCTGGATCGAGTAGTACTGGTCGCCAGCTGTCATTTAGCAGCACAGAAATACCTACTTAAAGCTGAACTTAAAGAAGCTTGACTGGGATTTGCGCTTGAATTTTTAGTGCATGATGTAAATTTTTGGAACAATGTAATCTTTACAGATGAAAAAACTTTCCAGTCTACACACAGCGGTCGCATTCGTGTTTACAGACCTCCGAATACTCGATTCGATGAGAAGTATATATCTAACAATGACAAAAGTGGTAGATTTCCCGTTAACATGTGAGCTTGGATATCAGCACGAGGTGTTTTGTGGCATATTGAGGAGCAATTTAATAGTGAAACGTATATTAGGATTTTAGACAATATTATGCTTCCTTCTGTGTTGTTACGTGTTTTATTTATGTCCTTAAGTAACTGGAAGAAATTTGGGCTTAGGCTCTCGACTTAGCTTACAGTGGAGACGGGAGCGGGTTCATTATACTGAATGTTCAAATGTTATAACTTTAACAAAAGGAATGGGCGCCAAGGAATTCAAACATCTAAACCCAAACATTTAGTATATAAGAGTAATCGAATCCCTAAAATTGACTCTAATGTATGTCCTTAATAAAACACTAATTATTCTTAAAATGTAAAAAGGTATATTGCGAATACTTATCTCTACTTTACACAGGGGTTGATTACAAAATGTTGTACTAGCATTTAAAAAGACAACTCGAGGTTCGTGCACTATAGAGCTCTCACGAGAGTGAAGACTTTTGGACGTGTCAGAATTAATTTTAATTATTCCGAAATACACCCTAGAACAACGCCCAATGTCTTACACAAAGTTCCGAATTGAAAATATTCTTATTACCTAAAGGTTATCTAGAAAAAATCTATTTCTCTAGGAGACTTATACTTAAAGGATTAGCTAACCTTAAGTCTTACTAGATTTCAAATACATTATTACAAATATGAAACATGAAATGTGAAATATGATATGAAATATGACATTGTCCATATACCAAAAACATATAGTCACAAACAAATAGATTATTAGAACCCACTAGGCGGTACTTAACGTTTTCCCTTGGAGTAATATAATTTCCCGTGGACAACTATGACCGTAAGGGTTCCGGCGGCGAAACTGGAATCTGCATTTTATTCCCCGCGTACAATATTTAGGATTGTCAAACATGTCCCAACAATACTATAAGGGCCAGGTAGGGCCTCCTCTCAGATTACGTAATCTATCAGGTTATCTAAGCTCTAAGATTAAGTTAAACTAAACCTGAAACTGAAACTGAAATGCCTAAAAAAGAAGAGATTTCGAGGTATAACAACTCTCTATCGTTTGAATACTATATGAATAAACCAACTCACCTCCAATCATTACGAAACCCTAAATGATATGGAGACGTTATCTCTCAGCTTGGCAACTAGTACTTTTAACCTCTCAGTGGAGAACTTCTATGATATGTACACAACTTGGTCAACAGCAAACACCAAACAACAATACCATCTAATGATTAATTAGTATGAATTATATCTGTAAATTACGTCGATTTATTTCAATTGGATACTTTTAATCGCTACAAGTCGCCATTGCCATATATCGGATTAACTGATATTCATTTTTTTCTTCCCTCTTTTTTTATTTTTAAATACTAAAGTATTTTACCTACTTCGACACCAGAGAACAGTCTACTTAATCTATTAGAACGGGTAATTACTATGAAATATTTACGGATACGTAACAGTGTCACAATTATTTCCTAATAATTTTGTGGAGGATGTACGAGGACTACTCGTAAGAAGTATCCAAATACGAAATGTGAGGCCACGGAATGCCCAAGAACTACTGGAAGTAGTAAATAATGCATGGGAAATATTATTACTAATGATTATTGTATAAGTTTGTATAATTCTATACCAAACAGACTTATAGAAGTTATAAATAGAAATGGTTCAATAACCAAATATTAGTAGTTAGTTTCTTGTTAGTTTCTTCTTCCCTAGAAAGAAACATTCGATAGGGAAATATTTATTATTTTTGGCCATGACTTTTTTTTCTTAGTACATGTATTAAAAAAACTATAAGACTACCTAAGTAAAACCATAATAAGACTATTACTATGAATTTTCACTCAATAATTTCGGTGGTTTGCAAAATAGTTTAATTCAAAACTACGAAATAGAATGATTAGCATAATTTTTAAATTTGAATCTAACTATTTTGCAAAACACATGGAACTTTAATAATCACAATTTTGAAAAAAATTTTAGTAATTTTTTTCTTGGCAATCGCATTTTTCAATTATTATGACAATAGAATTACAATAATATACATCATAATTTGCGATTCTCAGTCGATACTGGTTATATTTTTCCGAAATCCGAAAAGAACATTCTTTATTTTCACTTTATCTCCGAAATGAAGAGAGATACAAAAAAATTTTAAGAAAGCTTTTCTACAAAAAGTCTTCAAATCATATTCTCCTATCTAGCATAGTTCAAAAGATGTTTGCGTTTAAATGTAATAAATATATATTTTTTTAATTTTCACTATATCGCAGAAACTAAACAATATACGAAAAAATGCCAAGAGACCTTAATTAAATAATAAAAATGTGCAGTTTTTTTTACACATAGGGGGCGTTCTGCCACCCCCTTACGACTGGAATCCGGGCTAATCCTCACGGATGATTCTTAGTTATACCTCAACATTCTCTCAAAAAATAGGCCTTAACTAAATCATCACTGAAAAATGTCACTGGCTCTTCTACTACTACTGTGAATGATCTTTTGAATAAAGAAATTGTTATTATTACTAATTAAAAACGAGCTCTTTGTTTCTTTGAATCAATACAATTATCAACAAATAAAAATAAAATAAAACGGTTATACGTATTTACAATGGTTTAACCTACAAATAATTCACTAACCTTATTTGGATATCCAGAAGCCTTGTTTCAATGCAGATCTTCACTGGTGGAAAAATTGAAGTTAATGTATGGGATTTCGTTATACCTATGAATATATATTTTTCTCCCCCACTTTGAAATCTGCCAGCTTAAAAATATGATTTTCCTTTTCGGTAATCGGAAATATCGAATTTATTTTTACTAAACCATGTGCAGTTTTTCTAGTTTCCACAATTTAAATACCATAATTTAAATGTTAATGAAAACTTAATAGTCTATTAGCCTAATTACTTGTTCTTGCTAGTCATCAATTTACATTCAAAGAGCTAATTGAATGTTAAATGTTAAATATAGTGACTATTGATAATGTAGAAACATTGGCTCAAAGCTACGATTTTCTAATAACGAGAGAATTAGCAGCTCACTTGTCAAATTTCGAATATTTTCAATAGCTATTACACAGCCCGTTGCGGTAGTATTACATAAGAATCGAAGAGTGAGGGGGGGGGTGCGGAAAATGATTATGGTTGCTAATATGCCGGGGTAGTGGCAAATTTTAAGTTTTACATAAGATTTTCTTAAAATAAAATGTCGCTTAAAGATTGCTTTTATATTAAATTTGGTTACTTACTTTTTACACGATTATTTTAAGCAAAGGAATATGGAGGGGGGGGGGGGTTGTGGTAAAAAAAATGTCATTCTTATGCTTACGTAATATTTGAACGGCCTCTAATTCGTAATCAAAATCTTTACTGTCCATTCACCGCATTCGTCAATAATAAGCAACATAATTTTATTTAAAATGATTGCACTACAAAATCCACAAATTTATTTGAAAAATAAAATATGATCAACCGTTAGTTGACTTGCATATTTTTTAAATGTAACGTCCAGCGAAAAGGATAGCTCTTTCATACTCGATGTAGTACAAGAAGGGGTGGTCTGCCTTGAAATGCTTAGGTGGAGGTGGATGCGAAGTACGAACCAAAGAATATCCAGCTACATGAACTGCAAAAATATTAAATTACATTAGAAGAATAGTTATTTGTGCAACAACTTAGGAAAGCGACTTTTGTCCGTATTAAACATATGATTTTTGATAGCGGTGGTAGAAGATTTTTTCTAATTATTGCGTACATGATTTTTTTATTAGTATTAGAAAAATTATATTCTTTATTTTTACATGTGGCATTTATAAGGGGTATCAACAGAGCTGGGCAGTAACCAGCACGAGTACCGACGTGCAACAGAGGCAAGTATCAGCTTGTCCTTTTCCATACAAGTGTGCAGGGCAGTCAGTGTTAGTCAGGCGGTGTGAGAAGTGAGCTTTTGACGTGTGAAACTATATCACGGAGTGGTAAGTTGGTGCTTTAAGCTTTGTTAACTTTCGTAGTTCCTCAGATTTGTAATAATAAATGCTAATTTCTAAAACAAGAACTGACGAAAAAATCAAAAATATGTGATGATTCGTGTACCACGTTATAGCCAGGGAGCTGGTGGCAGAAATTTTTATATGATCTTATTGTGTGACTGAAGTTGAAAAGTGCAAAGACGTCATAGTAAAAAGCCGGAAAAACCATTTCAATCATTATGGTGTTGCTGATTTTTAAATTAATTCTGTGTTACCTTTTTCTTAGAATTGTAAATTATTGTTGTGTGCATTTTTGTGTATCTATACATTTTTAATAAATGTAACTGTTCTTGTGGATGTCGATCTAGTTTTATTTACTGGCAATGGTGTAAGTGGTATTCCAGTTTTTTGTCGACATTTATTTCAATTTGATATCTTTTGATACCAAAAATGCACGATGTGGTTTTATCAATTATTTCGAAAACTAAAGAAGTTAAGTCAAATCTAAGAGCACTATTTAAATGCCCAAAAAATCTTCATAACTTTGCCCGATTAGCCGACTTTCAATTTTTTATGATAATGGCGATACCAATACACGCAGCCTCAATTTGGGACACACTATATATATATGTCAAAGAACTGAACCCTTACACGAATATAACTCGCACTTTACTGATTTTTATATATATTTTTTTATTTAATGGCCTTATTTATATTATCGTCCTGGCGGAGTTCAGCTATTGCCGTTCTGCCACTCAACCAGGACACGTACACATAGACATCAACTCAACAACTGTTCCTTACGATATTGCCATCTACCGGATCTGAGACTCGAATTTAGTAAGTTTTATTTGTAGGTATAATCTTTTAGAAATAGATCTTACGTCGTGTATGGCAGTATACTTCTCATTTCAGTTATCCGCTAAGTTAAAATTGGGTTAGTTTGGAAAAATAAAACTATGCATATCTAGCTGGAGTGAGTTGTAAACATTTATTTTGAACATATTTTCATAAACATGTCTGTAACAAGTGTGCTTACACTAGAAACACAATATTCTTCAATGAACTTGTTAACTATGTAACAGTAACCGAATTTGGAAGTTATTGGCCAATTTAAATTTTAAAAACTGAACGGAAGTAAATATAACACAGTCACAAAAATATTGCCGGTGTACTAATAAATAGGCTATTGTATTCCGATATATTTTGACGCGGTGAATTCAAATTCGTGAGTGAATTTGCTCCATGACCAACAATGTTCGTAAATTCAAAAAAGTCAATACTTGATTAAAATACGGTTTCTGTAGTTTTTGTCCTTAATAGCAGGAATGAGGGCGTTTTTGACACGTGCTGTGTTCGAATCTGAGGTTAGAATTCCCAATGATCACATAAAAAAAATTACATTAAGAAGAAATAGTACTTTGACACACACCCTGTACCTTTTTCCACAGCAACAGTTTACTAAAGCATGTTTGGTTATATCCTCATATTTTGGTTAAAAGAATGTACACTTGCATTGTGGCCTATTATTAATGACCCACCCTGTATAATCATGGGTGTGCTTTCGTTTTGTATACATTTTTAGCTTGTTTATATCGATATGTTTATAATTAAAATGTCTAGAAGTGAATTCTTATACTCCTAGACATTTTAATCTAGTAAGCTTATTGAACATAAACAATTTCAGCTCATTAATGATGTGTGTACATGATGATTAATGTTCTAAGCCACGGTTCTGCAGCGGATAATTATTTTGGCAAATTTTTCACAATGCTATGGATTTTTTTTTAATAATTGTAAAGTTTCAAAGCAATATTGTATCTATGCATCGCCTAGAAATGATATACTGTTTACCATCAGTTTGGTGCCCTTATTTTCTCATATAAAGGTAATCGTACGATGATCGTCATACTCGAGGCTTTCAAAAGCATTTGAAGTGAATAACGGCAGATGGAGCTGTCGACCTTATTTTCAAGATGCTGCCCTAAGACCAGTCTAGTAGGGTGAATGGAGGCAGCAACAACGACCCACTAACTACCAGGGTAAGCATCCAAGGATGATGGAAAGCCCCAAGCATCTACACACACTTCACAATCACTTTGATCACTCCACTCCACGTTGACGAGATCCAAGGAAGTGGAAACCAGTCTTTGGTCTGATCATACTTCAATGTAGGGCTTTCTAATTTGATATATAGTGCTCTCAGATATTTATCCACCATTCTCGATGATGTAAACTAAGTTGGAAACATCGGGTGATCATTAATATTAAATTATCATCTTCCGATGATGTCGATTGACGAAACTCACGTCGAATGTGAGTATACGAGTGTAGTGTTCCTGAGTTCTGGTGTTTGTGCAAACTTCTACAGTATGTAAACTAGGCTTTAACATTGTTAAGAAGTAAAATGGAAATACGTATACATATAATGCCAGTAATATATTTATTGTATTAATTAAATTATGAAAATAACAGTTTTTTAATAGGCTAATTGATATATCATTTCATAATCATTACTTGTATATACAGGGTGACCACAAGTGGACGACCAAAGGAAGAGGGTGTTGGAGGAGGCCATTTTCAACTAATATAACCATATATGTGAATATTCAATTGTTGGTGATTTAAACGTTGGTGCACTTTTCCAATAATAGTTACTTATGATGTAAGTATTATAAGTAACATTTTATTTTGCGAGTGAAGAAGTGAGCGGAGCGAATGAAGCAACCTCACGAACAAAATAAAATCACTTTTAACACGTATATTCATACATTATTTTTTGTATAAACACTACTAAAAGCATTATTGAAAATCATCAATAAATTAAAATCAAAACATGATATCTTCGTATTACTGCTAAATTTTAGAATTTTGTACTTGTACTTGTCTGTCAAAAATGACAGTATGTCATGAAGTTGAACAATCAAGGTATTCAGAGAATTTCACAGTAACTAAGATAATGCAAATTTGTTTGTTTGCCTTTATGACCTTGTTTATAAATAACACTTTCTGTTCACATCGTTCAACTGTTGTTTATCTCAAGCAGTATAAACTGATTATAATTTGTTAAATAATGTGTGATAATCAAGAAAATTCATTAGAAATTAAAGGAGCAGCTAATAGGGTTACTTTTAGCTTGTTGCCAGAAAAATCAAGACAACAGTACGAGATTGTCTATTATAAATCGTTCTATGGAATGGTGCGTAAATAAAAGTATATCAGGCAAAAATAATGAAAGAAATCTAAAACGTGGAAGTCATCAACACTTTGGTCGAGCTACTCTACGATCAGGGCGAAGCTAAATACTAGAAACAATCACGACATAAGCAAGTATTATAAGTTTTTAAAAGGAAGGCCAAAGGTTACAGACAAATGAAATCCAAAATATTGACTGAAGAGCAGATGGATAATTTTCTTACGGAAGCACCAGACGAAAAGTATTTAATGCTAAAAGTGGCTACGATTTACAGCATAGTTGGAGTTTTTTGTCGAAGAGCTGTGCCACTTGACTTTAGAAGACATCAAGGATAAGGAGGCTGTATAGTTGTGAATATATTCGACACAAAAATCAAGATAACACGAAATATCGTAATTATTGGTTCAATATATCTATATTATTATAGAAAATATATAGCTCTACGTCCAAATGATATTAATCATCGACTGTTCATTAAATACGAACAAAATAGGTGTTCGAATAATCCAGTTCGAATAAACACGTTAGGGAGAACGTCTGCAGATATTGCTGAATTTCTTAAACTTTCAGATTCCGCTTATATACAGGACACTGTTTTCGCCAGTCTGCTGCTAGCTTGCTTGCTTATGCTAGTGCAAATCTTACAATTATTAAAAAGCATGGGAGGTGGAAGTCCTGTACGGTGGCGGAGGGATATATAGAAAAATTATTGGAAAATAAGAAAAGCATTGCTGTGAAAATGTTGCCAAATGCCATTACCACTCCCAACATACCGACAACGTCTGGCAAAGAAGTTACTGCCACAGGTGCAGTAGCTACACTAGTTAGGTCTGATCTTGGTATTTCAATTTCCAACTGTTCTAATTTTACCATCCACATAAATACTGATTAAATCTAAATGTAATCGTTTTTGAATATAAAGTTTATTAAATAGTTATATAGATTTTTAAATGTGTTTAATACTTTTAAAAACAGGTGTTATAAAATGACATTTTAACATTGTTAGCAAACGTTAAGAAATCTACTATTAGTAGTGTTTATACAAAAAGCACCTTTTGGAACTTTGTTATCATCTGCGAAGTAAATCATTCTTTAGTGATACACTACAGGATTTCGGGGAGAAATAGTTATATGGACTGGAAATGACCTCCCCTATCACTCCTCTTCGTTTGATCGACACATTGCAGAACACCCTCTATAATTCCAGTAATATCATTAATACGTTTTAACTAAAATTAATTGACGAAACGTCCCACAAATGTAATAACTCCTGAATAGTGTATATAGTAAAGAAAAGGATGATCTGCTTTAAAAAGTATCGGTTCGTCGAATATTGGAGCTGCTTCAAAGCCAACAAACACTAAAAAAAAGTTTAATTAATCTTTACTTCTATTGCATCAAATGGTTATCCGTGCCTTACTCAGAAAAAACGACAATACCAAGCTTGTTTAAAGAGTACAAAACCAAAGCAAGCGTTTCAGAGAGATAGTTAAGCAATGAAAGAAAGATAGATTATTATACTTTTTGAAAGCACAAAACGAAGAGTATATTGCATTTCTAAATCCGGTAATATCACCGTGTTGGTGATCGAATTCTGAACAACTTTCAAAATGTCTGCCTATCTGTCTGTCCGTCCGTCACGTTTCTTGTAAGAACGATTACTTAAGAAAGATAAGTCGGATTGTAGTGAAATTTGGACAGTGTTAGCTAGAGGAAGAACCTTGTTTTTTAACAAAATGAATCAATAAATAAAAATATTGATAATTATCCCTTTACTGGGAATTTCCTATAATCTAATTTTAATTTGTAATGCCCTGTTTTGGTAATCCATTGACAGTTATAACACGAATATTTGCTTACATGTTTCAGTTGAATGTACACTTTAGAACAAGCCGCACTGAAGAGACATAGATATCGAAACACGTGTCTGTGGATGTGCGAAAGTTTTGTTTTACTGGTATTTCGGTCAGTGCTTTTGTTTTGATTGTCTTTGGGTTTCATTGAGCAGGATAATTTAATTTAAAAACATTATGATAATAGTTTACTGTACATAATGGGCATATTTTCGTTCTTATAATATAAGAAGGAGATATGTTTCAAACTTATCTGTATTTTGTAAAAGTTTGAATAATTACTAGTGTTTTCTGGTAATACATTTATTCATTTGTTTCTACTAATAAATAAAAAAGTTATTAATTGTTTAAATTCTTTATATCTTTTTTCTTATATTATATAATGTTATTACAATGCAAAACCGGCGAACAGTGTGAATTTAATGAGTTGTCATTTTCAAAATTCTAGACCTCGCTCAACTTTTGATCAAATTGGATAAAATTAGGCGCAAAGTGTTCGAGGAAGCTGGTCTTTTATGAGGTAATGGCTGGTTTCACAATTAAGGTATTATTAGTCAGTTGACTTGTTAATGTAAAAAATCGTCAATGTAATGAAGCAATGATTGAATTGGTGAAAAATATTCGTGGAAAAAATGAAGATATTCAGTAAGTTCATCAGCTTCTAATGAACACAATTGCATGGTGACTATGAATAAGGTAATTAAATAATGTCTCTAAATTCGTATCACTAAAGAACTTTGAACCAATAAAAAAGTCAATAGTTCGCGTTCATTGTTATTACGTACAATATTTTTTTAACAGTACTATTTGATTTATAATATTCTATTTAAAACTGTTTAAAATATATTCTTCATCAAAATCTTGTGTTTAATTTTTAAATTTATTTAATATATTATTATTTAAAGCTATATAATATATGCTTCTTTCATTGTATATCTATACTTATACTGCTTTCCATGACAGTATTCTCTTATTATGGACATTAGTAGCAGTACGAAATAAATTGTTTGCATTGATAAATATCAATAATACGAAACTACAATGTAGTCACATCAGAAGACAAGCTCGGAGAATTATGATTAATGATGCCTGAAATACGAGGTATAAATATAAATCTTCACTTCTTTTCTTTTTAAATAAATATTCTGCAATATAATTATGAATTGGGTCCCTATCTATTAAATACAAAACTAAAGAGTTTTCTCAATGTACAGTATGTGTTTTAGATAGCGTTATATCCACGCAAGAAAGTTTAAACTCGAGATGGAAGTTCGGGAGTTTAATTTTCTTGAGAGGATAAAATGCGACTAAAACATGAATGCTTACAACGTTTTATCCACAATCACGGTCATTTAGAATCAGATTTCATCAAAAAATGATTTGACATTTCGCTCTGTCAGCGGCTGTAACGTAAAAAATTATTGAAATTAATTTAAAAAAGCTTGGAAGGTGTTGAATGGTTGCTATTTATTTTTGATTGTTTGTCGATTCCATTTGTAAAAATTTGTGAAGCTGATGAAAAATGCAAAAAAGCGATTTTCTTTCTGAGAGAATCCTTCTGGAAGCTGAAGAAGCAACTTTTCAATTATTGCCTGCGAAATATAGGGAACATTATGAAAAAGTATTTTCCGAATTTAATGAATGGAAAGAAAAATGGGGGGTAATGACAATAAATGAGGAAGTTCTGCTATCGTATTTCATAAATTTGAAGAAGTATGCAATTTCATCCATGTGGTAGAAGTATTCGATGCTGAAGGCCGTTATAAAGGTGCATAAAAACATAGACATTGGGAAATATAGTAAGGTCACTGCCTATCTGAAGAGTGAGTCTAGAGGGTACTAAGCGAAAAAAACTGCGGTATTGGAAAGATCACACCTAGAAGAATTTTTGACAAGGGCTTGCGATAAAGAATATTTGATGATTAAGATAATATCTGTTAACCTTTTAGACATTGTAGATAATAAACTTTGAAATATTTTAGGTTGCACTAATAATGGTCGTGTGTAATGGTGCCTGTCGTTGCTGTGAATTGAAGAATTTGAAAATCAATGATGTAGAAGACAGGGGCGCATATATGCTTGTTTCTATACCAGATATCAAGACTGGTGTCTCACGGAAATTCAGAATTATGGAATAAGGATTCTCTATCAATACTGTGGAAACGTGTAGAAAATACATGTCCTTACGTCCGAAGAAGTTATACGTCGACAGATTCTTTTTAGGATACACTAATCAAAAATGTACTTCACAACCTATTGGAATCAACACTTTGTCGATTGCTCCTTCAAGAGTTGCTTAATTTTACTTCCACATCCACGTAGTGGATTGGAAGTATAGTAATCGCAAAAAAATTTTCAAACATTTTTATTCGTGAAATAGGTTTAGAATGTCATGAAACGTCGAGATTTTAAATTTGAGCGAAAAAAAATTTTCTGTCTGTCGGTCTGTCGGTCTGTCTGTAACTTTTTTTGTCCGCACGCTTTCTCCGGAACGGTTTAAGATATTGACCTGAAATTTTGTACACGTATATATTATAACGAGATCTGGAACTGGATTGTTTTTTGTGGAAATCCGGTGAAGGGTTGGGGGTTAAATAGGGGTAAATAGGGGGAAATAAGTAAAGCAAGCTTGTAAGAGTACAGAAACTTGAAATTCGGTGTATGTACTAGAAGTTAAGGCCTCAGATTTTTTTATAATAATTTTCAACCCCCCACCACCCCTACCCCATGAATGGGGTTGATAAAATAAAGTTGAGATATTCATTTGAAATTTCGTACACGTATGTATTATAACGATGCCTAGAATTAGATTATATTTTGGGATGATTCCGTTGAAGGGTTGGGGGTTAATTTAGGGTAAATAGAGGAATGTAAGTAAAACAAGTTGGTAAGAGTACAGAAACTTGAAATTCGGTGTATGTACTAGAAGCCAAAGCGTCAGATTTTTTAATAATATTTTTCAACCCCCACCACCCCTACTCCAATTTGAAAAGGGTTGGTAAAATAAAATTGAGATATTCATTTGAAATTTTCTAGACGTATGTATTATAACGACATCTGGAACTAGATTATATTTTGAGATTAATTCCGTTGAAGGGCTGGGGGTTAAATAGGGGTAAATAGGGGAAAATAAGTAAAGCAAGCTGGTAAGACTACAGAAACTTGAAATTCGGTGTATGTACTAGAAGCCAAGGTCTCAGATTATTTATAATATTTTTCAACCCCCACCACCCCTACTTCATTATTAAAAGGGTTGATAAAATAAAATCGAGATATTCATTTGAAATTTGGTACACGTATGAATTATAACGACATCTGGAACTAGATTATACTTTGAGATGATTCCGTTGAAGGGTTGGGGGTTATTTAGGGGTCAATAGGGGGAAATAAGTAAAGCAAGCTGGTATGAGTACAGAAACTTGAAATTCGGTGTATGTACAAGAAGTTAAGGCCTCAAATTTTTTTATAATATTTTTCAACCCCCGCACCACCCCTACCCCATTAATGGGGTTGACAAAATAAAGTTGAGATATTTATTTGAAATTTCGTACACGTATGTATTATAACGACGTCTGGAATTAGTTTATATTTTGAGATGATTCCGTTGAAGGGTTGGGGGTTAATTTGGGGTAAATAGAGGAATATTAGTAAAACGTTGGTAAGACCACAGAAACTTGAAATTCGGTGTATGTACTAGAAGCCACAGCGTCAGATTTTCTTATAATATTTTTCAACCCAACCACCCCTACTCCAATATGAAAAGGGTTGATAAAATAAAATTGAGATATTCATTTGAAATTTGGTACACGTATGTATTATAACGACGTCTGAAACTAGATCATAATTTGAGATGATGCCGTTGAAGGGTTGGGGGTTAAATAGGGGCAAATAGGGGAAAATAAGTAAAGCAAGCTGGTAAGACTACAGAAATTTGGGATTCGGTGTATATACTAGAAACCAAGGCCTCAGATTTCTTTCTAATATTTTTCAAACTCTACCACCTCCGCTTCATTATTAATGGGATTGATAACATCAAATTGAGATATTCACTTGAAAGTTAGTACACGTATGTATTGTAGTGACATCTGATTGAGATGACTCCATTGAGGTGGTAGGTTGTAAATAGTGGAAAATAAGTACGGTAAACTAGAAACTTCATTTTTAACGTATATGGTAGAAACCAACTCCTCAAACTTTTCTATGACATCTACCCCAAATATTATTAAAATTCTATGACCAATAATTTCCACATACTAGAGTGCAAATATAGTCAAGATGTTTCCTTTAAAGTGACTTGGACGAATAATCTGGATGTGGAAGTAGTGATTCCTTAGGCAGCGGTTTTTGAATCTGGCAAACGCAGAAGCTTATAGCGGTCATTGCATGAGGCCCACTTCAACAACTTTACTAGCTAATAAAAGTGCTGACCTCACAACAATTAAACGACATGGTGGGTGGAGAAGTTCCGCTATAGCAAAAAGTTATATCGAGGATTCCATATCCAATAAGCTTGATATCGCAAGGAAAATCCAAGGTACTCCTGGTACTATGCGTTCTGAAATCGATGACAACTACAAGTTTGTTATTAATGGAAACAAAGTGAAATATGATAAAACAAATAAGGAAATGTCTATTAATATAATAAATGTTATTAATATTAATAAAAATTAAATAAAATGTAATTGATTTAAGATTGTATTTTTCACTATTCCTAGTGGAATAAAGTAATTTCCACTAGTGGATAAAGTGGTACTTTATATGCCCCATAAATGTGGATAAAACTCCAATTATAATGTGGTTGTGGATAAAAGTAATTTTATAACTTATCTAACGATACTATTATCCCATTTGACTTTAGGGGTACATTCTCTACGCTTATCCTGCTAGCCGTTTAACCAACTATAGTAATTTTACAAGCGAACTACTGTATATAACATTTACAGAGTACTTATCGAATAAAACAAGTCGCGGGGCTCTACTAACGGATCTATATTCTCTTCTAGCTAAATTATTAAGCAAGCATAACATGGACTTAAACAACAGAATTCAATTTGAACCCCGTACATACAAAGAACTTTCCAGTAATTCATTTTTTCATTACTAATTTGAGTAAACGAAATATTTATTCGGCTTCACAGACCAATTCCATGCATATTCACAAGATTCCGCCGCATTTCTTCACGAAAATATGTTAAATTTGCTTTGTTGAGAATGTTAATTTTTAAACTAATTGCACACGTTAATTATAGGTGTTCAGCGAAGCATCCCTCTTTAAAACGATGAACTTAGTGATTCTCCTGGTGAAAGTATCAAATTTTTGTCATGCCAAGTTTATGTTTTGGAAAAAACCCTCTCCATATGCGTTGGTATAAAAACGTACCACCCCAACTGCTGGCCATCATTCTCAGTTTTCTACCATCGTACACCAACATGAGAGTGTTTCAGGTGAGCTAATTATTCGTAGCTTCATAAAAAATGTTTCCTTAACATATTTATTTTATTGGTTACTATTCCACTACTCCTATGTATTGAAACATATTCTTTATAGGATTTTACAAACAGCGAAAAAAACTATCTATGAGAACTATGCTAGTGTCATAATGAGAATGTCAAATAAGAAATTAGACAAATTTATTTTAGGATTTTAACTTGCTAGTATAACCAGAAGTCTTTTAGTTCTCATAGATTTCATTAATATTTTTACATATAGTTTTTCTCTTAGTTCTCATAGATAGTTTTTTCCGCTGTTTACAAAATTCTATAAAGAATTTGTTTCGTTACTATAAGCAAATAATAAATAATTCACTTTTAAACTCCTATGTATATTATAAAAAAATACTATTAGTCCACAATGGACTGAATGCAATATTCAGGTGAAAATATGAGTTACTTAAGAAATAATTTGAACTTCAAGGATTTGAACGAAGCCTTTTGCACTTTAAAAAATAATTTAATTTAAGGTGTGAAAATTAAATTCGTTTGAAAAACTCGAAAAATATATATTTTATTTAAAACAATTGGAAACTGTAAGAACGATAAGAATTCAAGTGATAAAAGCAAATCAGTTTTTGAGATCATTAATTACGGTTTCGATATTATAATTTCAAAATTCAAAATGACAGTTGCAAAATGACTTATCTAAACTTGAAAAATACGCATTCATAGGCACACTCAGCTCTGCATGTCGCAATCCTTAAGAGGTCCACATTATTATCTTAACTCTCTGTATCTAATATTATTATATAACCTCGTTCAATTTTACTATGAAGTTAAGTCGGTATGTTTTTCAGGTTATCATTTTTACCGTTTTATAAAGGTAATTATTCATCCATTCTAGGTAGCAACATTGGTATTAGCAGTCGCCTGTTGTGGCCAGAGCAGCGAGGCTCCCAAAAAATCAAACAAAAATGACAAACGTGGTATTTTCGAAAGTGACATTGGCAACTCACACGGTGGCTATGGAGGCAGCCTCTCCTTAGGCGGTCACGAAAGCAGCATCTCCTACGGCGGTGGCTCTTCTGGAAGCGGCGGATATGGCGGTTCTTCGGGAGGCGGTGGATACGAAGGCGGATATGAAGGAGGTTATGGAGGGGGTGGAGGAGGCGGATTTGGAGGCGGCTTTGGAGGTGGGTTTGGCGGCGGTGCGGGAGGCGGCGGCGGCGGTGGTGGCGCCACAGTAACAACAATAAACCAGGCAGTTCCAGTCCCTGTTCCACAACCCTACCCAGTGACAGTTACCAGACGTGTGCCTGTTCCAGTACCACAACCTGTGGCTGTACCGGTACCCAGACCTATCCAAGTGAGTAAATCTACAAGAATTAAAAATAAAAATTGAACGGTTTTTAAAAAACGGTCACAAAAATAATTGTGAAATAAAATTTCACCGTTTGGTTAATTGTATATTTGTACTTCAGAATTCCTAGCCCAAAGTTATGATCGGATTGAAAACATTCCCATTATTATTTATCATCAACAGGGTGAATGTTGAGGAATTGCACATTAATTTGATAACTCGATAATTCAAATTAAAATTTTAATTTATCCACGTTTGTCTCTAATGTATTTTATAATGTATTATAATTAACATTTTCATATTAATACTTTTGATAACTAAAAGATACTATACTTGTACTTGTTATCTTAATACAATAATAGTATTTTTTAGGATAACAGATGATCAACATTTAACTTGGAAAAAGAGCAGAGGAAGATAATAAAAAGTACGGTAACACGTGGATAGATTGATTCTTAGGTGGAGAGTCAGCTGTATAGATTTTCTATGAACAAGATACATGAAAATCTTTATGTGAGTGAGTAAGTACTACCGCTGACATACAGGTAGCCACTTTTCATTTTTGCAAATTTTGCCCGCGTCATGGAATTCTGACGTCACTTCCGGTCACTATTTTTTGTGTCATGGAATACATGAATAAAACTTACGTCAAAATGCAGGTTCTGAGGTATACAATGAGATTATAGTGGGGTGCCAGGCTTAATTTGCCTGTAATCTTCCGACATCCTCGATATTTCTTTTTGTATTTTCTTGTCATTGAATACATGCATTTTTTTTAAATTAAAGTAAAAGCCTTCTAGTTATTAAAAATAGGCTGTCTCTTCTTATTTGTCCGCATCCTCCCTTTTTTACGTCACTTCCGGTAAAATGCGTGCAAAATTTTCTTATATGAAAAATGACTCCCTGTAGGTCTGTGGTAGTACTTACTCACTCATACAAAGTTTTTCATGTATCTTATTTATTGGAAATCTATACAGCCGGCTCTATACCTATCTTTGAGAAACTTTTTAAACATGTCACGAAATGTGCATATTGTGAAAGTAGCTAAAACCGACTTCATAGCTGCAGGTTTTATTTAAAATATAAAATTGTATTCCTGTCAAATATTTCTTAGTTTACCACTCATGCAAAGTGTGCAGTACTTCAGCGTCCAAGATGGGGTAGGCATAGAGTTGAGAACAACAGACATAATAAGAACTGTATTTAAATAAATAAATAGACATTTTTCTTAAGTACATAAACCACAAAAAACTGCTTCAAGAGCAGTACTGACGTACAGAGTGCAGAGCGGTACAGCGCGGGAGATGATTTAATCCTGTAGTAATCAATTAAGATATTGATGAGAAACGAATAAAAAGCTGTTATAATTAAATTAATTTAAAAGTATTTTTTTAGGTCTTGCACTCACTTCATTTTAGCGTGCATTTTTAATGAAACTTCATATATTATTATGCGTGTGTGTATGACATAACTGCATTAAATGAGAGGTACATAAAAACGATCATAACCGATCTAATTTTTTTTTAGAAATATTTTATTTTATTTAATTTTATTTTTATTTTATTTTATTCATACACCATCTAACAGTATAAGACCATTTACAAGATGGGAAACAACACATACATACATCATACAAAAATTACTTAAATTTACTAACGTACATTTCAGTAAAGATATACAACAACAGAAAATACATGTATGATTTAGACAGAATCTTCTATTTATTAAAGATGTCGATATCACGCTGGCTGTGGTTATAGCCAGAGCACATGCTGCAGAGTGGTGAAAACTTTAAAGTATTAGTCCGGGTTATAGCAAGGTAGAAAGTTTGGTTTTATCTTGAATTTATTCGCGGAATATGGAAATTAAATCTCTGGAGTATCTCACTACAGTCGATAAGTATCATAATGAATCGCCTTTTTAAAGAAATTTGTGGCAAAGTTGTTGCGTCTTTCAGATAGGCTACGCATTGAAAACATTTAGAGTAAATCACTTTGTGGAAAACCAATTGGTGGATATATACCCTTTAGATGTAGAAAAAGAAAGTGGCGTTGCACGTTTTATGATTTAAGACCATTCAATCCCATGGTGAGCTTCGGTTTCATTTCTTTAAAATGCTTTTAGGACGTCTTCTTCAGAAAACGAAACTAAATTGATGCTATAGTTATTTAAGCTATTATTATCATCTGAATTTATGTTGTCCTGTGCACTTGGTAAAAACGATTTTTCAAAAACTTTAGCGTAAGCGTTAACAATATCCTCTGGGTTGTCAAGATATTCGTCATTGTAATACATATCTTTAGAGATATTTGTCATTCCTTTCCTATTGTTGATGTATGACCAGAATTTATGAAGATCCTGATTAATATTGTTTTCAGCTCGCTCTGTATAGTTTTTATAGGCAGTTTTGATATCCAATTTAATTTTTGATCTAAGCCCCGTAAATTCATTTAGCGCATTGACATCTGCCGTTCGTTTATAGATATCTTGATATTTTTCTTTGGATCTTATGTTCTTATGAGTTAAACTAATGGTGGAAATTTTCTTTTATTTTTAGAGAGTGTAAATTTTGGTACACAAATTGTAAAACTTTGAGTTAGCTTATCATTAAAATGTTGGCAGGCAGTATTAACTTCTTTATATTCATTTAGAAAAGACCATCCTACCTCCAGCAGTTGCTGATATAATAGAGGAAAGTGTTCCACCCATTTCTTATTAATGAAACAATTAGTAGTAATAGTAAGTGTAATTAGCTATGTTATATATTTTTTGGTGATTGTGCTCCTGCTCTAACCATAAAAAAATCATTCTCAAATTTTTATTTTCATTTTTCAAATCTCTAATTCTAAAATCTAAAATAAATTTATAATATAGAACAACTAATGGTCTAACAGAGTTATTTTGTTTCATTCATCTAACCAAAATAGTTTTCGACATAAACGAGTTTAAAAAATAGTCGTGCTGGCGTATATCTTCTCATTTATCTCAAGGACCAATGCAATGGAGCTCAGAGGCTGAAAATTCGTCAATCGTGTTCTTATGACTTGCCAATATTATAACATAAGTTATTTCAAAGATTGCTTTAGGGGGTCGTTTCGCCTAGCTTATCCCGCTAGACCCTTTGCCGTCGTCAGATTTCATCTCGTAGTATTCCGTTGCTGTTGGGAGAAAAATAATTGTCTGGTTTTAGAAACAGTTATTTAATTAAAATTAAAGCATCAATGATAACTTATTACTATAAATGCTTTAATAATCTCACATTATTAATGAGTGTTTTGTTGTAAAATAACAACCCTCGCATAATCTTGAATATCAATTTGTTTCTGATTATTGCTCACCTTACTAGACATATAGCTTAATAAAACTAAGGTGAGGCCACTGCTGTTTCATGCAGTTTCCAAAAGATTTCCAAAGCAATTTCAATGTAATGATTGAACAAATTAAAAAAAATGTTATTACTCATGCCCACTTTTCCATAAAATTGTTAAATATTTAACAATATTTTTTAAAATTCCAGGTATCCGTACCAGTTGCCCAACCAGTCGAAGTACCAAGACCTTACCCAGTGGTCGTAAGACGTCCAGTCCCAGTAGCAGTGCCAACTCCAATTCGAGTACCAGTCGCACAACCTGTTGGTGTACCAGTACCCCAACCCTACCCCGTAACCGTCGCACAACCCTACGCAGTTAGAGTACCACAGACGATCGTCGTGCCCGTAGCTCAACCCGTGTACGTCGGTGGAGGCGGTGGGGGTGCTGGCGGTGGAATAGGGGGTGGTCTTGGAGGTGGAATCGGCGGCGGATTCGAAGGAGGACTAGGTGGAGGATATGGAGGTGGCTCAGGAGGGGGTTACTCAAGCTCTATTTCTATCGGGCACGGCAGCTCTTCAGGCGGAAGTGGTGGCTCATCTCTTGGAGGAGGGTATGGAGGAAGTTATGGAGGTAGTTCAATTTCCCTCGACGGGGGATTTGGAGGGAGTCATGGAGGTAGCTCTTCTATTGGAGGTGAGTTTGGAGGAAGTCACGGAAGCATCTCTCTAGGAGGAGGATTTGGAGGAAGTCACGGCGGTAGTTCTCTAGGAGGGGGATTTGGTGGAAGCCACGGCGGTAGTTCTCTAGGAGGGGGATTTGGAGGAAGTCACGGCGGTAGTTCTCTAGGAGGTGGATATGAAGGAAGTCACGGAAGTAGCTCCTCTCTTGGAGGTGGATATGGTGGAGGATCTACTAGTTATTCCAGTATCTCGTTTGGAGGAGGAAGCCATTCCAAGTATTAGGAATGATCGCTATTTAAAAATTAGCCACTAAAAAGTGTGTACTATTACCGATGTGATATCAGCTGTAATTTAATAATTGTTATATTCGTCTTTGTACATAGTTACGAACAACAATAAAATTGTCTGTTATTTTGTAGTTTTCTTTCTTTATTTTAACTGAGTTAATTTTGAAAACACTCATACATAACACCATCTAGCGATATTAGAACCATATTCCAGACAATATGAAATCCAGTGAATGATGGAAGAACTATTATCAATTAAAGAATTTATTGATATGTATTTACCTCTGAGAGATTGAGTAAGTGCTACGATTTGTAATGTACAGTGCATGTTCTTAATTTCCCGAATAATTAACGTGTTGTTGCTTTTTGATGGATTGCTGCAAGTACATTTCTAGCTTATATCTTCCCATGGTGAGTTCAACTTGTCTCCATATGTAGCATTATATTGTTTGTACCTACACATATACTGATTTGCTTGATAGACATGCCTGTTCAACTTTAGTTGCTGTAGTGATAATTATTACCTAATTAAATTTTTAAGTCATTGAAGGCTGTATTCAACTTGTTTTCATACGAGCTATATTACAACCCATGCATGTTATTTTTGCCCTAAACATATTCTAGCTAACAATATATGAATAGAAAATAGGATAGACAAGGATCAGTTTACATATTACTATGTATACTATATATTACAAGTGGTGACAAGTGGTAAGTGGTACCTGTGAAAAATATGTCACGAACGAAAGCATGACATGTCAATGGCTACAACGCGTGGAAACAAATTTTGAAAAGTTACTGTTAGTTTTGGAAATAGATATTATTTTTAGTTCTAAACACATTTCGCACATATATTTAACGACGTTGCGACTATTTCATTTGTGAATTTTCACGACAGAACTTCATTCTAAATTTATATACTCTGTATTAGGGAAAAATTAGTTATATTCTTTTAATTACAATTTATGATTGTTGCTAACGCTGAATATGTATAAGTAACTAATTAATATTAATAAGACTGTTCTGCCTGTTAACATCTCATTTTTATTTATTTATTATACACATTATTAATAAAATATACATACATACACAACTTTATTTATATATCATTTACACATGGCATTTATCATTGTATGTAACGTCCAGCGAAAATGATGATATGCTTTATATTTATCAAATATAAGAATGGATGATCTGCATTGAAAAGTTTTGATTCAAAAGAATGTCCCGATCTTGCGTTAGAAACTGAAAATAAGAAATATACCATTATTTATAATAATTAATATCTACTCACTACATTATAGTACAGTACAAATCTTGGGCTTATAGTAAAATAAAAATGAAAAGCTAAAGACCGTGAAAGCGAAAAACGAAGGGAAGAAAAATGTCTGCAACGAAGAACTGTGATAGTTGGTTTTGCGTTGACCGAATTGTAATGTTATCAATTTATTAATACTGATGAAATAAAAAACACTAAACTATTTTTAACGTTTTCACATATATTACGTCAACATGATGATCGTTTCGCTAAAACATTAGCTGAACGCACTACTACACTACTTACAAACTGAACTTATTGGACCTTAAATACATGACATTGAATTACCTGAAAACTAATTTGCATACAATTGTAATTATTTACTGATAATATAAAATATACTACTAGGAAATGGAATTAAAATAGATTTACAAGTGGAGAATTATTTATGTCTAATTGATCGTTAAGAAAAATGTTATAATTTTTATACTTATTAATTTCTAAGCTCTCAAGTAACGACAACTTTGATCCCTTGCTAGCTGTATGAAAGATATCAAAATTGTCGTTAAATAAGTGCTTTTCTTCCAAAAGGTGATTTGCAAAGGTAGAATTATTTTTATTATTTAAAAAAGATTTTCCATTATCAGTTTTTTAAAATTTCTACCTGTTTGTCCCACATACTATTACTATTTTACGAGGGCCACACCAAATATCTCGCTTAATATCTATTGTAGAAGAATAAAGTTTTAGAAACAGTTATCCCATTTTTTGTGAGCTATATTTCAGTGAAAAGAAATTTGAAATCCATAGCTTACTTTATGAGATATATTACAAAAACCTGAAAAATAGGAAAACCACAAACGGTTATAGCTTCCTTATTTGAGGAGATACGAAAAAAGTTAAAGGAATGAAAGTTGACGGCAAAGACAATAAGAATAATAACGTGTAACAAAAAAATCGAAAAATGCAGTTGGCTTTGACATACGCTATTGTGCAAAAATGAAAAATACATATCTCAAAGTAGGCCATGACGCCATTAATTCCGTTATTTTTTTCTCATTCCAACGATATAAAACATGTCACAGAAATTTTAACCGATAGTGTCAATATTTAATATTTTACGAATACCACAATTCATACAATTGAATCGTAACAATCAGCTGTGCCATAATTAGTGAAAAACAATGTATACAGTTATTAATAAATTTGACAGATTGTCACTGTTGTATGTTGTATGTTGCGTTGTCGAGTTCTAAGACAAATTTTATATCAGTAATTATGGTGTACACCAATAATAACAAATTCGATATGATTAGCATTTATTGTCAGTGCAATTTTGACGCTGAGATGGCAGTCACGGTTTACGGAGATAGATTTCCAGATGCTCCGCAGCCAAATCGAACTATGTTTAGGAAGTTAGTTCAAAATCTAAAAACGCACGGTTCATTTTCAAAAAAAGTAGTAAGGCGAGCGCATGTTGCGGATAATGTAAGAAAAGTGAATAGAGTAATGAATTATGTTAACCAAAATGAGGAAACCTCTTTGAGACAAATTCAGAGAAACTGTCGCATAAAAAAAGACAGTGCAAGAAAAATATTGAAAAAAAAACGGATTTCGATGCTACAAAATGAGGAAAGTTCAACATTTAAATGAGGGAGATAAGCCAAGGAGAGTAAGATTTTGTAGATGGTTATTAAATAAGAAAAGGAATGATGCGTTGATATGTAGCAAAATTCTTTGGTCGGACGAATCAAATTTTTCTAATAATGGATGTTTCAATAGAAATATGCATTATAAGTGGACACGAGAAAATACACATTGGTGCAGAGAGACTGCTTTCCAAGAAAGATTTTCTACGAATGTTTGGTTGGGTCTTTTAGCGACTAAAGTAATTGGACCTTATTTTTATGATGGCAAATTAACCGCTCGTAGATACCTTAATTTCCTGCAAAACGAATTTCAAGATTTTCTTTATGAATTAACAGTGGCAGAAATATTAAATTATTCATATTTTCAACAAGATGGGGCTCCACCTCACACTGCTGTAATATGTACAAATTATTTAAATCAAGTTATGCCAGATAGCTGGATAGGCACCTATGGACCCATTCTATGGCCAGCTCGATCACCAGATATTACTCCCTTGGATTTTTTCGTTTGGGGTTACATTAAAGACAAGGTATTTCAAACTGCCCCTGAAAATATTGAGGACATCAAAACCAGAATTCGAAACGCATGTGAGGCAATTACTCCTGAAATGCTCCAAAATGTAATGCGTGACGTGTCTCGTAGAGCACGTTTATGTGTCAGAATGCATGGTGCACAATTTGAGCCTTTATAGTTAGAAAAATAAATACACACAATTTCTTTTCAATATAGTAGTAGGTAGTACTGTTATGCATAGTTTTTCGTTTTTTTCTTTGGATGTTCGTTTTGTACTTGTATTTTTATTTATGAGATATTTATTGGTTTGTATTAAATTGTAATAAATAATTACGGTATTATAATTATTATAAAGTGAATTTTTACTATCATGGCACAGCTGATTGTTACGATTCAATTATATCAATTGTGGTATTCGTAAAATATTAAATATTGACACTATTGGTTAAAATTTCTGTGACATGTTTTATATCGTTGGAATGAGAAAAAAATAACGGAATTAATGGCGTCATGGCCTACTTTGAGATATGTATTTTTCATTTTTGCACAATAGCGTATGTCAAAGCCAACTGCATTTTTCGTTCTTTTTTGTTACACGTTATTATTCTTATTGTCTTTGCCGTCAACTTTCATTCCTTTAACTTTTTTCGTATCTCCTCAAATAAGGAAGCTATAACCGTTTGTGGTTTTCCTATTTTTCAGGTTTTTGTAATATATCTCATAAAGTAGGCTATGGATTTCAAATTTCTTTTTACTGAAATATAGCTCACAAAAAATGGGATAACTGTTTCTAAAACTTTATTCTTCTACAATAGATATTAAGCGAGATATTTGGTGTGGCCCTCGTAAAATAGACAGTCTGTATATCTTAGGCCAAATCCCACAAGTTAACTTATGCACTCCCGACAATTCTTCATTTTCTTATCATTATTGTTTTTAATAATAGAGCCTAAAGTATTATTAGTTTTATAAGCGATATGTACTAATCTTTTCTGACTGATCGCCAATGAATGTTAATGACCTGAAATTAAATATTGAATTATCATGATCTTTATAGGTCGGATATACTGCATTTAACGCGTTATTGTCCCGTTTTTTGTGCAATAAGTTATCTATAAAAGAGGCTTGAAATACGTTGTTAACCGCGATTTGCTTAATTAAGTTAAACTCCTTATTAAATTCGTAATCTGATACTGGAATATTTAATAGCCTATGTAACATGCTATGATAAGCTGCGTGCTTATGCTGTCTAGGGTGTAATGAGACGTAATTTATCGTTGTATCAGTATGTGAAGGTTTGTGGTAAATCGAGAATTGGCGTGTGTTGTCTAGTTATTGTTAAATCTAAAAAAATTAGTTTATTACCACTTTCTCTTTCCATACTGAATTTAATACTCGAATGTAATGAACTAATGTAATCTAAAAAACTATCCAATTGTCTTGTAGTGGCCACAAAACAGGTTAAAATATCGTCTACATACCTATACCAATACAAAAAGCCTTTATGCAGGAGCATATTTTTATGAATAATTTGTTCTAGATCATCCATAAAGATTTCCGCTAGCTGGGGGCTTACTGGGTTTTCCATAATTAAGCCTTCTGTACCGGTATAAATTTTATTATTGAATTGGAAATAATTTTTACTTAAACAAACTTTTAATACATTTAATATATCTTGTTTTTCTGTTATGTTAATTCTATTTTCATCTAATAATTTTTCCGCTATATTAATAACGTCTTTAGGAGGTATGCTCGGGAATGAGTTTTGCACATCAAATGCATTATAGGTACTGTCATTATTATGCCCTGTTTTTAAAGAAGCATGATCTGATTATAGCTTATAAAACTAATAACACTTTAGGCTCTATTATTAAAAACAATAAAATGAGAATAAAAAGAAGAACTGTCGGGAGTGTATAAGCTTGTGGGACTAGCCCTAAGATATATGTGGGACAAACAGGTAGACATTTAAAAAAACGGATAATGGAACATAAAAAATCTTTTTTGAATAATAAAAATAATACTACCTTTGCAAATTACCTTTTGGAAGAAAAACACTTATTTAACGACAATTTTGATATCCTTCATACAGTTAGCAAGGGATCAAAGTTGTCGTTACTTGAAAGCTTAGAAATTAATAGGTATGAAAACTATAATATTTTACTTAACGATCAATTAGACATTAATAATTCTCCTCTTTTAAATCTATTTTCATTCCATTTCCTAGTAGTACATTTTATATTAACAGTAAATAATTACAGCTGTATGTAAATTAGTTTTCAGGTAATTCAATGCCATGTATTTAAGGTCCAATAAGTTCAATTTGTAAGTAGTGTAGTAGAAGCTGATGTTTTAAATTCTCATGCGGTGTGAGAATCAAATTTCCAGGACTTTAGTTTTAACGTTTTCTTCTTATCAGTAGATAACAATTATAAGTATCATATCTACCAAAAAATTAATTAGCAGTAAATACGTGAACATTTTGTGAACAGTAGTTGTTATTCTTATTGCCCTTAAATATTTATAATTATATTCTAATGGCCAGCAAGATCTCTTGATTTGACACCCTTAGATTTTTGCCTTTGGGGCAATATAAAAAAAAAATTGTATATGCCACCCCGGCTACTACCAAAGAAGTTGCAGAGTACCGGCTGCATTTCAACAAACAAATTCACTGAGCCACTGTAAGTGCTGTAAATTCTAGGATATTGGCTTGTCAGCAGTAGAGTGGAGGGAATTTTGAACAGCTGTTGCATTAAATGTTTATATCCAATGTGTTCATTAATTTTGTAAATTTTGTTCCAAAGTATTTGTTATAAACTTAATATAAAACGATGTCTTGTTTTTGATGTTATTAACTTGATAATAAACAAATAATTATCAATTGTATCCCGTATAACTATTTTCGTTTGTGATACAGAAGAAATAAGTTAGGTGGCTTGTATTGGCTACTAACAAACAGTGCTGACTTTGCATGTACATTTTACAAAAATTCGTGCATAATAAAAGAACAAAGAGAGATAGGTTAGGGAATGTTAATATCAATTGATGAAGCATTTAATACTCTGTTAAATTATGTGACTTTATACACGGGGTTCCATTTGAAAAAAAAAAAGACTTTTGGACCTTTGAAAAACAATGTTTGACTGTGCAAATAAAATGTATGATATTCTGAAAATATAAGACAATTTTTAAATAGATAATAGAGTACTTGGGTTTGAAAAGAAAGTCTGTACATTGGCCACATGATAAAAGATTTCTTTTTTTTCGAAATCGTAGGAAGCGTAAAAAATCTCCAAAAATATTAATTACCTCGAAAACTGGTAGGATTAAGAGCATATGTGGTACATTGGTACATGAACCTAAGCTAAAATTTTACGAGGAATCCAAATATGAAATAAAATATAGGGTGTTTCATTTAAAATAACAAAGTTAGGTGCTACATCCGGTGTAAGCGGAAGTAACACATACATGAAAATATTTTCGTTAGTTAGTTCGTTATTTCTAAACTGAACAGAAACGTCTAATATCCGATTTTCGTGAGTAACCCTGTATACAGCTATGAAAGATTTTCCAAAAATAAACTGCACTGTCTACATGAGATAATATGTCAATACGAAAAATATTCTAAGGAAATTCCTGTCAGTTTTATTGCATATTGGAACTCAAACCTCTAAACTCATCGTTGGAAGTTATTTCCCTTTTTTGAAAATGTAAATATAAACCCCTTGACTATGAAGCAATCTTATGGGAAAATTTTTGTAGTTTAGAATTCAAGTTATTTAAAGCAATTGCTTTCGATTTTGTAATAGAATTGTAACAAAAGTCCCTGTCGCTTAGAATCACCGTATTTAGGACAATAACGTAAAATACTGGCCATAGGAACATCTGTTTTATGTTGCAAACCGATTTACTTTAGAGCCCAGGAAACATGCTTTGTTAACTTTACTCTTTATTAGGTAGTCGACGTTAGCCACTTGGAAACAATAAATAACCATCCAAATTATTTTATGTCCAATTCGCTTTTCTTACTTGAAGTTATGGACACTTGTTTAAATACGACCTCACCGGGGGGTCTAGTTAAATTTTCAAGACTAAGGCAGTTGAAATAGGATTCCAGAAAACATATGTATAGACAATAAGATAGATAGACCAAATAAGGCAGATTTTTTCCCCCATACAAAAGCAAAGTAAAAGAACAAAAGGGGTTTTTTCATCTGTTTTAGTGGTAATAAAATGTTTAGATAGGCCATATGATAAATACCATGGTCCGTTAGGTAATTTCAAATGAAGGGTACGGTTTAAAGTAGAGAAGGTTTTAATTGGTCGAGGGTTTAAAGTTTACTGCCCACTTTTGAAACGTCTTTTTCGATTGAGATAAGATCGTCACTCTTGGCTTAACGTCTGAACGGTCGTCATCTACCTACAGGGTATAGTAAATTCTCGTTTTGCAAACCTTTTTCAATTTTAAAGTTTAAGTACATTTATTCAGTATTTTGCCGGTTATGATAAGCATAAATTAATGTGTTGTAATTGAACTAAGAGCATTCGGTTGCGTTTCAGCTACCGATTTGAACTTGCCGCGGACCATTTCATTTCTTGATATAGTGTAATTACTGTTTGTTAATTTATTTAATCGTTAAATGTTTGTGATTCATTCTCATTTGTTTTCATTTTTTTCTGTAAATATAGTGGTTTAAGTGTTTTGAGAAATCACGTGTTTTATTTGCTTGTTATGCAATTGAGTTCATTTATGTTGAGTAAAGTTTGTTTGTGAAGTAACCTGGTTGCTAGGATATAATCACCTAGAAGGAAAAGGGTAAGCACAGTTTTGATTTCGATGGATATACTATAATATCGACGGAGTCTACAAAAGTAACTGGGACACTCCGTACTATACCAATGGTAATGTCTGATTAAATCATGTAATTAGGGCAATAAAACCCCAGTTATTACAGAATTTTGTAGAATTCTTCAGTTCACAGAGTGACAGCTTAAATAAAATCTGACGAGCACTCTATTTTAAACGTCCATGAGAAAGATATCAAGAGTGCTATATTAAGTCCAGAAATAGAATTATTAACTTCTCTTCTATCTCATACAAATGAATGAAATGTTAAATCCAATAATTTCTGTTTTTAGAAAATAAAAGAACAATATGTTAAAAAGTAATTTAATTTGGTCCATAATAATATATAATACAAATTTAATTTTAAAAAATCATCTATGGATGTGAGTAGCGTCCAATGAAACCGACGACTTTATTGATTTTAATCATGTACAAAAATGGATGACTTGCATGGAAATTAACTGGATCGAATAAGAAGACATGGCCCGATCTTCCTGGAAGTATCACTGTAATGAAAAGAATATATTAATAGATATAATTGTTTCACATTAGTTTCAAATTTTAATTTCAATTGCTTGCTCATCATTATCATCAACTAGTATTTGCTTGAGTAAAACAAAATAACATATAAGTCAATGATTTTATAGGACAATTTTTGGATTTTAGAATTAAAGTTATTTAAAGTAGTCCGGAGGGTAAGAGAATCCACCTTGCATTTTATGCTCAAGCGTTGAAAGGGCATAGCCGGGTAAGCACGATGCAATTGCCCCCAATCGTCTGGCGCTTATTTTTGTGCAGTAGGAAGCAATATTGGAAAGTAGCATTTTCACAAAATATTAGATCGAGCGAGGGAGCGGTTTGGGGTGAGCAGGAGGGGGTTGATTTTAGCAAAATTATTTTCTTTCTAAGAAACAGTGCATTCAATCGCGTTGTAAAAAGTATATGTTAAAGACCTACTGAGAAAGTACTAAACAAAAAATTACGCTCAAATTTCGATAATAAAATAAAAAAAACTTGTACAATATTTTCAGATTTTTTTATGGTGACTTATCCCTGGAGCGCCAGCTTGACATTTTTCTGTAACATATCTGAGGACTCACTTATGTTACATTTTTTCCCCAGCCTTGTCCGAGGAGTACGCCATACTTAAAAAAAATGACGAAGTGCGCAGTGTCGAATGCACTTTGCAACCCCTTCAAGTAAAAGAGGCTACACTCCAAAGTAAATATGGACACCTGAGTCGTCTACACATATTAGTGATTGCTGATTAGTTATTGTGGAGACAGTGAACGTTGTAAGAAAAACCAATATAAAACTACGACGTTTACAGTTAATTAGGTGATCAACAGAGTTGAACTCCCTTGCGCTGCAAAAATCAGTTTACAGCCAGGTCAAATATTGTTAAGGGTAAAAAGTAAAGTCAGCGGTAGTATCGAGTACCTTGTCAAAAGCTTGCAATTATTTACATATTACCGTCGGCAGAGGTCAGAGCTTGGTCTTAATAGTCTGCTCCAGAGAAGCATATGGATGTTAATATTCCTCGCTGTTATCTGCAATCACTGCATTGATGCCATCCTTCTGGAACAATAGGGAGAGAACTTCTGACCGTTTAGGTATGCTTGATAGGTATCGTCCGTACGAAAGATAATACACGACAGAAGCTACATGGGAACAACATCCAACACTTCTATTTCCATTGGTACATTCTCACAAATGTCTTCTAACACCGGAACTTCCGATACTGTCGGGAATATAGTTGATGAAACATCGGTAAACCTTTGTTTTGATGTGGCGTGAATGAACTTGCATCTTGAGTACATTGGACTGGTCCTTAACGTACTGAAGATTAAGTGTTCCGTCTTCATCTATGACTTCGGCGAGGTACGAAACTGCTTGTTTATATTGATAGAATCAGGTGTAAAACTCTTTTAAATCTGTTCCGATATTTCAGGAAAGTCCAGTACATCTTTGCTGGAAATGTCTACAAAAGGCAGTTTTTTACGCAACCAGCCGTTCTCTTCGACTTCAGCTGACAACGTCTTTTCAATTACGTCTTTCTGCAATTGCATTCGGCTAACAATGTCGTCTGAAATATCTTGGTCAGAAGTTAGACGCCTCCCAAACTTATTTTGTAGAAATGCAGCGATTTTAAAATAAAGCCGGATTTTAGCCAACAGCTTATTATCCAGGACTCCTTGTAGAAGTTGATATTTCTCCTTTAAGATTGGCCGACGTACTTTTGTCACAAAAGGGGACATATTTGCCTCGGCAGTGGTTAACTGTTTCCGCTTTGATATCTATCAAGCATACCTAAACCGGCAGAAATTCTTTCTCTATTGTTCCAGAAGGAAGTTTAGATTTATGACTGTTATTCAATACGTACAATTTTTTACTTATAGGTTATATTAGGTTTAATGCTGTTAATTAGGTTAGTCTGAATGCATAGGAATAAAATCATGTGGATAAAAAACTATCCTTATTTTTACCCGTCAGCAAAATAATATTTACAAGTCCAAACACAACTAGTGATGAGTATTTGGAATATCGTAATTTTTAGATCAACCCCTGTTTTCATTCCTTTGAAGGATCGATAGGACTCGAGTAAAATTAATGATGAGACCGGCATAAAAAAACACTGAAGAACAACCTTTGATCACTTAAACTTTATTTCGCTTGAAGTTCGAATTTTCACCACCTTAAATCCTCAACTCCTATTTTAACCCCTTAAAAGGGTTATGGTTCATACGTTATAAATGATTCAAGAATGTTAAGCAATTAACTTATGATCCTAAAAAAATGAATTTGGTACCCAAACTACATGAACGCTACTTCGTTTGTTTGTAACTTTCGACCAAGAAAGTAAACGCGGAATAAAAAGAAATATCTACGACTTTTAGGTTAGGTTAATTCAAAGCCACTTTGCCGTAGCTTTATTTTTTATTTGTTTTTTATTTATTTCAATACAAATCCAATAGGTACTTGCCCAGTTACAGGATAGGGTAAAAACCACAAAAAAGGAGCCTACAATAATATACATCTACAAATATACATAGGTATACACAAACATATATAGGTGATATTAAAATATACGTCCGTAAACACTATATGGTACAGTACAAATTTTAATTTAAAACTGGACAAATTAAAACAGAGTTAGATGAAGGAAGGAAAGTTCTCTTAATTTGATATATGCTGGAAAAGAATATATCAATCCTATCCTCAAGGCAACTATAGTTTGTAATCATTTGATAGATTGGCAAGGCAACTAGCATATTAGTTTGCGGAGTAGGAATGTACAAACTATTGATATGGCGGGAAGACACTCTAGGGACACGAAACATGATTAGATTCAACAGAGCCGTACAGTCCAGCTTATTGTTGACTAGTTCATAAAGAAATACAGCTGACTGCATACACCTTCTAGTCTCAAGACTAGTCAGCTTGAAACGACAACAATGTTTACTGAGAAATACCAAGATTTAATCAAATTCAAGGCACCTTGAAGTCGCTCACAGTCTATGTTATTTCGGTATACAGTTTCAAGTCGTCTGCATACATCTAACAATGCACATTCGGGCCAAATGTTATATCATTTATAAAAATATCAAAGAAAAGTGGCCCAAGTATCGGTCCCTGCTGAACCCCAGACCTCTAATGAAATTTGACAGACTTAAAACCATGGTACTGAACAAACAGATATCAATCGTGTAGATAATCGGCAAACAACTTTATTAAGCCTCTAGACAGACTTAGCCAATCTAATTCCTTCAGCAAGATACCGTGGTCCAATCTGTGAAATGCCTTCGAGAAGTCGGTATATATAATATCAACTTGACTCTGTTGATCGAGTTTTTCACAAATGGTGTCTGAGTCTTACATGCAAGATTCGTAGCCGTAGATCGCCTTTTCATAAAACCATGTTGATCACTGGACAGCAATCCTGATACATGATCGTACATTGCACAATGCAGCAAAAACTCAAAAATTTTACCAAAATTGCAAACTAACGTGAATGGTCTATAATTAGTAAGGTCGTTTTTATCCCCTTTCTTGTAGACTGGACAAACACGAGATAATTTCCAAATCTCCGGAAAACATGAAGTTTTCAAAATAAGGTTAAATATGACTGTGAGTGCTTTAACAGAGACCGAGGAGCAATCCTTAAGCAAAAATGCAGGTATTAAGTTGGGCCCCATGGTCATATTGGCCTTAAGCTTCTTGATGGCTTGTTAAACATCCTCTTTAGACATAGATTCGGTATCAAACATCATATTTAGCTTTGAAGGGAAGCACGCCTGTCATACTGTTCTAGAGCATTCCTTGTTGATGGAATGGATTCCATCATTTTTGATAAATAGCACTCTTCGGCATTCGTTTACAGTGTCACAAGATTCGATTCTCGACAAATGAAACAGTTTTTCATTTGATGTAATTTATATGTAGTTTTTCAAATTACTCCTTATTGGTACACTTCAATTACCTGCTGTACGTTAAAACGACAAACTTTTCCAGAGTTTCCATTGCTTTTTCAACATCTCCAGTCTGCAGGGCTGTGAATGTTTCTGTAGCTCCATATTACATACTTGTATATTAACTTATTTGCTATTTTTTTCGACCTCACGTACTAAAAACATAATTTTTCGAAATCAGTGATCCCAAAAACATAAAAATCGAGACTTAATTCGAAAGAATGCGGTACAGTAAACTTTTCCGAAAATAACGTTATTTTACGCATCTTCCCCACCGCCATTTTGAAGAAAGGGCCATGGGCTCTGGGACACTTGCTTGTGACCTTAAACACCCAAATGCCGCATGTGTACCAAATTTAAGCCCTCCATGACACCTTTTAGCATCAAAACAAAACCAAAAATGCGTATTGCCTCTGAAGGTAGGCAACCATACTATAGCAGGACCCCCGCGGGAGCCCCGACCATGGCAACATTTCTTATATCAAAGGGTAGGGTCTAACGAACAAGTGTACCAAATTTCAATGCTTGGGCATAAAATGTAAGGTGAGATCCATTCGTGTAGGTTACCATCCGGATTAAAGCGTTTGATTTCGATTTTGCCATAAAATTTTGTAAAATTTTGGGACACACATAAACTTAGAACCTGGCGAGCACTTTGTTATAAACGCGTGAGAAAAGTACTAAGAGTGCTGTATTAAGTTAAAAAGCAGATGTATTAATTTCTTTTCTATCTCATAAAAATGAATGAAATATGACATCCACTAATTTCTATTTTTAGAAAATGAAAGAACAGTATGATAAAAAGTAGTTTATTTTGGTCAATAATAATTTATAATATAAATTTAATTTTACTATTTAAAGTCTATGGATGTGAGCAGCGTCCAACAAAACCGATGACTTCATTGATTTTAATCATGTACAAA